>JAEOAD010000020.1:28435000-29035000 GCA_036365145.1 Orientallactaga sibirica
GGCTGCATGAAAAGTAACTTAACACAAACTGCGACAAGCTCACACAGCAGCCCTGGCTTCTAGCTGTTCTGTGCTGAGTCTCCCTGGCAGGACATCGCACCCTGGGGCCGTAGTCATCACAGTATCTGCGACACTGCTGTCCTTAGCCTGTCAACAGTATTACAGTCAGCTTATTGTAATGGCTGACACCAATTAAAAGGTTTAATTAAGATACAGGAGTTCCGAGTAATGTTTGTCCAAAGGGCATCATTTGGTTAAGGGCAAGGAGCTTGGATTCTGACCCTCAAGTTGTTGGCAGGACAGAGAAATCTTCAGAAGTCAAAAGGGCTGCAGTAGATGAAGGAGTATGCTTCCATCAAAGGGTTATGTGGTACAAGAGTGTGTATTTTGACTTAGTAAGCTGAATACTTTCAGAATACTGGATTTGACGTCTCAACATTCTTACCTGAGGAAAAAAGCAATGCGGAGAGAATGGTTTACTCTTCAAGATGGCAGACAGGGCATGTGCATTTCTATGTACTACCTCCAAGGACGCTTCCAAATGAGAATGAAGACTTTGTTTTTTAGTCAGGCTGATCTGGAATTCACTCTGTAGTCTCAGGGTGGCCTTGAACTCATTGCCATCCTCCTACCTCTGCCTCCAGAATGCTGGGATTAAAGGTGTGCGCCACCATACCCGGCTGGAGAATGAAGACCTTTTTAAAAAAACATATATATATATTTACTTGCAAGCAATAAGAGCTAGAAGACAGACAGACAGAATGGGCTTACCAGGGCCTCCAGCCACTGCAAACGGACTCCAGATACATATGCCACTTTGTGCATCTGGTTTTATGTGGGTACTGGGGAACCAAATTCAGGTCCTTAGGCTTTGCAGGGAAGTGCCTTAACTGCTGAGCCATCTCTGTAGCCCTGAGAATGACAACTTTTAAAGAAGTATATCCCCATGTGAGGAGAACTGGGCGATTGGAATCAAGGACTGTGGGAGAAGAATGATTTGCTAAATAAGTCCTACTGAGTATACCACTTACATGGTACTAATGTACACATATTACTTGATAAAACGATTGTTTGGGCTGGAGAGATGGCTTAGCAGTTAAGGTGTTTGCCTGAGAAGCCTAAGGACCCAGGCTCGATTCTCCAGTACCCACATAAAGCCAGATGCACAAGGTGGCACATGCATCTGGAGTTCATTTGCAGTGGCTGGAGGCCCTGGTGTACCCATTCTCTCTGTCTCTCTCTCTCTCTGTCTCTATCTCTATCTGTCTCTCTCTCTCTCTCTCAAATAAATAAAAATAAAATACATTTTTTAAAAAGATTGTTTTAGTTGGAAGAGACATTTGTTATCTTGTTCCTAATTCATCTTTGAATGAGGACCACACAGAAGCCTCCCAAAGAAAGCAGCTGCCTTTCTGTGTTCAGTGGCCCCAGAGAAAGGCCACATTAGCCTCTCCTTGCCTGGGACCTTTTTTGTCTGAAGGGCCGTGTTTGAGGTTTTCCGAGGCAGGGTCTCACTCTGGCCCAGCCTGACCTGGAGTTCACTATGTAGTCTCAGGGTGGCCTCAAACACATGGTGATCCTCCTACCTCTGCCTCCCAAGTGCTGGGATTAAAGGCGTGCACCACAATGCCTGGCTGTGACATCACATTTTTAAAAATTTATTTATTTAGAGGGGGATTTGGGTGGGAATCAGACCTGGGTGGTTGTTACGCTTTACAAGCAAGCGCCTTAATGGCTAAGCCATCTCAAGCCTGTGACATCACATTTTGAAGTGTGATTAAGAAACAAAACAACAGAGGGGGAGGGGGTGCACTGAATTTATCAAGCAACAGCTGCCGCTTCACGGGACAAGCTGGTGTTTTCACACCATTGCTGGTGTTGTTAGGCTAACCCTTGGGAACCAAAGACATTTAGCACTGAAATTAAAAAAACAACACCCAACGATTCTAGTCTGCCTATGGCAAAATGTGAAGTAGCCATTTGTTATCAGGATATTCCCATCCTCCTTTGCTGGGTTTTTCTTGTTCCTGTCCCCTGGCTCAGCTCCCGGGCACTACTTCTCTCTAGGTGCCAGAAAACCAGAATAAACTCCTTTATACTACTAACATGTCACTGATTCTCTGTGAATTCTACTCCAAGGACATCGGCATTCTGTCAGCTTGGACCTAATCCAGAGGGGCATGCCATCCTGTCTTTTTTTATTTTTATTTTTATTTTATTTTTTGTCTTTGTTTTTCAGTTTTTCAAGGTAGGGTCTCACTTTAGCCCATGTTGACCTGGAATTCACTATGTACTTTCAAGGTGGCCTCGAACTCATGGCAGTTCTACTTCTGCCTCCTAAGTGCTGGGATTAAAGGTATGCACCACCACACCTGGCAATATTTATTTTATTTATTTGTAGGGGGGAAGAGAGAGAGTGAAAAATGGGCTTACTAGGGCCTCTTGCCATTGAAAATGAACTCCAGATGTATGTGCCACATTGTGCATTTGTGGGCACTGGGGAATTGAACCCTGGCTGGTAGGCTTTGCATGCAAATGCCTGGAACTCTTGGGCCATCTCTCCAGTTCCCACACTGTAATTTGAATAGGGAGAGTGTAATGTAAAGATTTAGTCACTACAACACGAGGTTAAAATAACCAAGTGAAGAGAAGTCGAAAGGATTCAGAAATGGCAGGAGTAAGGACAGCCTCTGAACTTAGGGAGGAGGTGGGTGCTGAGGAACAGGCTCTCGAGGCCAAGCAACGGAGCTTGGTGAAGCTGAAATGGGCGTGCCATGTGGGACAGCAGAGAGGACTGGGACACATGACACACCTCTGGGGTGGGTGTCAGGAAAAGCTGGTGAGACACATCACCACAGGCACTCTGCTAAAACCCACGAGAGGTGGACAGGCCAGGGAATGGAGGGCCCTTGGGTACTACTAGGAGGTGGGGGCTGAAGGTGCAGACTCAGCACATACAACAAGTTGTGGGCTTTGAGGTGTGGCCCCTCAAACATCCCATTGGACAGTTGTTGATGACCAGAAGGAGGCTAAGGATGGTGGGGACCCCCAAGGGACACTGGGGATGGTGGCAAGTTCTAAGGAGCAGCTGGGGATGAAAGGAGAGTTCCAAGGGCCTTGGGGTTTGGAAGAGGCTCCCATTGGGGCACTGAGTCTTAGCTCACAGGAGTTGCTCGGCCCATGCTACACATGACTAAGTCACGTTAAACCTCTGAGAAGACTGGACTTTTGTGCCTGAAGCTAGATTTACACTGGGAAAATAAGAACTCAGGGACAATTCCATCTAAGGCTTCAAAAAGAGATAGTACCCGCCCTCCCTTTTGCTTGAGCTTGTTGTCCTATATTCTGTCTGGGTCAGCGCCTCCTATGAGTGGGATATCAGAGTGCCCATGGCCCAGTGGGGAAGGCAAAGCATGGTAACCTGGCTGATGCTGGATCTGAAGTGTCTTTCAAAGAAGCTCACGTGTTGCAGGCTTGTTCCCAGCTGGTGGAGCTGTGGAGAGGTGGCTGGACCGTGAGGGTGCCGCCCTCATCATGGACTGATGAGTCCATAGCTGAGTGGACCACCAGGAGGAAGTGGGTACTAGGGACCTGTCTTTGAAGGGTGGATCTTGTCCCTGGACCCTTCCTCTCTTACTTTCCCTGCTTCCTAGCCATCGTGAATTATCTGTGCTCCACCACGCCCAAACTGCCATGAAGTTGTGCCTTACCATGGCCCAGAAATAATGGAGCCAGCCAACCACAGACTCAGACCTCTGAAACCAGGAGCCAAAATAATGCCTTTCTCTTTAAAGATGTTCTTATCAGGAATTTTGTCACAGGGACAAAATGTTTGGGAGTTGGTCATTGTCACAAATAGGCTAGAAATGGAGGTGTACAGCTGAAAAGAGAGCAAGGCCCATCCAGGGCATGGCCACCCTGCACTGGGAGGCTCCAGGCTGTGTCCCTGCTGGAAGAGGCCTGGCATCTGGGCTGCTCTCTACTCTCAAGTATTCAATAGACATGGTTTCCTTCTAGAAGCAGCTAGGTAACATATTTTCTCCATATTACATATTTTTATTTATTTACTTGAGAGAGAGAGAGAGAGATGGACAGATGGAGAGAGAGAGAGAATGGGTGTGCCAGGGTCTCTAGCCACTGCAAACGAACTCCAGACACATGTACCACCTTGTGCAGCTGGCTTATGTGGGTACGGGAGAATCAAATCTGGGCCCTTAGGCTTCGCATGCAAGCACCTTAATCACTAAACCATCTCTCCAGCCCCCATATTTACATATTTGTAATTACATTAACTAGGTGTTTAATGCACAAGTAGACATAGTTTTCCTTCAGACAAACCTCCCAGAATTCATGGACCCTTTCTGGGTACATATGGGTGGAAAAGGGAAGGCAATGCCTGTGGGTTTTCTTCTGTCTTCACAGCCTAGTGAGCTAACTTCTGCCGCCGTCTCTGATTTTATGGCTGTTAGGCTTTGATGCCCAGGAAACCCACTCAGGGCCTCATCTGGGGATCTATCACCTGGCATTCATGAGGGAAGGCTTCTGGTGACATGTTCCACCTCTCAGTGGGTTCTTTATGTGACACCTGGGGTCAGCACCAGTCTGCGGCAGCTCTGCCCCTCTGTGAGCCAGCACCTTGTGAATAAATCACATTTAACAGCAGCGCGGTGCCGCATAAGGTTTATAGAGGCTAGGCACATAAATTTGAGTCTAGAGAGAGCACAGCTTCCGGTGGTGACAGGCACCGAGGCTGGTATGTTTTACCTCGTTCATCCCTGCTATGGGACATGGAAGCCTTGGGAATAACAGAACACAATGTGGGCATCCTTGGGGGACAGGGGAGCAGGTGGACTCTGGCACCTGGCATCTGGCATGGAGTATGCTTGATGAACCAAGGGTGGCTCCCCCTCGGCCCAGATAGACGCCTTCTCTCTGGAGGCCATGGTTGTGGTAGTTTTCTTCTTGTTGCTGGGACAGAACTCTTGACCAGAAGCAGCTGACAGAAGGAGAGGGTTTATTTTAGTTTATGTTCTCAAGGACAAGTTTCATCGTGGCCAGTAAGGCAAGGCAGAGCAGACAGCGGGGGCATCATATCTTGTCCCAGCAGTAGGAAGGAAGTAGTGTGGAAGAACAAGCACTGGCAAGGGGACTGGTCCCCATTCCCGCCAGCGACACACCTCCTCCAGCAAGGCTTCATGTCCCAAAGCCACCACCACCTTCCCAAATTGCCACCAGCTGGGTGCCAAGTATGCAAAACACATGAGGCTCTGGGAGACATCCACATTCAAACCAGCACCACAGTGAAACTCCAGGGAGACTTTGAAGGGAAAGAAGGGAAGGGAGTGGAGGCAGAGCAGTTTTAGTATCTGTCTCCGACATAGTTCTACTTTAGACTTCTGTTTGGGCACCAAGGACCTTCAAAGAAACACCCTGAATCTAACATCGATAGGGACCATTAACACAGACATCAATATTGGTCCCCTCCCTGCAGATTGGCCTCATGGTTTCAGCTCCTGGATTGTGTCAGTGGGATTGTTCAGGGTGACATTTGTGAACACAAGGACCAGGGAGTCTGCAGGGCTGAGGGCTCCTCACACATCTAAACCCCAAACCCCAGACTCTGGTGGCATCTGTGAGTCTGCCCTTGCTGTTATCAATCTTGCTCTCCAGGGTCTTGGAAAGGAGGCCAGGCCACAGGGTTGGCCTGGAGGCTGGAGGGAGTGTCATCTAGAAAACACGTAAAGCGGCACATCTGGGTCTGGGACATCCCAGAGCCAGTGCTGCCAATCCCCGGGGAAGCCAGTGAAACAGGCTGGGCTGCAGGGCTGGACTTGATGAAAACCTGCAGAAAGCCAAGTGCTGCTGGGAACAAGCAGCGTGGCTCTGACGAACCTAGAATGCCAAGGCTCCTTCTTGTCACGAGAAGGGTGAGGCGAGGACAGAGTGCCTGGTGACCCAGAAAGGTTTCCAAAAATGCTGAGCCCCACCAGAGGAGGCCGCATGGGGCAGAGAGAGGAGAGTGGCTGGGCGCTCTGCAGTCTGCGTTCGCCTTCTGGCTTCTCCCACTTACTAGCTGTGTGGCCCTGGCAGGTTTTTCTGTTCTCTTAACTATGGCATGGGAAAAATAGTCCCTAATACGTGTAACTGTTTAGAACAGAACCTGGCATACAAGGGTAACTTACTAGTAATAGTCTCAGGATCTATGGGGAGGAAAATAAGAAAGAAATGGAATCCCCTCTCCTGCCTCCAGCCAGAGGCTGTTATACACTTCCTGAACCCAGAATCCAGGGGCTGGCCTAGAGGCCAGGCACATGAACATAACCACACATCCCTGCCTTCCTCCCCGTCATCAGAGCTGACCGGTGGTGGGAAGAATGTTGGACAGAGTCAACAGGCCTGGCTTTTCTCTGCAGCTCTGTTGCAAGGGCAAAGACCCCACATGCAACCCTCCTGCCTTCTCTTTGTGTAGAGACCTTGAGGGCGATCTCGTCTACGTTCATAATGCCCATGTCAGGGCTCAATGAGTGTCCAGTGCCGACTTCCAAGTGCCCTGTGCTTAGTGAAGTGGTCCACAATTGACTTCCACCATGAGTCGGTAACTGCTTTCCTACCTGAAGCTGACAGCTTCTGGTTCACTGAGATGAGCTTCCAGACTAGGCACAGTTATGGAGGAAGGGATATTTATTGAAGCTTCCAGATCCAGGGTAGGTTCCATAATGGCAGAAGAAGCTGGACTGCCTTCACAGGACCCAGCAGAGAGGAAGAAGCCACAAGCCAAAAGCCACACAGCACACTTCAGGAACTCCAGGGGAAACTAAGCACTTTGCATATCTTTAGATTGAAATTATAAACCCACCACCACACTGTAGGGCCAGACCCTAAGATCCACCCAGTGACACCATCTCCAGCCAGGTGGCTGCAGATACAAACTACAAACTAATAAAACATTGAGTATATTGGGGGCCATTTATTCAAACTACCACAATACCCACTTTACAGCTAAAAAAACTGAGAAAGACATTAAATACTATATTTTATTTTAATTTAAAAATTTTTTTCAAGGTAGGATCTCATTCTAGCCTAGGCTAACCTGGAACACACTCCGTAGTCTCAGGCTGGCCTCAAACTCACAGTGATCCTCCTACTTCTGCCTCCTGAGTGCTGGGTTTAAAGGCTTGTTTCAAGTATGCCCAGCTTAAATATTATGTTTTACGTGCATTACCTCACACTCTAATATTCCTGAGGTTGGTATTCTCTAGTTACAGTTAAAAATACTTAGAGCCGGGCAAGGTGGTGCATGCCTTTAATCCCAGCATTTAGGAGGCAGAGGTAGGAGGATCACTGTGAGTTTGAGGCCACCCTGAGAATACATAGTGAATTCCAGGTCAGCCTGAGCTAGAGTGAGACCCTATCTCAAAAAACAAAACAAAACAAAAACTACGTAGAGAAATTTAACATTATACATTTAAGTCTCTTTGATTTACTTATTTTAAATTGTGTGTGTGGGGGGTACTGGTGTGTATGGGAGCACCAGGGTCTCTTGCTGCTGCAGATGCCCTGTGTTTCCTTGACCATCTTACCCCCCCCATGCTTAGGAACACAGTCTGCCTCAGATTCATCTTGTGTATGGCATGAGGGCGTCATGACAGGCCATTTTGTCCCATACAGGTATGCAAATGAGTGAGCATCACAGTTAACCAATGGCCCTTTTCCTCCTGGACTGAGCTGTGCCTTTGTGGGGAATGCAATGGCTGCATGTGTGGGTGTGCTCTGGGAGTTCTGCTCGGTGGGTTGGTCTGTGTTCATCCCTGCCCCCGTGGCACCTTGTTACGGTTTTACAGTAAATCTTCAAATCTGGAAGTATACGTTTTCTACCCTTATACTTCGTTAGAATGTTTAATCCAGTCCTAGTACTTTGCATTTTTTAAAAAATAAGTTTAGGAATCTTGTCATTTTGCATATTCTAGTGGGATTTTAATTGGGATTGTCTTGACCTAGATTACTTTGGAGGAAGCGGCGTCTTAATAGTCCCAACGTCTCTAATCCATGAAGATGGACGTCATTCTTGATTGTTTACTTTGAACAACAATATGCTGAGTAACACTTTAGTTATTTTCAACTGGTTAAGCATACTTCTTTACCATGTGACTCAGTATTTCTACTCCACATACCTAAGGCAATTGGAAACATATGTCTCTACAAATGCTCATAGCAGTGTTATTTACAACAACCCCCAAGGGGAAACACATCAATGTCTATGGACGAATGACTAAATAAATAAATGAATAAAATGTTGTCCATTGATTCAGTGGAATATTATTCAGCAATAAAAATCAAGAGTCAAACACACGAATGAGCCTTAAAAACCTCCCACTAAGCAAATGGCTATATTCTATGATTCCACTCAAATGAAATGTTCTGAAGTAGATGGAGGTAATGTCTGCAAAAGTCTGAATATTCTTTTTTGTGTGTATCTCTATGTGTGTTTCCTTGACCATCTTACCCCCCCCCCATGCTTAGGAACACAGTCTGCCTCAGATTCATCTTGTGTATGGCATGAGGGCGTCATGACAGGCCATTTTGTCCCATACAGGTATGCAAATGAGTGAGCATCACAGTTAACCAATGGCCCTTTTCCTCCCGGACTGAGCTGTGCCTTTGTGGGGAATGCAATGGCTGCATGTGTGGGTGTGCTCTGGGAGTTCTGCTCGGTGGGTTGGTCTGTGTTCATCCCTGCCCCCGTGGCACCTTGTTACGGTTTTACAGTAAATCTTCAAATCTGGAAGTATACGTTTTCTACCCTTATACTTCGTTAGAATGTTTAATCCAGTCCTAGTACTTTACATTTTTTAAAAAATAAGTTTAGGAATCTTGTCATTTTGCATATTCTAGTGGGATTTTAATTGGGATTGTCTTGACCCTAGATTACTTTGGAGGGAAGCGACGTCTTAATAGTCCCAACGTCTCTAATCCATGAAGATGGACTTCATTCTTGATTGTTTACTTTGAACAACAATATGCTGAGTAACACTTTAGTTATTTTCAACTGGTTAAGCATACTTCCTTACCATGTGACTCAGTATTTCTATTCCACATACCTAAGGCAATTGGAAACATATGTCTCTACAAATGCTCATAGCAGTGTTATTTACAACAACCCCCAAGGGGAAACACATCAATGTCTATGGACGAATGACTAAATAAATAAATGAATAAAATGTTGTCCATTGATTCAGTGGAATATTATTCAGCAATAAAAATCAAGAGTCAAACACACGAATGAGCCTTAAAAACCTCCCACTAAGCAAATGGCTATATTCTATGATTCCACTCAAATGAAATGTTCTGAAGTAGATGGAGGTAATGTCTGCAAAAGTCTGAATATTCTTTTTGTGTGTATCTCTATGTGTGTGGCGTATATGCATGTGGTATATATGTTCATAGGTGTGTGGGTACATTTACATGTGCACGTGTGTGTGTGAAAGACAGGAGGAAATCTCAGGTATCATTCTTGGATATGCTGTCCAACTTTTTAAAAAAAAACTTTTTAGCCAGGCGTGGTGGCGCACACCTTTAATCCCAGCACTCAGGAGGCAGAGGTGGGAGGATCGCCATGAGTTCAAGGCCACCCTGAGACTACATAGTGAATTCCAGGTCAGCCTGAGCTAGAGTGAAACCCTACCTTAAAAAACCAATTGAGAGCTGGGCATGGTGGCGCACGCCTTTAATCCCAGACCTTGGGAGGCAGAGGTAGGAGGATCACCGTGAGTTTGAGGCCACCCTGAGAATACATAGTGAATTCCAGGTCAGCCTGGACTAGAGTGAGATCCTACCCAAAAAAAAAAAAAAAAAAAAAAAAAATTGAAAACCAGCCCCCACTTTTTATTGACAATTATGTATATATATGTATATATATAATTTTTATTTATTTTATTTGAGAGACAGAAAGAGGCAGAGAGAGGTTGAGAGAGAGAGAGAGAGAGAGAGAGAGAGAATGGGCACATACCAGTGCATCCAGCCACTGCAAACAACTCCAGACACATGCATCACCTTGTGCATCTGGCTTATGTGGGTCCTGAGGAATCAAACCTGAGTCCTCTGGCAGTTAGCTACCCCTATAACAGTCATGGCACTATTGTATCAGTCGGCACATCTTACTTGACTGGTCAGTTGTGTAGCTCACAGAGTCCAGTGCTGGTTGAGACTGTTGAAGAGCCGTCCCCTCTCCATCTCCCAGCCTGTATAACATTTCCCAGCACTGTGACAGCAGGGAGGAGGCTTCCAGCTCAGATCCAGCGTGATTTCTCAGTGTTCTGCAACTGAAGCATGTGGAGTCTTCAACAACAGGGACATATCCTTTGTTTCTGTCTGTCTCTGAGAGTGGAGCTTACCAGTTAGGCTGCCTGGATGGCCAGCAAGCTCCAGGGATCCACCTGACTCCAGCACTGGGATGACAAATGTGAACTGGCATGCCTGGCTTTTACATGGTTGCCTAGGGTTGAACTCAAGCCCTCATACTTGTGAGGCAAGCACGTTACTGATTGAGCCATGTCCCCAGGCCCTAGTGAGTATTTAAAAAAACCATTAAGTTATACTATTTAAATGTGTCAATCATATGAATTATAGCTCAATAATAATGCTTTTGATAATACCTAAGTAATTTTTCCCATAATCTTTTTTCTATTGTTATTTTTGCAAGGTAGGCACTCACTCTAGCCCAGCTGACATGGAACTCACTCTATAGTTCCAAGCTGGCCTTGAACTCACAGCCTTCCTCCTACTAGGATTAAAGGTGTGCACCACCATGCCTGGCTTCTTTTTATTTTTGAGACAGGATTTCACTATGTTGTTCAGGCTGGTCTTTATATCCTGGGCTCAAACCATCCTCTTGCTTCAGCCACTTAAGTAGCTGGGACTCCGGTGGAAGCATCACATGCCTGCTTAGCAATAATTTATTTTTATTAGCTGAACGATGTTCTGATAAAATTGATCTGCTACAGCCCTTACCTCCAGGACCCCAGACTGTAACTTCATTTGAATATGGGGCAGTTTCAGAGGCTTCATTTCCATCTCACTGTAGAAGAGATTCGGATAGACAATGCTATTTACCATACATTGTCCATGGCACTTTGATTGGCAGCTCCAACAAACTAGTGCATTACATTGATTCTTAGTCTTCAATCACACTGTCTGAGATCCTGGAAGCTTCCAGAATTGTCATATTTTCAGCACCTGAAAAGATGTCTTTTATCAATGCACTTTTTTTTTTTTTTTTGGTAGAATGCTGGGAATCAAAAGCAGGGCATGGTCATGTAAGGCAAGCTCCACCCTCAAGTGACATCTTCCACCAGGAGAATATGTTGATGGCAAGCATCACTGTGGAATTCCTGAGCCCTCTCTCCACAAGTCTAGGAAAGAAAGGTTTTCTAAGTTTAGGGGAAAGATAACTACTGAGAAACAAAACTTGCCAAAAATTCTCAGCAGGGTGTGGTGGTACACACCTTTAATCCCAGCACTCAGGAGACAGAGGCAGGAGGACAGTTGTGAGTTTGAGGCCACCCTGAGACTACATAGTGAAATTCAGGTCAGCTGTGCTACAGTGAGACCCTACCTCAAAAAAATATATATATATATATATGGCCAGAGAGATGGTTTAGTGGTTAAGGCACATGCCTGTGAAGCCTAAGGACTCCCATTCGATTCTCCAGGTCCCATGTAAGCCAGATGCACATGGCAGTGCATGCATCTGGAGTTCGTTTGCAGTGGTTAGAGGCCCTGGCACGCCCATTCTCACTTTCTCTCTGTGTCTCTAATAAATAAATAAATAAATAAATTTTTTTAAATTAAAAAAACAAAATAAATAAATAATAAGTAAGTAAAGTAAAATAAAATAGAATAAAATTCTCATGGTGGTGCCTGCCTAGAATCCCAGCACTAAGGGGGCTAAAGTAAGAGGCTTGCTGTAAGCTGGAGGCCAGCTTGGGATACAGAGTGAGTTCTGAGTCAGCCTGGGCTAGAGACCCTGTCCTTAAAAAAAGAAATTCTAAACATAAAAAATTCTCAAGCTGAATCCCATAGATGATCAAAATACTTGTTCTCGTCAATTAAAAATGTTTCTGTATAATGTTCTATAGCTCAATAAAATGTTCAAAGTAACATGAAAACATGTAAAATTAATAGAAATTTCCACTAATGTGTCTGCATCATACTTTTAAAAATTTGAAAATTTTAAGGAATTATAGTAATGAACTTCAAAAAACCCTGGGAAGTAAGTGAACATCTTTAAAGCTGAAACATGAATGAGCACAAAGGAAGGTGTGAATGGAGCATTAACAAAGCCATGCAGGCTTGGATCTTGAACTTGGAGAAATGTGTGTTCCACAGGGAAACTGCATTATGCTGCTGCTAATGCTGGAAAACGAATGAATACATTCACTGTTAAAATGTAGATTAATGCTTCTCTGTTGTAATTTCTTCTACGCTGCGATGGCTCATGCTCATTGTGAATGTGACTGGATTTGGAAATCACCTAGGAGACACACCTCCTCTGGGCTTATCTGAGGGAGTTTACAGCAAGGTTTCCCTGAGGGAGACCCACCATGAATATGGGAGGCACCACCCCATGGGCTGAGGTCCTGCACTGGATGAAAAAGAGACAGTGGGCTGAGCCGCAGCATTCATCTCTTTCTGTGGCCTCAGTGCAGATGGAACGGGACCAGCTGCCTCACTCCTGCCGCTTTGCCTTCCCCTCAGGGATGGTGTGCCCTTTCTTCAACTGGGATCCCAAACAGACTCTTCCTCCTTTAAGTTGCTTTCTGTCAGGTATTGTGTCACAGCTATGATGAATTAAACTAATAGATAAGTCAAATAGTAAAACTGACCAAAAAACATTTTGGTGAGGCTTAACTCAGTGTCACAGTGGGGAGTCATAACTATTTTTCTCTCTACTTTTTTAATTTACCTGGAAAGAGAGAGAGAGAGAATGGGTGTGGTAGTTTGAATATATGTCCCCCAATATATTCAGTGTTTTACTAGTTATAATTTGCATCTGCAATCACCTTGCTAGAGGCAATGTCACTGGGGGCCCCGGTCTTAAGGTGTTAATGGTGTGGGTTTGAGATTCCATTGTAAAGATATGCAAATGTGCCTAGCAGGAGTTCCTGAAGTGTGCTGTGTGATCTTTTTGGCGGTAGTTTTTGCTCTGTGTGCTGTGGTGGCTGGTTGGCTTTTCTCTCTCTTGCCTGGTCCTGTGGAGAACAGGCTGCTTCTTCTGCCATTATGGAACTTCCCCTGGATCTGTAAGCTTCAATAAATAATATCCCTTCCTCCATAACTGTGCCTGGTCTGGAAGTTCATCTCAGTGAACTTGAAGCTGTCTGCTACAATGGGCATGCCAGGGTCTCTAGCCACTTCCAAAGAAGTCTAAATGCTGGCTTTATGTGTGTTCTGAGGAATCAAACTCAGGCTGCCAGGATTTGCAGGCAAGTGCCTTAATCACTGAGCCAATTCTTCAGCCCCTTTTATTTTTTTAAAAAATATTTTTGAGCCAGGCGTGGTGGCGCACACCTTTATCCCAGCACTTGGGAGGCAGAGGTAGGAGGATCACCATGAGTTTGAGGCCACCCTGAGACTACATAATGAATTCCAGGTCAGCCTGAGCTAGAGGGAGACCCTACCTCAGAAAACCAATATATACATATATAATTTTTGTTGTTGTTGGGGCTGGAGAGATGGCTTAGTGGTTAAGCGCTTGCCTGTGAAGCCTAAGGACCCTGGTTCAAGGCTCAATTCCCCAGTACTCACGTAAGCCAGATGCAAATGGTGGTGCATGTGTCTGGAATTCATTTGCAGTGTCTAGAGGCCCTGGTACGCCCATTCTCTCTCTTTCTATGTCTCTAATAAGTAAATAAATTTTAAAAACATATATATATATATATAGTTTATTTATTTGAGTACAAGAGAAAAAGAGGGAGGAAGGGAGGAAGAGAGAGAATGGGCACACCAGGGACTCTAGCCACTACAAATGAACTCCAGACACATTCACCACCTTGTGCATCTGGCTTTAGGTGGGTACTGGGGAATTGAACCTGGGTCCTTTGGCTTTGCCGACAAGTTATAATTTCCCCAGTGTTGCACAAGCAAGGGGATAGACCCAAACCCTTGCACCTGTGACCATGATGGCAGCTGGGGTTAAAGACTTCACTCTGCCTCCTTACTTCTCTTTGCCAAACCTTTGCAGTGCCCACACACTGAGAGCGGGGAGTCCTTGCCAGCCCCATGGGTCACAGGATGTGTCTGGCCAATGCAATGTCAAGATCGTAACACAGTCAGTGTGCTTGGAGGAGTGTGAGAGGAGTGGTTCGATGTGGGTGCTATAGTGAGAGCCACAAGGCACTTACAGTAGGAAACCACTGTTTTCAGCACCAGGACAAAGGTCCCTCATTTAGCTTCACTGCCATTCCTAGGACCGTTGGCACAGGGCCCTGTCATACCAGGGACTTGCTTAGGACTTGAGTCATACCATGCCTTCCTGGTCTGGCCTGGCTCAAGCAGCTTCTCCCCAAGCTAAAGACCCATGGTTGAGATGGCTTTGCACCAGTACCCTGGAGCTCAGACCACCAGCCCCCACTGATGTCCTTCTTCCAAGCCAGGGTAGACTGTGAGACTGGTGCCAGGACTTCCCAACCAGAGTAGAGGGCAGGAGCGCATGCTGGGCACTGGGCCTGGGCAAGTGGGGCTTGAACCAAGGCTCTGAAGTGTGTCATGCAATTGTTCCATTTCTCTAAGATTCCAGTACAAGGAGGGCACGAAGATAAACGCAAGCCTGCAGCTATGGACAGTTTGTGTGCCCCCAGCCTGTGTGCTAAACTCCGAGCCCCCGTCGCAGTCAGGTTCGTGTTGTTAGTAGAAATCACCTGACCAAGAGCAGCTTGTGGGGAAAAAAGGTTTATTTTGGCTCACAGACTCGAGGGGAAGCTCCACGATGGCAGGGGAAAATGATGACATGAGCAGAGGGTGGACATCACCTCCTGATCAACATCAGATGGACAACAGCGACAGGAGAGTGTGCCCAACACTGGCAAGGGGACACTGGCTATAATATCCATAAGCCTGCCCCCAACAATACACTGCCTCCAAGAGGTGTTAATTTCCAGATCTCCATCAGCTGGGAACCTAGCATTCAGAACACCTAAGTTTATGGGGGTCACCTGAATCAAACCATCCCATCCCCCCAAGTGATGATATTGGTCAGGAAGACCTCAAAATGGAATCCAGTAACTGCCTTATACCCTCTTCCATGTGAAGACATGGGGGACATGGCTGTCTATGCAGGGCCTCACCCGACACCAGATCTACCAACCCCTTCATCTTAGATTCCAAGCCTTCAGAACTGTGAGAAACAAACATATCTATTCATACGCCACAGAGTGTATGGTATTTTCATTAAAGCGTTCAAACTAAGTCGCATGTTCAGGGAGACAATTTCCTGACCTCTTGTCCAAGAAAGGTTGATTCAGTAAGTCTGGAGAGTGCCTATACCATCCCAGTGTGGAGGCCGGAAGTGGCATTCCTATCAGGCACTGACTCCCACACACCCACACACACCTTTTTTTTTTTTTTTTTTTTTTTTTTAAGGTAGAGTCTCACTCTAGCTCAGGCCGACCTGGAATTCACTACATTGTCTCACAGTGATCCTCCTACCTCTGCCTTCCAAGTGCTGGGATCAAAGGCACGTGCCACCGCGCCCAGTTCCCCCTTCCTTTTTTTTTTTTTTTTTTTTTAAAGATAATGGCTGTCTGGCCTGGAATTCACCAAGGAGGTTAGATTGGTTGGCCAAGAGGCCCCAGAGATCCGCTTTCCCAGTGCTGAGATTACAAGTGTGCACCATTTTACCCAGCATATTTATATGGGTTCTGAGGTTTTCAGAAAGCTTGGAAAAGGTCAGAGGTCAGGGTGAGAAAGTGAGGTTTGCTTCGGCTGTTGGGAGTCTCTCCTTTGCTGGGCTCAGAGCAAGTGCTAGATGTTCCAGTGCCCTATGACCCCAAGCACAAGGCACAGAGGGACCTGGGCAGTGAACACAGAGCAGCCACTAAGCTGGAGGTTCTAGAACTGGCCAAACCCCAGGCGTGGGGCCCCAGACCAGCTATCAGACCCACATCTCTGGTCAAGATTGTCACTGGGAAATTCATACATGCTTATCAAATGCAGCCAGTGCTTCAGACACTGTCTGCCTGAGTAGCTGCTTTCTGGTCTTGGCCTGGCCCACATGATCTTGTACCTCAGAAGCCATGTATCCACAGGCAGTCACCTCCACCCCTCAACCCACTCTTTTTCTAATACTTTATTTATTATTTATTTATTTGTGGGGGGGGAGGGAGAGGGAGGAAGAGACAGATAGAGCATGAGAACGGGCGTGCCAGGGCCTCCAGCCACTGCAAAGGAACTCTAGATGCATGTGCCACCTTGTGCATCTGGATTACGTGGGTGCTGGGGAATTGAACCTGGGTCCTTAGGCTTCACAGGTAACCACCCTAACCACTAAGCCATCTCTTCAGCCCTCAACGCACTCTTTTTTTTTTTTTTAAAAAACAAACTTATTTTATTTTATTTTATTTTTTTACTTGAGAGAGACACACAGAGAGAGGGAGATAGAGAGAGAGAGAAAGATAGAATGGGCGCGCCAGCAGGCAGGAGCTGTGAACGAATTCCAGATGTGTGCGCCCCCTTGTGGGCAAGTGCGGCATTGTGCCCTTGAGTCATTTTTTGCATATGGCTTACGTGGGTACTGGGGAATTGAACCTGGGTCCTTGGCTTCACAGGTAACTACTCTAACCATTAAGCCATCTCTCCAGCCCTCAACCCACTCTTGATAAGCTTAACACCAGGGTGTCTCTCAGTCCAGCTAAGGTTAGGGCTCTACAAGCTCCCCATCAACAGATGTGCTTGCCTGTTTCAGTCTTGTCATTAGAGGCAATGGCAATCCTAACACAGGAAAGGAGTGAGAGCATATTTTTTTCTGGCTAAAAGTTCCAGAAATTTTTATGTTACAGCACCAAATCCAGTGTTATGGTTCCAATCAATTCAGGACATTAAAAAAAAAATCTACAATTTATTTGCATTTCTGACTCAGAACTACTGGCAAAAAAAAAAAAAAAAAAAAAAAAAAAAAAAAAAAAAAGTGCCCCTTGATCTTCACCCCATTAATGTGAAGCATTCTCTAAATGCATTTCCATTTTAGCAAAAATGCCTGACCGCTGGCATAAAACTCTTTTATTTAAGAAACTCAAGATTGCATTTAACTTAGAGGCAAGAAGGAAAACTCTAGAACACAGATTAGCCTCCTCAGCAGGGAGAGGTGTGGCAAATGCCAGCCAATGACTGACCAGCAGTCATTACTTGATGCTTACGTTGTATTGTGAAGGATGGTTAAGTAGGCCCTTGAGAAGACGAGAGAAGACAAGACCATCAGTGAGACTGGATCGGGCACAGCAGGTGTGAACATGACCAGTCCAAGGAGTCAGTGAGTGAAACCCCCTTGAATTCGCCCACATGAAGAGATGGGCCCTGAACTAGCCCAGAAGAACCAAAGAGTGGGTGTTCTGACAGCACGGCTGATGGCTTGACATGAGGGTAAGCAACAGCTGTTCCCAGTCACTCTTTCTGGTGTCCTATGGTCTTCAGTCACTGCAGCCCATGTCCTTGGCTCCCCCATGTCTTTCCCTGACTCCATGTAACCCAGAGACCAAGTGTCCTTCCCAGAGTCTCTTGGTTCCATCTTAAGGAAGATGATAGGGTAGCCAGTGGTCAGTGGCTGGCCATTCCTCCACCTCTCGTGTATCTTCTGGCAGGGCTGTGCGTCACATAACAGCCACCCTGCAATAGAGGGTGCAGTGTGGGGGGAGTTCAAAGAAGGGGACCTGGACTACATGGGTGCGCCATACACAGGTCTCCTTCTAGTATTGAGTGTCAAGAAGAGAATGACACAATGGAAGTTGTCCTTCTGGAAGATTTCTTTCCAGAATGAAGATGAAGCAGAAGCTGCCAGCAGGTATCAAACTTTCACCAGGTATCCAGGCCTTTGCTAGGTATGGTGTGCATGTGACTGTGTTTACACAGGAGCCATTATACTTTGTATACAAAGGGCCCATTGTACTTTGTTTACATGGGAGCTGCTGTACTTTGTTTACATGGGAGCTGCTGTACTTTGTTTACAAGGGAACCATTGTACTTTGTTTACAAGAGAACCATTGTATTTTGCTTACAAGGGAACCATTGTACTTTGTTTACAAGGGAACCATTGTACTTTGTTTACAAGGGAACCATTATACTTTGTATACAAAGGACCCATTATACTTTGTATACAAAGGACCCATTATACTTTGTATACAAAGGAACCATTGTACTTTGTTTACATGGGAACCATTGTACTTTGCTTACAAGGGAACCATTGTACTTTGTTTACAAGGGAACCATTGTACTTTGTTTACATGGGAGCTGCTGTACTTTGTTTACATGGGAACCATTGTACTTTGGTTACATAGGAGACATTGAACTTTGTTCACAAAGGAGCCATTGTACTTTCTTTACAAAGGAACCATTGTACTTTGCTTACACAGGATCCATTGTACTTTGTTTATATGGTGAGCCATTGTACTTTGGTTACATGGGAACCATTGTACTTTGTTTACAAAGGAACCATTGTACTTTACTTACACAGGAGCCATTTCTTTGTTTACATAGGAACCATTTACTCTGTTTACCTGGGAAACATTGTACTTTGTTTACACAGGAGCCTTGTGCTTAGTTTTCAAAGAAACCATTGTACTTTGTTTACACACATGGTGCTTTGATTCAGGTGTCCCCCATAAACTTAGGTGTTTGGAATGCTAGGTTCCCAGCTGATAGAGCTTTGGAAATTAACACCTTCTGGAGGCAGTGTACTATTGGGGGTGGGCTTATGGGTATTATAGCCAGTTTCTTCTTGCCAGTGATTGGCACACTCTCCTGCTGCTGTTGGCCATCTGATATTGCCAGGGGGTGATGTCCACTCTCTGTTTATGTCATTGTTTTCCCCTGTCTTCATGGAGCTTCCCCTCGAGTCTATAAGCCAAAATAAACCTCTTTTCCCCACAAGTTGCTCTTAGTTGGATGATTTCTACCAGCAATGCAAACCTGACTGCAACACACAGGAACCATTGTATTTTGTTTACAGAGGAACCACTGTACTTTGTTTACACAGGAACCATTGTATTTTGTTTACAGAGGAACCACTGTACTTTGTTTGTTTCATATTTGTTCCCCTCCCTATGCTTTCCCATCTCCCTTTCCCTCCACTGTTCCCCTTCTTCCCACAAATAATCCCATGTATGTTTTCATTCCATATGCATATGATTTTTTCTTATTTTTCTCAAGGACCCATTTTATTTATGAGGAGCATGAAGCTATGAAGCTAAGAGGTGACATAGCTTGCCCAGAGTCACATATTTAGTGGATGTCATAACTGTGCTTTGAACCCAAAATATGTTCTGATTTGGAGTCCTCACTTTCCACACAACAAGACATGAGTGGGGACAGCCTCCCACAGGTGTCTGGGGTGCCTCAAGTGCCACTAGTGTATATACTTGGCCTCTCCAGCCCATTTCTGTACTTCCTCCCGAGTCTTTTATGCTTATTAGTGGCATCATCACCTACCCAATTGTTAACAGCCAAATCTCCCCAAATTTAAATTTCCTTGTCTGCATAACAGGGACAATAATAACAGTCATAATGATGATGACGTGTTCCCTAAAGGTGGTGAGAATGAGCCCAGAGAATTCTCGTAAAATACTTAACCCTGAACTTGGTACTTGACCCATGCTATCTGCAGAACCTTATAGTCAGGACAATTGACCACATACAGGAGACTGCAGGAGCATGGCTGGGAGCTTCAGTTATCTAAAGCAGAGTTGGTAAACTCTTTTTTTGAGAGTCCAGGTAGTATCTTCAGCATGCTGGGTCAGCCAGTCTCTGTCTACTCATTTTTGCCAGTGTTGGGTAAAAAACCAGCCCTTGACCAGACAGAACTAAATGGGTGCAGCACTTTTTCCTGAAATGATCTAACATATTGCTTGGCACATAGTTGACATTCCATAAAGATTTATTAAAAGAATTATTAGTGGGCTGGGGCTGTAGCTCAGTGGTACAGAGCTTGCCTAGTATGTGTGAGGCCCTAGGTTCAATCCCAGGCATGGAAAGGAAAAATAATTAGTGAGAGAAAGCAGCAAGAACAAAGGACCGAGAAGGACCAGAACTGTGGGGATTCCCTGTGTGTGACTTGCAAGGTCAGGATAGGCAAAACCATCCACACTGGGGTTTCATATGAAGAGTTATGGACTGGTTGGGAGGCTGGAAGAGGGCTTTGGGCTGAGCCTCTTGGGATGTGGCAGAACCATTGTTTGGGAAAGCTTTTTTTCTTGCCACAATGAGGAAGATGGGATGCAGGAAGTAGCCAGTGGAACTTCAGCTATAGACACTAGCTGTGGGGAAAACAAAACAAAACAAAACAAACAAACAAAAAAAACACTTTAGCTGCAACAAAGGCCAGAAAGCCAGGAATGGCATGGGCTGCCAGCACCATCATGTTTGGCCACCTATAGGAACATGGAGCCTAGCCACCAACACCCATGAAGCTGGGAACATCAGTAGCTCTGTGATCTTGTTTCCCAGTAGGATATAGTCACTGTCTTAGGGAACTAAAATCTGCATAACTACTGCGTTCCAAACTTTATAGAAATATGTCTGGTATGGTTCTATTCAAGATCATAGTCCAAACAGGTCGGTAGTCTGGGAAATGTAGTTTTCAGCTTCCTGGAGAGCCGTGGGAGTAGATCTGTACTGCCCCTAGCGTGGCCTATGTGCTTTGGTGACTGGCTGCTTCGAAACAAACTACTTCAACCCTCAGTGGTTAAAAACTGCAGCAATTTATTTTGTGTAGAAATTTGAAATTTGGGTAGGGGTGCTTGGTGGAGGCAGCTTGTTTCTGTTTTATGATGAGTCAGGGTGTTTGAACACACCCTGTGAGCCCCAGTGGAGAAGAACCTGAGTTGCACCATGGCCCCTGGTGAGCTCCTGCTCCGCAGCCGGAGTCCCCTCGGCACCATGCATATGAGCCATTGGGGAAGATCCCTAGCCTCATCTGAGCTGCCCTGGCCAATGCTCTATGGAGACAGAGACCACGTGTCCCATGAGCCTTGAGAAACTACCGGCTCGTGAGCAAAATAAATGACTGCTTCTAGTTCTTTTTAATTTTTTAAAACAAATTTCTTTTTATTTTATTTATTTGAGAGAAAGATATATATAGAGAGAGAGAGAGAAAGAGAGAGAGAGAGAGAATGGGCACACCAGGGCCTTCAGCTGCTACAAATGAACTCCAGAAGCACGTGACACCTTGTACATCTGGTTTTCGTGGGTCCTGGGGAGTCAAACCTGGGTCCTTTGACTTTGTAGGCAAACACCTTAACTACTAAACCATTCCCCCAGGCCCTCCCTTTTAATTTTTAAATTTTTGTCATCTGTTTGTGTGTGTGTGTGTGTGTGTGTGTGTGTGTGTGGGTGAGCACATATGTGGAGGAGATCAGAGGACACCCTTGGGTATTTCTCTTCTCCCCTTCGGGGACAGGGTCTCTCTTGCAAGCTCTCAGATTCTCCTAGCTCTGCCTCCATTGCTGTACTTGCATTGGAATTACAGTCAAGTGTGTCACTTGGGGTCCAGCTTTACATGGGTGCTGAGGAAGATTAACTTGTGTTAATCTTGCAAGAAAGCACCTTCAACCACTGAGTCATCTCCCCAGTCCCTACTGCTTCTATTTCTGACACAAAGTTTGGAGGAGTGGTTTGTTATGTCTCTTCCAGAAACTTCCAGAAACTGCCCACTACAATTTCCACTCATGGCTGGAAGATCTAAAATTATTTTTAAATTAGATATTATTTATTTATGTACAAGGGAAAAAGAGACCAGGAGAGAGAGAGAGCTCACACACTCTAGGGCCTCTTGCCACTGCAAACTATCTCTAGATGTATGCATCACTTTGTGCATCTGGCTTTACACGGGTATTGGTGAAGTAATCTGGCCCTGCAGGCTTTTTGCAAGCAAGTGCCTTTAACTATTGCGCCATCCCCCCAGCCCAAGATTCAACTTTTTAAATTTCAACTGTTGCCCAAAGGCAAGGCTGACCTGCTGTAGTGGTGATCTCAATGGTGGGCTCCAGGGGAGTGCAGCTGATTTCAAACTGTAGGACCGTCACAGGACAGTGTGGGTTGTGACCTGTAGCAGAATCCTAAGGGCCAACACTCACTTTCAAGTCATTGTCCCTTTGCTTATTTAGTTGAGCGATTTTCTGTCAGATGGCAACAGAGTGTGCTGAGGTCAAGTCTCCTTTGCTATTTCATAAAGGTGACTTACCACAAGCGGATAGGTACAAAGCTAGCGCCTGACAAATCTCACTCAGGTCAGTGACAGGGGCTGGAGGGTGGGTGTGCAAGGAATGGGAAGGAGTAGATATCAGGGTTGAGGAGGCTGTTGGCCCAGAATGAGCACCAAGGAGCTAAGTGTTGAGCTTGTTAGGGTGCAAAGTTTAGCCATAGGAAACCAGCAAGTTTATGTTACAGTCAGGCTGCCTCACATAGGGGCACACCGTCAGCCACAGGTTTGCTCTGAGTGTGGACACATATGCCTGTCACCCTAGCACTTGGCAGGGTAAGGCAAGAAGATCTTGAATTTGAACCCAGCCTGGGCTGCATAAAGAGACCAGTTCTCACAAAGATTTAAAAGAAGGAAGCCAAGAGATGACTTTTTTTTTTTTTTTCAAGGTAAGGTCTCACTCTGGCTCAGGCTGACCTGGAATTTACTACATAGTCTCAGGGTGGCCTTGACCTCTCGGCGATCCTTGTACCTCTGCCTCCCGAGTGCTGGGATTAAAGGCATGCGCCACCATGCCCGGCTCCAAGGGCTGATTTTAATACATGAATATGGAGTCGTTGGGGAGAGATGGGGATGTAGTGGACAAAGACTATGTAAGTAAGAATGTCGTGACTATCATGAGATGGGGTGGCAGGGTGTGGGGGAGGGGACGCGGAGGAAAGGAAGGGGAATGAACACAGCGACACAGATGCATCTTGCTAGGGTGCAGGGTACCTGGGAAAGTGACACATTTCATTCTGCCCCTGCCCACTGGCCTGGACAGTCTACATTAGTTGTGAGCAAATATCACCATTCAACTTCCAATGATCAGAGAAGATGGCAGGGCCCCCTTATTATTTCGGACGAATTGTAGATTACCAGACCTTTACACTGGAACCATGCTCTCCCTCTTGCATTTGATTTCAAAACTGAGCCACAGCCAAGCACAGCTCTGTGTTTTACCCACACACCTTCCAAATCTCCTCAGGCTGTGTCCACACTGCTTTCATTCCTGGCTCGCTGCGTGTTAAGTACAGCTCTGTTATGCTGTCATTTGCCCCCCACCATTCAGAAACAAGAGCTGCTTGAAGCAGAGCAGAAAAACACTGAATGGAATGAAGGCTAGCTTTCCCCTCTGCAAAGCACGAGGTCATGGTTTCGTGATGCCGGTGACTGCCTGGCACTTTCACTTGGAGACCTTGAGGACGGTACAAATATTCCTGCTAATGGCAGGTGAGAGGAGAGAGGTGAAGTGGTTCAGCCACAACTGTGCTGGTGGCAGCCTGCTGCTTCGCCTCCCTTCCTCTCAGATTATACTCCGGTGAACAGCCCTGGAGGTACTCACATTGTAAATCAGACTCAAGTCCACCGGAGGAGGAAAAAGTGTGCATTTTACATAAATGATGCGGGCCAGTTATTATTCATTTTTTTAACAGTGGTTCTTCTCCATCCATTTCCTGTGCATAATGCAATGTTGGCTAATTTACCAGAAAACATTGTTATTCGTTCCCTGATTTTCTAGGTCCCTGCGGTCATTTGCTTACCATTTCCTCACTCCTTTCTGGGAATTGACAGACCTCAGTTCATTTAGGGTGGGGTGGGCTCCCAAGAAATCCCCCAAGGTGTGGCTCTCCCCTGGTACCTTCCAGCACTCACCCCTTGGGAGCAGTCTGAAAAAATGCAAATGAAAGGATTCACACACTTGGATTTAGTTTGTGCTGGCTTTCCTGAATCCTTTTGTAAACACACACTGAAAAAAAAAAAAAAAAAAGATGAAATCTCTTGTGCTATTTCCCTACAGTATTACATATGTGTTTTTCATTAATGACTCTCTGAATAATACTCATTTCATTTCCCTCTTGCTTCCAATTAGCTTCCCATTGATTATGACACAGCAAGCACTTGGTAATTAACCAAAGGAAAATATCCAGAACAGAACAACAAGAACCTTGTGATTGCTGGCATATACCTTCCTCCATGGGCTTGCGTTCTGACGATGAGTCAAGCGAGACAGCCTCGCTTGAAGTAGAAGGAAAGAATGATAATGGGCACAAACACAACCCCCCTCGCGGTCCGAAAGAGGGGTGGTGAGGAGCGATTGCAGGCTTCTTTCCCAGCAACGCTTCTCCTTTCCTACTCTATAAATACATCCCCAGCTCTACAACCTTACTCTCCATCCTTGAGTGGGATTGCCTATTACTTCTCCAGGTAGCACTGCAAGAGGCAGCATGAATGTTGGGCCTGGAGACTTTTTAATGGGGGTGTGTGTGTGTGTGGGGGTAGGGATGAAAAACATAAACGGAAATTGTGAATGTCTTTCTCTCTTTCTCTTTCTTTCTTTCTTTTTCTTTCTCTCCTTTCTTTCTTTCTTTCTTTCTTTCTTTCTTTCTTTCTTTCTTTCTTTCTTTCCTTTCCCTTCCCTTCCCTTCCTCTTTCTTTCTTTCTTTCTTTCTTTCTTTCTTTCTTTCTTTCTTTCTTTCTTTCTTTCTTTCTTTCTTTCTTTTGGCAAGCCCAACAGACTGGCCTTTATTTATTTATTTATTATTATTTTTTAATTTTCTTTTTAGAGAGAGACAGAGAGAGATAGACAGAGACGAGAGGGAGACAGAAATGGGCATGCCAGCAGTCTCTCAGCTGCTATGAATGAAATCCAGATGCGTGCACCCCCTTGTGGGCAAGTGCGGCATTGCGCCCTTGCCTCACTTTGCATCTGGCTAAACGTAGGACCTGGAGATTGGAACCGCTGGACATTGGAACCAGCATTCTTAGGCTTAGCAGGCAGGCGCCTTAGCCACTAAGCCATCTCTCCAGCCCTATTTATTTATTTTTGAGGTTGGGTCTCACTGTAGCTCAGGCTGACCTGGAATTCACTCTGTAGTCTCACGGTGGCCTCAAACTCACAGCAGTCCTTCTACCTCTGCCTCCCTGAGTGCTGGGATTAAAGGCATGCACCACCATGCCCAGCTTGACTGCCCCCCCTTTTTTTTTTTAAGTAGGGTCTCACTCTGGCCCAGGCTGATCTGGAATTAATTATGTAGTCTCAGGTGGCCTTGAACTCACAGCAATCCTCCTATCTCTGCCTCCCAAGTGCTGGGATTAAAGGCATGTGCCATCACGCCTGGCTTGACTGGCCTTTTTTTTTTTTTTTTTTTTTTTAAGAGAGAGAGAGACAGGAGAATTGATACAGGGCCTCCAGCAACTACAAATTGAACTCCAGATGTGTGCGCCCCCTTGTGCACATGTGCGGTCTTGCGCTTATGTCACTTTGTGCATCTGGCTTATGTGGGACCTGGAGAGTCAAACTTCATGCCCTTAGGCTTCGTAGGCAAGTGCTGTAAGTGCTAAGCCATCTCTCTAGCCCCTCTTTCTTTCATTTTTAAAATCTTTTTATTTATGAGAGAGACAGAAAGAGAATGGGCATGCCAGGGTCTCTTGTCACTGCACGTAAAATGCATGTGTCACTTTGGGCATCTGGCTTTATGTGGGTACTGGGTAACTAAGCCTGGGCAATTAGGATTTGCAAACAAGTGCTTTTAATTGCTGAGCCATTTCCCCAACCTGGTAATGTTTTCTTAATCTATTTTTTTTTCCTTCCTTTGAATCCATATGCTGACCAGCTTCTATATTTAAAGTATGAGGTAGCTTCTTATATGGTCTGGGGTCAGAAGGTGTCCCTTCAAAGGCAAGAAGCACTGTCTCTTACATTAAGGAATGCATAACCTATGTCACTTGTCTTGAAACTGAATTAAGGCAGCATTTCTTCTGGGAAGCCTCTCAATTCCCTATACTGGGCTGCATGTTATTGGGAAGCCTGCCCTGTCTCCCCATACTGGGTTGAATGTCATTTCTGTGCTTCTGCTTACAAAGAGCTCACTGCAGCTAGTTTCTGGGGTCTCCACCATCACTGGACTGTGACTATTATTTGTCTCTGTGAGTTTATGGTACTAAGCCCAGGGTCTCTCCCCGTCTAAGTATGCGGCGAGTCTGGAGAAGGAACATGATTGGCCCTCACATGTACCCATTGTCATCTCTGTCTTCATCCCATTTCCTGGAACAGGCTTGGCTTGTCCTTCTGCCGGTACAGGCTTCCTCCCCAACATCGCCATCCTCCTGATCCCACTTCAGCCTCTTGGACAAGTGGGCTGACTCCATCAGACCTCCACCTCGTTTTCTGCCCCATCCAGTCATAGGGCTGCTCTTTGATGGGTGGGAAAAAGAAATTGAATGTGAAACCCCACGAGTGGGGCCAGTGTTTCCTCTTCTTCAGAGGTGTGCCAGCTACCAATTCATGGTGCACTTCTCAAATGGGCCTTGGGAGGTCCCTTGGTCGTGCAGAGCTGTACCAAGGATACTGGACATTGCAGGCGGGGGACACTGCACAACTGGATGGACTGGGAAGATAATTTTATATGAAAACAAAGATGGATGTCATAGGAAGTAGAATCTGAACTTTTCATAAAATTACATTACAATGGGACTTCCTTTGACGGCATTTTCGGATTGTGTGTCACTTGGTACCATTTGCTTCATGCACGTTCTAAGACATCCGCATGCACTCCCATGGGCATGGGGCATCTTCTGGGAAAGGTGTGGGAGTATTCACTTGGGGCTCAGATTAAGCCTGTACCTGGCAACTAGTGACCAACACATTTTAATAGGTGTGTGTGTGGTGGGGGATCTGGGGCAGACAGTTGCTGAGTCAGCTCTTAGAAAGTAAGTCATGTGAAGGTAAACCATTTGCCAGTCTTCTAACTATGCACCCATCCAAAAGCCCAACTTGACCACAAGCTCATCATTGTTCTAGGTTCAGGAGAATAATGCTGAATAAGGCAGTTTCTGTTCTCAAGGACCGGGCACCATCTACCAGGGAAGACGCATTAAAAGAATAGCACGGTATGTGCAGTATTCAGTCCACGATTACAAGAACTCTAAGTATTCTGGAAACCAGCACATTGTTCTGGCTGCTGGGGGGAGCTACTACTTGCCCATAATTGCATTCTCCCTAGGATAGTTGCTATAAAACTGAAAATCACTTACTTTTATTTCTAGCCTCAGATTTTTTTTAGGGGGGTGGTGCTGGGTATCAAACTGAAGGTCTCATGCCGTTTGCATGCAAAGCCAGTGCTTTACCACTGAGTTATATTCTCAGTCCTTTATTTTTAAAATTAATTATTAATTACACTGAATCCCTGACTCACATGGGATTCTAAGTGTTTTGCATATTGGGGAAGAATAAGGTCTGACTTAGATGTTCAGTTTGAACACACTCTAGGACCATTTGATATGTTAAGAAAGCCCATTTGATATTTCAAAGATACTAAAGTCACTGTCTTCCCTCCAGCAAAGACTAACAGCCTAATTGAATTCCCACAGTATAATCTGTAATGGAAGAAAAAGCCAGCAACAGTCATCTAAATCAACTAAAATCTCTTTCAGGAAGAAACTGACCAAACACCATTTTACTCAGGTACAACTTACTAGAAGCGCCTGCCCCGTCCAGTGAGGTTTGCTTGTTGGGATCACGACAAACAGTAGAGACATCTCTACCGCAGCGAGCTGTAGGATGGCTCTCCCCTGCGTGCTGCTCACAACCTGGCCTTCTCTCAAGACTCAGCCAACAATATTCCAATTAATATGGCAGGAGCTGCTAAAGCTCTATGGGAAATGGGAGAGAAAATTTTGCAGCTTCAGTGCTACTAGAACAATCTTCTATTGCCAAGACTTAGCCACAGGATTCCTGTCTGTCTCAAGGTAGGTAAACACCTACCTTGGTGCTTGTTGGGAAATCTTCAGTCGTGAGGCTAGGTTTGAGATCATGCACACCTTGACTCTTCTCACGGAAATGCCTCGTTTCCACACGCGGCAGAGCCCCATGACCTTTGCTGGGTCTAGTGCTGTCGTTTTGGCTCTGGTCCTCCACATGCAGCACTGCACGTGAATGGCACAGGCTCAGAGGTGAGCGAGCTGCACAGACCGTGGGGTGGACAGGAACGCTTTGGTCCCCATTCACCAGGGCTGAGCTCTGCGAGAGGTCTTCTCGAAAACAGAAGACACGCAATGCCCACGGCAGTGCTGCTCTCCCTGGGGGAATAGAGCAAGTGCTTTTTCTTCCCTGCATTCCTTGCAGCTAAAAATATTTCAACCCTGCCTGACACGAAGGTGATACTTTTCTTGGGTAACAAGAGAACTCTCTGTTCGGTGAATTCAGCTTCCTCAACCCAAACTTCTACAACTTGTGTGTGAGAGGATTCCTGGGAGGTGCTGGGACTCCCTGAAGGTGAACTCAGGAATATCTCGAAAGCACATTAACCTCTTGGAGAAAGCAATACCCAGAAACATCTCTATTTGTTCATTCTTACAGTTTCTTTTATTCTACAGCCCCATGGTAACTACTTCACAACAGCTCCCACATATCACATTTCCTCAGAGTACCCTGGAGTTGACCTATGTCCTGAACATCCATGATGAACTTGTTTGATGAATTAAAGGCTATACTTACACTTGCGACTGTTTCTACTTAAAACAGATTTTTTTCTGTTTTTTTAAAAAGATTTGTTTTGAATGATTCAAAACATAAACAAGAGTCCTACTGAGAATATGTGAACGTTTTCCATCCTGGTGGGATGTGAGGGTGAAAAAATTATCTTAAAAACATCTAGAACCTGTTAATGAATTATCCAATGTGATCAAAATTATATGTAATGAGACCTTTAAAATTTTACCAATTGTATCAATACTCAATAACACCATAAAATTTTTTTTTTTTAATGAGAGAGAGAGAGAGAGAATGGGCATGCCAGGGCCTCTAGCCACTGCAAACAAACTCCAGACGCATATGCCATCATGTGTATCTGGCTTATGTGGGTTCTGAGGAATTGTACCTGGGTCCTTAGGCTTCACAGGCAAGTGCCTTAACCATCAAGCCATCTCTCCAGCCCCATAAAGTTTTGATTAACCAGAAAAATGTCTTTGTTTCCTCTCTCTTAACTGTAAAGGTTATTTCAACTATGACAACACTTGTCCTCCTTCCATCACCACATGACAGCAGTGAGCTGAGTGGATCTCATCCACCCTCCTTTCCACAGACGGGCCTGAAGGTGAGTGGCAGGTAGCTGCTCAAGGCCTAGCCAGGCCTGGACTGTCACCAGTTCACCCACTGTCCTTTCCACTATACCAGGCTGTCTCTCTCCTTAGTAACGTCATTAAGGGAGAAGAGGGACACTCAGAAATACAAGAAAGATGTCTTATAATTGCCTCTTCTACAAATAGGACACAGCAAATGCCAGTTGGAGCGAATGTCAGATGAGTTCAAGTGCTGACGTGTGCCTGGGTTTGCTGGAACAGTCCTCTGACTTAGCTGGATCACTGCCTTGCCTTTTGGTGGGGAGGGTTCTCCAGATGTGCTGAACACTTGTGTCATCTGGAAACCAATGCACAATGGTCAAATTCACCAAGTGATTCTTCACCATCTGGCATGGGAACATGTCACAGAATGACTAGGGTACCTTCTGTGATGTACACAAATGAACAAAAAAAATTTTTTTTTTCCAAATGTAAAATGCTCTCTTTTTAATTACTAGATTAGGAAAGTTAAACAATTGAAAAATGTAAACTCACACATAAATCGTAACAAAAAGGAATTAATACTTCAGAGTTGCTTTTCAGTATTAAAAACTCAAATAGAAATAGGACTTTTGTTGTTAACATGTAATCTAAGATTGGTACAAACAAGAACTGAAAATGTAGCATTTTTGTGCATCCCCATGGAGTGTGAAGTACTGCATAGTTTCCCTCAGAGCTCTTGACACAGGCTTTTGTTAGGCGAACAGGACAATTAAAACACTGATTTTACAACGGGACATGTATAGCCCCACCCTCACTTTCCCCATCATTTTTAGTTGCACCAGAAAGTTTAGTAGGTTGTCATGACTACAATGCTGTAGGTTTTAAGCCCATTTGAATGTGGTTACAAGATTTATTAAATTAAAAAAACATTTGCAACATTTCAACATTCATACTTTTTACACAGGAAGTTTGTAAGTTTGTGTGGTATCCATCGCCCACGTCTCTTGGTAGGATTGGCTATTTGCTGGCTCAGATATGCTCTCTTTTATGTTGCAAGAACAATCACGGTCCGTTGGATCAAACACTGGTAATAAAACTTATGAATTCGGTTCAGGGACCCTGAAAAAAGTCAAAGGATCAGCCATCACAGGTACACTAAGAATCACAAAGTGCAATGGAAATGAAGGACAAAGAATCATGCTTTGCAGAAGCCAAAAACAAGGCCATCAGTTCTCAGAACAACCCCCCAGGTCTGAAGCAGGTCTTTGCAGTGAGATCTTTACTCTGGTCCTGGTGTGTGGACTTGTTTGCCAGTCACCATGACAGCACCCACAGGGACATGTATAGGGACATATATTATATACACTAGTATGTATAAAAAAGAAAAAAAACACCTGTCCTGATTGGTTTTGTTAAAACATGAAAAAAAATTTTATTGTTTTAGACAAAGAGGCCACTTTTGGAAAATAATACTTTTTTTTTTTAGTTGAATCAGGTGAAGACAGAGTTAAAATCACAGGATTTGCATTTTTTTTTTAAAAAAGGAAAGCACTAGGATTGTTGGCACGGGAGTAATTATTTACACAGAACAGAGGTTTGGCCTTTTACGTAACATCGATACAATGCATTTCCAAAGTCTGAGAAATAACACGGTTCTGTCTCGTACGGGGGACAAGTGTCATTAATGAGGGCCATGGAAGTTCGTCAGCTTCAGTCACATGCAATCTGGTCCCAGACGGTCCTCGCTGCTTGGGAAGCAGCTGGCTACGGATTGGAAGCTAATGGGGAGGGGTGAGGAGGCCCCGGACAAGGCCTCTGCAGAGCCGGCTCTCACAGGTTTTCACCAGGCTGATACTGGGGCTCTGTGGCGGTAAAGTAGTCCTCCAGGAAGCCCTGTAAGTACTCAAAAGTGGGGCGCTCTTCGGGGTCCTTTTTCCAGCAGTGGATCATAAGCTCGTGCAGGGAGATGGGGCAGTCCTGCGGGCAAGGCATCCTGTAGCCACGCTCCACCTGCTCCAGCACCTCCCGGTTGTTCATGCCTGGAAAGACAAGGGCAGTGAGAGTAGGCACTCCCAGGCTCTGTACTCCTGTCTTCAGCCCCATCTACCATGAGGAAAACTCCTGTTTTCTTCTACTCTTGTGCCCGCACATGGTTAAAACATAAGGACAGCCTACCCACGAGTGGAACCGTGCCTTTAGCGGGATGCCATACTGTGCAGAAATAACAAAGGAACACAGAACTCAGATGCAAAGCCCCAGACAGGGTCTCAAAAGCATTGTAAGTGAAAGAAGCCAGACACAAAAGGCAGCACACGGTATGATTTCATTTATATAAAAGTCTAGAAAGGCAAAGGCTGCATGGATAGAAAGCAGATCCATGGTTGCCAGGGTGAGGGGGGAGGTGCTGGGGAAGGGTCAGAGGGAACTGTGAAGAGTGAGAAACGGTGTGTGTCAGGGGCCCACAATTTCCTGTGAAAAGCCCATAGCAAATATTGTTGGCTGTGCACTGCGTATATCTGTCTGCTGTTCAGCCTTGAAAAGTGATACAAAAGAAAGCCAGGTTGGGAGCCAGGTTTGGCCCCCCAGCCTCCAGGCTGTGACTCCAGTTCTCCAGCATTCTGTGCTCAGGTGGCTCTATGTTAACACACACTGTACTCTTAAAACTGAATTCTATCAAACATACATTGCACCTCATTTGAGAGATAAAAATGTATGAATAAAGCATACATATCAAATAGCCCATGGAATGAGAGCAAACAGCTCCTTATTTATAGTGTCTGCAAGCTCCACTGTGAACTTCAGAAATTAGTTTTCCTCACGCCTGGGCAAACTCTTGGTACCCCACTGTCCTGAGATCTGCCACCATGGCTGGGCACCATCTAGCGGTGACTGCACAGTGCTCTGAGGTTTGGTGATTTTGATGGGGAGACAGGGTGTCTCCAGGGCCTGTGTTTATGGAAGACCTCAGCCAGGCCATCTGTCATTTGAGACCTTCCTGCCCTGCTGCGGGAGCTGCCACACTGTGCAGTAACTGGGGGCGTTGCAGGGCAGCAAGCACAGCCTGCCACGTGTTGGAAACACCACAGTACAGGAAATACCGCACTTAGCCTGAGGCAACCACCCTGACCCTTCCCAACGACTGCCAGGCACAGTTCTCCAGCTTTCTCTCCTCCATGCCAATACCTTATGAGTTTCGCTTCTCCTTGGCCAAGAGTGTATCATCTGGAATCTTCCCCAACTCTTAACCCAGCTAGCTGACAGCAGTGATCATCTAATGCAGAGCCACACAGACATCCAGACTTTTTCCCTGTCTCTCAGGGATGTCACCAACAGGAAACATGAAACGAGTGCGCGTGCGTGCACACCCACCCACCTTCCTGGACAGGTGCCTGGACAGAGATCTGGAGTCCAGAATACAGCCAGGTCCCCAACAGCCATGTTCCAAACTCCAACAAGCTTGGGGAATCACAAAGTTTTGTAAATCACCTGGCAGCAAAATAGACCTGAGCTGGCTAAGCTTGTCCCCTGGGAGCAGGTGACGGCTTGATCTCTGTGTAGGTACCGCTGCCCAAACTCTCCTTGTATGTTATGTCATGTATGTGCTCCACTGACATTTAAAAAAATATTTTATTTTATTGTTTATTTGAGAGAGAGAGAGGCAGATAGAGAGAAAGAGAGAATGGGCATGCCAGGGCCTCCAGCCACTGCAAACGAACTCTAGATGCATGCGCCTCCTTGTGCATCTGTCTTACATGGGCCCAGGGAAATCAAAGCAGGATCCTTAGGCTTTGCAGGCAAAATGTCTTAACAGCTAAGCTATCTTTCTAGCCCCCTCCACTGACTTTCTGAAAAAAATTTTTTGAGGTTGGGTCTTGCTGTAGCCCAGGTTGACCTGGAACTCACTGTCCCAGGCTAGCCTCAAACTCACAATGATCCTCCTATTTCTGCCTCCCAAGTGCTGGGATTTAATGGTGTGTGTCACCACTACCAGCTTCCACTGACTTTTAAAAGAATGTCTGATTTGGGCTGAAGAGATGGCTCAGTGGTTAAAGCACTTGCCTGCAAAGCCTAACGACCCAGTATCCATATAAGGCCAGATGTGCAAAAGTGGCACATGCATCTGGAGTTTGTGGCTGGAGGACCTGGCGTGCCCATTCTCTCCTCCCTTTCTGCTTGCAAATAAATAAGTAAAATAGTTTTTTTTTTTTTTTTTTTTTTTAAAGAATGTCTGATTTGGAGACACGTCTGCTGTAAAGGGTTTGGCTGGGAAGCCTTGGCCCAAGTGATGGCAGCCTCCACATCCCAGGCAGTCCACAAGGTCAGGAAGGCAGTCACACACCAGGACTGGCATTTCTCTGAAGTGACTTCTTGGTGGCATATTTTAGCAGAGTCCTTAGTTTCATAGTATATCCAAAAAACCAGAGCCAAAGCTTGAGGGAATCCCCCTTGCCTCTGGTCCTGAAGCTCATAAGTGTGGCAGGAGCCCATGAAGTTACCAGAGCCCCTTGAATGCCTCCTGAAAGTTTAACTGGCACCAAGACTTTCTGCCCCAAACAGTACCACATAATCAGTTACTCTCTCCATGGTCCTGTGGAGTGGGCAAGTGCTTCATTTCATTAAAAAAACAAACTCCTCAAACGGAAACAGTCCCCCTTTTAAAATGCTAATTCAGCCTCTGCCAATGGAACGTTTAATGGGCCACTTGGGTTGAGCAGATTTTTCCAGGGTTCCACCCAAGAGCTGGACACAGATGTGGCATCTGCTGTCAGAACCTCAGATGTCACATCTGCTGAGGTGGCTTCTTGGGCAACTGTAGCCAGGGAATGGAGCTGCATCTTGTCCCATGAAGGATGTTGGTGCAGCCATGCTGGCTGGACCATAGTCAGCTTCAGTGCATGTTCCCTCCTGCCTCCTCTTTTCCTGCCTGTATGCCCCCCACCACTCCTCTCCTTTCTCCTTGCACCTCGCCCAGATCTCTCAAGGCCTCAGGAACATGGGAGCAATTCCATGACTGGGCCCAGCAGAAATGCAGCAGGGACAGCTTTACCAACAAAGAGGGCATTCAGTGCCACACTCAGCTGCCAATGATAGGTGGAATTTGACTAGCTCTCTTCTAGCCATCCAGAGGCCAGAACACACATGACTGGCAACCCCCTGCCCCACCCAGCAGACCTCTGCAATAATCAAGATGTGCCTACTTGGTAAGCTTAGACTCATAAGCTCTAACTCAGTTAAATGGGTCATGTCAGTATTAAAAAACAGAACTTACTCTCTACCGAAAGAACTTTGAAAATCATATTTACTTCAAGAATTTCAGCCAAAAAGATTTTATTGTGCATACTACCATAAAGATGGGCTTATTTCATGTTTTTTTTTTTTTTTTTGAGACAAAAATGTAGCTCAGGCTGGCCTTAACTGTCTATATAGCTGAGGTTGGCTTTGAACTTCTGATCCTCTCGTCTTCACATCTCCAGTGCATGTGCCACCATGCCAGGTGTTGGGGATTGAACTCAGGACTTCATGTATGCTTAGCAGGCACTCCACCCACCAAGCCACATACCCGGTCCCCACTTCATAGTTCTGTTAAAAGGAAATTTTATTTCCTCTGTTTGGGTTATTTTTCTTAAGACACTGGCATTCCCTAGCACCTGGTAGGCAACAGGCAGTGGGTGGGAATGAGACAGATGTGAGCCTGGGACCCCTGGGGTGGCCAGGAGGGAGTATTAAGGGACATCAAAGAGTAGGATTTTTTTGAAAATCATACTTCAACCAGGAAGTTGACAGAAGGGCAAGAATGTGTCTGGGAATGACTTTGTTTCCTTTTCCATGTTTAGTGGGACAGAAGTCCATACTAGAAACACAGGAGAGAACTTTTGACAGTCTGAGCACATTTTAAATTTCCACCAACAGTTTGAGCCTCCAGGTTTCCACTGGGAGCTACAGTGCAGACCAATATCCAACAACAGGGGCTGTCCCCACCGGCCAACGGTGTCAGTGTGTAAGAAGTGCCACACTCACAAAGTGCCTGGGTGTTGACCCTAGTCCCAGCTTCCTGACAGAAGCAACTGTGACTAGGGCAGCCAGCAAGCACTGAGTCACTGCCTTGTTGGGTTCCAGCCCTTTCCACCGTCCCCACATCTCTGAGGTTCCCCTCTCAGGACTCTCAGAGCACCTCTGCGCTCTGCTACCTTAGGCTTCTCTTCTCCAGGTCTTCCATGGAGCCTCCTGCGCCTTGGATTTTAGGCTTTCAAAGGCAAGCGCATGGCCATAGCGTTTCTGGTCAATCTGTCCAGAATAATGCGGCTGGATCTCTGGCCAGGTGGACTGCACTCCCTTCCTTCCATCACGATTGTGTCATCCTTTCTCAGTCACTTTGCCAGCTTCCTCCTCCAATATGAGATGTCAGGATCCAGCACTCACTTTGAAACCCTCACTCTGCACAGCTGCTCACAACATGGATTTTCAATGGACATGTTCCCACATCTTTCTTCTGTCCTTTGCTCTTGTAAACATTGCTATTCCTCGAGTAATATGTGGACGGCCTCAGGGGATCACCCTTTGATTCTTTTAAGAGAAGAAATAAAAACTGCTTTCTTTGGCAGTGTACTGCACTAGATGTCACTTCTCTATTTAGGACTCTGCATCTCTCTGAAGGTGACCTGATTTCCCTGGCCTCAGTGTCTCCATTTGTCAACAAAAGACTTCAGTGTTCATGTGTCTGCAGCTGTGTTCAGCTCCCACTGTGGACCTCAGAGGGGCCACATCTCTATAGTCTGGGGGTTTAAACTGCTCTCTATTCATTTACATATGGACTTCACTATGAGTGGGGGAACCTGGAATTTTTGTATTATATGAATAATTGTTGTAATAATGGGAATAACATCCAGATTATCTGACATCAAATTTATTTTGCAAACTGAGCTTTTCATTCAAAGGAAGTAATAGTATATTGTGTACAAATGAAGCTTCTGTCTGAGGTCCCTTGCTTCTCTGCGTAAGCCCTCTAAAAAGCTGTCTGTTTACTCGGCTGCTGAGAGCTGCCACATGGTGCTGAGAGGAAGAGAGGAGGGAGGCTGGGTCGATCGTGCTTCTTCAGCACTAGCCTATGCCATGGCTCCACCATCATGGTCACGGTGCTTGCGTTATCAGAGTGCCATGTGTTCTCAGCTCTCTATACCTTAGGGACACAATCAGGAGGCTTTGGCACAGGACCAGAGTAAAATGTTTGGGCAAAGGGAGGCTGACCAAAGGGTGTTGATACACAGAAAGAATAATTATTAACCTTGCTTCTTGCCCAGCTTACTAGATAACCTCAGGGCGGCAGCTTTTATTAAGCTCACTGCATTAATAAACTCAGAAATGATGGCTGTATGTACCATCATAACACAAAGTTTATTTAAAATTGATAATGCAGGTTTTAATTTTTATTTTCACAAGGTCTTGTTAAGATGGCCTCAAACTCACAGCAATCCTCCTGCCTCAGCCTCCCAGGTCCTGGGATTACAGGTGGGTGTCACCATGCTAACTTTTGAATATTCTTTTTTTTTTTTTTTTGAGGTAGGGTCTCACTCTAGCCCAGGCTGGTCTGGAATTCACTGTGTAGTCTCAGGCTGGCCTTGAACTCACAGTGATCCTCCTACCTTTGACTCCAGGGTGCTGAGATTAAAGGCCTGCGCACCACACCCAGCCTCATGCTGACTTTTGAGAATATACTATTGTAAGGAACTCTTTTTCCCAGAAGAGAAGGGAAAAAGAGGGGGTGGGCGCCCATTTGGATGCCTGGGAGCCCTCACTCTGACAATGGCAAACACAGCATGCGTGGGTATGGAGTGCTGGGTTGAGAGCAGCAAGTCCTTCCCCGCTGTCCTCTAGTTTCACACACATTCTCTGGTCCCTTCTCCTCCCTCCTCTCACCAGCCATACTGAGTAAGAAAAGCTTGTCCAGAAGTGGCAGCATCGCAGGCAGGGCTTTTTCTCTGGGGCAACAGCTTGAGCTGAGGGCAATGCCAAGGAACTGTGGATGGCAGGGAACCTTGCACCCTCCACTGAGGTTCCTGGCTGCTCCCCATTCTCCTCCTGCCTGCAGAGTCCTGACCTCTTCCCAGACTCTGGAAGATCTGCTCTGTGCTGTTAAGAGCACAGGACTCTCCAGGGCAGGTGTGGGTGGCTGAAGTGTCCCCTGCACAGGGAGGAGCAGGGTGGGGTCCCTGTTCTTTAGGGAGGGCGCAGGTAGTTTCACTAGCCTCCTTTACCTCCGCAGCCATTATCAAATGACTAGGTATGCTCAGGAAAGCCAAGCAGCTGTCACTTGCTGAAAGATTTGAATGTGCTTCAAATGCATGAATTAAATGGCTTTGCCTCAGAGAACATTCCTCCTGTGCCAGAGCCTGCCAATGCACAAAGCAGGTGTGCAGTTAGGGCCCTGGCACAGCACAGTTAGGACCTGCTGCCTGTAACATGATGTCCGCCTGACCACAGTGTCAACTTCCCAGAACAACTTTGCAGACAGAGGAGACCTCACAGCTTGGGAAGTGTGTAGCCTATCTGATGTGTGAAGATGTCTGCACAGAGTTTTGTGAGAGGCTTTGCAGGCTATGGACTAAGTACAGCCTGGGCTACATAGTGTGACTCTGTCTCACAAGCAACACAAGAGGTCTCTTGTGTATCCAGGGTAGAGTATGGCGGGAGGGAGATACCAATGAGAAATACAAGTCTGACCATGTCACCCTCCTCTCAGTGCCACTCATTCCCCGACACCCGGCACGAGTGCCCTATGTGATATGCCCCAGCCCACCTGCAGTATAAGACAGAGAGCTGGCCCCAGCCTGGCTTTCTTCAGTGCTCCGCTCAGGACCTTCCCAGGGACTCTTCCCTTGCTACCCTCTCCTGACCCCTCTCCTTGCCCCTATCTTATTTCCTCCCTGTCCACAGCCAACAACTAACGGCCCGCATGTCTGGCTTCTCTATCTTTGTCATTTGTGTCCTTCAAGGGCAGAAGTCACACTGCGTCACACCATGCTCCTGGAGCATCACCAGACACACCACGGACATTCATTAGCTATTTGTGGAGTGGACAAGGAAGAGAATGACCAACACTGTGCAGGACACACCCTCTGGAGTCGTCCGGAGGGTACCCAGTAGCCCTCAGCATTTTTAACCAGGACCAGAGTAAGGTCTGTATTTTCCTGGAAAACATTTCTGTGGTGGGAAAGGGGAAGCAGGGAGAGACGGAGGCAGGAAGCTCCATCAGGAGGTCGCTCATGATCTGGGCTGGTGAGGGCAGAGAGGAAGGGGATTTGAGAAAGACTCAGAAGGGGAAACAGGTTGACTGGCATTGCTCTGGCTTCATGAATCAACCCCAGGAAACAGCTTTTACTTCAGCATTGCCATTTCTCATATACCAACACACATCAGTATATACTCAGTCCTAATCTAGATGCATACAGTATGTAAAACCCTGGCATGCAAAAAGCAAGCCTGACTACAATGCTGAGACTGTGTTCAGGTCAGGCTGTGGCAGGGATGGGATAAAACGAAGCTGTTCTTTGGAATGGCGTCCACCTTTGTCACACATCTTGGAAGCAGCCCTCGTTGCCTGCTAAAGGCTGTGCCCAGCTCCATGTACTCCCTTTTAACCTCAGCACACTTCAAAACTCCTTCTTTGGTTGCAAGGCTCGTGGTCACTTTCAGTGTATCTTTCCTGCCTTCCTTTTATCCATTCTAGTCTCAAGACATCTACCTTACGAAGTGTTCCAATGCTGACTTGCTGTGAATCTGTCTGCCCTCCCTTTGGTCATACTCCCCACACTCCATTCTCAGTTCCTTCTCTCATGCTCACTTATGGACTGACTTCCATGTAGAAATGCCTGGGAAGCTTTTGTAACTCACTTGTAAGTCACCTCTCCCCATTCAACTTCACCTACCAACCAAAGTACCTATCCTGTGTGACAGGGTGGCAACAGACCATTCTCAGCTATGAAAGCATTCAGAAAAGTGTACCTTCACTGATCATCCTTGAGAAAATTATTATTTGAAAATAAATTCTAGTCAAATGAGGAATAACTGTATCTGAATTCAGTGTGGGAGGCCCCCAAACAGGGATGAAGATGCAAAGCAGGAGAGTTGCTGAAAGGTGCCCTCAGTACACACTGATGGACTTGACCACAACAACCATGTGACATCTGGATGCAGCTTAAGGAAACTTTGTGCTTTGGAACAGTTACCCTTCATTAAGATAATAATACTGTAATTGCAATCCCTCTGTAAAAGCTTCTCCCTCAAGAAGAGTTTTCTGTCACATTCAGAAGTCCAATTAAATATGATTATAGCTGAATTAAAAAATAAAACCAAGAAATGCCCATGGCTAGGAGAACAGGCCTGGGAACAATTTTCTGTGGCACTTTGGTGTAAGCAACTCACGTCCCTCCCTTCCCTGACAGCTCCCTGGGCTCCAACTGCCAACCAGCAAGGCTCCAATGTCTCCCTGTGGCAGTACACAGTCGCCTCACAGCTGCCTCTCACCCCCTTGCCAGGAGCATCACCAGGCATCACCTCATGTGCCCTCTTCTAGGATGCACCCTGTAGCTTCTTGAAGTGCCCTGTACGCGTGCCCAGACTGGAGCTGTTTTAAATGTGCCAGGCTTAGGGTCTTCTACTTCCTCTCATGAAGAAACCCTACTTGCCTTCATCACAAAGCTCCTTTTCCCTACCACTCCTTCAGAGCAGGTGCAGCTATGAAGTGCACAGCACATCATCATTGATCAGACGTTAACTATTGTAACTCGCTGGGCTCAGTTCTCACTTTAAACGCCCGCGCCTGCCTTCTGCATGGCCCTCTCAGGGAAAGGCTCTTCCCAGGACCTGACGTACATAAGCACCTCAAGCAGGCGCTCTTGCTCCCTCACGAGAATTCAGGTTTGGAACACAGAGCGCACAGCATTCAAGATATCCACCCACAAGAAATAGGCCCCAAGTAAGTCTTGGTTCTTGGATCCCATGTCCACTCTGTCTACCTGACTGGACCTCACTGCTCTCTTCTCCACTACCTAGCACACACACTGCCTCAACTGAGGCGGTGCTGACCTGCGTCACCTGACAGCATGCATGTCTTATTAGAGCAGTGCTGTTTTCAGGGGGCACAAACGCCGGCACTGTTCATACTGACTCACTAATGCCGAGGTAATGAATCCAGTCTAATTGGGAAAATGAAGCCGTTTCCTTTATGCTAAAGCCCAGCCTGACACAGCTTCTGTCTCAGAAACACACCTGCTTCCTTCCTCTGAGGCTTCCACCTCCACCCCTTTGTCTTGCTTCTGTGTACTTGACCCCTAGAAACAAACAAACAAACAAACACCCCCTTCCCCCACTCATATTACTGGAAGGCAAGGTTTCACAGAAACACAAAACATTAACCTTGTCCCCTGATCACATTTAATACACCAGGTGACTATAAACCTGGGGGATCAGGAAGAAATCAGTTCAAAATGCAGACAATATATAAAAAAAGGTGCCTTCACATTTTTAAAATCCCAAGACAGGCAGGCACATTTGCCCCCTTAAGCAGCAGATCAAAAGCACTGAAGCTGGGCCCTGCCCATTCCTTGAGTGGTGCCCACTTGTGCACACTGGGAACTGCAGCCACCCTGCAGCACTGGCAAAACTCACACCCACAATTCCCAACACTTCAGAGCCTGGGCTTTTGTTAATTTTGCCTTGGTGCCAACTCAGTCTCTAGGGGTGTCAAGGCCATGCCAACCAGAAAGAGATCCTCTTGACGAGCACTTCTCTGTTCTTTGAAGATGACCAGAAACAATCAGACAAAATGAACAAAGGGATTATAAATTAATCGGCTCTTGCTGGCTCCTCCGACTGCAAAGATATGATTACGAGCTCGGGATTTGCAAGAGCCCTACATTCCTCATTAATCTCCACTATCACTTCTATCACTGTGTTTTTTTTTTTCCTCTTCTCTTTTTAGGCAGGGAATGAAAGAGCGTGAGCGAGCTATGCTCTTTCTTTGCTCAGCAGTAACTAAAAAATATGTCCTTACCATTTCAAACAGCAGAGTGCCCCTGCACTATAACCAGCAAAGCGTGGAGGTGAAATGGCACCAGTGTCCTCTATGTCTCCATCTGTCTAAATTAATGAATTCAAGCATGGATAACCTCAACTGTGGTCTCTTGAGAGCATGCAGCTGATAACCCCGAACAATTGCAGGGTCTGCGCATCTCCAGTGCATTTCCATCACTCGTGCTTTTGTGTTGCGCATCTGGGCTGTTCAGCAACAGGCAGAGAATGGCGCCTGGACTACCCCTCCTCAGCCTCTGCTCTCTGGCCATCTGGAGCTGAGTCCTGCAGAGAATAGGTCCTGGCGTCTTCCTGCCAGGCTCGCACTGTGGGTCAGTGCTACAGTGTGATCACAAAGCAGTGGGGGATTTTCTCGTCTTTCCATGTCTGCAAACTCCATTTGAGTGTGGGCTGTACCAGTGACATTTCTGCTCTCAGAGTCCTGACATGAGTTCCTAAGTATGTGAGCAGGGAGGGGAAAGAGGTAGCGAAAGCCTTCATCCTGGCTGCTAGTTACATTAATCTTGGCACATGTATCATGGTGGCTCCTGGTTCTGAATTCCTCTGGCTAAATACCTGTTCATGTTCTTCAAGCTCCTACTTGGAAGAAATGATGCGTGCTTGGCTTAGAAAGGCAATTGAGTGAGGTTTTCATAAATGAGGCTGAAAGAGAATCCAGGGGCTGGGGAGATGGCATAGTGGTTAAAGACACTTGCTTGTAAAGCCTGCTGGCCTGCGTAAACATTTAATCCCCAGTACCCATTTAAAGCCAGATGCACGCTGTGGCACAAATGTTTGGAGTCCATCTGCAGTGGCAAGAGGCCCTGGTGTGCTCATGGTCATTGTCCTTTTCTCTCTTGCAAATAAATAAATAAATATTAAAAAGAGAGACTTCAGCAGCAGCCCGTTAGCTAGGGTCCTGCTCTTACCTGGGTATGGCACTCTTCCTTTGGTGACCAGCTCTGTGAGTAAGATGCCAAAAGACCACACATCAGACTTGATTGTGAACCTTCCATACAGGGCTGCTTCAGGCGCTGTCCACTTAATAGGGAACTTTGCACCTGTGGAAAGAAGACCTGGTTATTCATTAAGGCACCGGCCCATGCTGGGTGAGAAGGGAAGAAAAGCACTGAGAGCCACCTCCAGGGGTTGAGATGATGTGTGGTCTAGGCCTGGCTCCTCTGTAACTTTAAGCAAATCAACATTTTAATTTTCTCTTCAATAAAGTGGGGGAGGTTCTTGAACCTGAATCTATGACCACACTGGGTGGTGTACGTTTGGGCTGGGTAGGTTCCCTGACTTGTGATTTAGAAAACTGATTTGTCATGATTCTCTTGTTTTGAAACGGTGAACTATTTGAATAGATGGACATAGATTAGATGTATGTAATTTTGCAGATCCGTAAACTATGTTAAAATGGTCAGTGTTTCCCCAAGGCTTCCCGCATCTGCAGCAGGGGAATGACTGTGCCTCTTGCTACCTCGAGAGCTCACACGTTGTTTCTTCTCTCTGCCCTTTCTCCCCACAGCAGCCATCTTCACTCCCTTCCAGACCTCACTCTTTCTTCTCTCTGCCCTTTCTCCCCACAGCAGCCATCTTCACTCCCTTCCAGACCTCACACTTTCTTCTCTCTGCCCTTTCTCCCCACAGCAGCCATCTTGACTCCCCTCCAGACCTCACTCTTTCTTCTCTCTGCCCTTTCTCCCCACAGCAGCCATCTTGACTCCCCTCCAGGCCTCACTCTTTCTTCTCTCTGCCCTTTCTCCCCACAGCAGCCATCTTTACTCCCCTCCAGGCCTCACTCTTTCTTCTCTCTGCCCTTTCTCCCCACAGCAGCCATCTTGACTCCCCTCCAGGCCTCACTCTTTCTTCTCTCTGCCCTTTCTCCCCACAGCAGCCATCTTGACTCCCCTCCAGGCCTCACTCTTTCTTCTCTCTGCCCTTTCTCCCCACAGCAGCCATCTTTACTCCCTCCAGGCCTCACTCTTTCTTCTCTCTGCCCTTTCTCCCCACAGCAGCCATCTTGACTCCCCTCCAGGCCTCACTCTTTCTTCTCTCTGCCCTTTCTCCCCACAGCAGCCATCTTGACTCCCCTCCAGGCCTCACTCTTTCTTCTCTCTGCCCTTTCTCCCCACAGCAGCCATCTTTACTCCCCTCCAGGCCTCACTCTTTCTTCTCTCTGCCCTTTCTCCCACAGCAGCCATCTTTACTCCCCTCCAGGCCTCACTCTTTCTTCTCTTTGCCCTTTCTCCCCCAGCAGCCATCTTCACTCCCCTCCAGACCTTCTTTCTTCTCTCTGCCCTTTCTCCCCACAGCAGCCATCTTTACTCCCCTCCAGACCTCACACTTTCTTCTCTCTGCCCTTTCTCCCCACAGCAGCCATCTTTACTCCCCTCCAGGCCTCACTCTTTCTTCTCTTTGCCCTTTCTCCCCACAGCAGCCATCTTCACTCCCCTCCAGACCTCACTCTTTCTTCTCTTTGCCCTTTCTCCCCACAGCAGCCATCTTTACTCCCCTCCAGGCCTCACTCTTTCTTCTCTCTGCCCTTTCTCCCCACAGCAGCCATCTTTACTCCCCTCCAGGCCTCACTCTTTCTTCTCTCTGCCCTTTCTCCCCACAGCAGCCATCTTTACTCCCCTCCAGACCTCACACTTTCTTCTCTCTGCCCTTTCTCCCCACAGCAGCCATCTTTACTCCCCTCCAGGCCTCACTCTTTCTTCTCTTTGCCCTTTCTCCCCACAGCAGCCATCTTCACTCCCCTCCAGACCTCACTCTTTCTTCTCTCTGCCCTTTCTCCCCACAGCAGCCATCTTTACTCCCCTCCAGGCCTCACTCTTTCTTCTCTCTGCCCTTTCTCCCCACAGCAGCCATCTTGACTCCCCTCCAGGCCTCACTCTTTCTTCTCTCTGCCCTTTCTCCCCACAGCAGCCATCTTTACTCCCCTCCAGGCCTCACTCTTTCTTCTCTCTGCCCTTTCTCCCCACAGCAGCCATCTTTACTCCCCTCCAGGCCTCACTCTTTCTTCTCTTTGCCCTTTCTCCCCACAGCAGCCATCTTTACTCCCCTCCAGACCTCACTCTTTCTTCTCTCTGCCCTTCTCCCCACAGCAGCCATCTTTACTCCCCTCCAGGCCTCACTCTTTCTTCTCTCTGCCCTTTCTCCCCACAGCAGCCATCTTTACTCCCCTCCAGGCCTCACTCTTTCTTCTCTCTGCCCTTTCTCCCCACAGCAGCCATCTTCACTCCCTTCCAGACCTCACTCTTTCTTCTCTCTGCCCTTTCTCCCCACAGCAGCCATCTTTACTCCCCTCCAGACCTCACTCTTTCTTCTCTCTGCCCTTTCTCCCCACAGCAGCCATCTTTACTCCCCTCCAGGCCTCACTCTTTCTTCTCTCTGCCCTTTCTCCCCACAGCAGCCATCTTTACTCCCCTCCAGGCCTCACTCTTTCTTCTCTCTGCCCTTTCTCCCCACAGCAGCCATCTTTACTCCCCTCCAGGCCTCACTCTTTCTTCTCTCTGCCCTTTCTCCCCACAGCAGCCATCTTTACTCCCCTCCAGACCTCACTCTTTCTTCTCTTTGCCCTTTCTCCCCACAGCAGCCATCTTTACTCCCTTCCAGACCTCACTCTTTCTTCTCTCTGCCCTTTTCTCCCACAGCAGCCATCTTTACTCCCCTCCAGACCTCACACTTTCTTCTCTCTGCCCTTTCTCCCCACAGCAGCCATCTTGACTCCCCTCCAGACCTCACTCTTTCTTCTCTCTGCCCTTTCTCCCCACAGCAGCCATCTTTACTCCCCTCCAGACCTCACACTTTCTTCTCTCTGCCCTTTCTCCCCACAGCAGCCATCTTTACTCCCCTCCAGGCCTCACTCTTTCTTCTCTTTGCCCTTTCTCCCCACAGCAGCCATCTTTACTCCCCTCCAGACCTCACACTTTCTTCTCTCTGCCCTTTCTCCCCTACAGCAGCCATCTTGACTCCCCTCCAGGCCTCACTCTTTCTTCTCTCTGCCCTTTCTCCCCACAGCAGCCATCTTTACTCCCCTCCAGACCTCACTCTTTCTTCTCTCTGCCCTTTCTCCCCACAGCAGCCATCTTTACTCCCCTCCAGGCCTCACTCTTTCTTCTCTTTGCCCTTTCTCCCCACAGCAGCCATCTTTACTCCCCTCCAGGCCTCACTCTTTCTTCTCTGCCCTTTCTCCCCACAGCAGCCATCTTTACTCCCCTCCAGGCCTCACTCTTTCTTCTCTTTGCCCTTTCTCCCCACAGCAGCCATCTTTACTCCCCTCCAGGCCTCACTCTTTCTTCTCTTTGCCCTTTCTCCCCACAGCAGCCATCTTTACTCCCCTCCAGGCCTCACTCTTTCTTCTCTCTGCCCTTTCTCCCCACAGCAGCCATCTTGACTCCCCTCCAGACCTCACTCTTTCTTCTCTCTGCCCTTCTCCCCACAGCAGCCATCTTGACTCCCCTCCAGACCTCACTCTTTCTTCTCTCTGCCCTTTCTCCCCACAGCTGCCATCTTTACTCCCCTCCAGGCCTCTTACTTTCTCTTTTCTGCCCTTCTCCCCACAGCAGCCATCTTTAGTCCTGGGCAGAGTCTTCTCCTGCCTTACCTGATGGCTTTCTCACCTCACCTTCTTCCCTTTCTCACACTAGTGGAGGGCATTTGTCTTTTGAGAAAGGAACTGTCTTACACAATGGGCTTCTCAAGAGAAAAGAATAAATACAATAAATGCCACAGTCAGTAGAATTAGGTCTTTCAAATATCTCTGATCACTAGAAGAATTCTCTCTCCACTCAGAAAGGAAGGGTGGGGCCACCCTGCTCATCCCAGTACTAGACTAGTACTAGTATGTGGAGGGAAGTAAAATGGACCCAGCAGCCTGTGTTCTTATAAGTTAGGCTCAGCATGTATTTTATTGAAAAGACTAAAAGATAAATAAATTTTTATTACTTATACAAACACTATTATATGTTTAAAACATGCTAATTATGGCTAGGAGCTCCTAAAATGACACAAAAGGCTGACAAAATTGGGATTTTTCATAGTATCTTCTATGAAAAGTCACTGTGCACTAAAAGTAGCAAATGACGAAAATATTTAAATTAGTAAGGATTTAATACTCAATTGCATGATAAATTATAGTAATTACATTTTTGTTTTAAATACAATACATGATAACTTTAGCAAATCAACTCTAGCATTTAAAAGCAATGTGAAATTAAATAAAAAATCCCCACTACTTCACTATGTGGCATCTCATATGAACGCTGAAGCAGGGAAGTTATTCTCTAGTAGTAGTCTTTTATGCATTATGTTATGTTTAATTAGCTCTCTATTCTTTTTTTTTGAGAGAGAGCGAGAGAGAGAGGGAAAGGAAGATAGACAGAGATGGGCATGCCAGCAGCCTCTCAACTGCTGTGAATGAACTCCAGATGCGTGCGCCCCCTTGTAGGCAAGTGCAGCATTGCGCCCTTGTGTCACTTTGCATCTGGCTAAATGTGGGACCTAGAGATTGGAACCGGGGTTCTTAGGCTTAGCAGGCAGGCGCCTTAACTGCTAAGCCATCTCTCCAGCCCAGCTCTCTATTCTTATTCCCTACATGGAAGATGTGGAGTCCTCTGAGCATCACTTCATCCCAGAACTTCCTTCGGAGCATTCTTTGTACATTTCGTGTCCCTGAGCATTCTCCTAATGGAACTTTGGAATATGAGCCCCTGGAATTAGTGCGACAGGTTTTCCTCAGCATCAAGAACAGACTGTGCCTGGACCAAACTTCAGCTGGAGTTCTCTCAAGTCAAAGAATTAAAGGTATAGTAAATCCATACTCATTTAAATTATTTCAAAACTTGAAAATCTCTGACCATCATCATCTGAAAACCAGAACATTTTTCTGTTTTCAGAAAAATCTTATAAGTTAAATGGCTAGAACAGTATTTCTCCTCGTTTAACTACACTGGTAAAGGAATGAAACTATGCAAAATCTGGATAGTCATTTTGTATTTATTGTTCTTCCTTTCTTCTTTCCTTCCCTCCTTTCTCTCCCTGCCTTCTTCCTTTACCTATCCTCCTTCCTTAAAATAAGGTCTCATGTACCCAAGGCTGGCCTTGAACTTGCTACACAGCAAAGGATGACTTTGAACTCCAGATCCATGTGCCTTTGTATCTCAAGTGTTGAGATTACAGGCATGTGCCACCATATCTGGCTTTCATTTTGGATTTTCTGAGAGAAGATTTCATAATTTGGGGTCAAAAGAGTGAATATATCAGCCAGTGACACTAATGTGCTTTATTATTTTCTCATTTTAGAAACTACAATAAAATTTACATGCAGACTTTCAGAACACAAGAACAAAGGCGGTATAACTTCAGAGATCCTTGACAGAAGGTCACTTGCAGGTATGTGCTTTGATGTTTTAGCAGGAGCTCATTTAAACACATTTTCTTTACACTAGTTTTCTTTCTTATACATGGAACTTCTTTATACCAAGCTAGGTATTTACAAAGTATTTGGAGGTGCAAAAAAATAAAGAATGTCTTTGCCCCACTCCTAGTTTCTTCTAAAAATAGAGGCAATGTTTGACAGAAGTTTTTTTTCTTTTAAAGATAATTAGTATTTTCTTTTTCAAGGAAGACAAAAGGTTAAATTCAAGCAGTGACAAGCTATCATTAGATTAACTTGGTCTTTACTGAAAAGAACAAACTGATGCTCAGTCTTCTACTCATCTCATTACCTCTACTCCCCCTTGTTTTGGCTTACTACCTCCCAGTGGTACAGAGCTATTGGCCCTACAATGCAGCTCTAAATGGGGCAGTGTTAAGTAGTCGGTTATTGGTGGGTGTCTCTGCCTAGGACCACGGGGGATACAAAGTGCAAAAGGATGTGAGAAGGATGTCCCTATGGTTGCTCAGTATACCACCTCTATGATCCCCTCCCTATGGGACCCTGCTGTGTGGTATGAGTCCTTCACTTAGGTGAAGTTAGAAGGTTCTGATACGTGGAAGGAACAAAATCACAGGTGTAAACATTGCCTTTCTCTGGAAAATAAAACTCATCGCTCTGTGGCCTGAATTCTTTTCTGTGGTGAATAACTGTCAATGTTTCAAAAAATTCTTATAAATGTCAATCCTGTCTCTACTTCTGTTCAACTGTGACCCAGGTATAAAACTTGTATGTAACAGCGGATCTTACTTTTTTTTTTTTTTTTTTTTTTGGTTTTCCGAGGTAGGGTTTCACTCTAGCCCAGGCTGACCTGGAATTCACTCTGTAGTCTCAGGGTAGCCTTGAACTCACGGCAATCCTCCTACCTCTGCCTCCTGAGTGCTGGGATTAAAGGAGTGTACCACCATGCCCAGCAATTTTATTCTTGTGACCTCAACGAGCGTCCTGACTCAGTAATGTTGGTGTGTAGAGTTGTGCTGGTTATATGAGATCCTGACTCATGCATCAATTTTCTCCTTAATGTCTCCACTGTCATATTTCACAAGGTCCCTCAAATATAGCACCCAAAAATTATCTTCTCCACAATTCGGCTTCTTTTAAATCATTTCTTAGTAAACAACCCAGTTGGAAACCGAAAATCCCGGGACCTGTCCTTGCCTGGAAGCCATGGCTACGCGCTTGTCAAGATGCCCTAGACCTGTCCCCTGGAAGCTGTGGCCACATGTGTTTGTCGTTCTGCATGCAGATGCCAGCACAGCACTGTCTAGGGCAGGAAGCACAGATGTTTTGAAGGATTTTGGTTTCTCTTTGTGTCACTCTCCATGAGTACTTAAGTCTGTCCACTTTTACTCTCCAATGTGTCCTTTTCTCCAGTCTTCTCCCTCAGCCCCTGCTCACCACCACCTGCCTGGACCCTCTAACAGCCATACAGCTGGACCTGGGTGCGGTTTAGTCCATCTCCTTTTCTAGCCTCTTTTTATTACCAGACTTTCTCCCTCCTGCTTCCCGCCTCCTCATTGGACTCCTTTCACTGCTTTGCAAATGTCCAACTCCCATCTTCTTCAGGGCCTGAGGACAGGCTGTATCCTTTGACAATAGTCTCCATCCCACTGCTGCCCTGTGGCCAACTCTGCTCCTCATTGGTTCTTGGCCTAGGTGGTACTTGTTTGGGGATTCTACCTAGCCCATCAGGCTGGGAGAGCCCCTTAGCTCATGAGGCCACAATATCTTGTTCTTCGGAAGAATGCACAAGCTGTCAGAAGTGTACCTCTCGACAAAGACGCTGTCTTAGGGCTGCAGAGTGTCTTCTGGTGACTGGATCTCCAGTACCCATCTCATGGAAGACTCTTGGTAACAGTACTGAGTGAATGACACAGAGGCTGGATGCTCAGCCTTCACACCTTCCCTTTGCTGCCAAGCAGCCATGGCTCTTTATGTCAGTCCCATGCACCCTGGTGAGTTATCTCCTTGTCCTCAGTGACAGCAGTGGTGCCACTGTCTGTCACCATCTGGATGCTCTTTAAGGGTCTAGCAAATGCCAGCCACCATGGACAGCAGCTGCCACACACAAATGAAACTTGAAAACTCCCAGAAAAACCTGCATTTTAATGTCAGATACCGTATGCTCAGATCCCCTTTGGGTCTGAGAGAATCTGAGCTGTATATGGAGGAGTTCCAGACTCTGCTTTGATAGGATGGGAGGGCAAGTTCTGGGGCTGTGGTGGGGAGGGGTGGTATTTATGTTGGCAGAAAGACAAGGTGACAAGGGGTCTTGAGGTATTTACAGCACGAGAAGTGGGTATCAGTCATTATCAATCTCATGGAGTTCTGGTCCTTTTCATCTAAAATAGGGTTAATGGTCATTATGCTCTACTCAAGGACAGGGTGGTGGGTATATTCATTATTATATATTCATTGTTTAAGGTTTTTCCTCTAGAACAAACCATCCCACCACTGCTTGGCTAGCTCATACTCTCTTCCTACCATAGATGTTTCTGTAATTTTCCCCATAGGCCCAGCACTGTGCTCCATTCATAGCCATGACCACCACCTCTTGCCTGCACAGCTCAGTTGAGGAGGGGGATGAAAACAAACCAATGGTACAATATGCAAACTACAGCCAAGTGCTGTATCAAATTATAACAGGAAGCACAAGGACTTTGTCTTCCATCCCAGGGGAAGCCACCAGAACTCATCCAGTGTCCTTTCCACACTGGAAATAGCCCACCACTACCTTGACAATGCCTGCATGGAAAGCATTTTCAATTCAAAACTCCTGAAAAGCCATGCTGACATTTCAAGGCCCATGGGTAGATGAGGTCTCCACTGTCACATCTGTCATGTTTGTTTAGCTGGTAGCCCTGTCACCTCTTTGCTACTTTAGCTCACACATGAGTAATACCAACAGCAGGAACTATCCAACATCCACAGAGCAAAACATCTCCATGAGAACACACCTTTTATTCTGAGTTTTATTTCCCGATTTCTTCCTTTCTCTCTGGGTATTTCTTTTGTCCCTAGTATGCATTGCTCTCTAAGGTAGAAGCCACAGGCTCTTCACATATTCTCTTGGGAATACCCCCTCTCTCTGATTAACCCTGAGCCCTGGAGATTGGACACATCATCCAGACATCTCTTATTTGAATTCTCAGTTATATCTAAAAATCAAAGGGAAAAAGCCTCTAGGGTATCTTGCCTTTATCTCAAATACGGCAACTATAAATGTGTAAGATCATAAGAGATTCTTGTACTAGGTAGAAAGTTTTCTAAGTGATTAAGTTAATTCTTTCTTTGTATTCTAGGATGCAAATAGAATTTTTTTAATTAAATTTTTTTTTTTTTTGCTTATTCATTTATTTAAGAGTGACAGAGAGAGAAAGAGGCAGATAGACAGAGAGAGAATGGGAGCACCAGGGCCTCCAGCCACTGCAAACATACTCCAGATGCATGTGCCACTTTGTGCATCTGGCTTACATAGGTGCTGGGGAATTGAACCTCGAACCGGGGTCCTTAGGCTTCACAGGCAAGCGCTTAACTGCTAAGCCATCTCTCCAGCTCTTAGGATGCAAATGGAATTCTTACCCTCCCCTTCCCACGATTCACTTTTGGTGGGTGGGGGGAGGGTTAGAACACTATTTTGCTAGGCTTTCAGGTAGGAAACTTACAAGTCAGCTGTCTTGAAATCCCTAGATCTAATCCATCATCTTGCTTCAAATCCTTGCATCCTGTCTTCCTCTTTGACATGTCTCTCAAATTCATCCTTTTCTGTTTAAGCTCAGTGCCAAAACCTGATTTGGGTCATCACCTCTGTTACGTCCTCCTGCCATGGAGCCTTGCCTTCAGCCCACTGTCCTTCTAATTAACCCTGTTAAATTGCAGCTTCAAGTGGCACCCTCCCCAACCATCTGGGGCAGTCCCTTCTGCAATACACCCACAGCCCCCATCTGGTTTCCAAGGACCTATGTATCTTTTCAACTTTGCTTATTCCTGCTGCAAACACACAGCTAATCTAGTTTAGTTTGCTTTTCTGAAACCGGCACCCTGAACCTCCTGGCATGTTTATCTTTGCTTCTTCTCTGTTTGCTTGTTTGAAATGCCAGCTTTCCTTCCACCTGCTCAGCTCAAGTCCCACCTCCTTCCTGAAGTCCTCTGGGATGACAGCGTTCACTCATCTCCTGTGCCCTGAGAGTCAACGTCAGAAGCAACTGACAGGGTGATGCTCCTACATTTGCTAAACAGACACTGGTGCTTGCTAAGTGTGCCAAGTGCTTTACACACAGGGGAGATGCAAGAAATAGTTCTATTGTACAGATGTGCAAACAGCAGAGTCACACGTGTGAAGGACGGAAGTGGGATTTGAACAGGAGGAGACTGGTTCCAGAACTAGAGCCCTTAAACATTGTGCACGCCTCTGTTGTGTCTGTCCCCTCTGAGCCTCTCTACTAGTCTGTCTCTCCCCTTTTCATGTGTGTGCGTGCGCGCGCGTGTGTGGTTTTAAGTAGAATAGCATCCTTTCATCTGGAGACGATACACTCTACTTCCATTGCTGCACAGCATCTTGCCCGAGCTGTTACACCACAACTGTCCAAACACATGCAGTCACTGATAGAGTCAGCTTCATCAGCAATTTATCCAGCACCCCGATGGCCAAAGAAGTCATCTTGCTTTACACACTTTTCCAAGCCAATACAGAGAAAAGACTGACACTATGGAGGTATAACAAAAGAATACTTTTCTCCCTTAATATTGGAATGAAATCATTCTTGCCATACTCCTTGTCTGCCTGACTAAATGCCCTCAACTTTTAAGTGGAAATAGGATGCCTAGCCAGGCTCATGATGTCAGGATGGCCTACCCTAAGCCCAGGTCACACCAGATAACGGGATCTCTGTATCCCGAGTGGCCAGAAAATCTGCCTTTCACTTCAGTGTCAGATAGCAGCAGGCCATGGACCGGTTGCTTCCTGGTCTAGTTGTACATCACAATGCTCACATGAAGGCTGCAGATCCTTTTGCTCCCACTCACCCTTCCTCACGAAGTGAACGTAAGTTGGCCAGGCAGTGGGCCTTGCAGTGCCCTGCAGAGACAGTGGAAACAGGCCCACGGGTGGGCTGCACTGGGACTGAGAGGCCACTTGTCGAAGTGCCAGCATGGTCACTGAGAAGGAGCTTTGGAGACAGGCAGACCTGACTCTCCCGGATCTACTGAAGCCTGACTGGCTCGGTTTCCTGGTCTGTAATTTGGAGATGTGGGAGGAGGGAGAGCACTCAGCAGTTTCTGACACCCGGTTATGGCTAAGGAAATGCAGCTGTGATTATACTGGGATAAGACAAAGGCCCCAAGTTGTACTGACAAAGACCCTCAGCAGTGTCGGCACCCTTCAAACTTCAGTAAAGGAGGAAAAGATGCAGAGAGTCCCAACATCAACCAATCAGAGAATTTATGGACTGTCCACTAAGTCCTGAATACTGTGAGGCACTCCTGGGACACCAAGCATAGGGTACCTCCTGCAGAGTTTCTAGGAGATCTACTGCAGTCATGGCTCAAGGAAGAGGTGGCCAGAGAGACATAGTGTAGTGTGGCTTTCCTTAAGGCAAGGAGGGTCATGGCCGGGGCCAGGACAGGCTTGGTGGAGCCCAGTGCACGTCACCAGCTCTTAGTGAAGAGCTGGACTGTTAGGGTTTTTGTTCTGTGTCATCTCTTGAGAACATCTCCTGTAGCTAAAATCTGAACCCATGTGGAGGAAGTACAGCCAGTACAGACACAAAGATGCCAGGCTCCCCCACCTCACAGAGAACTTGCACCACAATAGCATCTCCAAGGGGCAGAGGCATGAGCTTCAACAATAGATCCTGTTTTTCAGAACTGAAGAGCCACCCAGAGCCTCTTTAATTATGAAACCACAAACTCTGAAATTTATTATAACCAATATTGAATAATGTACAATACTCTAGCTTTAAAGTGACCCTAGAAAACACAAGAAATTAAGAGTATGCTAGCGAGAGGGCAAGGAGGGACGAGGACAGGAGACTCTGTGTCAGAAGCATAGTCAAAGCTGACCTGACCTGGATCTTTGTGGTTATTCAAACACGACAGTGATTTCAAACCCAGTGAAACTTGGCAAAGGAAAACTCAGAATTCTCACACTAGGCCATAAAATGACTTTCCATTTTCCCATATGCTTTTGAAGTAATACAACTGTGTTTCCAGTTATCCCTGGTGATACCTTCTGCTGACATTTCCACTTTAGGTCCATAGGGGTTTAGCACCGTGATTTTAAGATGAAAATAAATGTAAAGCCAGTTTTACAATGGATTGAGATGACATCCCATCTGATGTTTCAGCATGCCCATGGGTACACTTTGAGAAGGAAGGAGACAGGGGCCAAGGACGGGTGCTGTTCCACTGCGGATGTGGGTGGAGCAGGATGAAGAGTGAAACCAAGAAAGAGTCAAGGGCCAGAAGAAGCCTGAACATACATACAGCAAAGACATGGCCTATTCAAGCACCAATCCAAAGTCTGGTTTGGTTGAATGCATGGAGAGAATATTCTGGCTGAGAGGGATAAGCAAATTCCTAGGGGACCTAACTATTCAGAGAGAGAGTGAGAGAGCAAGCAAGTGAGCATGGATAGAAGGGGTTAAGAAGCTACAATAGGACAGCTGAAGGACACAGGGAAATGACTCACTCAGTGGGGCGTGTGGGGTGACTGGAGTCTCAGCACTGATATTGGGGTGTCAGCCAGGCCAGGCCAGGCCAGTCAGGAAGGTGAGCTGTGGAAGGCTGAATCCTTACGTGGAGAATGACAGCAAGCATGCTGTGAGACTCCTGAGCATCTAAGAAGTGAACTAAGAAGTGAAGAAAGGACACGCTGGGCCACTTGTGTTTCCCCATCACCCTTCTTGCAACAGTGACCAAAGGCAAGCTGGGGTGATCCTTGGTAGTACAAAGAAGAAGTAAAGGGTGAAATTGTTGAGAATCTCTTGAAATCATAGGGACTTGGTCCCTTTACCCTTACGAAGGAAATGAGGACCACTAGAGACTCCCTGAAGTCAGGCTGGGATGGAGGGCTAGCTGCCTGAGAGGGAGCTGAGGAGAGGAGGAAGTCTGGCTGGCTCTTCGAGAATTGCAAGGCTCTCAAGTTCCGTTATCCTTTCAGCTTTCCAAGAACCATTCAAAGTACTCTGTAGCCCAGGCTGGCCTTAAACTCGTGGTAATGCTCCTGGCCCAGTTTCTTCAGTACAGGGATGACAGGTGTGTGCCACCATGCCTGGCTTACTTTGTAAACCTCAATAGATAGCAAAGGCAAAAAGGCAGCTGTGTGCAGGTTTGCATTCGTGTGAATGCCACAGCCCAGGATAGTGAGGACTTGCTAAGTAAGGAGCGCATGTCTGGATGTAGCTCTATTTGGAATCCATTCCAAGAATTCAGTCACTTCTAAAAGGGGCAGTGGGTCTGGGTCAATGTGATGTAATGCCACCCTGTGCTAGGCAGCATGCCAGCATGGGTTTAGAGAATGCTGGGGACAGGCTGGCCATGCTGGGGCTTGGATGGGAGTCTGAAAGAAGATGAAGGGAGACAGCATGTACAGACGACAAGTACGACTTTGGGCTGCTTTTCAAACTATCCCCTGTTTTCCATCTGGCAGAGTGTCAACCACTTTGGGACCCCCTGGGGAGACCAGCATGCCAGGCTGAGTGCCCTCCTTTGGTTGGAAGAATCCAGAGAGGAGCCAGAGGCAGTTTCCAGTGCACTGTCTGTGTCTGACTAGCAACATGATGCAGAAATGCAGGTTCCTTCTGCCAGCAGAGCACAACAAGGAAGCCAAGCGACATTTCTGATGTTTGATGGTGTCTGCAGCTCGTATTTACACACTTTAAAATCACAGAGGGTGACCATCTGCTTCCTTCCTCGTGATACCGAGAAACGTGGGACACAGAGGCTGAGAACCTGCTTCTGACCATTCACAAACACCTGCCAAGCGGCTCTGCCCAGAACAGCACAAAGGAGAGTGAAGCTTGCCCAGAACACAAAGCAGGAATGTGTGGCGGGCAAGGCAGACAGTGGGAAAGGTGCTCAGGGAGGCCGGCTCTATGACCTGAGCTGGCATCAGTCCTAACTCCATGCCCTGTGCTGACCTGAGCCAGCCAAGGGTGGAAGTGGAAGAAATTAGGCCTCCGCTGTCTGTCAAGCATTTTTATCTGAAGAGACCAGAATATAAAAGGGTTAAAGTCCCCTTTCTTTCATTTTCATCTGACTTTCAATAATCTTTTCCAGGAAGAGAAAATGATGATGCTCTACACAGTCAACTCCATTTCTCTGCATCTGACCAGCTCCTCTGATTATTAATTGGGGCCTACAGCTCTGTGGTGGCTTGGCTTGGCAGATAAACAAAGCAGTTCCTCCCAGAGACACCGGTGGAAGCCCAGAGCTGAAGGCAGCAGAATACAAATGAAGGCAACTTCTGCCTGGTGACAGAGGTGCCCCAAACTCTGACTCTGGGAGTTCAGGGAGGCAGCTCAGCTCAGCCTAACCTCTTGGAGGGCAGGATAGGGTGAGCTGTTGGGGAGACCTGGTTTATCTCTGGGGATGAAAAAAAAATGGCCTTGTCATTTCATGGTGGCTTGGCTCTCGGATTCTAGCTGGGAACAAGCAAGCTTCTGGCTCAGCACTTGAAACAATGCTTTCAGTGGAGAGGGTTTGCATTTCCTCAAAAGATGGCTAGTTTCTCTAGTTTAGAAAGAACTAAATTAAAAAATTAACCGTAGTTTTTCCTTCCCTTTTCTGATTTCTGCTGCTCAGGTCACAGCACACTGTGTAGGAATGGTGGTGCTGTTGCTGACAGACAGGAAATTCATGTGCTGATGGGGACAGAGGGAGGGCATCTCACTGTGAGATCAGCCTTGATCTGCCACTGGATTACAGGGGCTCCAAAGCAGCTGATTAATAATTCTGCAGGAGTCCCTGAGCTGGAACGTGTGGCTCCAAGTCGAATAATCCCCAGTCATTGTAACACAAAGGAAGACAGGAATTGAATCCACAGTTCTGCATTGTCAAACTCAAAATCTCAAAGAAACAGGATCCACTTTCTCCTGACTGTCAGCCTCACTGCCTTCTTGTTTTGTTAAATGGCTACTGTGCTTTTGAATCCAAAATCTGATTACATTTAATTAGTACCAGCATCTGGGATTTCTAATACACAAAGAGTTATTAAAGTAACAAATCTTTCTAAAATATGTTCTTCAAGAAGGAATGTGTTAATTTATGCAGTAACAATTTTTTAGCATGAAATAATTAACATGAAAACTGTAACAATTATAAATTCTTCGTAGTCTAATTTATATGTGAATTTTCCTCCAGACAATAATCTATTTGATTTAAATCCTCAATACTGGGAGTATTTGAACAGACACATTTTTCTTCTCCTACTTAATAAATAAACCTGTAGTCTTATACAAAATTCTAAATGCCTCTATTTTTTCATATAATCCAAAGGTTTAATGATCACATTGTTTGGAAATTTGTTGCCTGGGTAATGATCCTGTCATTAACTTGGAACTTACTAACCAACCCCACAGAGCAACTCCATGTGTCTGTTCTCATGATGACTCGACTAAGCAGAGAGGGCTACAGAGATGAATTACCCTGATGGGAGGTCAGGGAAGCCCAGTGCAGCATGGGTATGTGTGCCCCTGTTGGTGTGTGAGTTTAGTAGCCACTGGGCCAACAACATGACTACTACTGTCACTGCCAACTACAATGAGCTGCTTCCATCTACAACCAACAGCATCTCCTCTGTGCTGCAGAACTATGTCTGTTTTGGAGGAAGAAAGGAAGGCTCAAAGAGATTAAGTAACTTGTTCAAGGTATCACAGCAAATTAGTAATACTGTCAGGATTCACACCAAGACAAGCTGATTTCATGGGTCATATTCTTTTTTTAAAAAATTTATTTGCAAGCAGAGAGAGAGATAGAAGAGAGGCAGGCAGACAGAGAGAGAATGGGCGAGCCAGGGCCTTCAGCCACTGCAACGAACTCCAGACACATGTGCCCCTTGTGCGTCTGGCTTATGTGGGTCCTGGAGAATCGAACCGGGGTCCTTTGGCTTTGCAGGCAAATGCCTTAACCGCCAAGCCATTTCTCCAGCTCCTATGGGTCATATTCTTAACCAATCCTGACCTTGCCATCTTTTGGAGGGGAACAGGGGATGTGAGGGCAGAAGAGAGAAGCCTGGCTGTCTGAAGATACCATGCAAAGAGCTACAGGGAGGAAACCATAAGAATTATTTCCCTGAATGTGACATGTTGGTTTATATATTCTATAAGGTAACACTGACAGCATCTAGTTCTTGTGGCCACTTGGAAGGTATGCAGCACAGTCCTGTTTCACAGGACACCATGAAGCAGAGCCTATGATCTAGGAATATAGTAGTCAGTATCTGCACACAGGCCTGGCTAGCTCTGGGGCCCCTAAGCTTCCCACAGGCCAGCTCCCAGTGTGCAGGGAACACTGGCTGAGAAGGAACAAACGATTCTTCCTGGAGGGGCTCCCAGCCACCAGTGTTTCACTTGCCAAAAACATGCACACACTGCTCAGAGGGCTTGTCCGAGCAGAGTGAAGGCAGGGGATGGTGACCTTGGCTATTTCTACAGCTCTATGCAAATGTCCATCAAATACTGATCATGTACTCTGTGCCCAGGACAGCAATTTGGTGGTCTTCAGGCCAAATCGTCCCTATAAAGACGCAGTAAGACTGGCTCCATGGATGCCAAGGAACTGCTACACCAGGGACCGTGCGTGCGTGTGTGTGTGTCGTGCGTCTCCCCGTGTGTTGATGCATGAAGCTACTGAGACACTCACCCGACATTCAGTCAATGAGACTGTAAACATCACAGCCAGCACAGAGACAGGGATGGTTTTCAAGAGAAACAGTAATCAGAAGAAAATAGGAAAGTCTGTCTAAGACAAGAGTGGCAGCTAGCTGACACGTAGCTATGTTCTGGGTAGAGGGTCCCATCAGACATGTAGATGACATCAGTGTTGAATATCCAGATAGGCAGAATGGCCAGGATGTAAATAATGAACTATATCTTTCATTTTAAAAAGACCATTCTCTATTGATTACTAGTAGTTTTTCTCTTTAACATGTTTTTAATATAAATACCTTTTCAAAGGAAAATGTTTCTGTCAACACAAAAACATTATTGTAAGAAAGACTTTTTCTATTTCATAACTCAAAGAATTTTCATAAATACCTCACACTTAATTCTAACATTAATTACCATAGGTAATTATTTTTGTCATCTCTATTTTACAGTTGATAAAAAAATGAACCTTAAAAAGGTAAGTCGTTTGCACGAGAACACTATGCTTGCAAGTGACAGAGTTGTTTCAAATCAGGGTTCCTGGCCTCCAAGCCCTGGCTCCTCAGCAGCGTGAAGGGAAACCCAACACAGGTAAGCAGCAGTAACTGTACTCTCCCTTAAAGCCATGTCACCAAGTCTGTGAGGCAGTGACTACCACTGCTGAACTAGGCCTGCCCCATTTGAAATAACCTGGAGGAAGGAGGGTGTGTGGTTACCACTATGGCAACTGTATTCATACTGACCCCAAGTGGACATTCACCCTAATGTTCCCTAACAGTGTGATGGCTCAGCTGCTGTACAGAGTGGAATACTAGTGGCTCTGAGAAAGAACTACTGTCAGACGCATTGTACGATCTGTGCATGTGGAGTTCATTTACAGGCAGATCTGCAGTGACAGAGAACAGAGGCCCCTCTGGGCTGGTTATGGCTGGGGTGGAATGAGGGGTCTTCATGGGTCTATCTTCCTTTGTGGGGTGGTTCGGGAGTATGTGTGTAGGTAAAAATGCACTGAGTTAAACGTTTCAGATTTGTTCTCTTTACTGTATGAAACTTACAGCTTAACAGAAAACAGTGTCCACAAAAGCAAGTCACCACCACACACAAGCCAGAGCAATCTGCATTTTTTAGGTACAAATCACCATTAGTCAACACTCAGCTACTTGAAAGCTTGTGATGAAAGAACAAGTCTGTGGAGAATTCTCCCACAGCTTCTCATCTGCTGTGTGATGAAGTTGATGGATGCCCAAGGGGCTGTAAGTCTCAAGAGGGTGTGTGTGTGTGTGTGTGTGTGTGTGTGTGTACAGCAGCATGCATCACAGAGGATAGGAGAGAGGCATGCACACACGTGTGTGCATGCATGTGTGTGTGAGAGAGAGAAAGCGAGAGAGCATGCGAAAGAGAAACAGCCCCACAGAGCCTTATGGGTCTGGGCCCAGGTGGGGAGGGGGCTGTGTGCCTGTCCCAGGGGAGGCTGGGAGGTGGAAGGCCCAGCTATGGTAGCAGATTCAATAAGGACACCACAGCTGGCATCCTTGGGCTTGGATGCACCCCCACAGCTACTCAAGTTCAATAAATCCCATTCCAAACTCATTCTCTTTCTCTGAAAGTAAGGTATTTCCAACATGCTCACCACTGCTATTGCTAACGCCATTTAACCATGACCATGGCTCTCTGGCTAGGAATGATCTTGGCTCCTCTTAGTCTCTCTCTCCTGAGTCGTGTCTGAGCCTTTCTACTTACTCTCTCTATAATCCATCTACTCATTTATTTACTCTCCAGTAACCCAGTCTTGTGTAGGAGAAAACAAGAGTAACAACATTTACTTAGCCACTGTCTATGAGCTGAGTGTGTTAAATAATTTATATGCTTTTCACTTCATCTTTGCACAACTTCAAAGGAGGTAATGTGCACTTTCACTTTACAATAATGCAATCTGAGCATGGAAAAGTTAAACAACCTGCCTAATTCCCAGGTCAGCAGCTGGTGGAGTTGGTGTCATACACTACTCTGCTTGACTTCAATGTTCCTGTGTCCTCCTCATGCTTGCTGACACAGCCCTTTATCTGGTGCTAGGCCTCTCTCTCTCTCTGTCCCCCCTCCTTTTCTCTTCCTCTCTCTTTGAAGCTCAGGTCTTGCTATAGTGCCCAAGTTGGTCTTGAACTCCTGGGCTCAAATGACCCTCTCTCCTTAGCCTGCAGAAGAACTGGAACTACAGATACACTTTTGTTTCTGGCCTGGATGTCTTTATATCAGTAACTTTAGCAAAGTCCCTTTCATACGGTAAGGCATTCTAACACCTGATGTTGAATTATTATGAGACTCTAAGTGAATAGAATTTAGGCAAGCACTCATGACTAAAGAGCTATCTGCTCTAATTGTGTGAGATGTCCAGGCAACAGAATGAGCAATCCCAAATGATTTCTAGTTGTTTCTAGAATGCAGTCAGCGGAGGTGCTGCATCTGGTCTTGACTTCCTTCTGACACAAGGCTTCTACAATCAGCCTGGGGCAGGCAGTAGGTGAGGTATGGGCTGTAGGATTCAAGGAACACAGAAAAGATGGACCCGAGTTCCAAATTCTGATTGTGCCAATGCCTCTGGTGTCATACCTTGTGGCCTAGAGAGGTGACAGATATTTCAGTGCACCCTGTGATGGCAAACTCACAACTGTTTTGCAAACAATTGTCATTCATGGTCCTAAAATATCTGTGTTTGGCACATGTTTCGGAACACTGCCTGTACTCCCGTAATCAAGATGCAGTGCGGCTGTGGCCTGCGGGTGACATAAAACCCGACTTGCAAATATTATTAGGCACATGGACCAGCTGTCTGGAAGGCTGATTAATCCCCGACAGAGACTTGGGCATGCAACATACATGCCATCTGCAGAGAATACCAGCAAACACAGGCTGGGCCGAGCAGGGCAGACCCAGGGGAGGCATTTCAGAAACAGCTGGAAAATACTAGTTTCTTCAAGCTTTTCCAGAAAATGAAGTTAAAGGTTTCCCTAAACCTTGACTCTTCCATGGTAACAGACTCCCTTAGTAAACTCTCCACTTTCTGTTCTTTTATTCTTGGTTTTGGTGAGACATGGCAAGAATAGCCTAAGAGTGTGAATGCACTGTTTTCGAGTCCTGGTCTGCCATTTGCTAGCTGTGTGACTGTGGACCAGTAACTTTACTCCTCTGAGTCTACTACACCCCCTTAGCTGGAAGTATCCTACACGTGCCCTGTCCTTTCCGTCCTTTTGCTCTGCTACATTAGAACATGTGCTTTCTTCTCTTTCAAAATTCTTGGGCTCCACAGTCTCTGCCCCTCCACCTTTAGTTCATTAATTCTCTTATCTCTTTCCAGCATTTGGCATTTGAAGAAGTTAGGGAAAGAAAACAAAATACTAAATGTTCTCAGAGGCAAGGATGGACTTTTCTTTTGGGGATGAAGCCCAGGAAATGGGAAACAAAGGGAAGGAGGTCCGTTCAGATAGTGGCTGGGAGTGTGAGGGAGGAAGCTGGGGCAGAAAGGCAGACAAGATTGGGAGGAGGCAGGAAAGCAGTGTGGCCAGGACCAAGGAGGCCCTGTGATAGGCTGACACGAGGGGAAACTGGTGATGGGTGATAACAGCACCCCTGCCAGCACTTGCTGGCTCCAGCCCACCACCTTCTCATCTAGAGAGCTCAGGGCTGGTAACCACTAAGTCCACAGATTCTACAAAAGGGAAGAGACAAAGCCTGCACTGCTCCCTCTGACATTGCGACTTTTTGCCCAAACAGAAGAAAGCTTCAACCTTCGCCTGTTCTCTCTCCAGGCTGGACAATTTCCTCAGGACCAGGGTCACTCAGACTCTCAGCTCACCTTGCCACAGAAATCATATCCATCCATGTTCCTCTCTGTACTGCCAGTGCCAATCAGAGCTGCTGTGTGTCTCAAATGAGAGACGTAGCATGCCATCTGCTTCTGTGGTGTACACGCACCTGTGTGAGCGAGTGTGTGCTGTGTGGGCACTGGGCTCCAGGACAAGAACGACTATGTGTCACAGAACTTCAAACAGATGGGGTGTCTTACCAGCATATAATCAAGATTTGGACAGTATCTCTACCCAGCCAAGGTCTTAGTTAACATTTCCTCTCATCTCTAGAGACTTCTGAGAATGCTTCCATTTTCAGAGTAAATTAAAGGAGGAAAGACTTGACATAAAATAAAGAATTAAAAAGAAGAGAAGTGGAGAAAGAAAATCTAGAAATGACTATTATTCATTAAGAATTTAGCAGAAAGCACTACCCTGGAATATTTGGCTTACTGCTCAGCCTGGTTCTGAATGTCCATGCTTTATTCAACACCATCAGTGAAGGCTTCTCCCCGCCCCTGGCCCAGTCCCAACCATGATAATCTTCATGGATACCCATATTCAACAGCAAATTCCCCACTTAGTTCTACTCCTTTACCTGGTGACTGCTATTTGAACAGAACACTGACATAAAATAGCCTTGGCCATTCCTTTCCAGCATTTGAGATGTGTTTTATTTCTATGATGCTTTCCAGGATGTAGTCAGATGGAGACAAGAAGAAAGTAGGCTTTCCAAGGCCCCATGCTGTTCTCTTCAGGACCCTCCACACCTTCTCTTCTCCCTTTCCTTCCCTCCTTTAAAACCATGAGGATTCATCATGAGATCTCAGACCTTAATTTCCAGTGGAGTGTGGCAGGGCCTTGGAAGCCAGCTACAGAGTGAGTATGTGCTCTGCAGCCTCTCTACTAGGAGAGCCTCCTGCTCTGACTTTGCTACCCACGCCTGCCCTTAGCATCAGGCCTTGGCTCCACTGAGGTTACTAGCTCTGAGGCACTGTGCCATGGCTTAGTGGTTTCCCTAAACCTTGCCTCTTCCATTGTGAAAGACTCCCTTATTAAACTCTTCCCATTGAGCATCTCCTGCTTTCTGTTGGAGGATGAGGAACGAGCGGTAACTGGGCTGATCTCCCAGCTTTCTGACCCAAGTTCTGTGGGCCTGGATGCTATCTCAGGAGGGCAGGAGGACAACTGTGGACATCTACTCACCAAACCACTGCCTCCTCCATCTACTGAACCTACTTGTCTCCCACCTGCAGAGCTTTCAAACCGACCAGATCAAAGAGAAAATGCCAGCTTAAAGAAGCACCTTTTGAGTGCTTCTGAGGAAGAGAAGGTAAAGGAGGACTGAGCAATCGTCTACTGTTCACAAAGATGCATTCAGTAGCCCTCACCACTGAAGTAAGCACTCACCTTGTCTTGCTGTGTACTCATTGTCTTCAATCAACCGAGCCAATCCAAAGTCAGCAATCTTGCAAATTAGTCCATTCCCTACTAGAATGTTTGCTGACCGCAGATCTCTGTGGATATAATTCATGCGTTCAATGTAAGCCATTCCTGCAGCCACCTGTGGGAAACCAGGGAAGAGGTCAGATACACTACGAACCAGTGTGTTTCCCCATCATTATGTGCACAGTGTGAATCAAAGTACCAGGGCCTACCTGTGCTGCCATGTCCACAAGATTTGGCAACTTCAGAGCTCTTCCTTCACCATCTTTTAAGAAGTCAAGCAAACTTCCTATGGATGAAACATAAAAGCATTTCAATTTAGTCTGAAAGACAAAGACTTCCAACAGAAGCTTTCTTACTGTAAGTAAAAGGTATCCCCATTCAGAACCTATAAATGACCCCAATTTGGGTCAAAGGGCAGGCTTTACCCCTTCCCACCTTCTCATGGGCAGGTACCCTCTGTACTTTCTCTTCTTAATCTAACAAAGTCCCTCTAAACCTTAAAAAAATAAGTAAAAGGTAATAGAATGGAATGAGGTTGTCTGTGAAAACAATTATGAAAACCTAGGATAGAAAAAATTCTGCTTAAGAAACAAGCTTTGGCTCTTGAACATATAAAGCTGGAAGAAATGGAATTCCAACCTTTTTTATTTATGTCAAGGAGAGGAACCCATGATGACCTCTACCTGTTCTAGCTCATTCCTCAGTCAGCCCTGCACAAAGGAAGAATGTAAGGAAAACACAATTCAGATGAACAGTCCACACTGGGGTCTTGAGTCTAGAAGCAATAGCACTACTAGAGAGCTTGCTAGACTTAGGCTTTATCCAAGATCTAGTCCATTAGGAACTCTGCACAGGTCAGGCCCAGATGCCTGCATTTAGAGAAGCTCTCAAGGTGACTCTTGTACAAAGTCAAGTTCTAGGATCATTGCCTACCTTAAAGACTTTAATACTGGGCAGGGTGGAAGCTCCCTGATCAGATCAGAGCTAACCAGCTTTGAACCAGACACCTAAGACAAACATCCTGAGCGTCAGAGGCACAATGGTGAAGCTGTGTGAGGAGGCTCAGAAAGGACTCCAAGACGGGCAAAATCATTTGCAGGAGCTAGAGGCTCATGATAGCCATCAGTGGTTTCCTGATGCTTTAATCACAAAGTTACTTACAAAATAACCCTGGATATAAAGGATAAAGAATCTTCCAGGGAAAATTTCCAATTATATTTTAAAAGGAAATATACAGAAAGAAAACATCACACTGGGGTCCACTTGTGCACACTGCATGCCTTTTACTGCTGTTGCTTGTTTTGGTTTATGTGGCTTTATCCCCAACAATGTTTATTTGATTATAGTAATACACATGTGCACACCCATATATATGCACGCACGCACACGCACACACACACACACACAAGGGGGTGGGGAGAATGAATAAAAATGTATGTCATTTTTTTCATCTGATCTTTCTAGAGAAGCTGGGAAAAAAGATGTTGAAATGGAGACTAAACTTAGCCCAGAGACTAGTGTCTGCTATTAATTATTTAGCCCTACAAGAAGGAAATTAGCAGAAGCCACAGACTCAGAATTACAGTGGATCAGCATAGCCCTCCACATTACCATGGTATTAAAATGAATGCTTTAATAATGCAGAGGAACATTTCTGATATGTATACCATGCAAAAGACACTACAGGACACAAAGATTTGGGAGCAAGCGCTGTGATCATGTTTTACAAGTGTTACTATTAATAAGCACACAATGGGTACTTTCTGATGGGAACACTTGACCTATACAAAAAGCAAGCAGATAGTTCTGTTTCTTGCCATGAGGTGGGGGTAGTGGGATAGGAGACATTCCCAACCTTTACTCATGTACTCCGTGACAATATAAATGGGCTCCTCTGACACCACGGCGTACAGCTGCACCAGCTTGTCATGCTTCAGCTTCTTCATGATCTGCGCTTCCTCCAGGAATGATTCAGGTGACATTGTGCCTGGCTTAAGAGTCTTTATGGCTACTTTTGTGTTCCCATTCCAGGTACCTACAAATACCCCACAATACTATGTCAATCCGAAGAAGAAAACAAACAAACCAGTAACACCACCCAAAAAACTAAACATGGTTCTTATGAACCAAGACAATTAATTGCAAGGACTCTGTCAAGAATTTCAATAGGAAAATATGGCTATGTTAAATTGTTCATTGAAGCTTTTTTTCTATTTGATATAGATTCCTCTTTTTTATGGCTAATTCATATGACTGCCAATTTATACTGAAAGCTCTGGGTCCTTGTTTCTAGTGATCAGAACCCAGGGCTGAGAACTGGCCATCTGATAGCCCTCCTTTAGGCCATAGAGAAAGACTGGAAGAAATCAGATTAAGTTCTATTTTATAGGGTGTGCCATTAAAAAAAAAGGCAACACACTGAGGATGTTGGGAAATGGGTTTCAGGCTTTTCACTGCTTGCTGGATGGGTTACTTGACTAAGTCCTTGGACAGTCGAGCTAAACATGCCCATAAGCCCTGGCAAGGAGTGCACGGTCTCTTTGCCAGTACTTTCCCACTGCAGCAGATTCTTCAGGCTTCCTGAGAGTTGGCCACAAGCACAACAGTGGCTTCTCTCAGGTACAATGGGAAATCAAATAGCAGTTAGGAGGGAGCAGAAGAACTTAAACTTCCCATGTTAAACAAAATTCAAAATTCTAATCAATCTGAAGGAAAGGCTTGGTTTATGTTTATGATCAGTTATCTCATCTGTAAAACACAGGAATGGAACTGGTTTATCTTGAGTTTCTTTTGGCTCCCAAATTAAAAAAAAAAAAAAAAAGAACCCTGGATTTTATGTTTATTCCATTTCTAGTCTATGACTTTGAAGGATAATTTGTAAAAAGAAAAGAAAGGCCAGCCAATTTAGATTATATTGTTTTATAATTAAGAGGGAGGATAGGTTTAAGTCAAGACTCACTCTTTTTTTAAAAAGACTTATTTATTTATTTGAGATGGGGGGGGGAGAATAGGTACCCCAGGGCCTCCAGCCACTGCAAACAAATTCCAGATACATATGCCACCATGTGCATCTGGCTTACGTGGGACCTAACTGTAACCCATCTCTTCAGCCCATGACTCACTCTTTTTTTTTTTTTTTTTTTTTTTGGTTTTCCGAGGTAGGGTCTTGCTCTAGTTCAGGTTGACCTGGAATTCACTATGTAGTTTCAGGGTGGCCTCAAACTCAGGGCAATCCTCCTACTTCTGCCTCCCAAGTGCTGAGATCAAAGGCATGTGCCACCATGCCAGACTCACCAAGACTCACTCTTATGTTTAATCTATGACTTTAGATTAAGGGTTCTGTAAACTTAAACAATTCTTGTTAGCCTGTTACAAACATAGTTCATGGGCTGAAGAGATGGCATAGTGGTTAAATGCTTGCCTGTGAAGCCTAAGGACCCCGGTTCGAGGCTTGATTCTCCAGGACCCATGTAAGCCAGATGCACAAGGGGCTGTACACATCTGGAGTTCATTTGCAGTTGCTGGAGGCCCTGGCATGCCCATTCTCTCTCTCTCTACCTGCCTATTTCTGTATCTCTCTCTCTCTCTCTCTTTCTCTCTCAAATAAGTAAATAAAAATAAAAAAATTAAAAAACATGGTTCATATAATTACAACATGCAACCTATAAAAATGTAAATTATGAATGAACCAGTGGCTTCAAGAAGAGGTCATTTAAATCTTATAATAAAATATCTGTCACTCAATATAAATGAGAAATTTGACAATCTGCAAATTATCTGGGTGATTTAAATGTTAGCAACCCCCAAATTAAACACAGTGGAATCTCCTCTCATACCCATGTGAATAACTGTACAGGTTCCCACACCAGTCTTGACAGCAGGGTATTTTGTTTCAAGGGAAACAAAATCGTAGTGATCTGTGTAATGATTTAAAATTGATAACTACAACAATCATATTTTTTGTGTATGTAGTATGTATGATATGATGGTGTGTGTGGTGACATGTGCCCTGAGTGGACATGTGCAGGGGCCAGAGAATACTGGGTGTCCTCTTCTCTTGTTTCTCCATGTGTTTCCTTGAGATGGGCTCTCTCACTGAGTTTTGGTTAGGCTGGCTGACCAGTAGGCCTCTGTGTTTTTCTGTCTCTGCTCCTCACAGGCCTGGGGTTACAGACATGTATGGCCTTGCACAGCTTTTTATGTGGATGCTGAGGAATCGAGCCCAGGGTGAGTTAATTCCTCTCAGGCCCTCATGGTTGTACAATGAACATTCTTACCTTTGGAGCCATCTCCCCTGTCTTGATATTATATAGTTTGAAAATAAAATTTAGTATAGGGTCTAATTATCCCTGATTGTGTGACTTGATAAAATCCTTACAGCCCACCACTTCAATTATAAACTGGTAGGGAAGGAGTCCATATAAATAGATCTTGTAATACTTGAGATAAGGTCTGGCCAGAGAAGGGCAGAGAAATGTGGATTCCTTATTGTAATAACAAGTACACACATATGCATGTATATCTGAACATACTTCTTTATCTGTGTGTCCATCTATGTATGTATCTGATGGTAAACAGATACACTGACAAAGCCTTGCTTTAAGTATGTAACTTCATTAACTCTTTCAACACAGATCACACCTAAAGACCATAGGTACTTGTGTTGTTTTTCAGACTATAGAGAAGGGGATTCTGTGACTTTAATGCTACCTTACTGACAGATGTAATCTCCAAAATACTATGAAGCAGCTACTAATCCAATTTTACAGATGAGAAAACTGAGGTTCTGAGATGTTCAATAAGCCCCTTGTTTATGGATAATCATCTGGTAAGGGTTCAAACCCAGACCTGGTGAGCAAAAAGCCCATGGTCTTTCTTCACAGTTGCCCATCTATAGCATCTTATCCCATGTTTTGGGGAGAAAAACACCATGTTCACAGGGTGTTGACTTCCTGTTCTGCAGATGGTTAATTAACCAAATGAAGCAAGAGAGATGAACACAGCAAGGTGTCACCATATTCTGAAAACTTACATGGCCTGGGCACATCTAGTTACCCAGGTTATCAGGTTGAATGTTTTTGTTCCAGTGGCCACATATGCATTTTTGTTCAAAACTGTCCTTTCCACTGGCTTTGCGATGCAGCCCAAACAGAATGTGCCCTCTGCCTTACCAAACCACACTTCAGCGAAACACCCCTGCCCCAGCTTCTTCTTCAGAAACAACGAATCACGTGCAACTTCCCAAGCATCTTTAGCCAATCCAGAAGTTTGTGGGACACAAGTTGATGAAATCACAGTTAAGTTAAAACACAAACCATCAGCTTTCTCTATAGGAAAGGGATTAATAAAGAAAACAGTCCTTATAATCCATAATCAAGCATGCACTAAGAAAGATGGAAGGTGACTTTCCCTTTCAGGGTGACTTCAGCTGGAAGTAAGGGCAAAGGCATTCTCACCACTTACTGTTTATGAATGGAGGCTCACAGAACAGCCCACACCCAGCACCTGTCAGTCTTGCCCATTAACTACCGCTCTCTCCCTCTAGCCCAGGCTGACCTGGAACTCACTCCGTAATTCCAGGCTGGTGATCCTCCTCCCTGTGGGATTGAAGGTGAGTGCCATCACACCCAGCCCGCTTAACTATCTCTTTTTGAGGAATTTTAGATTTTTAAGAACAAAATTATTCTTCAGGAAGAGTAATGCAAACTTTCTTCCTGGTCATAAAGTCTTTTGACAGTCACCTTCCATCTTGGATGTTTGAGATTTCCCACATGGGGAAGCTAGTAAATAAAGATAATAATAATAATAAGTAATTGAGTCTCAGCATACCCATCCATACTTCCCCAAACTGCCCATTTCCCAGTCTCTTGATCAACTGCAGGGACTCTCGCGGGATTTCCCAGACATCTTTGGTTTTGACAGACAGATCGGTAAGCCTTGGCATCCCTTTATGACAGGGAACTACTAGACGGCAGCAGAGACCTGCGGCTCTCTCTGATGAGTGGGGCAGCGGCAGCACAGGGAGAGAAGAGCAGAACACATGTAACAATATGGCGCACAGGTGCAACCCCCACCCACCAGCACACAGCAGTACTCCGACAGTGCTGCGTCAACACAAGCCACAGAACATTGGACATACAGAGAAAAATATTCACTGGAGGTGGGAGGGGAAATTTCAGATGTGGACTGTGCTCAGTTGTGCTGTAATTCACACAAAGATACTCTTCGGGCTTCTGAACTAAGAAAGTTGTTTCAGTTTAATGAGTTAGTAAACATGGCTTCTGGAATCCTGAAAATGCCCTCACTGATTTCAAGGTATACACACAGAAGCCTGAGTCTGGGGATGGCGCTGGCACAAATGTTTAAAATGTAACTTTAGTATGGGACCCTTCCACTGAACTCTATAGACTATCACAATGAGCGAGGCTGAAGATTACACCTGCTGGGGGCAAGGATGCCACACTTCCTCTGGCGACTTCTCATCCTGTCAACTGACTCCATTATGCCAGCCACACACAAGAACTGTTGCTCTGCTACTTCCCATTTAAAAACAAAAAACTCTTTATGGCAGCTTTCTACATATAAGTGAGGAGTCTGGATTGAAAGGAGAAAGATGGAAATTAATATTCACAGAATGCAATGAGGTAAAAGACTAGGGGAACAAGTAGTTATTAGAGGTTAAGCCAAGTTTTTCCCCCTTTTTAAAAAAAGATTATACCTCTGAGGATCTAACAAAGGTGAGGGGAAATTGACTAAATGCCAAATTAAAATTCAGTCAGGTGAGAAGTGGCCACAAAGAGTTGGCACCAGGGAAGGGACAGAAGCTGCACAGAGCTCCCATTCTCCCAGGACCCCTCAAAGCCACAGAAGCAAACACGGTACTGCTGCCTCTTCTCTGTGAACAACAGCTGAGTTTTTATTTCATTTTTGGCAGAGAGGGATGGACTCTGGTTCTGAGATGTTTAGGCAGGAAATTATTTATGTGTCAGTATTTCAAAAGCATTTTATGTGCAAGAGAGAAAGAGGGAGAGGAAAAGCCAATATAAAAACAAATCTAACACAAGCTGGATTTTTTTTTCCGTGAGATTAAAAAAATGTCTATTGTTCTTCATATCCCTTTGCTCCTCCAGCTTTACAATGTTATTAAGGTGCCCTTTCCAACACAATATTTTAAAATGATGCAAGCTCTAGGGATCCTGCTGCTGTTTGCCTGGAATGAAATATATCTCAGCATTTGAAAGATTCTCACAACATGCAGGCATTCTGAGTATATTGCTTCAGCTCAGGGAGATGTTCTGCTCCATTTCTCTCAAATATTTCATTAGAATCCACATCAATTGAGTGAGTGAAGACTTGAATTAACTACTACTATAGGTATTGTTAATTTTTGCAAATGCTCATTATTAATGAGGATCAATATACAGGCATTTCTTATTTATATTTTCTTTTCCTTTTCTCTTTTTTTTTTTTTTTTTAGATTTTCAAGGTAGGGGGTCACTCTAGCCCAGGCTGACCTGGAATTCACTCTGTAGTCTCAGGGTGGCCTCAAACTTTCAGTGAGCCTCTACCTCTGCCTCTTGAGTGCTGGGATTAAAGGATTTCCAATGAATGTACATGGAATAAGAGTAGAAGTCAGGGTGCTAGAGAGATGGCTTAGCAGTTAAGGGGCTTGCCTGCAAAGCCTAACGACCTAAGTTTGATTCCCCAGTACTCATATAAGCCAGGTGCACAAGGTGGCACATGCATCTGGAGCTCATCTGCAGCAGCTAGAAGCCCTGGCACGCCCATTCTCATTCTGCTTTTTTTTCTCTCTCAAATAAATAAATAAATAAATAAATAAATAAATAAATAAATAAATAAATATTTTTTTTAAAAGAGTAAAAGTAGCCAGGCATGGTGGTGCATGCCTTAAATCCCAGCACTTGGGAGGCAGAGGTAAGAGGACTGCCAAGAGTTCGAGGCCACCTGAGACTATATAGTGAATTCCAGAGTGAGACCCTACCTCAGAAAAATAAAACAAAACAAAACAACAACAAAAAACAAAAACAAAAACAAAAACAGACAACCAACCAACCAAACAAACAAACAAACAAAAAAGAGTAGAAGTCAGGAACTGGGTGTGCTGACTCAAATGCATAATCTCGGTGTTTGGGAGACTGACACAGGATGAAACACTGTAAGTCCAAGGCCAGTCTGGGCTACATACATGCACCCAGACCAGGTAGGACTATACAGTGAGACTTTATCTCAAATGAAAAAACAAGGCAGAGAAACAACCCATGTGAACATTCACTGGCTAGTGGGACACACTTATTAACCAAGGAAAGCAAACAGACATTTTGACAACTGCACACAAAGCCACATTCTTTATCAGTTGCACAAACTGTACACCTATTCACCTAATAGCTAACATGCCAGAACAGTACAAAGAATGGTATCATTCAGGGATTAGAACAGAATCTTGTCTTTGTTCAAAAAGTTCACCCCAGTGGAGGAATAGATGTAAGAACAGAGCAACATACACAGTAGTCAAACCTGGTTAGAAAGCACGTGGCACATAGACCAGAGTCACCAAGTCAAGCTCAGGAAATGCACAGGCTGCCCTGCCCAGTGTCAAGTGATGAGAGAAATCTGGCATTTTCTCCAGTGTCCCCACGTGAGCACTCTCCCTGCACGCAGTGTTCATGTGAATACCTTCCCTGTAGTGTCCCCACATGAGCACCCTCCCAGTGACCGCTCCACTCATCTCACGGTTCTCAGTGGCATACTGAGGGGAGTAGAAAAAGAACTTAAACGTTTAACATTTAAACTACTTCTTTCTACTTGGGGAACTAGACGTCAGAGGGCTTCCTGACAAACACATGGACTAAGAATGTCTGGTACAGCAGCAACACCACAGTCACTGAGCCAAGCCCCATTGTCAGGAGCTGCAAAGAAAACTGCTTCCCTAGTGACTGTATGTAGTTGTTACCCTCATCCTCCCTTCTCCACCCATTCCCTCCAGGGTCCAAATGGCCAATGGAGAGTTAGAATTAAGGTTACCTGAGTAATGCTGTACAAGCTGCTGAAGCGTTTCAAACTGGGCCCGGGTGGTGATATAGTACCCACCATTGTCAAGTTTGCGAATTTTATAATGTTTGACATGATCTCCTTTCATATCATCCCAATCACGGATGGAAAGTGAATAGGCACCTGGTGAATACACGAGGCATTAGCAGCATCAATCATACGGAGGACTAGTTTGTTTTGTAGTTTGCTTGACTATTGTGATTGATAATTATCACACACACACACACACACACACACACACACACACACACACCACTCAGTAACAGTGTAAAGAAAAGTTCTGCGGTCCTACAAGTATCAGAAGATGTTATAATAAAATGATTTTACTCTTGAGACAGTTTCTTGGACATCTTTATAAAATGCTCCTTTCTGTTTCTTGTGTTATACAGACTCAATCCTCTCGGGCAAGAGAAAGAGAAGCACAGGGACTCTGGAGAAGCTTGCCTCCTGGGTTCCTTTGCTCATGGAGCATGGAGGGTGAGCACAAAAAACATCAAAGGGATGCTTTTCTAGAAGGGAAGCCGGGCGTGGTGGCGCACGCCTTTAATCCCAGTACTCGGGAGGCAGAGGTAGGAGGACTGCTGTGAGTTCAAGGCCAGCCTGGGACTACAGAGTGAGTTTAAGGCCAGCCTGGGCCTTAAACAAAACAAAACAAAACAAAACAAAACAAAACAAAACAAAACCAAAAACAAAAACAAAATGCATATGATTAGATGGGAGCTTCAACTTCCTGGTTCCCAGCGCTTCACAGGGACAAGTACCAGTGTCTGACAGTTCTTGCTACAAGGCTACCATTCTCTCCCCTTGGCCTTCCTCCTCTTATGGGCTCTAATGAGTCGCTGACCAGAAAGAGGAGTGAAGCCCTTAGTTTGTAAGAAAACATAAGGAAAGAACAACAACCTATAGGGCTGAACTTGAAGGCTGAGTTTTGGGAAATCCTGACTCTAAAGGACTTCTGAGGGCTGGGAGATGCTTTGTTTGGCAAAGCACTAGCTGCTCACGCATGAGGACCTAAGTTTAGATCCCCAGTACCTGTGTCAAAGTTCAACACAGTGGTAGGCACTTGGGGAAATGGAACCAGGAGGAGACAGGGGCTTGTGAACCAGTAAGCTCTAGATTCTGAAACACTGTCTCAAAAATGGAGACTGAATGAGGGACCTCTGGCCTCCACATGCACACTCATATACATGACCACACATGCATCACACACACACACACACACACACACACACCCCAAATCAAACAGAATTCTGACATTGTGATCTGTGGGACATCTTGAGCCCTGCATTTCTTTTGCAACTCTGCCATTCCAGAGCCAGAGGGGACCACAGAGCAGACAGACATTCCCAAGGCTGGGAGGGGATGTGCCAGTTAAGATCCTTCACATCACAGCTAAGCTTTTCATCCTCTCGACTAATCCACAGATCTGAAGAAGCCAACTCTTCCTCACCTTTGGTGGTTTCACTCTCGCGGATAAGAAAGGTACCTCTTGGGTTTCCAAAGGACAGGAGCTGTCGCTCAGCATCTTTGCGGCCTAGTTTTCCAAAGTACCACCTTTAAGAGATGGAGGAAAGGAAATACTTTACAAATGAACACTGTAGACATTGTTTTGCCCATGAATCCCCTTGCCTCTGAGTTTTTTTCTAGCTTCTTTCAGTTCTCTTTAACCTATTCCTGATTCTATCCCTCCCCTCCATGTATTAAAAGTGGCACCTGCACACAGAGAAAGAGCAATCTGTGCCTTGTACTGAATGGCAGCTGTGGGAGATGCAGTTATCCCCTGGGACATACCAAACATGGTACTGGAATCCTGAAAGATTAGTCAAACATTTAAAAAAAAATTAACTCAGAATGGATAAGAGTGAGGATAGACGATGTTTTCAATCATTTTCTACCTATAGGAACTCTGAAAACAATAGTGAAGTCTGCCCTTCATTTGAGCTGATGGCTGGCTTGGATGCTTGTTTTGATTTTCTCTTCCTGTTTAGCAGGTGTGAGGATTCAGGTGAAAGGCAATTTGCAAGCACCTGGCTGTGATATACTGGGCAGCTTTTCTTTGACACAGCTCAGGGACCAATGAGTGCACAATCAATGAAAATGTCTGTAAAAAATAAGCTGACGGTACAGGCATTATAACATTCCCTTGCAACAAATTAAGGGCAGCCACGTGCCACTGTAGGAAGCATCACCTCAAGTGCCCTCAGGATCTTTGATACTTGTCTCTCCCCTCTGCCACTTGGTACTCAAGCCCTAACCCACACCTGGAAACTGGGTGCTGAATGAATAACAGGTGTGCCAAGAGAATCTGGACCCTCCCACTGAAATTTGTGTGCAGGAACAACGTTCAGAATATCTCACTATGAACACATCACTGGGTTCCTAAAATGAAGTCTCAGTTCATTATCCTTAAGCATAGTTATTATGGTCACTGTTGCATTCTTTTGTGAATAAGAGCCTCACTGAAGGAAAGGCCCACCATATATTAGCTCCCCAGTGATATTAGAAGCACCAAAATGTATGAAAATCCCTAGTCTAGTCTAGGAAATTATACCAATTATTCATGAGAAATATCTTTCTGGGTTTGTATCAAGAACCCAATTAGAATGCTGTGCAACATCTTTCTGGTTTGTATCAATAACCCACTTAAAAATGTGTAACATGGGCTGAAGAGATGGCTTAGTGGTTAAGGTGCTTGCCTGAAAAGCCTAAGGACCCATGTTTGACTTGCCAAGTCCTATGTAAGCCAGACACAAAAAGTGACACAAGCACACAAGGTTGCACATGTGTACAAGGGGGTGCATGCATCTGGAGTTCAACTGCAGTGGCTGAAGGCCCTGGTGTGTCAATTCTCTCCCATAAAACAACAGCAACAATAACAAAAACCAAAAGAAAACCAGTCTGTTGTGTTTACCTCAAAATAAATAAATAATAAAATAATGTGTAACAACTTTCTGGGTTTGTATCCATAACCCAGCTAAAATGCTGTATAAAACAATGGTGATGGGGACTTTTTATACAATGGCTTGTACCTAATCAGCTGTCTTTTAAGATAATGCTAACTAACTGCACATGTAAAAACCATAGATATTGTTTTGGGAATATCTATGTGTGTATGTGGAGGCCAGAGGTAGATTTCAGGTGTCTTCCTCTGTCCCTTTCTACCTTTATGACAGGCTCTCTCTGAACCTAAAGCTCACCAATTCAGCTAGGCTAGCTAGTGAGCCCCACCACACCCAGCATTTTATGTGGGGTCTGGGGAATCCAAACTCAGGTCCTCACAAGCACTTTATCCACTGAAGTACCATTTAAAAACTGTTTTACTTTTTAAAAACTGACCATTAAAAATGCAACTTAAGGGCTGGAGAGATGGCTTAATGGTTAAGGCGCTTCCCTGCAAAGTCTTAGAACCCAGGTTCAATTCCGCAGGACTCATGTAAGCCAGATACACAAGGTGGCGCAGGTGTATGGAGTTCATGTGGAGTGGCTGGAGATCCTGGTGTGCCCATTCTCTCTCTACTTGCCTCTTTCTTCTTTCTTTCTTTCTTTCTTTCTTTCTTTCTTTCTTTCTTTCTTTCTTTCTTTCTTTTTCTCTCTCTCTCTCTCTCTAGTAAATAAAAATAAAATATTTTTAAAAATATGACTTAAATATGCAACAAGCATATTTAAGTTATATCACTTAATGTTATTTTGTGGAGAGTTGTTCAAATTCTGACAATACAAAAAGATGTTTGCAAATCTGTCTTAAGATGAGAGAATTCCACACAAATCCCTTTATTAATTGACTATGAGACACATTTACTAGAAGAAAGAACAGCTCAAAACCACTGAGTAATGAAGAATGGGAAATAAACAGTTCTGCTTAGTGGAGGAAATAACAGAGGAGTTGAAGATGGGAGAATGATCAATTTGGCCACGGTGGAGAATCTATTCCTCCTTGTGGGGCTTCAACAAATCCACAGCAAAATTAAGTATCAGAGCCAAAGGCTGGGCTCAGTGACTTTTCTCCACTCCCTTCCTGGTGAGGCAAGACCCCCCCCACACACATACACACACTGGGGAGGAGGCCAAGTTGCTGTGTCTGGGAAATCACTGCCCCATCCCTTTGCCTCCATTCAGAAGTTAAGATTTGGTATAAGTCACTCTGGCAGGAGAGGGAGCAATGGCCACCCTCATCTTCTGGAACTATGCAGACTTCCTAATCTGCTACCTGAAGGATATCTGGACTAAGGAAGTGCTGGTCACTGGTAATCAGCAACAAAACAGCTGAGACCTCAGCCAAAGGAGAAGATCATTTAAAGCCACACCTGCAGTACTTTCCAGAAGTTTCTCCTGATGCCTCCAAGGACCAAAACAGGAGGGAGAGAAGATGTTGGGACTGTCCTCTTGTCCCATCCTTCTCCCCCATGTCCAGGTCAGTAACAGTGAGTTGTGGGACTCATGGTCTATGACATACTTTGTCCTGGGGCACAGGAGGAATGTCTTTTCATAACTCTTTATGGTTTCCAATTATATCAAGGAGAAAAATTCCATTTTAATCTTTAATAATTAGCTGCTTCTCTTCTACCCAGGGAATAGGCTGTAGGGACAACCTTGGGCTCTCAGTAACATATGATGCAGCTCAAATTTCATTATACTTTTATTTTTTTAATCTAGACCAGTTATTGGGTTTTTGCTTATGATGTTGCTATAAAGTTTCCAAATAAATATAAAAGTGAACAGGCTTAAAGGAGAGACTATTAAGCTAATAATAGTGCATTACATAGATATGACAAAAACCAGAACATAGCCCTAAATCCCTCGTGAATTTCTTCTTCCTCCTGCACCATGTCAATGACATTTTATTGTGCTAACTTTTAAAAATAGGTAGTTAAATGAAAACAAGAAAACCAAAGGAAACATACTCTTCTGCCTGGATGGAGTCAACTGGAGCCACATAGTTGCTGGGAATGTAACCAGTTTCTCCAGTTGTCAAGGAGCGGGCTTCCCACCAGTCGCCTTCCCTGGAAAGAAAACAGAGAGAATACATGAATACAGTGTCTCTTTCAGCATTCTACAGCTAGACCTGACGCAGTAATGGCACGTCTAGTGCCAATCCTTTTGCCATCCCATTTCTTCAGCCCTGTTCCTTTTCTCTAAATGCCAACAGAACCCACTCACTGAAAGCTAGGTGACTTATAACCCTAGTCAGCCATAAATTGAGTCCAGGGAGACCTCATTATCTTCTGGGGGGATTTGAATATAGCGCTCGAGCTAGGAGGGGGTGCTCCGGTGGGGGAGGCATTTTGCTGGGTAGGAGGCAAACTTGGACCAAGGGGGGAAGCCCAGGGACCAATAGATGCATGCTTACTCTCAAGAAAATGGGGAAGCATATCTTTCTGCAGGTAAAATGGTCAAGACTACCATGGGACAGGCCTTTCCTAGGAACTTTCAATCACGGGTTAGCCCATCCAACTTTTGCAGCCCTGGCCCACTTGAAACTGATGGGTAGGGGAGGGAGTGGGTGTACCTGTGAAAGCACATTCAAGAAAGGCATAAAACTCAAAAGGGAAGCTGGGCATGATGGCACACGCCTTTAATCCCAGCACTTGGGAGGCAGAGGTAGGAGGATCACCGTGAGTTCGAGGCCAACCTGAGACTACAGAGTGAATTCCAGGTCACCTGAACTAGAGTGAAACCCTACCTTGAAATCCAAAATAACAACAACCTCAGAAGGGCGTCTTTTTGTCATACCACTTTGTTCTATGCTACAGTGCAGTTTTATTCTGTAAAGTTCCTGGAAGGTGTGAAAAAGGAGGTGGCTTATAAGACTTAGCTTAAAGCCACTGAGTAAATAAAACAGGTTTTTCATATGCTTAGATTCATAGGTTTATATGCATCAAATACCAGAGATGAAACATGTACTTTTTCCCTGTAACTACTGGTAAACCACAGGCAATTTGAGTGGCCTGTAAGCTGTGATCCTGGCTGAATGTTCTTCCTCCAGTGTGGTCCAGGGTGTGAGGGCAGGGGAGGATGGGAGAATGGACAGGGGAAAGGGGGTACAGAAGGACAGGCCTGCCTGCCTGCCAGCACATCAGGATGCTCAGTCCCAGCATCTTCTCTCCCTCCTTTTTTGGTATTTGGAGGCATCAGGAGAAATTTCTGGCCTTGTAAAATAATTACTTCTTGGCTGGACTCCATCAAAGTGCTCCACCAGGCAGGAAAGTGTGCTGGCTTTGGGCCACGGTATGTGTGTGGGGGGGATCCTTTCCCAATCTGACTAAATTAGGTAGAGACCAATAAGTCTCCCTACAAGTTCTTCACAGATGAATCCTCTGAACACCGATGTGACTGGAGGCCAGGTAGGATTTTAGGAAGCCATAGAACAAATGATGGTAAGTCTAAGTAGATGTGCTTGTGAGAAAGTGTCTGATGGCACAAATCACAGAATAGCTCACAGAAAACCAGGATGCTGACCAGGGTTTTCAAAATACACTTATGTTTTGAATAATTTCTCAATCTCTTTTTAAAAATATTATTTATTTATCTATTAGAGAGAGAGAACAGGTATACAGAGCCTCTTGCCACTGCCAATGAGACAGAGAGAGGGAGAGGGAGAATAGGTTCACAGCAGGGCCTCTTGCTGCCACCAACAACTCCAGATGCATGTACCACTTTGCATGTCTGGCTTTATGTGTGTACTGGGCAATCAAACCTGGACAGGTAGACCTTGCAACCAAGCACCCTTAATTGCTGAGTCATTTCCCCAGCCCTCAATATCTTCTTTTTAATTCTATTAAACACATAGATGAATCACAAGGGGATATAATAGTTCTCATATTCATGAAGGCCTTTAATCATAATCTTAAATTCAGTTCATGTTCAGATTTTTATTTGAAATGTGTACACACATCAAAGAATATACAATGTACACACATCAAGAATATACACACTTGCTGACTGACCACCCCGAATGGCCAGCTTAGAGCTCAGTCATTATCAAGTATGTGGACTCTGTCCATGCAACCCTCTGCCTTGTAGGTGTAACACATAAGATTAAAAATATCAGGCACTGGGGGATCCAGTTCTGTGACAGAGCATTTGACTGCAATGGATAAGGCCTTGGGTTATATCCCAACCACCAGAGAAAAAGTTAACATTTTAAAATTGCACTGCTCCCATGTCTTCACCCCCTGAAATATATCATCTAAGAACATACACAGAAGCTACGTTAGTTGGCTATGACATGTGTTTAAGGAAACAGCTTTAGAGACATTATCTCTGCAATTCCACTAGATGGAGCCATTTCATTTAAAAAAAAAAAAAAAGAAAGAAAGAAACCCATCACCACTCCTTCAGTCCCCTGGCCTGGGAAATGCTCCAAACGGGTGAAGGCAAAATAAGTGCTTGTAGCACAGGCTTATTTTTTAATGCACAATAACCTTCATCAAGTTAGTTCTAATTGAATTAAATTAAGAAAGAAAGGCTAGTAGCACTTTCAGGGTGTGTCAGAATGTCAACTGGGGCAGGAAGCCAATACATTTTGTTGCAAATTGGGACAAGCCCAGTCTTATTCAGGTGATCTGGCATTAATGAAGTCATTTCTAATTTAAGCTACTCCTATCTCATTTTGGTCTAGGCACCTAAACAGTTTAGCAGAGATTAGAATGCAACTAGTAGCTCTTTCTAAAGTCGGGAATCATACAAGTTCATGACTTTCTTAGGTGACCCTGTTCATCTCGCAAGAGATTCCAGTTATGGGAAAGATGCCATGTTGTATTTCTGTTTCCAGGCTGTAGCAGACAGCTTCAGGTTCTCTGAGATGAACTTCCAGACCAGGCACAGTTATGGAGGAAGGCATATTATTTATTGAAGCTTACAGATCCAGAGGAAGTTCCATAATGGCAGAAGAAGCTGCCTGCTTCCACAGATCCAAGCAAGAGAGAGAAAAACCAACCAGCCACACAGCACACAGAGCAAAACAACAGCCAAAAAGTCACACAGCACACTTCAGGAACTCCTGCTAGGCACACTTTGCATATCTTTACAATGGAATCTCAAACCCACCACCAACACCTTAAGACCAGCCCCCAGTGACATTGCCTCTAGCAAGGTGATTGCAGATGCAAACTATAACTAATAAAATACTGAATATATTGGGGGACATATATTCAAACTACCACACAGGCCATCCACTTTTTCCCACCAAAAGAGACACAGTGATAAGAACTCTAAGTTTAATGAGGTGAATCTCAAATTCTGCTACATTTCCCTCACAATTTACTCTCACTGGGCCAGTGAGGCTGGCCAAGACTGAAAACATCTACCAGAAGTTGTTAAGCAAGTGAATACATCACCTTTTAGTATGTCAGAAGTACCAATTCACCAACAAATACATAAAACACATTCTGTTGACTTAGAACAGGCCCTCCACTGGCCCAGTCAGCTTCTTTACTGGAGCGACTGTGGCCAGTTAGCATTAGCAAAGTTGCATGGCTTTAAACTGTTCTTACAATTCAGATTTTTCATTAATTGATACTTGGTGAAATACTCTTGCCATATTCTGACCCAAACACGTGACTGAACCCCTGGCACTAGCTCTAGGTTTTGCAACAGCTTTCCTCTTGCTTATTACCTGTTTGTGTGTGAACATGTGCACACGTGCATGTGCCTGGAGAGAAACCTCTGGTGGGTTCACCTTCAGGAATTCCATCACCTCTTTTGAAGTAGGGTCTTTCAGTGGCCTGCAGCTCACAAATTAGGATAGACTGGTTGGCCAGTGAGTCTCAAAGATCCTGTTATCTCTCCTTTCCCAGCCTTGGGATTGTAGGTGCAGACTACCTCACCTAGCATTTTATGTGGGTCCTGGGGGTTGAACACATGTTTGTGAGGTAAGCATTTTTCTCATTGAGTTATCCCCCAGCCCTCTGATTTAAAGATGTATCAAGGGCTGGAGAGATGGCTTAGTGGTCAAGGTACTTGACTGCAAAGCTTATGGACCCAACTTTGATTTCCCAGAACCCATATAAGCCAGATGCACATGGTGGCACCTGTGTTTAGAGTTCATTTGCAGTGGCTAGAGGCTCTGGTGTGCCCATTCTCTCTAGTAAATAAATAAAAATATTAAAAAATTAGAAGATGTTTTTTAAAAAACACCTGTCTTCATTCTTCAAAAGTCCCTCACAGGGCTGTGGTTCCAAGGGACTGGAGGTAGGCAGGAACTGGCATTTGTCACAGCCTTGTTCTGCCCAACCATGAGTGTTTTTATTATAAATGCTGGGTTGTTGCTACACTTAAGTCATTGTCCTCTTTTTTTCGGAGCACTTATCTACTTTTGACAACTTAAAAGTTTTCTTCTGGTCACTACAGAAAAGAACTTTTAACAGGTCCTAGGCCTTACCACTATTCCATTCTGTGTAAAATGGTTAAGTCACTAGTTGTGAAGTATAAAAAAATGAATGATCGTGAATATTTTGCAGAGGTAGACTCAAGCTCAATAATGTCTTGATACACAAAAGTGAGCCCTCATAACAGGTCATGGAGGTCCTGCTTGCTGGGCAGCAGTACCACTCCTCTGGGCACATGCTCTGGGAGGTGCTGCACTTTAAAACAAAATCCCATTGTCCCTGGTGTTCCTTGTGGCTGGAGGAAGGGGGAGGGGGAGGGGGAGGAGGACACCACTTATTAGGAGCGGTGGCAGCTGCCTCCCCCCACCCCCATGGCAGCCATCTGCTCCTGCTTTGGTGCTTTGCTTCTCGCTGCTTTCCTCCCTCTTCTGACCTTCGACTCCAGTCACAAACTTTAGTTACACAAACTTTAGTTTTCTTTTCCACAAGCATACCTTAAATGGCAGGCATTCCACTGGCAAAAAGGAAGAACATTAAAGGGGGTGGGCAGACCTTTGTAATGCTTCTTTAAAAAAATTATTTTTATTTTTATTTTTTTTGGTGAGACCAGAGTCAGAGGGTCACAGGTCTCTATAAACATCACTAGCTATGTATGCAAATCAAAACACAGAGTCAATAGGATGGAGCTTCCCTTAAATGTTTCTCTAAAATTCACTTTGCCAACATTGTGTTTCCTTTCCAGATTAACAAAGGAAGACATTTTGGACTTAACATTGGCAGGGACTGAGTGACTTTGCAAGTGCCCGACAACCTGATGTGGAGATGTCTTACATCAGGGAGTGGAGAGGCTCTCAGAAGAGCTATGCATAGTTCTTTCTATTCCTCTTCCCTCTCACCTTTCAGCATTACAAATACCTTCCCATTTCTAACCACTCTTGCTATATAGGGAATACTGTATAAACTGTGAAGGGTTACATAATATTCAAAGCTAACAGACTCTGACAAGAATCATTCATCTGAGATTTACACTAATAATAAATAATTATAAATCAGAAGAGATCAAAGCCAAATTCCCTCCTCCCCAACTTCTTAATCAACTTTCCAAACCTTCATATCACTCAGATGGCTCAGCTGTCTTTGCTGGTGGCATCTGAACCTTTCTAAGGTCACACCTGACACTACCCTAGGCTCGGCCACCTGCCAGCTTTGTGCACCCAGACAGTTCCTGAACCTGTGCTTCTAGCTCCTCAGAAGTCAAAGGATGACTGACACATGCTTCAGACAGCTGTTGTGCAGAATCAGCAAGAGCAACTGTCACTCAGCACATGGCTGTCACAGAAGTAGCCTTCAATACATGGCAGCTGTTGACTATTTTTAAAAAGTCTTATGGCTGCAGGAGGCGGTCTCTTGTGGGGGAGGGGCATGCCATGTTCTTGAACTTCTGGGTCCTCCTGCCTCTACCTATCAACTGTGCAGTTTACAGGCATGTGTCATCCCCATGCCTGATTCATACAGTGCTGGGACTGAACCCAGGGCTTCAGGCATGCCAGGCAAGTATTCTACCAACTGAGCTGTGTCTCCAGTGAGCTTGGGAGCTGGCTGCATAGACGTGTTCAGTTTATGAGAATTCACTACACCCTTTTTAGGTGTAAAGCTGCACGGCAGTAAAGAAGTAGGTCACATTGTTGTACAGCCACCATTAGGCACACTGTAGATACGTACCCTTTTCTGCACGTATTTCAAGAAACAAAAACAAAACCCACCCATCTCTGTAAGTGATGATATCCTATTATTTTCAAAAATGTCCTGGAGCTATGCAGACAGTGTCCGCTGACTGCTAGAGGACAGCTACGGGCATCTTATGAGGGGCCTGGAGCTTGCTGCTGAAAGCTGGTATTTTCTCAGTGAAGTAATGGGAGCCAGGGGCACCCCAGAGAAGGGCTTTCAAGGGAGGCATTTTTCAGGTCTCAGAGGAGTTCCCTTTGCTACAGCACTCCTCTTCCTGGGATGTGTGCTACTAGCAGAGTTACCTCTTACCTCCTCTCTGTGCCCAATTTGAGGAGAGCCCAAGAGCCAGGCTTCAAATCTCTCTACCACCATGAAACCCAGTCAGAGGAGAAATGAGACATGGCACAGGAAGAACCTCCTGAATACCTCTCGGGCCCAGGCACCAGCCCTTCCTGGCCTCAGAGCTCATAGAGACAACTGAAGCACCTGACTTGCTGGAGTGGGAGTGGTTTTCCTGGATGGTCCTCATCTATGCACACCGACTCAATCAAATAGATCTACCAATGTTTGGAAACCTGATCAACTTCTTATGGAGGTAGTAAAGGTAGGGATTGGAAAAGGAGTTATTGTCACTCCTAAGTCTACCCACTCCCTGTTTAGCGGCTGTTCTGAGTAGACACACGCACAATGCACACACTGTAGTCATTTACAAGTGAGTCACCGCGCTTCTCCTTCTTTCCTATGAAGATGTAGACACTCCAGTTTTCATTACAGGGACATGCCTTCCCAGGCTCACCCACTGGAATGTCTAGCAGTTGTGGAAACAGAATGAACTTACTAGTGGCCTGCAGGGAGGGCTGGGCTAGGAAGAAAGGCGATAGGAGGAGTGCATGGAATGTAGGCAGCCAAGGTATGCACCAGTCATTTGAGAATGCAGACTTATGGACATGCTAGCAGGAGGAGATGGGGATGATGGTGCTTTTAGTCTTTAAAACCCAAATCAAACCCCACAGATTCTGCTACTATGCTCTAACAAGCCCCCGAGCAGATGGTGCCATGTAACAGTGCATGACATCGTCAACTCTGCCCTCAAGTTCTACTGCCATGAGCTAATGAACTTAGCATTCTTTTGTCACTTCTGATTACCTGCTGAGGCATAGGTTAAATGTGAGAACCCTCTTCTAACCCAAAGGCATGCATGCTTCACCTCTTCCCTGCCAAACTTACGAGCTGTTCAATATTTGAAACTTTTCTCCTTTGTGAAAACTCAGGTCATCTTCTGTCCGGGCTTCGTAGTCATAAAGAGCCACAAACAACGTCACTCCTGCCAAAACAGGGATAGAAGTTACTATACAGGGGATTCAATTCCAAGACCATCATTATTTGCTAAAGTCTCATTCTCAAAAGTCTATGTTTGGTCAGTATCAATAAATATGATGAGGCAATGTAATTAATGAGGGAACACCAGAGTCACAGGCCTAGATTTACATCTTGGTCTTTGAAGGGGGGGGGACATTATTTGTTCTGTCAAAAACTTGGAGTTCTCTCTGTATACCTTTGGGTGAGTCCTGGGGAAGAGATAGGTATTAACATTATTATCTTGAACTACCCAGGAACAGCAGCATTAAGGTTCAGTTTGCATGGTTGGTTGTACATGCGGACACCCTTTCTCTCTGCCCCCCAATTCTCCTCTGCTCACAAGGCCATGAGTAAGCCCTGGGTAAATGCATTATTCTTTCCCCTGGCATAACACAATGCAGCATGTGACAAGAAATTCCTTCTGTGGCCTGAGGGATTTAGAAGTCTCTTGTCATGTCCACCTCAAGTGAAGGACACTGCTCTTGGCATCTGCGATAGTTAATGTGGCTTCCAGCTACCATCTCCTGCCCACCGTCCATTCTTCTTCCACCTTGAACCTGGAGTTCACCTCTCCTCACAGTCTTGTAGTACTCACTCTTCTTCATACCAATCCTATGTCTTCCTGCACGGCAGGTGTTAGCCACCAACAAAGAAAATGTTCAGAGTCCCATTTGGTCCAGGACTTCCGCTATATAATGGGCAACATCCTACACCAGCTCCAGTACTCGTGCCCTTGGGCAATCCGCTTGCTCTTCTACCCAGAGAAAGGTATGAAAGTGACAGCATGTCCCCTATGTGATTAGGTGTCAAAAGATAGATCCTTGTCTTCTTAGCAGACTGTTACTGTGTCAGCTTGTATACTTTAAGCAGGGAACCCTGCTGGTAAGGCCCACACAACAATGTAATGGCCAGTACCCAGTGATGATCCTGCCCATACCACATGAGCTGGGAAGCAATTCATTCTCTATCGTGCCTGTAGTCAAATCCATCTTGACTGTAGCTTGGGAGCCCTCCTGAGGCAGAAGATCTAGTTAAGTTACTCCCAGAATCTGACCCAGAGAGACACAGTTAGTAAACGCGAGATCACGGTTGTGTATTGTTTTAAGCTGATCAGGTCTGTGGTTGTTATGCAGGAATCGATGACAAAAGCGTTCCATTTCCCTATAACCTGGCTTTTCATTTTCTCTCTACATACTTCAAAATGTCCAACACAGCCTAACAGTGTGAGGTCTACTTTAACCAAGACTCCATGTTGCTGTATAGATTATTTGCAGGGAGCAGCTGTGTCCTCAGGACTGACAAGAGCCAGAGGAGCAGAGCTTATCTTTCCACCCCGATTCAAGTGGGACATCCTGGAGGACAGCTGGCCTTTGGATGACCTGACCATGGAGAGCAGGGTTCATCTGGCACTGCCTTTCTTTGCTAAGGTTTCTTGAACAGAGTAGAAAAGAGACAGGCTTATGACAAGGACGTAGGAGGCTGTGTGTTCATGCCTTCTCTTATTTAATTCTCTATAACAGATTCCCTTTCTTCCACAATGTAAAAACAGCCAAGCTAGCTTTGCTGTGCACAAGACAAGGCATATGAAACTGGACACTCCCATTCTCTCAGACAAACTCTCAGAGGGTTTTTATGTTCTGGGGATTGAAGAAGAAATCAAAAAGGTTATAAAGAAACACAGATGCTGTTCTTGGTCTTCTGGGACTGATCAAAGGCAGGAGAATCTGCCAACATCTCAGGTGTACTGTATTTTAACTCTCATATTTTCAAGGACTCAGAAGTCTTTTTCTCTAGGATTGTCCTCGATTATGGTGAACACCCACATACTGGATGAAGTAGTCCACTCGGTGACCTTCACACCTGAAGACTCAGGGACTCATGTCCAGTCTTTGTGAATGAATAAACATGGATAGTATCTATATTGGGGCTGCAAAACACTCATGCCTGTCACAGAGGAGGAGGAGGAGGGGGGGAGAAAGAGAGAGAGAGAGAGAGAGAGAGAGAGAGAGAGAGAGAGAGGAGGGAGGGAGGGAGGGAGGGAGGGAGGGAGGGAAAGAATGTGTGTGAGGGCTCATGTGTGCTGGGTGCACTTTGCCTTTCTTCTTCTTCTGCCTATCTCCTTCTTTCCAAGGCACCTCCCAGGGAGGCAGGAGGCTGGATTAAAGGAAAGCTAGAGTCTCCCACAGCCCAAGGATGAGCAGAAATGTTTTGTTCTGTGGGAAGAGCATGCATGTTAGTACAGGAGGAGGCAATGTCCACAGGCCCTGGGTCAGACACCCTGCTTCCACTGCACTGCCATTTGTCGATGCAGAGGAAGCCCATGAATGCTTCAGCAGCATCAGCTCCCTGGATAAAAAGGCACAATGAGTTGTCATCGAAGACACAAGGCATCTGCTCCCAGATGAGCTGACAGATGCTACATTCTTTTAAACTTGGTAATAAAACAACTTTGGAACAAATAATGTCAAATATCTAGTTACCATGGTTCACAGGCTGGGAGAGGATTTGGAAGACTAAAGATGCATGAGATAACTTACAAACATTTTGGAAAACATATGTTTGAGAATATATGCCAGATATTTTATGAAGTATTCGCTAAGTCAGCAAATACACATGGCAGTAAAATGTATCCTCATGGTGTGAATGAAAAGGAAATTAGAGGAAGGGAAGAGGAGAGAGAACTGAAGAGAGGTGAGAACAGAAGTTCTCTTCAGGACATGTAAAATTTTTTTTTTTTTTCTTTGGTTTTGCAATGTAGGGTCTCCCTCTGGTCCAGGCTGACCTGGAATTAACTATGTAGTCTCAGGGTAGTCTTGAACTCTCAGCGATCCTCCTACCTCTGCCTCCCGAGTGCTGGGATTAAAGGTGTGCGCCACCACACCTGGCTTAAAATTCATTTTTTAATAAATATTTTTATTTATTTGCAAACAGAGAGAGAGAGAGAGAAGAGGGAATAGGCATATAAGGGCCTCTGCTACTAAATACTAACTCCAGATACATGCATCACTTTGGGTATCTGGCTTTATGTGGGTACTGGGGTATCAAACCCCAGCTGGCAGGCATTGCAAGCAAGCAAGCACCTTTAACTGCTAAGCTGCTTCTCCAGCTCCCCAAAATTCATTTTTAAAAATATGTTTATTTATTTATTTGAGAGACAGAGGGAGGGAGAGGAGAGAATGGGTGTGCCAGAACCTCCAGCCGCTGCAAACCAACTCCAGATGCATGCGGCACCTTGTGCATCTGGCTTACATGGGTCCTGTGGAATTGAACCTGGGTCCTTTGGCTTTGCAGGCAAGCTCCTTAACTGCTAAGCCATCTCTCCAGCCTCTAAAATTAATTTTTAAAATACACACACAAGCAGGTGTGGGGACTCATGTCCATTGCACCCCCAAAGCCAGGTGTTTTTAGACATCCAACTTCAGCTTTAAAAAAAAAAAAAGCTCTTCATCTGTGTGATGGTTTGAAGGAGGTGTACCTCATAGCCTCATGTGTTTTGAATACTTAATTCCCAGCTGATGGCAATTTTGAAGCCTTGCTGGAGGAGGTGTGTTGCTAGTGCTTAGAGTTGTTACAGCCAGCTCCTCCTTGCCACAGCTCAGCTCACTCTTGTTGTTTTTTGCTAGCTGCTGTGTTAAGAGGGATGCCCAGTCTCTGATCTGCCATGCCATGATGAAACTTACCCTCAAGACTGTAAGCTGATATAAAACCTTTCCTCTCATAAGCTGCCTCTGGTTGGGTGTTTTATCACAGCAATGAGAAAGTAAGTGCAACAGAAAGCTGGTACCAGCAGTGCAGTCACTGCTGGTGGAATAAAGCTGCCTGTATGCCTTTTATTCTTTTGTAACTGATTTGTGGGAGGAATATGGAAAGATATGGAGAATTTTGGACTAGAGAAGCTTGTAAGCAGAGACGTATGGGCCATTCTGGTGAGAGTCTGAGGTGTGTGAATGTAGAGAGAACTGTGGACTATGAGGGCTCAGTTATGTTTCAGGAGAGAAAAAGGACTTTGCTGGGTACTGGGCTAGAAGGTTTGTTCTGCCCATATTCTAAGAACCCAAGCAAAGTTGAACTTAGAAGTTCTGGATGGGTGTGAGCAGAAGGATATGAAAGACACAAAGTTTGGCACAGAAAGTGATCAAAGTATTGGGCTGGAGACTACAGCCTGGTTCAGCTGCAATTGTTTGAGACTTTCACCATTGAGACTGGGCCAGCTGTTATGCGCTGGGACATAACTCCTGTTATGCACAGGAGGAATGCTGACTTTTTTGAAAGGAGTGTGCTTGAAGGAAGAATGCTGAAGAAGTATTCTGTTCCTCAAACTTGCCCTGGATCAATAAATTTAGCAGCCTATCTGGTACTGGTTTGGGATATATGACAAAATCTACAGAGAGTTATTAGATTTGCAACATGGTTTTATTGAGATGACAACTAGGTGACATGGAGCAGGGTCACAGTCCCTACATAGAGGGCATGAAGGGTCATGGCATGGAGCTATGAGGGTGGGTTGCAGTACAGAGTTTCAGGAACTGAAGATGCCAGGATTATGAGAGAGCCACCAAGGAAAGCTACTCACTCTAGCTCATGTGGTTCTGCTAGAAAGCAAGCACCCAAGGCTGGAGGGGTGGAGTTTAGAGATGTCATCATGGTTCCAGATGCCTGACATGGAAATGCAGATTTGATGTTTGCCCTGCTAGTTTTCTGTCCTGCGTTGGTCCAGTCTTTCCTTGCTATGTCTTTTTTGCTGTGGGAATGTTTACTCTGTGACACTGTATGTTAGAAGTGTTTAACTTGTGTTTTGACTTAATAGGGATCACATTTAAGCGACTGTCTTGAGTCTCAATTAAGACTTTGGACTTTTGCACAGTGCTGGGATTGGTGAAGATTATGGGGCCTTTTAAAGTTGGACTAAATGCATTTTGTATCACAAGATGGTCATGAGTCTATGGGGGACAGAGAGGGAATATGGTGGTTTGAGTGAGATGTCTCCATAGTCTCATGTGTTTTGAATACTTGGTCCCAAGCTGGTGGCAATTTGGGAGATAAAGCCTTGCTGGAGAAGGTATACTCTGGAAGTGGGGTTAGGGACGTTAGTCTAGCTCCCCCTTGCCAATACTATTGAACTTACTCTTTTGCTACTTCCTGCCAACTGCTATGGCAAGATGCCCAGCCTCTGTTCCATGATGAGACTCTCCCTTAAGACTGTAAGCTGAAATAAAACCTTCCTCCCATAAGCTGCTTTTGGTCCTATGTCTTGTCTCAGGAAGGAGGAGGTACTCCAACAATCTGGTAGAGGATAGGTGAAACTGTCTAGAAGCTTCAGTGTGAAAAGCCAGGAAGTGAATCAACCACAGCACAAATGTTCACTCACCCAGAGAATTAAGAGCAGCTGTCCCCTTCTGACCTTTGGCCCTCCAGACCATATGTGAGCAGCTTACCTGTTCCTCCTCTGGTACGCAAGGTCCCAGTGTGAGACGAAGAGTTCACACCCCCGAAGACGGTGAGTCCTTGGCCCCCAGCTGCATGGAAGTTGTTGTAGTTTGGGATGGAGGTCACACCGAAGCTGGGGTAGTGCTGAGGAGTAGGGTCTGTGCCATAGCGGTACCCGGAGCTCTGGTTCAGGCTGCCGTCCCTCTCCTCTGTCAGTTTTGTAGCTTCTTTATCCTTACATTGCACACAGCCCATTATCTAAGTTCCTGTCAGGAACAGAAGGGAGGCAGGTGAGTTTGGGTGTTTCCTAGGAGTAACTTAGCAGGCTTGCCCTTGGCTCTTTCAGGCTGGTAGGTAATATGAAGGAAGCAGCAATTAGGACCAAGGTTAGGGAGAATCACACTTGTTCCTCACATGCTCTGGATGACTGCAGGATTAGAGCACAATGTTCACTGCATAGCATTTTCCTCCAGATGAGGCCTGTACCCCTTAAAATTCTGTATTATCACATGCCTGTCTATAGTAGTATTCCTTTCTTTAATTATCTTGAAAGATAATGTGTGTGCTACAGAGTGGGTTTATACATTACTATACATTAAACTTCTATCATGACACAGAAATTCTAGAGAAGAGGGCCAATCGATGATGGCCCTCAACTACTCACTAGACCTCCTCATTCGTTATCCATTCTTCAGGCATAAAATGGTGATAAGAATCAAAGTTAAGAACTACTTACTGAATGGAAAATAAAGCTAGAAGAATCAAAGAGGCCTGAGCATCTTTGTATGATGTCATAATAGTCTCCAGAAACAAAATCATTTCAAGCTGCTAATTAACTTTTCAAATTTCTATTAGCTTTTGACATCAGTAAAATCATTTAAAAATGGAGTCACTGTCCCCCCCCCCTTTTTAAGCCTCCTTCTCCCAGGCACCTCATATCAGTAAATCTCTACAGACCCAGTTGCTTATGTCAGAATCCCGAGAAGCATCCTTACTGTGGCTCTCCATTCGTGCCTCACCCTTCCTGCTTCACACATGTCTAACTTTTCAGCTACTTACCTTCAGGCCTGGGAAAACAGCCTTGAACACTCTTTCCTTTGAAATGTAATGTGTCCGTCATGTCCCAGTAGAGACACCACTTCCCATGAAAGCTTTCTCAGACCCTTTTTCCTATGAGCTCTGACAGTGCTTTTCCTAAGTGTTTCCATGGCTTCTGTGATTTTCCTCATATGGAAACCCATTGTGCCATATTAAAATACGGTCTGTCCACCTGTTCACTGCACAAAGCACTGCAAGTCCACGGTTCACACTATATTGCCCATGCCCAGCATGCAGTAATTACTCAATAAATAGCAATCAAATGAATGAAGATTCCATAGCCCACTGTGTTTCTCTGACCCCTCTGCACCAAGCCTAACCCTTCTCTTCTCCCAGGGACTTTTACCAGCAGTGTGCTCTGTGTGAGAAGTATCAGAAGTGAAGACTCACAAGTGTACGGTAAAATGGTTAAACACCCTCACTTTGGACTGCAAAAGGACAGGGAATAGGGAGAGTCTGCAGTAGGTGTCCCTTCCAGAACTCTGAACGTTCTGAGATCAGACAGCCAAGTAAGGAAGATGTGATACCAGACTAGTAACACATTCTCACTGCGAAGGGCAGAGCTGGCGTAGAGCAGGAGGAAACTTGGGGCCATGAAGGGCAAGGAAGGCCTAATAGAAAGGCACCACCAGCTTCTCTGTTCTGTCTTGCACACGTGTAGAAGCTGCCACATGGATGGGGAGACTCCCAGGGCACCACGCTGAGCACTGTCACTCTCCTGGACTAGGGCATGAAAGCAGGAGCGGACGATCTACAGCCCTCACATTTCAGTAAATGTGTATTGAACTGAATGTCAGTTCTTGAGAATGGGAGTGTTTACAAGCAAGTGGCTTATAAACTGAGATCACCAAATCTGGAACACATTTCCTCATAAATCATGTGAGGTTAACTTAGAGCATACTGGATCCAACATGCTCTCTAACTTACGGTAAAAGGATGATTTGAATGAGTTTCCAACAGGAAATGCAAAATATCTCCGAGGCATGATTTACTGAAGGCATTTCATCATTGGCTGCTTATGTTGCTTCATCTGACTGATAATTATCTTGAGCATTTCACATTACCTCTTCCATGGTAGAAAGTTGTGTTGAGCTTGCTGTGCAAAGGTCAGCCAGAAAACACTTGCTCACATGCTTTTTTTCCTCAGGGATTTTACTGGCTTGCTTCAGTACAGGATGAGACTGACTCACAGGAGCACATCATTTACAACAGAGGTTCCCAGCTGGGGGCACCTCTGCCACCCCCTTCTAGCAAGAGACAATTAGGCAATGTCTGGAGACATTTTCAGTTGTCACAACTCAGGGTACCACAGGGATCTGGTGGGTACAGGCCAGGGGTACCACTCAACATTCTATACTGACCAGCACAGCCCCTCTCAACAGATAATTACTTGCCCCAGTGCTATGTGTGTCACTGTGGAGAAATCCTGACTTACACAGAGAAAAGAATTTACACCTATAACTTTGAATTGGCTGTTTCCCTTAGGAGAAGAAGCAAGCTAGAAAGGGAGCAGATTAAAAAATTGACATAAGGCTGGAGTGATGGCTTAACAGTTAAGGCACTTGCCTACAAAGCCAAAGGACCCAGGTTTGATTCCCCAGAGCCCATGTCAGCCAGATAAACAATATGCCTGGAGTTTGTTTGCAGCAGCTGGAGGCCCTGGCATGCATGCACTCCCTCCCTTCATCTGCCTCTTTCTCTCTCAAATAAACAAAAGTAAAAAATATTTTAAAAATTGACATAAAAGAGGTGATGGTTTTCTCTACTAGCATGTTACTGTGATAGAGAACAAGGATCTAAACCCAGCAGGAACTTTCATTCCAAACTATCCTTAACATAACACATCACCACAAAACACAATAACTACACTAGAACCCTTGCAGAAAACACAGCACATCTCACTAAACTAAGAAAAGTCAACCTTCTAAAACTCTAAAAAAGTATTACAATGTAGGGCTGGAGAGATGGCTTAGCAGTTAAGGCACATGCTTGCGAAGCCTAAGGACCCTGGTTTGATTCTCCAGGTCCCACGTAAAGCCAGATGCACATGGTGGCACATGTGTCTGGTGTTCGTTTGCAGTGGCCAGAGGCCCTGGTGCGCCTATTCTCACTCCCTCTCTCTGTCTCTAATAAGTCTGAGTTTATTAAGGCTCTTGTAGTACCTTGCTCTCTTCTCTTACAGCCACACACAAAGTAACAGAAATAAGAACAGAAACAGTAACGTTTAGAACCAGAAATAGAAAGAATTCAGGCTCAGGCCATTAAAAGTTCATCTCAATGAAAATATATATATAAGAACATGTGCACTTCTTCCCACTTGGGTTAGAAGAAGTCATATGAGTTGTACCCAATGTCATCAGGCTCTTGGCCATGGGGAAAACTTCTAGGCATTTGAGCTAAAAAAAAAAAAAAAAAAAAAAAAAAAAAGCCCTATTATGCAGAGTCCAATGATGCAGGTCTACCACCATAGAACACACTAATACACTTGCCTTCTGTGGCCCCAGGGAAATACTGCCAATGCCATTCTGAAAGAGGGGCCCTGGAATTCCCCTAACTAGTAAGACAGCACACACCATGAACTTATGGCTCTAGCCCTCTAAGCTTGTCATGCCTAGAAAAGCTGGAGTAGGAGACTGATCAACGGGATCCTATGCAAATTGCTAAGGTCTGCATTATAACTCTGTGACCCTTGTTTGCCAGTCCTTTTGGAACCTGGGGGGGGGCAGTTTCTACTATGCAAATAAAGCTGATTTAATTAATATTTCCTTAGTCTTATGAACCTTTTCAAATGTGCCAGCAGCATTATGCAACTGGAGAAGGGTTGCCAGATATAGGATTCAAGCATGGCCACACCCTGGTCCCGTGAGCATGGCAGACATGATCACTTTATGCTGCTAGATCATGGTATGGCCCAACTCCTTCACATGGCCCTCCAGTGATAGAAGGTGACCTCGAGGACTTGGAGTCTCACCTGGCGCAGGTCTGTAGTGCTCTGGCCCAAGATGAGACTGGCTGAACACACACTCTCCTAGGACACCAGGCCAGGAGCACTACTACCATTTCAGGTTCCATTGCTGCATGCTGTGTGTGAAGACTTTAGGTTTAAGTGGTGTGAGCCAAAAGCAAACATTCCTTTCTCTTGAGACAGGTGCTCTGGCCACAGAGGAGGGATGGTGGGGAGGAAAGGTGAAACTGACAAGTAACTGTCATTTCAGCCAGGTAAGCACTTTTGCCCAGGAACCAACCTAGGAGAGTGTGGAGTAGTGACCGCCCTTGGGCATCACTCCCTGTTCCTGACAGCCTGGAGGCCAGCCCTGGAGAAGGACAGGAGAAGAAACGTCCGTCAGTACTCCGAGGGAACACACTTCCTGGTGCTGCCACTCACTAGGCTTTGGCTCTGGTCTTCCCTGCTCCTGGGCAGGTTTCATGGCAGAGGGTAAGAACAAGGGAGAGAACTGAACTCAGAACCCATAAGCCACATGTGAGGAGCGGAGATGAGCACGGCCTGAAGAAGAGAGCAGAGCAGAGCTAGGGCTCCATTTGTGGTTTTCACTTTTTCAGGGAAAAGGAAAAACCTGGCGGCTTCCTGATCAAATGTCCCCTTTCAGTCAACAGCGACAGCAGGAGGAAAAGGATAAGATGTGGCAGAGGCACAGCAGCAGAGATGACTGGCTTCAGGACAGGAGGCTTGTGACCAGGGCTCCGTATCCTTGTATAATTAGAAACATGACACGGAGCTGACGTAGGAGGATCACTATGAGTTTGAGGCCAGCCTGTGCTACAAGATGAGTTCCAGGCCAGCCTAGAGTGAGTCCCTGTCTTGACAAAAATCCAAACCTGGGCTGGAGGGATGGCTTAGTGGTTAAGGCGCTTGCCTGTAAAACCAAAGGACCCAGGTCTGACTCTCCAGGACCCATGTTAGCCAGATACACAAGGTGGCACATGCATCTAGAGTTTGTTTGCAGTGGCTACAGGCCCTGACATGCCCATTCTCTCTCTCCCCCTCATATATATATATAAAACTGAGAAGGAAAATTATTCAATTATATATATTAAAAAAATCCGAACCTGAGGGACAGAAGAGATGGATTAGTTGGTAAAGTTCTCACCTCATGAGCATGCGGACCTGAGCTTGGATCCCCAGCAGCTACACAAAAGCAGGATGTGGGTGGATGTGCCTGTAATCCCAGCATTGGGGAAGGGGAGACAGTGGACTCCCCCAGGCAAGCTGACTTGTTAGCTAGTCTAGCTGAATTGGTCAGTTCCAAGTTCAGTGAGACCCTGTCTCAAAAAGTGAGGTGGAGAATGATTGAGGAAAACACCTGACATTGACCCCTAAATGCACGTGCTCACACACATGAACACATATACCTACATGCACACCAAACATATTTACACAAAAAAACAAAACTTGAGGGTTATCTCTCTATATTTTCAGTGGAGAAAGTAAATCCCTTGGAATCCAGGGAAGCTGCACTGAGTCCTCACCACATAAGTGCTGCAGGCAGATATTTAGAGACAGAGGAAGACCATGCTGGCAGTGGTGGAACTTACAGAGAATCTACTACCCAATTTCCAGATTCCCTAGTATTTTCTAAAAGAATTATTTATTTATTTGCAAGTAGGGAGAGAAAGACAGAAGAGAAACAGAAAGGATGGGCATGCCAAGGTCTCCAGCTGCTGTCAACAAACTCCAGATGCATGCACCACTCTGTCTATCTGGCTTTACATGGGTACTGGGGAATCAAACCCAGATCATTAGGCTTTCAGGCAAGCACCTTAACCACTGAGCAATCTCTCCAGCTCCTTAGTACCTTTCAATCCACCACAAAATGGCTTTCTTCTTTTGTAGGACACAGGATCAGCTGATCCTGACATCCCATCAGGGAGTGCAGGTAGGGATGTCTTCTGGGCATAGCTAGAAAGGTCCTGGAGTGTGAGGCTGGAGAGAAAACATGACTGTGCTGGCCACTCTGGGAGGTCCAAGTACTTCCTGAGGTCCTGAGGCAAAGAAAGAGGCCCAGCTGTGTTGGTGCTGGTGCAGAGACTAGCTGGTGGCTTCTGCAGAGCTATGAAAATAAGGGGCTCTGCCTACCTGGGAAAACCTCCTTGCTGTCAACTTCACAGAAAGAAGAAGGCTCTGCTGTGGTGGGCAGAATTCTGGACTATCTCCCAAGATTCCCACCCCTGTGTCCTGGGTGATGTGAATGATGGCATAGTCACTCCTGTAATACGTGATGTGACTTGACAGAGCTGACTTTAAGAAAGGGAGTGGGCTGGAGAGATGGCTCAGTGGTTGAAGGCACTTGCTTGCAAAGCATGACAGCCTAGGTTCGATTCCCAGTACCCATGAAAAGTCAGATGCACAAAGTGGCGCATGTGTTGGGAATTTGTTTGTAGTGGCCAAGAGGCCCAAATGTGTCCATACTCCCTTACGCATTCTCTCTCTCTCTCTGTCTCTTGTACACACACACACACAATAGAAATATTTATATAAAAAAGAGATTATCACAGGTGGACTAACCTCATCAGGCCATCAGGTAAGCCTTTGAAAGGAACAACTCTTCCTCGACATGCAGAATCAAAAAGATGTTCAAGCACGAGGGACCTACCCCATAGTAGGTCTTAACAAAGGAGAAGTCATGTAGTCAGATATGTGGGTATCTCGAGGAGCTAAGAACTGCTCACAGCTGGCAGACAGCAAGGGAATGGGACTCAATTTGGAAAAGAGCCTGCATGAGCCATGAAACAGATTCTTCCCTAGTGAGGTCTCAGGATGAGCCCTGGATTTCAGCCTTGCTGAACAAAGAATCTAGCCACACCATACCTGGGCCACTGGCTCACAGATGGTGAGCTAATAGATATGCTGCTTGAAGCCACTAACTTTGTTTATTATGTAGCATAGGAAACGAATGCACATTATGTGGAGATGAAGGTCCCAGCCTTGGCAGTGACGGCCAGTACTCAGTTAGCACTCACTGCAGGTCAGGTATTGCACCATGCCCTAGTCCCATGAAATCCTCATGACCTGCCAGACACAGGCATTCTTATTTTCCTGTGTTTTGTAAAAGAGGAGCAGAAGGGGTGGGGAATGTGTCCATGGCTAAGCCCGGATGAGGATAGCAGAGGAAGCCAGACAGCTGTGTCCATGGCCAGAACACAGAACCTTTATACTGGAGCTGCTTCATGCACCATGGAACCCTGACCAGTCCATGTAAGCACGTGGGTGAGAGGTGAGCAGGGAACCCTCCATAGAGAAAGGACCCCTGCCTGCACAGAATCACCTTCAGATTTAGTGATGGGCCTCAGCCCCCATCCTCGCTCTACACGGTGGAGTTGGTACAGATGGTGAGTCACTTCTTCCTTGGTGTGGTGGCATCTTAATGAACACTTAAACCAACATCACTAAAGCAGCCCTCAATTTCCTGATCTTTCCTAGTCATGGGGAGGATATTTATAAACACCATGAGGGAGGGAGGCAGCACTGGGTTCCTTGGTATAAATGTGATCTCTCCTATTGCATTTAAAACATGAATTATTTTACAGGAAATCTTTCTGGAACATATTTACTTCATAACTTGAGATGCCCATATAATTCCTCAACCAAGCACAAAATAACAGATTTCTACTGATGGAGGTATCCAGTGAAGGAAAATCTGTACCAAACACAAGTCATAAATATTGCATCTCCGAGTTGAGAATCATGTGGATACTGGCCACACACAGTCACTGGAAAACAGACTATTTAAACATCAAATCCAGGCTTTGCTGCAGAAATAGTTAAGGCATGACTCTGCAAAGGCCCCGGGGGTGTAAGGATGGAGCTTGCCCTATATTGCACTACAAGGAGATGAGCTGATGAAAGCCACTCACCACACACAGCACATTAGGGAAGGCTGCAGTCCCAGCACCTAGATATCTGTGGCTCCTCACCTGGGGCTTTTCTTGTGTAGATGAGCCCCAGGCTGAAGTTGAAGCTGAAGCTCCTTCTCTCCTGCAAAGCCTTCCACTCCTCTGTGACTGGAGATTTGAAAGCACTTAATGAAAGGGTGACAGAAGTGTGAGACCCCCTTAAGTGAGAGTTATTGCAGTCAGCCCACTGAATGCTGGACTAGGTCCCAAACCTAAATGGCCAAATGAAGTTTTAACACCAAACTGTAGAGAGACTGCAAAAGGAGGGTAAGAATATTTTCCTACGTACATTTTGCTTTGGATCCGGGGTTAAGATAAGAGTGAAGATGAAGAGTGATGATGCAAATAAGAGTGATGGGCTTTGACCCTGCCTGCAGGAAAGGGCCAGGAGAAACTGGGGTAAAGATCCATAAATTTTGTCCACTTTTCCCTCCCCAATGCTTTCAGAAAATAGGAAAGTCCTTTTGGATAAAATTTTTTTTTTTGAGAGAGAGAGAGAGACAAAGAGACAAAGAGAGAGAGAGACAGAAAGAAACAGAGAGAGAAGAGGCAGAGAGAGAGAATGGGCACACCAGCAGCCTCTCTGCCACTGTGAACAAACTTGAGACGCATGCACTCCCTTGTGGGCAAGCTTGGCATTGCGCGCTTGCATCACTTGTGTCTGGCTAAACATGGGACCTGGAGAATAGAACAGGTGTTCTTTGGCTTGGCAGACAGGCGCCTTAACTGCTAAGCCATCTCTCTAGCCCAGATAATACTTTTAAAATTTTATCTTATTTTGTGAAAATTTTACAAACCATAAAAGGTATCTATTTAAAATTAATACTCCAGTGGTTATTAGGGTATTTACAAAGAAAGCCATCACTACTATTTAATTACAAAGTATGTTCATCAATGCCCACAGAAACCCGTGCTCATGAAGCAATCATTTTCCTATTCTTGTCAGTCCAACCCCTGACAACTACAAATCTACTGTGTGTTTCTGCCTGGACATGCTGCATGGAGGAGATTACATGCAAGTGGCCTTTGTGGTTGTCTCTTTTCACCTGCCATAATGCTTTCGAGGCTCATTCACATTGCAGCATGTGTTAACACATCATTCCTCTTATAACTAAAAAATAACCCACTGTATGGTTACATCACATGGCACTTTAGTCATTCATTGACTGATGGACATTTGGATTGCATTCTTTTTGAATTATTCTGTTATGAACATTCACATATAAGCTTTTTGTGTGGAGATATTTTCAAATCTCTTGTGCTAACATTTTAAATTTATTTTTATGTATTTATTTTGGGGCAAACTTTTTTTGTTTGTTTTTTAAGGTAGGGTCTTGCTCTAGTCCAGGCTGACCTGGAATTCACTATGTAGTCTCAGGGCGGCCTCGAACTCATGGTGATCCTACTGCCTCTGCCTCCCGAGTGCTAGGATTAAAGGCGTGCGCCACCACGCCCGGCTGGGGCTAACATTTTAATATATAAGATTATATAGTTAAGATAAACTATGATTAGGTAAATGGGAAAACATCAATTGGCACACACACAAATAACCAAACTACAAAACTTATGGGAAAATATTACTTCTAGTCGTAATCACAGAAACACAGTTCAGATTAGAGGTATCATCCTTCCAAGTCCACAAACAAAAAATGTATACAACAGTGATGAAGGCACCTTGAAATGAATATTTTTTTACACTGTTCTCTACTAGGAACTTGGTAATATCACCGAAAAGCCTTAAAAATGGGCATGATCTTTGACCTGTGAACTTGTTCTAGGAGATAACATTAATTCTCTGGAGTGCTGTTTATCACTGGAGAAATTAGAAAACTTACTACTTGCTTAGCAAGATGATGGTTAAGTGAACTGTCAAGTGTACCCATAATGGAAAGTTAAGCAGAGTGTAAAACTTGTTATTTACAGAAAGGACCACTAATATTGACAAGTGTTCATATTATACTAAGATGAGCTGTATGACTACAAACAGATGGACAGAAGACTTCAGGAGGAAACATACTGAAAGTCTGGAGGCAGTGACATTATCAGAGATGGCATTCCTTGCTATTTTCCCCCTCAGGCTATCTATACTGAGAATGCACTATTTTCACCAGTAAGAATAAATCATCTTTACCCTTTTATTAAGAAAACTCCCAGCTTTACCCTTTTATTAAGAACACTCTCAGTAGTTTTCGTTCTTGATTAAATTTGTATGCAAGTTGAAACAACCATACAAGGGTAAAGTTTACTTTGTGAGCTAAACTTTAGGAGAACTAGAGGCAGATTCCACAGATATTCAGCGGCAAGCTCCTCTGGATGGTGTGAAAGGTGAGTGGCACCAAAGAACAGTGGACTCTGGGTGTGCTAAGGCAGGTGGGCTGGTGGCAGGGGGCAGATGAACAGTGCAGGATCCAGTTAAGGACACAGATGAGCCAAGCCATACACAGTCATATTAGAGGACTCTGCGGTGAAAAGGCAGAGCCTGGGATAACAGAACCAAGAACAGGGGCATGGGTGAATGGGGATTGGAGAAGCTTTGAACCCTAAGTCCCAGGTACCTGGAGGACTCACAGTCAGATGAAAGTCCTCACGCAAGCAACTCATGCAACTAAACAAGGGCTCATAGTGAGAAGCTGAGCTCCACACCCTTGCCTGGCTCTAAGGAAAGAGGGGAGAAGGAAGCAGTCCAGTATGTTCTCTGGATCCTGGTTGGTGAGGAAGGCAGGAGACAGGTCTACATGCTTTTGCTTTCACTCTTTCCTGCAGGCATACTCAGTCTGGCATGATGTGACTTTGAAGTCACTATCCCTTGAACCTGGGATAAACCCTGGACAGTGCAGAGCAGAAAATAGCACTAGTTTCTGAAACACTGAGGGTCCAACAAAGACATAAGTTCCCGGTGTTGGTATTTAGTCAGGCTTATTTCCTCCCTCCTTTTCCCTGCTCTGTGGAAACAACCACAGGAAAACAAAAACAAAAACACGGGCTTCCACTCATGAGCCACCAAGGACAAAGAGAGAGCAGGGTACACCTGGGCCTCAGTGGCAGAGCTTGGCTCTCTGGGCTGCCTGTTTCAGGAATAGTTGCAGCAGGACTGGCAGACGGCCAAGGGTCAGGGTGTCACCTGGCCCAGACACAAGCAAACACATTAGCACAAAGCTCTGTCTGAACAGGAGTCAATGTCCCCTAAGGGGAAGGTGGAGAATGAAAGCCCAGGAGGCCCCCTCTCTGGTCAACAAAACCCTGCTTTGCAAACCTCTCCACAGTGGGGCTTCCAGATGATCCTGCACGTGGCTCAGCTTTTCAACAACAATAAAATGGTGAATTCTTTTTCCTTTCTTTAATTCACTAGTTCCAATCAGGAAGATCCACTCTTGAGAGCAGCAGGTAGACCATGTTCACAGAACAGTGCTTGTGGGTGCCACACATCCCTGGCGCTGATAGTGTTCTTGGTTAGGGAATCAGAGGTCCTCCATCAAAATCTACTGGCCTGAAAGTTTGGCTGTGAATGCATTTGCCATCTGCATGGCAGTTTTAGAACTTAGGCGGGCATCTTTTCTTTAAGAATGACATGGGCCCAGTCTCTCAGGCTCTGGTCTTTTTTCAAGCTGCAAGGGAACCAATGACACCAGCAGTGTGACTTCTGCAGCCTGTGAGTGTGAAAACACACTGCACTCTAACTCGATGGCCTCTACTGAGACCTTACAGCAAACAGCAGTGACCGAGGGAGTAGAAAGGTGACTCCAGCCAGCATCCTCCTCTTTATCTCACAGAGGCCCTGACAAACGCAGGACAGTTGCTGCCTCCCTGCCCCCTCTGGAGTCCAGGAAGGTGGATGATGTGGTCTTTGCTGTAGTGAAGCTTTCACCAGAAGTTCCAAGATGAGTGCCTCGAAGAAACAGGAAATTAAAGGAGGGTGGTAGGAGCACATGGAGCCACTTACAAGGCAGTCAGTGTTGGGTCCCAGCAGCACTTAGAAAATAGCATTTAGGATGACACACTGGCTACTTGTGTGAGAAGAACCCAGTTAGAACACTTGGTAACATATTTTAAAACCTGCCAGATTTTAAAAAGAGTTAAACAAATACATTATGAGCTAACATATACTTATAAACATTTATTGCTTATAAAATTTATGGTAAATCAACTCAGTAGTGACTTTTCATTTGGCATGTTGATTTTTTTTAATGCTGTCTTACAAAATAATTGTTATCTCCTTATAGGTAGCACAATACTCTCAAGCCCCCCCCCCCCCCGACTAGGAGCTTTTAGAACTGTGGCATATGTTGCCAGGTCCAGAAATAATACAGTCTTGACAATTCTGAGACCCAAATCCATTAGTGATAAGAAGTGAGTCATGGAGGATGCAAGCCAAGGAGGGATGTGGCTGATTGTACATTGCAGTCATAGCTGGGCCCAGGACCACACAACTGAAGGCCACTTCAGACTTTCTGCCATAGCCGGGTCCATGTCACTTCATGTGGTCAGCTGACTGAGTGAGCTTGACAAATCCAAAGCCCGCATCCTTCAAGAATGGGTATCTTGGGCTGGAGAGATGGCTTAGGACCCACATAAGCCAGATACACAAGGGGTGCACACATCTGGAGTTCGTTAGTAGTGGCTGGAGGCCCTGATGCATCCATTCCTTCTCTTTCTCTCTACCTGCCTATTTCTCTCTCTCTCTCTCTCTCAAATAAATAAATAAATTTTTTTTTTTAAAGAATGGGTATCTTCCTTTTCCTTCCTGCTTTCTATGGGCTAGAGGGTGGCTTCAACAGACTAAGGATGATGACCCAGTAAGGAAGCACAACTTCAGAAAGAAGGAACCCTGGACCACCCTGCTCCCCTGGGACAATAGCTTGTGACCCCTACATGAGAGAAGCACACATGTCTGTTTTGCGTGAGCCCGTTCTGGGGGAGGCTACGGAAAGCGCATGCAGTGGATCCTTGTGTCACAGCAGGCAGCCTGTGCCGGAACAAAAGGAGGAAGTGCATTTAACGTCAGAGGTCAAAAGTTGTTAGCCATGTGTCCCTGTACCTCCAACACTGTCCACCAACCTGCTTTGACACCAAACAGATCAATTGTTGAAAAGTCATCTTCTGCTTGGTGCTTTACGGTTCTCATCTCATCCTCATAGCAACCTTCCTAGTGGATTTCGGCTAAAACCAAATACAGCCTGGGACTCACAGACCTGAAGTACTTGCCTGAGACTTGAGAACATGCTGCAATTACATCTGTGTTGTCTTTCGCTGGCATGTTCTGTTTTCAGCTATTTCTACGTCCATCTAGGTTGTGGCACCTTAGTCTTCCAGTACCAGACTCTTGCATTGGAGAAGGTCTGAAAGCAGCAGCATTCACCTGGATCAAGGCTGAGGAGTAACCATGTGGCTGGAGGGTGACCTCCCAACACTCTAGAGCTGATTACTCATCACTGAGCAACAGGCTTCAACCAGGAGCTCACCAAGGCGTGTTGACACCAACACTGCTAAAGAGGCCAAGCACTTCCTCACATCCTCAAGTGGAGCCACTGACCAGCACAACACAGCTGTCACTGTCCCTAAGCCAAACCCTTGGGAATCATGAGGACTCAGGCTGTGATTTGGCCAAGTAGTCGTGTTTGGCTATAAATGTGTCCCTGCCATTGCCAGAGCGTGAGCCATGGCCCATCCTGAGACTCTTCATGATGTGAGAAGAGCTACTATCATGCCCTGCAGCTTGTCTCATCTTATTTGTACAAGGGTTAAGATGTTCTTTCTGACCAAGCTTTCAGAAGACCTGGCTGTGTCCTCCATGTTCCTTTGTTACTAACATAAAGAAAAAGTCGCAATCTGGCTCAACCGTTCAGACACGGTGACAAGCTTTGGTCTTCACCCACCTCCTCCCTCATCTTTCAGCTCTCTCTTCCAGGGATTGCTAGGTACAGCTGTTCTCCTTCTGAGCTGCAGATGAGGAAATAAGAAAGAAAAAAATAACAAAAATAAAGAAAACTTCCTCCCATCCCTCAAACAAAAGTCACTCAGAAATCACCATAGTAACAAATCACCAGTTTTCAACTGCTTCATTCCCCTTGCATTGGTCTTTCTGCACACATCCTTATGTTTCTATTCAGCTCTACCTCCAGCCTTTATTCAGCAAGTACATTTTGATTTCCCTCTCTGTGACAATCCTGTGCTAAGGGTGTGGATGTGAAGTCAAGAAATCATGGCTCCCAAAGAGGGACTCCAGTGTATGCATCCGGTAGTGGCCTCATGCTGGGAAGGGAGTGCAGAAGGAGTTCTAACTCACTGGGTCAGAGACTAGGAAGGGGAATGGACATTAGTCCAGAAGAAGAGGAGGCTGGCACTGCCGGCAAGGAATAGCACACTGGAGTGCTCATGGAACCACACAATGCTGTGAAGGAATTGTAAGTGGTCCTGTGGCTTCATTTCTGTTCATGTTTATGGAACACTCAAACATGTGCCAGGCCCACTGGGCACTGAGGGTTATGAAGTCAGCCCTCTGCTCAAAGGAGTTACAGTTCCATGCCAATGAAACAGGTAGTTATGAAAATACGTAAGAAGTAGACCATAGCCAGAGACAACCACATGTGTGTCATGTGTGCTGAATCTGTGGAGTCTCTCCATGGTGCCTGTCATTTTACTTTGTGCAGTATGTACATTATCTCCTGTGTTCCATCATCAGCATAATGAACTGGCTGTCAGTACTACCCGTGGCACTATTTTACAGCTAGGGAAATCCATGTTAGGAAGTCAAGTTACTTGCCTCAGGTCTCACACCTGTGTTGAATTGGATCTTAGTCCAGACCTGGCTGCATCTCTTATCATCTTACACTACTCAGCTGATGCTTGTTTGGCAGTAAGTGGGAGTCACACTAGTCATGACACACACACACACTGAAACCATGGGGTAGCCAGACAGAGACAAAAGTGGAAGCACTGCATGAGGGCAGCTGGACAGAGTGGTATCTAAGTAAGACATAATTCCCGCAGCTGGACAAATGACTATCCATTCTAGCTACCTGCCCATGCATAATTCATACCTCATAAATCATTCCCAATAATAGCAAAGTGGTGGTGTTTGTTGCCTGTGAGAATAAAGATCTGAAACTGTGGTTGACTGCAAAGGTGACTTACTGGGACTTCAGAAGCTCCATAATCAGAGAGCACTGGAACAAAGAGAAGCTCATGATCTTTTTGGGCTGCTGGAAGTGGGAGCTGAGAGGCTTGTTGTGCGGCTGCATAGGTAGTGTTTTAAGATGTGACAAGGAAAGGTAGTGGCAGAAGGACTGTAATGCAGGACATCAGGAGACCCAATGCCATAAATGAAGAAGTACAGAACAATTAATACCTACTAACACACTGAGTTAGCAAGGAGTCTGAAGGAGCAGCTGGGGCCATGCCCTCCTGCTCCTGTTCTAGGGCTTGCTGTCAGGTTTGACACAAACGCCTCTGTCATGAAGCACAAGTGCCAGTCTCACCTCAGTTCTACATGGTTTATGTGGCTTGTTTTTCAGCCATGGCAGCTTTGCTCAGCCCCGTCAGAGGAGGAAATTCTTGCTTTTCTACCAGCAAGAGTCACCAACTGAAACATTCTGTCCCCACTGAGCTCCTGTGGAGAGGCCTTATAAGACTACACATGGTAATGACCTGAGTGTGGCCTTGTTCTCTGCTCTAGTCCTGGTTCAACACAACCCAGATTGATTCAGCAACAATGGTACACACTTGGAATAAGCCAAGCAACAGCCCTGCTGTAAAAGGCTGACTTGGGCCATTATTATCAGCCCAGGCAGAAAAAAAAAGGTCCCGTACAGCCTACATGTTCTTGGTGTCTCCTACGCCCGGCCAGGTTTCATCTTTCATCTGCACACATGGTCCCCAGATACATGTCCATCTAGTCTAGCTGACATCCTTCTCTTAAGACCTATATTTTCTACATAGGTTCCATACTGACATTAAAAAAGAAACACTGAGGCCAGGCATGGTGGCACACACCTTTAATCCCAGCACTAGGGAGGCAGAGGTAGGAGGATTGCCGTAAGTTCGTGGCCAGCCTGAAACTACATAGTGAATTCTAGCTCAGCCTGAGATAGAGTGAGACCCTACCTCAAAAAAAAAAAAAAAAAAAAAAAAAAAAAAAAGAGAGAGAGAGAGAGAGAGACTGGCAAAAATAGTAGATCTGCATAACTCCTACAGTACAAGAGCTTAGACCTGTTTCTGCTTTCCTAAGCCTACTAAACTTTTCTAACTTTTTTTTTTTTGGCTTTGTCAACTATATCTCAACTGCCTTAAATCTGTTTCAGTTCTGACATGCTTGTTGCTTAATCTTACTTCCCATTCTTTGCTATTTCTTTTGTGCCTCAAACTCTTCAAGTTAAAATAACAACCTCAAATTTCTTCTCATTGTTTTGACTATTTCTCCAAAACAAATAGATAAAAAACAATTTAATCTTCTTTCTTTGGCTTTGCTGTCAAGGCCAGCTGACAAAACTATCACCTTCTTTCATCCTAAAGAAAACCCAACCTACCACAAAAGACCATCCTTCACTTCATGTTGTAATTCCAACATGGAGAAGCCGTGCTATTGGTGGAACCTCCGTCTGTAGCATAGCAAGTAACAGTGAGGGTGTGAAATGTAAGATGCATGCAGTGTTGGCAGCAAACTAGTACCACACCTCGCAGCACTGAGTTAAGATGAAGATGACCCACCCTATATGCAGCCATTTTATTCCCAGGTGTGCATTCTAAAGGAACATGGTAATGAACCAAAGGTACATGCACCCGAGGAGTGAGGCTCAGGCATCCGAGGAACCTTCCTTTCATATAGGCTTGCAAGTGAGATTGCCTACCTCCATTGTAGGGGTCTGGGACCCAAGGTTTACATTTCAGTTTAAATCTGTATTTGGAGCCAGGTGCCTTCACAGCCCGTGTTGGGCCCAGCAATGCTCGCTGGAGAAGAGTGAAGGCTGGATCAGGCACATTCCTGCGTATTTCTTGTCTTGTTTTCTAAGGCCACTATTATGAGGCTGTGGACACTCTTTCTTTACACTGCCTTTGGTAGCTGGGATTGGAGTTTTGGCTTGGTGTTCTCTACCTTAAGCTCCACCTCACTAGGGGTGGGGTTTGGAGTTGGTGGAACCATTCTCACACAGGCCTGACTTGTCCTCCCAGGTGATCTACTGTTGCCTGCACTTCAACAAATACTTCCCACGACCAGATCAAATGACATCATGGGAGCAAGGGACCTTCTTCCCTTCTTTCGAGACACTGTCCCTCCCCTGCTGTCCTACCTGCTCTAGTTCAGGTTAGTTGTGTGGTGGTGGCTCCCTGTCACCTTGACTCCCATTCACTTTTTCTGCTGAGAATATCTGCAATGCAGAAACATCAGCCTGAAGGAGGAGGTCCTACTTCAGCCTTCCTTTTCTCCCCATCTGAAGTGAACAAGTGAGAATCACAGGGACTGGCCAGATGGTCCCGCTGCTTTGTTTCTATAATCCTGTTTTGGAACCGAAATATCCTGGGGTCGAAGTGGAACCACACGTGGCCTTTTTTTTTTTTTTTTTTTTTTTTTTTTTTTTTTTTTTTTTTTTTGCAGTTTAAAAAGATCTTCAAGGTGTCAAAAACTCTATGAATTCCACTGGTCACCTAAAACCTGCACTGTGATTCAGCACCAGTCATGTGTAGAGGGTGGAGACAGTTTGTTGTGATTAAGTGTCAGGTCTGGCAGCTGCTCATGTGTGGGAGATGTTAAAGTTATGGTGACAGGGAATCAAGGTGATAAGATGATGTACACACAGATGGGAATCTGGGATGGGTTTTAGGGAGGAGCACAGAGCCCATCTTCTCACATCTTGACCCCCATCTCACAGCCTGCCAGTGCTCCCTTCCTGTGTGGGGATGCACTATGGTCTTGCTAGAGCTGTCTAACACCTGCCCAGCCAGGCACTTTATTACTGGAGGAGGCAGGTAGGAGAGGGATGGAGGTTATTTCTCTTTTAATAATTTCAATTCCATCCCTTCAGTTTTAAGGTTTTCTTTCATGTTTTCCTTCCTTTTCATTCCCCCATGGGTGTCAGGAGGTCAGAGAGCCATGATAGAGGGGAAGGGTTCCAATATAGGTAGGTGGTTAAAGCTCTTCTGGCTCCTTCAACATGAAATGTGGATTGCGGCAACTGCAAGTCTACGCTCAATTACTGATGGGAAGCTACTGGTACTTGATCATCTTTGACCTGAAAGGAAAAGAAAAAAAGCAGCACCTGGGCCTAGTGGCACAGGCCTGTAATCCTAGCTGCTTTCGTGACAGAAGCAGAAAGATCACAAGTTTAAGACCTGCTTCTGCTACAGAGTGAGTGCAGGGTCAGCCGGGCAAATTAGTGAGACCCTGTTTCAAAAATACAAACAACAGGAGCTGGCTCAGTGGATAAAGTACTTCCTGTAGTCATAGGTACCCACATTTGGAACCCTACCACCCAAGAAAAAAACCCCAGCCCCTGTGGCAAGCATCTGAGGTAGAGATAGGAAAATCTGTTGGAAGCTTGGTGAAAGCAACAGTGAAGAAGGTGAGACCCTTCTTCAAAGGAGGCGGAAGTCTAGGACAAGCACCTGAAAGATGTCCTATCACTTCCACACACCCACCTTGGGACATGCATACCCTACCCTCAACACACCCCAAGAAAAGACAAAGTCAAAACAAGAGCAGGCTGGACTACAGCTCAGTGGTATGTGCCGCTTGTGTGAGGCCTCGGGTTTCATCATAGCAGAACTGTAACAACACTGACAAAACCAACAAATCAAGTCACGATCACGTTGACTGTTCCAGTGATTAGAAAGCATTTTGTCACACCAAAGGTGCAACGTGAACCACAGGAATTAGCAGGCATGTGCATGTGGGGACAGGATTCAAGATGGTGTCTGGTGTTTCCTTGGTGGGAGGGTTGACCTTTATATCCCAGGTACAAATGAGACCCAGTGACTTCCTAGACCTTTGGGGATGGCTGGTCACCCACTGCAGACATCTACTCACTCCTGAGAGTTGATAACCCTGGATCAGAGACCACATTCACTGTGTTAACAAATCACTGTGACAGGAACCTGGAAGAAAAGATAGAGGGCGACTCCATGGGTGCACAGGAAGCAGCACAGCATGAGGACTTGAGTTCAGATCTCCAAAATCCACAGCCTTGGGTGCCGGTCTTGAACCTTCCACCTTATTCAATGCAAGGTCTCTTGTTCAGTGCTGCACATACCTCCAGGGACTCTTCTGTCTCTACCTCTCAGGTCACCACTGGGGTGCTGGGATTACAGACATGTCAGGCTTTATGTGGTTTCTGGGGATCTGTACTCAGAGCCTTCTGTTTACACAGCAAGCACTCCTCACTGAGCCATCTCCCTAACCCCTGGTGTGTTGTTTTGTGGGGAACCGTTGGGCACTAGGTAACCAAAAGTGCCTCCATCTTGAGTAGTGACTCCGTTTTGTGATAAGTTGTCTGTTCTGGGAAGTCACAAGGTCCACAGTTATTTGTTAACCCATGCACAGAGAAAGAACAATGTAACCCACAGAGAATAAAGAAGTCATTATCTTGTGGTTTTGAGGCAGGGACCTTGTCCTGTGGAATATCTTGTGGCCTTGGGGCTGTTCCCTTGTCCTGTTGAAACAGAATTGTAGCAATACCTAGACTGCTGACAAACTCCCCTGTTCTGCTCTATAAAAAGCACCCTGAGAAAAATAAAAAAGCACAGCTTGATCAGATTACTGTCTTGCTGTCGGTTCCTTGTGTCTCTTGTCCCTTTCATTTCAGGTTCTCTAGGGTCCTTGCTCCCATTGAAGCCCCGCTGGCCAGGGCATTGTTTTGTTTTTTTTGTTTTGTTTTGTTTTGTTTTGTTTTGTTTTGTTTTGTTTTGTTTTGTTTTGTTTTGTTTTGTTTTGTTTTGTTTTGTTTTGTTTTGTTTTGTAACAGGGTCTCACTGTGTAGCTGGCTGTCCTTGAACTTGTGGTGAGCTTCCTGCCTCTGCCTCCCCAGTGCAGGGATTACAGGCAGGACCACCACACCGAGCTCCTGACTCACATTTTTAATTAGCTGGAAGGTGGCAGTAGAGGATTGATTATCATCTAGTGTAATTACCTTTTTAGAAATCACAGTCAGAATCACATCATCAAAGGGCCAATTTCAAGGTTCATCAAAACTAAGGCACTAGGACCAACAGCACTTCTGCAGGCCATAGCTGATTTTCATCTGAATATCCAGGCTCAAGCACACACTTCTCTGAATCCCACTCTCATAACTGGCAGCACAGAGAAACACAAACCTAAGCACAGAAGCAACAAATTTAGCTTCATTTCTTACTAAAGTTATGCACAGTTTTGAAAACTCTCACATTTTAAGACACAGTCCTCTTGGCTTGGGACAGTGCTCAATCAGAAATTCAAAATGAACCAGGAACATGTGGGTTTGTGCAGCCACAGTCCAGTTCCTCAAGGATCACTTCTGTGGCTCTTGAAGGATAATTAGCCTCTCCCCAAAAGCTGCTTCCCTCAGGACTGGGGCATATCTGACCCAAACCTGACCTCTCCTTGAGGTTTTTTGAGAAGTGACTCTAAAAATATTCAGAGTAATGGCACTGCTGGACCAAATCAATCAATCAATCAATCAATCAATCAATCAATCAATCAATGTGCAGGAGATAGGCCTCCGAGTCTTCTGAACATGATCAGACAGGCCTTTCTTTACCCGTGCTGTGATGTCAGCAAGGACCTCTGCTAGCCAAATTACACCCTGACCCTGAGTTAGTTGGAAGGTACAGCATTGCTCATCTTTAAAAAAAAAAAAATTATTTAAGTATGTGTGTCAGAGAAGAAAGAAAGTTTCCCGCTACAAACTTACTCCAGATGCATGCACCACATTATGTATCTGGCTTTACATGAGTACTGGGGAACTGAACTCAGACTGGCAGGCTTTGCAAGCAAGCACCTTTAACTGCAGAACCATCTCCCCAACTCCTAATGCTTATCATTTAGCATAATTATTGGGTTAAAAATCCAAAATAAAATAAAAATCTCAGCCTGAATCATATCATCCAAGGGCCAATTTCGTGGGTCATCTAAAGTAAGACCAGGACCAACTCTCTTCTCTGCAGGTAATAAGCTATCGGGAGAGGTGCGGCTCTGCAGCATTCCAGGGTGACAGGGTTTGGACTGTGGCTTTCTCTGAGGTAGAATTTCTTGCTACCCATCAACCTCCTGACCTATTTGCTCAATACTGTGTGTTTGCTACAGAGAGGCTCATTAGTGATGAAGAGGAAGTGACAGAGGAAAAATATAGGTCATTTAGAAGTCTGGAGAATCTCTAGTGTGAGAGTAGTAATTCTGGCTCTGTGGTATGGTGGGCTCCTGGTACAGGAAGTGTGAGTTGAGATGAAGGTCTATGTATTCAAGGTAAAATGTGCCATGAATACATAACTTTTGTACCTGAGAGGTGAGAGCAGTGGCTTCTAAAATATTAAAGATTCTTTCTTTCAAATCAACTGAAAAAGTCTAAACTGCTCCCAACTTCTATGGAGACTGAGTGCTGGGAGTAATACAGAGAAGGAAACTAAAATATAGAACTGAAAATTCATTTGAATACTTGTAAAGCTCTCTCTCTCTCTCTCTTTTTTTTTTTTTTTTTTTTTTTTTGGTTTTTCAAGATAGGGTCTCACTCTAGCCCAGCTGACCTAGAATTCACTATGTAGTCTCAGGGTGGCCGCAAACTCATGGTGATCCTCCTACCTCTGCTTCCAAGTGCTGGGATTAAAGGCGTGCGCCACCATGCCCGGCGTAAAGTTTTCTTTTGGTTGTAGCTTACTTTCTCTTATTTGGGAAACTGAATAGCCCAAGCTAACTATAATGGTAACTATCATTAGTCTGGTTTTCCTAGGAAGATACCGAGTTTAAGCAGAATGAAGAAAATAGTTGGCCACAACTGGGACTACAAATTAAGCCTAGTGACATATGCAGTGAGTTCACAGCAAACCCTACGTAAAGCCCTATGTCCTTCTTACTAAGTGAGCCTGACCAGAGAGCACACTATAGATAATGACCATCCACGAGGTCACAAGAGGAAGGCCATGTAAGACAACAATCCCCCAACACACCCATCAGTGAAGAACACAGATCTCAGGTCCATTATATGTTGCCTACTGTGGTCAATAATTACTTGAAGATAAAAATGATAGTGCAAATATACGATGCTATTATACAGCCGACAACTAGGTTATGGATCCAAGTCTGTATCAAGAACAGGCAAAAAACAGACTCAAACCCCAGAAACAAATTATTGATTTTTTGTACATTCCTATATAAAAGTGCCAGAGCCAGGACAAAGATGAGGTGAGGAGACACTTGTCCTGGGATGAAAATTTAAAGGAATGTTGTATTAAGATAGTATTTATCCTGATGGCTAGATTTTTTAAAAAATTGCTTCCTTAAATCATGGGTCCTCAGAGAAGACCTTATGCTTATTCTGGGCTCAGCCAGGGAAAAGTCATCAGCTAAAGGTGTTAAATGATTGGAAAATAGCCAGTTAAACAATTACAGTGGAAATCAACTAACAGACAAAAGTCTACAAATGCATGATATTCTTGGTGAAAGACTTTCCCTGCTAGACATTATCCTAGGAGCAAAAATATGCAAAGGGGCTGGACAGATGGCTTAGCAGTTAAAGCATTTGCCTGCAAAATCAAAGGACCCTGGTTCAATTCCCCAGGACCCATATAAGCCAGATGCACAAGGTGGCACATGCGTCTGGAGTTTGTGGTGGCTAGAGGCCCTAGTGTGCCCATCCTCTCTCTCTGCCTGCCTCTTTCTCTCTCTTGCTCTCTCAAATAAATAAATAAATAAAATAAAAAATATTCACAAAGCTTTAATAACCTCCTCCCACTTCAGTGTTATTCACGATAATAAAAAATGAAAACAATCGAGGTACTCACCCTCAGGGGGGATTAGTAACACATATCAAACATTCCTATGCAGCTATTAAAAATGGTAACATGGCAGCATATTAAAATGTTCATGATATGGTTAGGGGAAATGCACAAGTTACAAAGCACTAGGAGGGAATATTCCTTCTCATCCATCCTCAAGATGGCATCACGTGATCTTTTTAAACTTTACTTCCCAGTTTAAAATATATTCCTATTGTGTTTGAAATAAATTTAAGTACGTGGCAATTATGCTCTGGCCTCTACCTGTATCTCCAGCCTCATTCTCCTACCATTCTTCCCTTCGTGCTTCCAGCCACACTAGGTGCTTTTCTGCTCTCCTTTGAACACACTTAGGTAGTTTAAATGTTTGTCCCCCATAGACTCAGGTGTTTTATTAAAATTGCATTTACAGCTTCAGCCCCTGGCAGGCAAACTCCTGCTACCAAGGGGGTGGTCACTGAGAGCAGATCTGAATTTCAACATAAATGTATGCAGAGAGGTTTTAGATTCTCGCTGTGCTTGCTTATGGTGCTGGCTGTTTGGTGGTGTCTCTCTGCTTGGATTTATGAATGGGAACCTATTTCTTCTGCCATTTGATGGAATTTTCCCTGGATCTGTAAGCTTGAAATAAATCCCTTCCTCCTGTAAACTATGTCTGGTGTGGATGTTCATCCCAGCAATGTGTAGCTGATTACAATAGAAGTTTGATACCAGAAGTGGGGTCTTGCTGAAATGAATCTGACCAAGTGGATTTTGGTCTTTTGGAACTTGTACGCTGGAGAAGTAGGCTTGGACTTGGAATTTGTGACTGCAGAAGCCCTACAGAATGGTAAGCCAAGTTTTATGGACTATTCTGGTGAGAGCTTGCAAATGCTAACTGCAGAGAAAATTGTGTTGGTTTACAAACTTTCAAAGGGGAAGGAAAAACAGCAGAGCACTTTGAGGGAACTGGGCTACTGGCATAAAGACTGGCTGCATTCTTCTGCACATACTCAGAGAATTTAAACAAAGTTGAATTTTAAATATGGGCTGGTGTACTTGTTTAGAAGATATAGAACTGAAAGATGTTTAGTTTAAGATGGAAAAATTTTAAGCAAGTTTAAAATTACAGGCACACAGACTGGTTTTAGATTACTGAAGCTGCTCCTGTCAAGTATGTTATCATCCTTAAGGACAATGTGCCAACTACTTTACACTGAAACAATGGAAAGATGCAGAATGTGGTACTTTGAATGTTTGTCTCCCATAGACTCAGGTGTTTCATTTAAAAATAAGTTTGCAGCTTCAGCCCCTAGCAGGCAAACTCCTGCTGGGGTGTGGGGGTATGTCTCTGGGGGCAGATCTGAATTCTAGCCTAAAGGTATGCAGAGAAGTTTTGAGCTCTGGCTGTGCTTGCTTGTGGTGCTTGCTTGTTTGGTGGTGTCTCTGCTTAGATTTATGAATGGGAGCCAGTCTTCTGTCATTTGAAAGTACTTCTCCTGGATCTGTAAGCTTGAAATAAATCCCATCCTTCCCTAAACTGTGCCTGGTTTGGATGTTCACCCAAGCAACATGAAGCTGACTATAACATCACCCCTTGATCCCACCTTAGGAAGTCTGTGCCAACTTTTTCCTTTGCCTGCAATGCTCTCACTGAAAATATTTCTGTCATCGTTTCCTCTGGTACTTCTGATACTTAAAAAATATATATATTTTATTTATTTGACAATGAGTAAGAGGGAGGGAGAGAAAGAGAGAGGGAGAGAGAGAATGGGTGTTCCAGGGCCTCCAGCCATTGCAAACGAACTCCAGATGTATGCGCCCCCTTGTGCATCTGGCTTACATGGGTCCTGGAGAGTCGAACCGGGATCCTTGGGCTTTGCAGGCATTGCCTTAAATTGTTAAACCATCTCTCCAGCCCACTTCTGATTCTTTTTGTAGAAATGGTCATAATGCAAACAACAAGCCAAGACACAGCATTCACAGAAAACCTTATATGTGAGGCCCTCTCCCAGGAGCCTTTACACAGAAAGAAGGAAAGCAGAAGGGAGAAGTAACTTTTGAGGGAGTTGGGGAATGGCTCAGTGGGTTAGAGTGTTCTCTGTACAAGCATGAGAGCCTCAGTCCAATCCCTAGCACCCACATAAAAAGCCAGGCATGGCTATACATGCCTATAACCTCCCCCAGTCTGTCCTGTGTAGGCATAAAGAAAAGAATTTCTGGAACTTGCTGGTCAGCCACTCTGACTGATAAGCAGCAGTTTCAGGTTTAGAAAGAGACTTTATCTCAAGGAAAAATGTGGAAGAACAAAAAGAAGAGGGTACTCAGTGTTCTCCTTTGGCCTTTGCATGCATACAGGGGGCACGCATGTCTGCACACACCTGTACACATATCCCACACATGCCAAAGTAATAATTTTTTGACAACCTAAACTACCCCAGATACTGTGCTGGATGATCTACATTTTGTTTTGTTAAAATCTAAACTCAGATTAAGGAGGTAAGCCTAGAAGGCTAGCTAGGAAAAGGTGAACTCAGGTTTCAAATCCATGGCTATGTGATTATACAATACATGCTTATTTTCCATTCTTTGGAATGAGAACTGCCACTGTGGCATTAAGAGTACTGGAGAGCTGGAGAGATGGCTTAGCGGTTAAGGTGCCTGCCTGCTAAACCAAAGAACACCTGTTTGATTCTCTAGGTCCCACGTTTAGCTAGATGCAAAGTGATGCAAGGACGCAATGCCGCACTTGCCCACAAGGGGGCGCATGTGTCTGGAGTTTGTTCACAGCAGCTGAGAGGCTGCCAGCACCCATTCTCTACCTCTCTCTGACTCGTAAAAAAAAAAAAAAAAAAAAAAAAAAAGAGTGCTGGATTAGTGTCCACAAGGTAGAAATAAATAGTCCCAAGAAATCTTAGTATGATGCCATGCAACCTGAGTGCAGTAGCTCATGCCTGTAATCTCAGCCACTGTGAGTCACAAGGAGTGTGGGACTGTGAGATTGTAGGTTATGCTTGGGCAATATAGTGAGAGCCTACCTAAACAAGAAGACATTCAACAACTTCAACCCCAGTGTAAAGATGGTCCAAGCTGATGCCTCACTTCCTACAGCAAGTCTTCTGTGAGGGAAGAGGGACAGAGAGAATTTATCATGGGTCTTAACTGCGATGCCCAAGGGTAAGACCCCGGAGGGCTCTGCTGTAGATAGAACATGACTACTCTGCTCTGTGAGAAGCAAAGTTTGAACTCAAAGATCAAAAGCCAAGCATAATGATTTGCCATCTCAGGCAAAATGAACTTGGACCTAGCTTTTGCTTCTTTATCACAGTGAAGAAATGAACAATGGACAAGAAGTCCTGGTGTCAAGGTCTCTTTAGCTGCGAACACTGACATAATCAATGTAACAATCTGTCCTGTGTTTTGAGAATCAGGTATGGCCCTATGTTTGAGAAAGCTCCTTAAATACTGGGATCATAAAGGGGTATGGTGACATTCTCTAACACTATACTTTTGATCGAAATTCTAAAGCCAAGGTGGGCTATTTAAGGAACAACAAAACCAAAAAATGTGGTTTTCTATACCTGTTATCCTTGTGCTTCTTACTTCCTTTCATGATTTCCCTCTACATGTTCTATTCTAGATGCCTGAAACAGCTGAATAAATAGATAAAAATAAAAGGAAATACTTTCTGAGTGATTCTGGCTATAGCATCAGAGGAATGAGGGCTTCATGGAAGATAGTTCACAGCTCATGTGATGGGCCCCTTCCTGTGCCCTCTGCCTAGGGCCTGTGTCTCCTCTCCAGGAAGCTCCTTTCCTAATTATGAAAGTCTGTCCAGAAAGACAGCCATGGAAACCTTGAAAGAAAGGTAAGTGGAAATAAGGGACGGGGCAGTGTGGATATAAAAACCATAAGAGGACCCCCAGAGAACCCTGTAAAATTAGGTTCCAATTGCAACTCTACTTGAGACACAGTTATGACTATGTTTAAGGTCTGGAGTGACCATGGTCTCTTTAGTGCAGTGAGGTGGTAATGTAGATGAAATCTACTCTCTTACTACTTGTTAATACTGAAAATATCTGGTTCTCTCACTCCTACTCTTGTGAAATGAAGCCCGAGTCTCAAAACTGTCTCTAGGCAGTGTCTGAGCTGGACCTCTAATGTGGACAGTGCAGTACAAAGCGGGAGGAAGCCAGCGTCTGAGCTGGACCTCTAATGTGGACAGTGCAGTACAAAGCGGGAGGAAGCCAACATATGAGCTGACCTCTGATGTGGACAGTGCAGCACAAAGCGGGAGGAAGCCAGCGTCTGAGCTGGACCTCTGATGTGGACAGTGCAGTACAAAGCGGGAGGAAGCCAGCGTCTGAGCTGGACCTCTGACGTGGACAGTGCAGTACAAAGCGGGAGGAAGCCAGCGTCTGAGCTGGACAGTGCAGTACAAAGCGGGAGGAAGCCAGTGTCTGAGCTGGACCTCTGATGTGGACAGTGCAGTACAAAGCGGGAGGAAGCCAGCGTCTGAGCTGGACAGTGCAGTACAAAGCGGGAGGAAGCCAGCATCTGAGCTGGACCTCTGATGTGGTCAGTGCAGTACAAAGCGGGAGGAAGCCAGCGTCTGAGCTGGACAGTGCAGTACAAAGCGGGAGGAAGCCAGCGTCTGAGCTGGACCTCTGATGTGGTCAGTGCAGTACAAAGCGGGAGGAAGCCAGCATCTGAGCTGGACCTCTGATGTGTACAGTGCAGTACAAAGCAGGAGGAAGCCAGCGTCTGAGCTGGACAGTGCAGTACAAAGCGGGAGGAAGCCAGCGTCTGAGCTGGACCTCTGATGTGGTCAGTGCAGTACAAAGCGGGAGGAAGCCAGCGTCTGAGCTGGACCTCTGATGTGGACAGTGCAGTACAAAGCGGGAGGAAGCCAGCGTCTGAGCTGGACCTCTGATGTGGACAGTGCGGTACAAAGCGGGAGGAAGCCACTCTAGTTCTGACTCCTGCTCTTTATGAAGAATTGGAGAGGAGCCATCTTGCCTTCCCCAGAGCAAAGGTGCAGCTGCAGCTGCAAATGTGGCCTCAGCACAATCTCAGTGTGAAATGTTTGCTTTTACACACCATCCTGCAGAAATAGCTGTCTCCTCGCACCCGCCCAGCTCCTGGGACAGAGCTCCCTATGTGCATTTGTACCCACACCTGGGTCCCTGGATAAGCTTAAGAAAAGACATTTTCTAATTGCTATGTGAATAGACAGTTATTTACTCTGCAAGTTTCAAATGCATTTCCGCAGTGTAGGGCTGCTCCGATTCTCACAGATCTCACAGCGGCCTTCAGCCTGAGGTGGTTTACGCAGAAGACAGAAGAATAGCTACTTGGCAGATGGTACTCACAGGCCTTAGGGAGGGCGCTCAGCTGGAAAGATCTGTTTTTGCTGGAGTTCGGAAGTGCTTTTCCAGCAATTATTTGATCTTTCCTGGGAACTCACTCTTTTGAATGCTCTCCCAGGCTAGTGGGAAGAACACATGGGCTCCTATCTTGGCTTCAGCATGATCACTAACCAGACATGTGATTTTAGGAAAGTCATCTGGCTTTTATCAGCACAGTTTGCCCATTTGTTTCAAAGGGACAAATCTCTCTCTCCTGCTTGCTTCTGGAATTTTTGTGATGATGAAACAAAATGGTATATGAGAAGGTGTTTTAGAAAATGGAAGAATCTAGTTTATTGTTAGTTAATAATTGTGTCATGGTTTTCATTTCTCCCTGTGTTCTGGTTCCCATTAGTGGTATATTTCATTTCTTTCTCAGAACTGGGGAGGAATTTCCTCCTGCACAGGAGAGGTAGAGTGAACAACCCAGGCACAGAGTATCACCATGCTCTCATTACCATTTGGAAAACCAAAGCAAGGGAATAGCACCAGAACACCATAACATCATCCTAGAAAATCTGCTTTTGCTGGCACCAAAGAACATTCTAGTTATTATGCCTCCTCTTCAGAAGCCCACAAGGCTACTGTGCAGTGAGGAATGAATGAATGAAGAAATAATGACTCCATCTATTCACCCACTCATCTATACTTCTTGGCCAATCCCATGTATACAAGTAGTGTCTGGAATACAAATGTGCAAGATTCCATCCCCATTGTTGAATGCAGTGTACTATGAGTATGGCCACAGACAGGACTTCTGCTATGATGTTTTACATATGCTCACCTCCAGAGACATGAGCACTCAGGTCTGTCATGGGATGGGTATCTGCTGATGTTTGGGCGTGGTTTGAGTGTCACTGTTGTTTAAAGTTGGCCCATAGGGTGGCATTACTGTGAAATGGGGGATCCTTTCGGATATCCTCATTGGGGGTGACCCTGGAAGACATTTCTAGTGGAATTATTTTAGTTGCCTTCTTTAGAGGGTTATTTAGAGTCTTTTTGCTCCTGGTTTGAGACGTAATCACATTCTTGCTACTAAAATTGCTTGCCTTACCATAAGGTGACACAGTCAGGGTACAGCCCTTGCCAAACCTGTACTATGCCATTTGGACTTTCGCTCACTGGAAATGTGAGCTAAACAATCCTCTTTACTTCATAAGTAGCCTGTCTCAGGTGTTTTACTTTAGTGACAAAAAGCTGACTCATACAGCATATGAGCTGGGCCTGCAGCTAGAACTGGTGTAGGTGGGGCTGGGTGAAGCCTTCCTAGACTGAGGTATGCTGTTGAGGAAGGTACAGATTCAGTAAAGGATGGAACATTCCAGGGTACAGTCATCTTGTTTGATGAGACGAAACCCAAGAAATGAGTGAGTCAAAGCAACCAGAGAACTAGTCAGGGCCCAATGTGAAAGAGGGAGCAGGCCATGGGGTTATCTAAGCAACAGTGCTACTGGGCTAGAGCCCTACCTCAAAACAGACAGACAAACAAACAAACAAACAAACAAACAAACAAACAAACAAACAAACGGTGGTGTATTTTCAAACCATTACTTAACAGCAGTTAGAATGGACTATAGGGAGAAGGACTGAGTAAAAATTTAAAATTCAAGATATGAGGCTGAGAAGATAGCTGCAACACAAACAGTGGTGCAAGTGTCTGGCATTTATTTGCAGTAGCAAAAGACCCTGGCACACCCATACACAAGCATGCGTGTGCGCACACACACACACACACACACACACACACACACAAAAATAAACTTAAATTTCAGAGTAAGCATTTCCTAAATCTTTACAAAAAGTCCTGACTGAAGAGTATTCTCTTCCATAGTTGGAATTAACAGCCAAATAACAAACTGGAGAGTGAGTTATATCCAGTCCCTCAAATAACACATTTCAAGTCAAATTCCATTTCCCTACACAACTTAGACAGTTACTTGCATCTACTTTTAGAAAGTCTCTTGTGAACAAGAGGACTTTCAGGTTTCTCACATGCAAGTGACCTGTTGTATATCTTGAAGAACATTTCATAAATTAAAGAGAATTTCTAATAATTTGAGGAGGTTTGACAAGGTGTGTGGATTTTTCAGTTCTTTCTCCCATTGCTAGTCTTTCCCTCCTGTTGCTTCCTTCTTCTATCCTTTTTCTCAAGCTTCCTCCCATCTTCTTCCTCTACTCCTTGCCCTTCTCTTCCAAGTTTAGTTAGGCACGATTTACACAGTGTGCATTGTATAATGTTCAACTTATAGTTGAATGAGTTATAAATTTAAACATGCTATCCCTGTGAGACATAAGCCCCAATCGAAATACAAAACATCTTTACTACCCTGGGGAGATCCACTGTGCCTCTGTGCAGTCAGTCCCATTTCAGATAAGCAAGGTTGGGGTTCTGCCACAGATGAAAACCAATCACAGAATGTGTACCGTGTGTGTACTGATGTTACTCAGCATAGCATTTATTACTGTGGAGCACTGTGGCAGTTTTTATTGTTTTATTCTTTTAGTCATTACAGTAGCTTTATTGCTTAGCAGTATTCCATGGTATGAATCCATTAGTATCTGAGAGATTTTTTTTTTAATTAAAAAAATTTTTTTTTTTTTTTTTTTGGTTTTTCGAGGTAGGGTTTCACTCTAGCTCAGGCTGACCTGGAATTCACTATGTATCTCAGGGTGGCCTTGAGCTCACTGTGATCCTCCTACCTCTGCCTCTCGAGTGTTGGGATTAAAGGCATGTGCCACCACGCCTGGCTTACCTGGGAGGTTTTAAATCATTCTCTCTTTTGCTAAATGAAGTATGCAACCACTACCCATGCAAAGCAGGACAGAAAAAGCATCAGTATGTGCAAGCTCAGGTAGAGTCACCAACTGTTCATCACATTGAACTTCATCACCTAGTGGAAATGGAGGTTAACCCTCTAGATAAATCAGGAAAGCCAGAAAGATGCCACAGTTTGTATTTCTCAGGGCTGCATGTTTGGATCATAGGGGCCGATGGAAAAGGGTCCTTCAAAGAAAAATGCCACCTTACTGAGAGTTTTGGTAATCAGGATGAATGGTTAGGAAAGACAAATGATCCAGGTAACCGAACTACTTTGCGTGTGTATGCAAATGTGCATGTGTGGAGGCCACAGGACAACCTCGCGGGCCATCCTTAGAAACATCATCCACCTTCTTCGAGATGGAGTCTCACTGGCCTGGAGTTCACCCATTACACTAGACTGACTGCACAGTAGGCCTCATGAACCCACCTGTCTCTGCCTCTCCAGCACTAGGATAATAGGCACAAGCCACTCAACTACTTTCTAAAAGTCAAAACTATGCTCACAAAAGCTGGTGTATGGTCAGAGACCCTCAAAGTACTGACAGCTCAGCAGAGAAAGGAAGTGACTGAGTTCTAAAAACCGTGTTTTCTGTAAGAGAAGCACACCCAAGTCAAGTAACCACTTGGGATAATTTTAGTTGTGTTCAATCAAGAGCTAATTCCTGGAGGCCTCGAAGAAACCCCGTGAGTTCTAACTAGCAAGGGCTCAGTGAGGGAAGCCAGAAGGTGAACGACAGAAGTTGGATTTTGAAAGCTTTATATTCCAACAATTATTTCCCCCCTCAGGAACTGTACATGAAGCACCACAAAAGACCCCCAAATGCCATCCCCAACCTCACTCTGTCTCCCACACAGCTGTCACTAGTGACTGTGAAAACGAGACATGAGTGTGTTCTGTGGGTCTGCCCTCTGACACTGCTCACTGCCTGTCCTTCACAACAAGCGAGTCGTGCTCACTCCAGCATTCCCACCACCCTTGGAAATGGTGTTCACACTGGAAGTGAAGCTTGGAGCCCTGGGATGAGCTTTGCTTGATTCCAAGAATTGTGTTATGTTATGTCCTAAAGGAAAACCTGGTAGGCTTCCTTTCCATTCCTCAAACTTGATGCACTTGCTAGTCCTCCGCTGTTTCACCCTTAGAGGTCTCTGAAGTAGAACTATCTCATTCCAATTTCTAAGATGAACAAAATAAAACAGCTGGCTTCAGTTCCTTTTCTTAGCAGGATGGAGGTGGAGGTTGGGAGCTGAGAAAGACAAGACATGAAGAAACAGAAAGCAAAATGACTTCTCTCTGATCTTTCTCCTCTTGGATTGTAACATAATTCTGTAATTAGGTCAAAGGAAGGCTTCTGCTAAAGTTGAACAATTATTTCTTAGAAAATTGTTAATTAGACTGACTTGGGGTATGGGCTTTGGAATAATCATTCTGGTAGCAGTTGCAGCCAAAGCCCTCTCACAAATGAATGCTGTTCTGAACATTACCCACAGGAAACAGCTGCAGTTGGAGGGAACTTCTGACACTAAGAAAATGCAGCACTTCAAGGAATCTGAAGAAGGTGACACGGATACACCAGAGACACACGTGAGCAAGAGCTGCACCATGTCTCCGGGAGACTTTCATTTCACAGCAGGTCATCGGGCTAATCCATGTGGGTTCATTCTCGGGAGACAAGCATGGCATGTTAAGAACAAAACCTCAAAAGAATGTCAACTAGTACTCAGAGACCTTTGGGTTTTCAGGGGATGGGGGCATGTGGGGGGCACACCCCCTGGACCTGATCATCTGTATAGACCTACCCTGTCCAATTCAGTGAGTGAGCACTACCACGCATGCTAATCCACTTTGTGATGTGACGTAAGTGTGAAACAGATCCCAAAGACACAGTAAAAAAACACACATATGGTGATGTTGTGGATGTACACTCTTGTAGTTTCAAATGTACTAACACTGCTATCTTTTTTTTTTTCAACATGGCTACTAGGAAATTTAATATTACCCATGTTACCTGTGATGATTAATCTTCCATTGTCAACTTGACTGGACTTATGAGTCACCTAGGAGACAAACCTCTGTTTATCTATGAGGGTGTTAGTCCAGAGGAAATAACTCAATCTGAACGGGGGGGGGGGATCATCCCATGTGCTGAGGTTCTGGGCTGAATAAAAAGGAGAAAGTGAGCTAAGCATGAGCATTTACCCATCTCTCTCGATCTCTTTTGAGCTCTCTCTCTTTCCCTCCTTTCCTCCTCCCTTCTCTCTCCGCCCTTTTCTGACTGCAGACACAATGTGACCAGTTGCCTTATGCTTTTGCTGCTGTCTCCCTTGCCATAATGGACTATAACCCTGAACTATGAGCCAAAATAAACCCTTCTTCCCTTAAGTTGCTCTTGTCAGGTATTTTGTGACAGCACTGAGGAAAGTAACTGAGAAACCTGTGTCTATGGCTTGGATCACATCCCTGGACAGCAGTAGTTTAGACTTGGTGGGAAATATCAGCCTGAGCTGAAGGTTTGGAGCTGTTAATACAAAGTGTGAATCACCTGCATAATGATTCCAGAGGGCAAGAATGCATACTGCCTTTCTGCCCTGGCCTGCTCAGCTAAGCTGTCTGCATTCCAAGATCTCAGTTTCCACAAGGGTCCATCAAAATAACTGAGTATTTTTATTTTAGTGATGATATTTTGAGTCTCTAGTAAATTCCTAAAAGCTGGTAATTGGTGGGTAAAGGTGAATTAAAATAAAAAATAAAACAAACAAGAGTCATTTTGTAGCACCAAATGTTGCCAGCTTACCTGTCACATGTCATGTGTCTGATTAACCTTTCTGGAGCAACAGTTAAAATGTAGTGACAGCAATAAACATTTTTATAATGTTCAGATAGGATATCCTGAAGAAAAGGTGATGATGTTTGTAGTATATACCAAGCAGGTAGGTTTTACATGTAAAGATTGCACAAATATTGAAAAACCCAAGAGTTCTTTAATAACCAAACAAATGTATTCTAAAATATCAAGTCAAAATATACTCTTCCTGGGCAGGGGAAGTCAGTCAGTTATTCTTCTATCAGATTCTTCCCTGCTTCTTTCCACTTTCAAAATTACCTAGTCATCTTCAGAAAGCTTTCTACATCTTCCAAGCAAATTATATAGCTAAAAAAACCCCCCAATTGTAGAGTCTCATTTTTTATCAAAAAGGTAAAAATTTAAATTTAGGTAACTCAACTGTAACTAATAAGGTAACAATTTCAGCACAATACCAGATATGCAGCATTCATGCCTCCATAAATATCTAAAACATATAGTCAAACCTATGTGGGGAAAGAAATGTGGAATTAACAAATTGTCTTGATAAATGACCCACAACATGGAAATCTCTTGCTTATAAAGACCTCCAGGAATACTGCATGACTTCCTCTGGAAGAAATCCTGTAATTTATGTCTCTATTTCTGTAGAATCTTCCTGCTTTTATCTGGTTTATCTAATGCCTTTAACTTCTTTTTTAAAAAATATTTTTTATGGGCTGGAGAGATGGCTTGGTGGTTAAGGTGCCTGCCTGCCAAGCCTAAGAACACTGGTTCCAATCTCCAGGTCCCATGTTTAGCCAGATGTAAAAAGTGACGCAATAGTGCAATGCTGCACTTGCCTATGAGGGGGCGCATGCATCTGGAGTTTGTTCACAGTGGCTGAGAGGCTGCTGGCGCACCCATTCTCTCTCTTTCTCTCTATCTCTCTCAAACAAAAAAAATATTTTTTAAATTTTTATTTATTTGACAGAGAGGAAGATAGAGTGAATGGGCACACCAGTGTCTACAGCCACTGCAATTGAACTCCAGACGCATGTGCCACCTTGTACATCTGGCTTATGTGGGTTCTGGGTAATCGAATCTGGGTTCTTTGGCTTTGCAGGCAAGCACCTTAACCACTAAGCAGTCTCTCCAGGCTTTAACTTCTTCTTTTTTTTTTTTTTTTAAGGTGTTTTGTTTTATTATTTATTTATTTGAGACTGACAGAGAGAGAGAGAAAGAGGCAGACAGAGAGAAAGGCAGAGAGAGAACGGGCACACCAGGGCCTCCAGCCACTGCAAATGAACTCCAGATGCATATGCCACAATCTGCATCTGGCTTACGTGGGTACTGGGAAATTGAGCCTCAAACCAGGGTCCTTAGGCTTCTCAGGCAAGTGCTTAACCACTAAGCCATCTCTCCAGACCCTACCTTCTTTTTTTAAAAAAATTATTTTTATTTAAGAGAGAAAGAGGCCAGGAGGGAGGGAGGGAAAGAGGGAGGAAGAGAGAGAGAATGGGCACACCAGAGCATCCAGCCACTGCAGACTAACTCCAGACACAGACATATGTGCCATCTTGTGCATCTGGCTTATGTGGGTCCTGGGGAATTGAACCTGGGTTCTTTGGCTTTGAAGGCAAGTGCCTTAACTGCTAAGCCATCTCTCCAGCCCTGATGCCTTTAACTTATAACCATATATAAATGTGTTCAAGTGCTACTAACATCCATGTGTCTTGTCCAGATTCCTTCTATTGTGACTCTAAGTAGCATTGCCAGTCTGTTAGGAATGCTGATAAGCCTTGCCTGTACTAGCTCTAACAGAAGAAAATTCTGGTGAGAAAAGAAATTTGAGGGATACAAGTTCTCCCTTCCTCTCCTCTCAGCTTCTTCTCACCCTTTCCTTCCTCTTCCTTCTGCTGTCCATTTATCATGAAGGTGCACCTCATGTTGTTGTCCATTAACACTGAAGAGAAGACATGCTAGAATTGAAAGTGAACTGCTGAAATAAGTAGCGTGTGTTTTGGCCATTCCATATTTGGGAGCACTTACTTCAGAAAGGGGCTTCAAAGTTAACAAAGTTAAGAATGGAAGATAGGGCTGGAGAGATGGCTCAGCAGTTAAGGTACTTGCCTGCAAAGCCAAAGAACCCAGGTTCTATTCCCCAGGACCCATGTCAGCCAGATGCACAAGGTGGTGCATGTGTCTGGAGTGCATTTGTGGTGGTGGGAGGCCCTGATGTGCCCATTCTCTCTCTTTCTCTGATAGATGATAGATAGATAGATAGATAGATAGATAGATAGATAGATAGATAGATGATAGAATGGAAGATAATCTGACTCCTTTTTCCAGTATGGTGGGGTGCCAGTTAAAATCAGCTGGTATATCTTGCAAGATCACAGTTTTACTTGAAAATGGAAAAAGGGACCCTGCATTTCTTTCTCCTTGCCATTATCCACAGAACCACATGTGAAAAAAAAAAAAAAAACAAAGTAAAGCATATTAAACATAATATTTTAAAGCCATGTATGGTAACACACACCTTTAGTCTCAGCACTCTGGAAGGATGAGGTAGAAGGACCACTTGAGTTAGAGGCCAGCATGGGCTATAGAGTGATTCCAAGTAGAGAGACTCTACCTCAAACTGAATGAAAAGAATATTTGTTAGTGGATATCCCAGATGTCTATATATAGATTTATTTATTCCTTTGCTCTCTCCATTTTCATGCTCATTCCTAATATTCTAGTACTTGGTCAGTATGGTGCAGGGGGACAGATACCTGGGAGCTCTAACACATATTAATCTGTTTTCTCTGTGAATTCTTTTTTTGAAAAGGACATATTTTAATATTCATTTATTTATTTTGAGAGAGAGAGAGAGAGAGAGAGAGAGGCAGATAGAGAAAGAGGGCGAGAGAATGGGTACACCAGGGCCTCCAGCTGCTGCAAATGAACTCCAGATGCATGTGCCACCTTGTGCATTTGGCTTATGTGGGTACTGGGGAATTGAACCTGGGTCCTTTGGTTTTGCAGGAAAGTGCATTAACCAGTAAGCCATCTCTCCAGCCCATTCTGTGATTTTTTCCCCAACATTTTTGTGTAGCAACAGGAAGGGCGTAGCTCCTTTTCAAATTTAAATAAGGTCATGGTTCTGGACTCTGACATCTCAAAGCCCACAAACTGTCCTCTCCAAGTACAGTGGCTATTTCATCTGGGGCTTAATCTCAATTTTGAACATCAGATTCCTAGCCCATGTCACAATAAAGCCACCACCACCAACCTACAAAGGACATGCAAACACAACTATGAATACACTAAGACTAGAGTGTATTGGGCTCTCTTCAAACAATCTTGACTTTTGGTGTTGAAAGACCAACATTGCCAACATATTCACAAACGCTTTAATTCATAGGACAAACATTCAGAAGTGGCAGCTGCTCCTTTAAGATTACTTCTTCAGTTTGAAAGTGGTAGGAAAGCCCATGATAGCTTCTTCCTTGTTATACATTCCTAAGCTAGAGAGTAACATGGTTATAATGTAAAGAACAATAACCTGTGGCTGGAGAAATGGTGTTTACTTGCAAAGCCTGCCAGCTGGGGTTCAATTCTCCAGTACCCATGTAAAGCCAGAGAGATGTACAAAGTGGAGCATCAGTCTGGAGTTTGTTTGCAGTTGCAAGGGGTCCTGGTGTGCTCATTCTCTCTTTCTCTCTCAAATAAACAATAAGTTATTTATTTATTTTTATTTTATTTGAGAGAGACAGAAAGGACAGACACAGAGAGAGAATGAGCGTGCCAGGGCCTTCAGCCACTGCAAATGAACTCTAGATGTATGTGCCACCTTGTGCATCTGGCTTACATGAGTCCTGGGGAATCGAATCTGGATCTGTTGGCTTTGCAGGCAAATCTATTAACTGCTAAGCAGTCTCTCCAGCCCAAATAAATCATTTTTAATTTAATTAATTTATTTATTTTGGACAGAGAGAGAGAGAGAGACAGACAGACAGACAGACAGATAGAGAGAATGGGCATGCCAGCAGCCTCTCAGCCACTGTGAACAAACTCCAGATGCATATACCCCCTTGTGCCTGGCTAAACCTGGAACCTGGAGAATCAAATGGATATTCTTAGGCTTAGCAGGCAGGCGTCTTAACCGCTATACCATCTCTCCAGCCCATAAATAATTTTTTTTAAAAGAGCAATAGCAATAGAAAACTTTTGGTGTAATTTATATGACCAAATGTTTATTCCTGGCACATCTATAAAAATATTAAAGCAACACCATGGAACAGAGTGTGGACTGATGTTAATCAAGTATTTTAATATTAAGTATGGGAACTGATTCTATTATTAATTCTGTTAATCTAATTTTGTGATGTTAGCAAATTACTTATGTTGAGTCAATTCCATTCACATATTCATCAATCTCCACATCCTTTCTACTAAATGACAGGCTATTGGTGAACCAAAAAGATGAACGAGCAGTCATTCCAGGCCTAAGCAACTTTTGATGTAAGATATCTACAAATAATTATACATACAAGGGTGCCTTGGGAGCTGCATGGTGCTAAGAGGACCTCAGAAATCTCTTTAGGCCAAGAAAGCAGTCAAGGCTTCATTTAGGAGAAACGTCTAGTTTACTGCAAGATTTCTAAAGTCGGGGGTGGGGTGGGACATTCCTGACTGTAAGGAACAGTCAGACCAAACATGGATGTCCAGGAAACATGGGAAACAGGAAAGAGCCACGAATCCACTAGGTGGCATAGTATCTGAAGAACAAGGCATTTGCTGCTCTGAACAGTCAGACGGCCAAAAGAAGAGGACTGAGCTGGATGTGGCACTTAGAGGCACTGAAGAGGTATGAGCAAGAGCAGGTAGTGGTGCAGCAGTGCCATGCAGGTGGCTCAGCAGGATGGCACCTGGAAGAGGGCTGTGCAGCGAGGGAGACCGCTCAGCATTCAAGTCAGTGTCCACTAGTTTCCATTTCGGGAGGTGACAGTAAGAACAGGACCGAAGGCCACATAGGCTGTCAGCTGGTGGAACCTGATAGAAATGAAGGGACTTACTCTAGGTCAGACATTCTAGTTGACACATTCTGGTATCTGATAGCTTAGTATCACTGAGGGAATATATAAAAAATTTGGACAGCACTTACACTAAAAAATAGGGGTAAAAGTAGCCATCAGTGAAATTTGGTTTCATTTTTGTATTAAAAATCTGAATTATAACTGGTTTCATAGGACAAAATGATTTTATGGAAAAAATGTCTCAAGGTATGACATGAACAAAGTACCATGTTTGAGAGCTTCTGTTTTTGTGTTTCAGCAGGGTCTGATCTATCACATGGGAAGTATGTTTATCCTGCTTTCTATTTTGACAGGGTTCAGAAAAGTGCATCTTTAGACTTCAGCCGTGCCTCCTGAGAAAAGGCCTTACAAGACAGGAAGCATGGGTGCGACACCAGGGCAGACGTGAACACTAAAACATAAACGAAGTCCCTGTCCACATGCAAAGCGGGATGTGGGAGCATGACATAGGGCTCTGGGCATTCTCACAACACTGTGAACACTTTAGCTAAAAGTGTGGAAAACTAGCTTGGTTAAAGTGTTCAGGTGAAACAAATTGGAGAGATAGTGACAATGATAGCTAGAGTGACAATCTATGAACAGTGTTTCAGTGACAACCTACCTTGATAGCTGGAGTAATGATCATAACTAAGATGACAACGGTAATGTAGTCAGGGAAAATGTGAGGGCTTGAATAAAAACTGTTAGAGACACAGGATGGGGACATGTGGGTTAGCAGCAGCATGTGTGAGAAAGGTGTTGGGAGTGTGAGCCAAAAGTAATTTTAATTTGAGCAAGTGTTTAACATGGTGGCTTTACAGTGTGCATTAATGTAAACCATACTAAAATACAGCCTGAGCTGCAGACTTACTTCTTGGAGTTCCAGAAGCATGGAGAAATATAGGAGCTTTTGATATAAACATTTCAGTAAAGTAGCTTAACATACACTTCACCAGAGAGGTTTTGTGGGTCATTGTGGGCCACCCCCTTCCCAGGCTGGGCCAGGGAGGTCGCAGGAAGGAAGTTAGTGGCAGGACCTGAATGTGCCTATTTTTATTAAGTCTGAATTTGGGCTTTGTAAATTGAACTGATGGTATAGTTTCAGGCACCAAAGGAGAGAGACCAGTCCCAAGGACAACACTGTCCTCTGATTCCACATGCTGACCAATCCGAAGATATGTGACTTGCTTTGTCTGTGTGGAGACAAGACTCTTCCGTTGTCCGAAGAGCCCCGGACCTCAAGCTGAGGTTTGCTTTCTTGACAGCTGGAGAGGATCACAGGGCATAGTGAGGAGGTGTTGCCTATGACCTAAGGCCAGTTCCTGGCAAGCACAGCAGGGTACACTTTATGGGAAGAGGTCCTTGACACCTATTACGACTTTCTCTCAGCGCATAAACTGTGGAGTCACTTCTTCTAAACATAACACTTCATGCTGGCAAGATCTCTCCTTATTCTCTGTGAGACATATAGAAAGCTAGCCAGCATAATGTCTACGGTTAACTGGATTCTTTTTTATTTTTATTTTTAAAATTGATTTATTTAAGAGAAATGGAGGGAGGGAGGGAGAGAATGGGCACACCAGGGCCTCTTGCTGCTGCAGATCCATGTGCCACTTTGTGTATTTGGTTTTACATGGGTACTGGGGAATTGAGCCTGGGCTGGCATGCTGTGCAAGCAAGCACCTTTGACCACCAAGCCATCTCCCCAAGCCTGGATTTCTTGTTGTTCTTCCTTGTGTGGGCACCGTGCATCCATCCTCAGGAAGACGAGCCCATGGATCCTAGAGTACAAGCTTAAGAACAATAAACAAGACTCAGGCTCTCAAGTCTCATTTGCTTTCCTATAGAGAAGTCATACAAGGAGATCAGTTGGTTTGATCTTAAAAACAAAGTATTTTCTTGAGAGGCTGCCTTACTAATAAGACACATGCAGGGCTGGAAAGATGGCTCAGTGGTTAAGGTGCTTACCTGCAAAGCCTAACCTGAGTTCAATTCCTTAGTACCCACATAAAGCCAGATGCACAAGGTAGCACATGTGTCGAGTTTGTTTGCAGTGGCTGGAGGCCTTGGTGTGCCCATTCTCTCTTAAATAAATAAATAAATAAATAAATAAATAAATAAATATAAAAAACCTAAGTATGTATACAGATACATACATATGTAAGTCTTCCCACATATATATGGGCACACATGTGTAACTTAATACTGTCTCAAGCCTTGACTATATAGAATCTAGAGCTTGTTTGCAAGAGTAGTCTTGTTGTTGAAAGAAAAAGAATTATGTTGGTAAAACTGACAGAAAATTGAAAATTGTTTTACTTAGAGGAAGGCACATATAGCTACCTTTAAAAAAGAAAAACTAAAAACTGATGAGTCATTGTACAGAAGAACACTGTCTTTTCTTTTTTCAGTATTGGGGACTAAATACAGGGCCTTGCCGATGCCAAGAAATCTCCCACACCAGAGTGACCTTGCTCCCATCACTGAGTGACTCTGCTTAGTGTTTTTAAACTGAGATGGGATCTCATTAAATTGCCCAGGCAGACCTTGAACTGGCTCTGTGGCCTAGGTAGGTCTTGAACTTTGGATCCTCCTACCTCAGACACCTGAGTAGCTAGGATTACAGGCTTGTACCATCAGGCCTGGCTCAGAAGAATTATTTTATGTCTAATAATGAGAACCTCTCAAAGATGGTAGAACCAAGGATGTTCTGGCAGAGTTTGGACAAACAGATACTAGCTGGGCTGAATGAGCTTTAAGTCTCCTTCAAGACATAAGCTCTATGATTTTAGCTACATTTTTGTCTGTTCTAAAATAGCCCAGAGTATTGAGGCTAACAAGGCAATCTGATAATGAACGCTTTAACTCCAGGACTTCTGAGAAACTGGATTCCTGGTTGCTTAGAAGCCAAAGGAAGAATTCCACATTCTGAGGATAAGAGATACCATAGATGAAATGTCCCTTCTCATTCTCCCAGGCAACAGACATTGACATACCCCATCCCATGTATGAAGGAAACCATCAGTGTTTCAAGGACATCCTGACAAACACTAAGAGAGATTTTAACACCACCTCTCTTTAGAGACTGATGGATTAATAAGAGGGTTGTTCTAATACATATATTCATAATTCTATCCTGCCAGCCTCACCACAGAATTAAGTATGTGAAACTGGAATCAAATAGACAATATTATTGGACCACAGTAGAATTTCTTTTTTCCTTAGAAACCCTTAACAAAATAACTACTAAAAAAACTGTCATTTGGTACTGGGAAGATGGCTCAGTGTTTCAACTCCACAGCCACCTATGTAAAGCCAACAGGCATTTGTTTGCAGCAGCATGAGACCCTGGCTTATTAATCCCAACCTCCCCACACACTAATTCATTCATTAATTAAAAATCTGTCATTCACTTGGAAATCTAAAATGATACTGCTAATAACTTACAATCAAAGACATAGTTCAGGTGAGTGAATGTTGTATTTTTTAAACTGTTATGATGAAAATACTCCACACATTAGGACACAAGATTCTAGCAAAGTGGTACTTTTAAAAAATGCCTAAATCTGGGCTGGAGATTTGGCTCAGCAGTTAAGGTGCTTGCCTGCAAAGCCTAATAATGACCCTGGTTCAACTCTCCAGTACCACGTAAAGCCAGATGCACAAAGTGGTGCAAGCATCTGGAGTTTGTTTGTAGTGACCAGAGGCCATGGGGTACCCATTTTTTTTCTCTCTCTCTGCTTGCAAATAAATAAAAATATATTTTTTAAAAGAACAAAAATGCCTGAATCTTAAGCCAGAAGGGGGGAAAAAAAAGACTGAATATTAATGCATATCTAACTTGAGAAGTCAGAAAGTAAACAGAATGTGAAAGGAGGAAGTAAAGGATAGAAATTAACAAGGTAAGAAAACAAAGATATGCTAGAGAAGATTAACAAAGGAGAAACAGCTATTCAACTGAAAAGACTGATAAAGCATAAAAAAAAAATCACCAAATGGGTTAAGAAAAATAGAGTACATATAACAATATTAGGAATAAAGAAGACTTTAAGCATATGATGCTATGAAAACTATACCAGGAAGCCTGAAAACTCCATGACTTGAGGACTTCATAGGAAAGCCAACACACAAAACACACACACATAGTTAAAAACTTAATTCACTGGGAACAACCCAAATAAATACAATGTAGAGACTGACTTTGTGTTTGACTGATTGACTGATTACCTGGCACATTCTTACAATGAAATAACATATGACACTAAAATACTGTCAAATAAATTTATTGACATAGAAAAGAGTCATGGTACATTGAAATTTTAAAAAGTAGGATTAAAATATCTGGCAACATTTGAAATCATTTTTACAAAATTTTAAAATTTGTAGCAGGAAAAGGACACTAAGAAATACTAACTGTGTGTGTGAGACTTTCTTGGTGTAGTGGCAGAGGTGACTTTTATTCGTTTTGTTTTTCTGGTTTTTTTTTTTTTGGGGGGTGTCTTTTTGAGGTAGGTCTCATTCTAGCCCAGGCTGACCTAACCTGGAATTCACTATGTAGTCTCAGGATGGCCTTGGACTCATGGTGATCCTCCTACCTCTGCCTCCCAAGTGAAGGCTACTCTTCTTACACCTGTTCTTCAGCAGGGGTTTGGTGGGGGTTGCTGGAGACACTGAAAAGACCCATATCTACCTGCCAGGCCCCTCCCAGAAGCCTCTCTCATAGCCCCACAGGCTCACACTGGTCTCCTCTCTCCATCTCTAGGTTTATCCCCAGCACCTGCTCATTTGTAAGCAGGTGTGCGACACAGCTGGTTTGTGAGTCCAGGAGAGGGATGGTTTTTCTGTGCGGGTGACTGCTGGTGCTCTTACATATTTCATGAGCAATCTTTCCCCTCCTGGCTTCCAGTCTCTGGGTCTGCCTCATGCTTGCTGCTTGTCTCACCCTCAAGAACAGAAAACCAAATTTTTCCTGCTGCTTCTCCTCTCCTTCCTCCCTGCCTCTGAGATCTTCACTCCTCATTTAGCTGTGTAAAATAAGTGGCAAATCCTGAATGCAGACAACCCAGGATTGTGAGCTTAATGCTCTCTGTCTCTTATTCCAAGGCACTGGGGGGGCTGTACCCTCTCTGCTCAGTCCCATGGAGGGCTGCGAACCTTTCCCTTTCTCCCTAGTTCTTGATTCTCAGGACTGTCATACTTTCCTTTATTCACCTGGCTCTCTCCTCAGCACCTAAGTTGTGTAAAGTCTTCTACATGCTGAGAGGGAATCAGGTAGCTTTGTTAAGCAGTAATGTAATGAATGTAAAAAAGCAAAAATGTCTTTAAGTGTGCCCTTGTAATCTCTACTTTATTAGAGATCAGAGAAGGATCTCTTCTCTCCTTATCTCTTGACTAAAGGAGTTACCTAGACCTGTTTTTCTACTAAAACCCTGAGCCCCTCCTGGGAGGGAGAGTTCCCCTTTCCCAGAATTCAAACCTGATCCTGGCATTGTGGTTTGTTAAGCTCAGCCCCAAAACGTGGCTTCATGGCTGGCTTCTTCTTGAGCCAGTCCCTAGCCCAGACCAATCATCGCTTACTCTGGCTCACTTGAGCCTGAAGGCCCACCAAAGTAAGGTTATAAGTAGATGCTTACCAGGTGGGCAGCCTCTCTCTTTGCTGGCTCCTGAACTTCTAGGTTCTGGTAAGCCTTCCCTTGTTTTGGCCCAGTCAGGCTGAGATGAGGGGAGACCCTCCACTTCTACTCCCACGTAAGCTTTACCCAGTCTTCCCTCCCTCATGGTGAGCTCGCTGTACTTCCTCCTCTTTCCTTCTCTTAATCTAATTGAGTCTCTCTAAACCTTACCCTCTGATCTATAGGTTTTAATTCTTCAAATTCATAAGAATCCTAAATTTATTGGTGTGTTGGTATATTGGCAAGGAACCTCAAAATTCCCATCTCATGCCAGGTTACTGTTCCTGCAAACCTCATAGTTGTATATCTTGTTGGCCCTATGACATGGGGTGTCTGTTACAATTACAGAATCTAGGAGTGTGCCTGGAACATGTTTGGGAAATTGGCTGGAATGGGAAAGGGAAAACAGCAAGGCTGCAGGTTGCCCTGGCTCCTCTCCCTTGTGTGGTCTGACTCAAGCACTGATGGAAAAGACAAGGGAAAAGTGGCTTAAGCAGAGTGAGTGGAGTCTTTTCTGAGCCTCTATCTAGACCAAATGAGATAGTGATGTATGGAAAAGTATCCTTCTAAGTTGCAGAATATTTGACAAATGTGAAGTGTCACATCCTGCTGTATATCACCCCTCCCCTCACCATGACAAGTTTGAGTCACACAGTAAGCAAGCAAATCACCCCTTTTGCAAGCTCCTGACACCAGCAGCAACACACAGCAAGAAAAAAAGCTGACAGCCTGACAAAACCCAAATGGAAAATAAAAATGAGCAAAGACCAGCAGACACTTGAGAGAGAGAGAGAGAGAGAGAGAGAGAGAGAGAGGGCGCAAGAGCGAGCAAGCGAGCATGCGCACAAACTCACACTGCTTGGTGCAAACATCCTCTAATTGCCTTCATACTCCTCTGGCTCACTCCATCTGCTAACATTTAAGCAAACTCAACTACTGGACTCCTGGCAGCTGTGAGGAGATGCGTGTCCCAAGTACCTGCCTGGTTGTGGTAGCAGGGACGAATAAGGACAGAGGATCCACCAGCAAGGCTCAACTGCAGATGCAACTACACATTTAACATGTGTTGTGCCAAACTGAGCAAACAAGCTCCCCTGGCTGCACAGACACACTAAACAGCAGAATCATTCTCGGGAGGAAGGCGGCAGTAGCCTGTGTGGGCAGGAATGCTGCAGTGGCCCATGCATCTGAAGCAGCCTGCCAGGCTCTCCCAGCAGGGAGGTGCATGGACCTTGCTTGGGCTGTGATTAGGCTTCTGGAGGGAAATGACCGGAAATGTAGGCACCCACACTCCACAGTGTGGGGTAGCTAAGCCTCTTTTGGCAACGGCTCCAAATGACATTCTCTGTATTTAGAAATGCCAACCCTTTGATTTCAGCCTCACTTTGATCAAGACTCCCCTGCTCTCCCTATGTGACACTCATCAATCAATGCCCCCATCCTTTCACCGTTCTGGGCATCCATTGCCCATGGTCAGGCTTCTCCAGAGTCTCTAGTCTCTCAGGAGGACCCCTAAGGAACAACTAGGTAGTATGTATTTAAAAAAACAACACAACCACCATACCATAGCATCTTGGGGAAAAGTCCATTTTTAGATGATGAAACTATGACGATGCAAAGAGATACCTAGTTGTGTTCACACCAGCTGGGGGCAGGGCAAGGACCTAAAGGAAGAACCTTCCTTGAATCAAATCTAAAATGTGTCACACATATTATGAAAAAAAGGAAACAGCACTTAGTGGCATTTGCTATGAGCTAGGGACTAGCATATTAGTCACTTTCCTGGTATGACAAAACACTGACAAACACAACTTGAGGAAGGGCGGATTTATTTGGCTCTCATTTTAAAGATGTATCTATCTTGGTGCAAAAGGCTTGGTGGCAGGAGGATGAGGCAGCTGGCTACATCGTATCCACAGAGAGGAAACCAAGATCAATACTGCTGCTCAGCTGGCCTTTTCCCTTTTATACTTTCTAGGACCCCAGTCCATGGATAGTGACACCCACACTTAGGATGGGTCTTTTTACCTCAATTAACTTAATCTAGAAACTCCCTCAGATATGTCCAGAAGTTTGCTTCCATGGTGATTCAAACCCCCATCTAACTGACAAGATTAACCACTACACTAGGCTGGGTGCACTCACATACTTTCTCCTAGTTCAGAAGTTACCATCATCCCGTGAGCCAGTCTCAAAGAAGTGGGGCAACCCTCCTCAGTTTCAAAGGCAGATTAGAGTCTTGCCCTGGTCTGATTACAAAGCCAGTTCTTCATACCAGACCTATTGCCTACAGATTTCAGAATAAAGGGCTAGGGTAGAGTAGTTAAATTGGAATACAGGTTTCTTTTTTATATTGTGCTCGTGGAAGAATAACATAATGGTATGAGTATCAGGGAGTCACATGGGTTCAAGATTCCAACAGAATTTGGAAGGTGAAGCTGGACATCAGTGAGAAGGGTTGTTAATGGAAGCCTCTGTTTCCTGGGATGACCACCACTTTGTAATTTGTGGAGATTCTTAAGAGGTGGCTTTTGCATCTCCAAGTGGCTCCCTCTCCCCTGTCAAACTGAAGCTACAAGGGCAAGACAGACTTCCTTGGGCTGAAACACATGGTGGAAGTGCTGGACTAGAGTGCCAGTCAGTGGCTTCTGGGACACAGAAAACTCTGTGGGGTAGGGAGAGGGGCTCACAGGTTTCTCCTGCTATACTATTTACTTCCTGTAAATGTCAAAGTTTCTAAAATAAAGTGTTTAAAAAACAAATTGTTTATTAGAATATGTCAATTTTAAAAAGGCCATTTTAGTATTTCCTTTATTTAAAAGATTTAATGAGAAACCTCTGAGAGATTCATAGTGGTGAGGCAAGTGTTAACAGTGCAGGATTTGGGGCCTGCATCATCTCTCTCGCTCTCAGTGGGGTGGGGGGTGAGCAGGAAAGACAAGGCTTGGGGATTTTATAAAAGCTCCCCAGTGATTTGGTTTACTCCTGGGTGAGAACCCCTCTGCTAGCAGAAAAGTGCAGAAACCACACTTTCCAGCATATTAATTGTGAGAATAAATACTTTGCATAATGCAAAACTTGTGCCTCCAGCTAATCTGCAGGCAGATGACACTGCTTGAGGAGCTTCTGATTCAGCAGAATAAAAACTGTTTGTGACCGAACAGCTTCCCTCTGTTAGCCAGGGGTGGATTAACAATTAGACTGTATTCCCCAATATCTCTTCTCAACTGCTGACACTTGTCGAGCTATGGGCTCTAGTGATTTCAGAATTAGAAACTAGGAAAAGTTTGGAGGAAAAACTATGAAGATGACGTTCAACAGAAGCAAAAGGAAAGCCATTACTTCTTTTACAACAAAAGTCACCCTCCAGGTCTTGTCCCCCTCCTTCCCTTCCCTTCCCTTCCCTTCCCTTCCCTTCCCTTCCCTTCCCTTCCCTTCCCTTCCCTTCCCTTCCCTTCCCTTCCCTTCCCTTCCCTTCCCTTCCCTTCCAAGACTCATTCTCTCTTGTTTCCCTTCACTGACAGCAGAAGGCAAGGAGGGGCTGTGATGGAATCATGGGTGAGGCAGTCCACAGGGAACACTCTGTTAGGGGCAGAAGCAGAGTCTTTGTGGGGTAGGATCATGTGGAGGCAGCTATATAGGCCAAGCCAGGCCCACCACAAAGGAGGCAAAGCCACCTGCAATTATATGCCCCTAGAATTCATATGTTTAAGGGCTAACTCCCAATGTGACTGATTGTATGTGGAGACAGGGACTTTAAGGAGGTAATCAGGGGTTCTTGACCAATACGGATGTCTTCACTAGAAGAGGACAAAGCCCAGCAAGGTAGCACACATCTCAGATCCCAACATTTTGGAGGCTGAGGTAGGAAGATTGAGAAAGAGTCTATACCAGGAAGTCAATGCCAACTGGGGCTACATAGTGACACTGTCTCAAGAAATAAAAAAATAAACACACACAAGAAGCAACTCCATGGTGCACACAGAGAAAAGACCATGTGAGACCTCAGGAAGAAGGCTGCCATCTGCAAGCCAAGGGGAGGAACCTCACCAAAAACAACCCTGTTGGTACCCTGAGCTCAGACTTCTTGTATCCAGACTATGTGAAAATACATCTCTATTGCTTAAACCTCTCCCCCTCCACTCTGGCATTTCATCATGGCAGCCTGAGCTCACCAATACACCCAAGGTCTTCTCCTTGATGGAAATGCTCACCTGAAAGTGACCTTCCCCTGTACTGCAGTTCTAGATCAGATCCAACCCATGCCTTCATCCAGAGAACTATGATGGAGAAGACAGACACAGGAGATTTTTCCAGCCTTGAGAACCATGACAAAAGTGGTATACCAGGCTTCTAGCAGGTTAGATAGAGGATCTAAGAGATGAGGGATGGCATATCAGGAGGGAGGAAGAGTGCTTGAAGCCTGCCAAGGACACAGACATGATTCGGGTTTGCTATGGGACTGAATAAAAAGTGGAATAGTCAGATACGGCCTTGAGGTGGGCTGGAAGGACAGATCACAGAGACCTTGGAGGATAGGTTACAGTGTTTAGACCTTTCCAGAGGGTGAGGGAGCCTTGTGAAGGTTCAAAACAGAGTGGCAAGACTGATACAAGGGGGAAAGTGAAGAGACCTGTTCTCATGTTGGCATGGTTCTTATCTCCTTTAATCCTCCATACAAATACCATTTGGACATGGAAAACAGACTCACAGAGGGTGTCTTGCCCAAGGCCCCACAGCTAGTCAGCAGTGGAGCTCAACTTCAAACTTGTGCCCAGTACCAAAGCGAATACCCTGTCCACCCAGCCATTTAAAGCCCCAAGCCAGCTTTGAGGTCATTATCTCCTTCCCTTCCAATCAGAATGGCTATTTTAAGAAAGGAGATCTGTAATTCACATTGATTTTAGGGTTGGGAAGCAGGAAAATTAACCACAAAAGTTTCCAATGTGCAGGCCACCTACAGAATGAGTTCTTGTATCCCTTCTCTTACAAGACAGCCAAGGGATAAAGTTGAAATTTTTTCCTATTGGATCAAAAACCCAACAATGGAGACAAGATGTGAAAAGAAAGCTACAAAGACATGTAGGAAGAACAGTGCCCCAGGTGAGCAGCTGTCCCACATTCACTGTATTTTCAATGTAGTGTTAATAGCCTCTCTCAAATATTATCCACTTCTCAAACTCTGTCCATTTTCTGTTACAGTCGAAGAATACCTGATACTAATGCATAAAGAAAAAAGTGTTTATTTTTGGCTAATGTTCTGTAAATCCAAGAGCATGGCAATGCTATATGCTTGGTTTCTAGCGAGGGGACTCAGTGTGGGAAGGAAAGTGGGACATGCAGAGAGGTCACATGTCGAGAGAGGAACAGAGAGAAAGCTCAGGAAGCAGAAATTACTATCCACTCTTGTGAAATTAACCCATCTTGTGAAAAAGACAGTAACCTCTCCTAATAGCCTGATCAGTTCTTTAAAAAATATTTTCATTTATGATAGAGATAGAGAGAGGGAGGAAAAGGGAGAGAGGAAGAAAGAGAATGATCGAGAATGGGTGCACTAGGGTCTCTTGTCACTGCAAACAAACTCCAGATGCATCTGGTACTTTCTGCATCTTGCTTTATGTGGGTACTGGGGAGACAAAACTAGGGCTTGAGTGATGGCTCAATGGATAAAAGGGCTTACTGTATAAGAGTGATGGCCTGAGTTTGGAGCCCTAGAACCCATGTAAAGATGGACACAGTAATGTGTACCTGAAATCCCAGGGCACCTATCATAAAAATGGGAGGTAAAGGGCTGGAGAGATGGCTTAGTGGTTAAGGCGCCTGCCTCCTAAGCCTAAGAATGCTGGTTCCAATCTCCAGCGGTTCCAATCTCCAGGTCCCACATTTAACCAGATGCAAAGTGACACAAGTGTGCAATGCTGCACTTGCTCACAAGGGGGCGCACACATTTGGATTTCGTTCACAGCAGCTGAGATACTGCTGGCGCGCCCATCTCTATCTGTCTTCCTCTCCCTCTCCATCTGTCTTCTCTGTCTCTCGCTCCAAAAATAAATAAAACAATAAAAAAATTTTTTTAAATGGGAGGTAAAGACAGTAGAAATCCCAGAAGCTTGTGGACCAGCTATCCTGGCATCACAGTGCCAATAACAAGAGACCTTGCTTCAAAACCAATGTGAAAAGTAAAAAAGACTCCCAAGGTTGTTCTCTGATCTTACATGCATGCTATGGCATATGCACAGCCACACCCACATACCATATATACACCATACATACATACACACAAGGATTTTTAAAAAGGCAAAACCAAAACATTTCTACCCACTTGTCTGGAGTCAATGATAATTTCTGGTTACTTAGTAGAAATACAACCACTACCCAACATGGGGAGGTAAACATGAGGTATCCACTCATGGAAATAAAATGGCCCTGAATCAGGATGGATAAAAGGATAGTATGGGGGGGAGTGCTGGAGAGATGGCTTAGTGGTTAAGGCGCTTGCCTGCAAAGCCTAAGGACTGAGGTTTGATTCATCAGTACTCAGATAAACCAGACACACAAGGTGGCATATGCATCTGGAGTTCATATGTAGTGGATATAGGCCCTGGCATGCCCATTCTCTCTCTCTTTCTCAAATAAATATTAAAAAAAGGATAGTATATGGGGAAGATGTCTAACTGAGCACTGCTTTAGGGAAAGGGTAGGGTAAGGAGAAAATCCCTCATCACACAGTTCTGATTTCAAACAATCTGACATCTAAAGCAATTTAGACAGAGATTCCAAAGAGTCTGTGAATATTAAGTCTTATACAAAAAGTCACAACCTCGAAAATATAGCACTGAAGGGAATTGGGGAAAACTCATTTATCACCCAAGAGAGGGTCCATACTTGGTGTCATCCTTCCAAGAACAACAGAAAAGGTAACATTGGCATCTGCCCTCCATGGAGCTGAGTGGTACAATGCCTGGGGTGTGCAATCCAAGAATATGGGACAATCTTTTCTCTGTCCAAATGTCAACTTTTACAGGTCAGTTTGTGCCTGGGTGAAGCCCACTGTGCAGATTCCAAGACTCTTGTCACCCTTTCTGTCATCCCCCAGTGTGATTATAGTCTACTATTAATTCCAATAACAGTGTCTATGAACAGAGTCCCGACACTTGGCAGAAATGGAATGTGACCTTTTCTAATGCTCAAAATGGGACAGTCATATTGGAGGAGGATTTAATCATTCAAAAGTGTGTGTGGGGTGGGGGAGGGATCAATCAAAAGGCAGATACAAGGTTTGGTGTGATGGTCCATGTCTATAATCCTGCTACTCTGACACGAAGGGCTACAATGTGTTCAAAACCAGCCAGGCAACTTAGTGAGACCTGTATCAAAATAAAAAGTGAAAAAAAAAAAAAAGCTGCAGATATAGCTCAGCAGTAGAGTGCTTGCCTATCTTATGTGAGACCACAAGTTCAACACCTAGTACGACCCTACAAAAGGAGTTATATTATTCGACATTTAAGAAAACATAATGCTCATCATGTGTTCTGCTGAGGCCACCAAAGGACCTCTAGTTAACAAATAGTTTAAGAATCTGTTGATTAGGAAGGTTATTTCTTTATTTTGTGACAGGGTCTCACTCTGGAGCCCAGACTGTTCTGAACTCACTATGTAGTCCAGATTGGTCTTGACCTCATGGTTCTGCTAGCCTTAGCCTCCCCATTGCTAGGATTATAGCACTGAGCCACCACACTCAGAGGCAGGGTCTTTAAGAAAGAATGTGTTACAAAATCAACCTGGTTCTCAGCTACGGGGAACTACTTCTAGGGGAAAGTCATGGGAAGTGTGCTGTGGGGAAGCAGAAGGGTCTTTCACGCCTCCACTTCCAGGCAGCACGCATGGCTCTTTCTGCTGCCAGGACTGGAGAGAACTGCTGAGCTGGCAGTTATGGTCACACCAAGCATTTCCTGCAATTAGAGTGCCAGGGAAAAGATGGCAGAGATGGGAAAAATACATGGCTTCAGACTGGGGGAGGGCAAGAGTGCTGTCTGGGTTTCTCTAAGAGATTTACATGAAAGAAGCAAGCTAGTTGTGGCCTTGGGCTGCTAGACTGCCTAGAGGGTAGCCAATACCCACACCAAACACCTGAAATGTGCCTGGGCTAAGCGAGATGTGCTGTACGTGCAAGACACACTTGTCTTGGAGATTTAGTATAAAAGCTGCAGGATAAACCTGTAACATTTTCAATGTAAACTGGGTTAAATAAAAATATATCATAAAAATTTTACTAGTTTCTTTTTAATTTTGTAAAACATGGGTCCTAGAAAACTGCACCCCCATGGTCCTTGTATTTGATTTCTGTTGAACTGCACAGATTTTCCTCACAGGCTGGCAGACAGTTCAGAGGGAAATAATACTGTGAGTAATGAAGTGACATGCCAAGGTTATATATGTACTCTGGTTAACTACTTGCTGGCAGAAAACTTCAGCTTTCGACAGCATGAGGAGCAATCTCCCAAGAGACTGGAGCTGGTCAGGTCTAATCTGGGCACCATGCTTCCCCACTTTGTGCCTCGGGTGGTTAATCTGTAAAATGGAAGGGGTGGGGTCAAATTCTTAAGTGATGAAGGAACAGTCTGCACTGTTTCCATCATGCATGATGGAGTAATTCTAGAACAAACGAGTATAACCCTCACAGGTCTTTATCCTCAGCCAGGACCCATCCTGGGAAGCATGGCTGTTCATCTGCTGGCCCTGCTTTAGTCCCATCCCTGGGCACAACTCACGGGTTCTTCTGTGACATGCTAACGTGGCTGCAGATACAGAGGGGGAGTGAGCCCAAGGTGGTGAGACAGTTCTCATCTTCTTCTTAAGGACAGAGGACCGTATGAAAAGGAAAAATCTGACAGATGATATTCAGAGGGAAATGTTACTGCTTTCAAATCTTCATGATAACTATCTACTACTGCAAAACTTATTACTAACTCAGAAATCTACAGTTTTGATTTAAGGAAATCCAATGCCTTATATTAAATAATCCAGTTACATAATAATTCTATGAAACCCAATTTTCCCTCTTTTCAAAAATCTAACAAGGTACAAGTCAAAACAGTATCCCTCAAGTTTTTTGTTTTCTTACGTAGAAAAGAAAATGTTAAAAACATGCAACAAAGATAAAAATACCATTTTTAAACAAGGCCTGCCACAAAGCTACCTCAGCCAGCAGGGATGCTGGTGGGAAGCAGTGATACCCTGGTGAGCCTCAGCATGGACACCTGACAGCTGAAGGCTGGGAGGGCAATATCCATATCCGGGTTCCTGGCACCTGAGGTCTAATAGCACTTTCCCCTTTCAAAGGTTGGGGCTGTGTTTCTCCAGTGGTTTAGGAACCTACCCAGTCAGGCAGGTCTTAGCAGCCTGAGGCAGGAGCTATAGAGTGGGAGGCAGAGCTGGAGGAGTCCTGAGCACATGCAAGAGTTGAAAGACCCTGGTGTCCAGCCTGACAGAGGTAGCTTGATTTGTGGATCCACCCTATGTGCTGGGTGACCTTGGGTAAGTAGTTCAGGAAACTCTTGTGTAAGAAAAAATTAAAGAAATTCTATACATAAGGAGGCTATGAGGTACTGGGCATGTAACAAATGCTCTCCCAAAAGCAAATGAAAAATGTTTAGTACAACCGATTACTATAATAAAATCCAGCTGATCACCATGGAAGAAGTTAAAAAACCCATCGCAGCTAACATATGAGGCCAAGACCATATATTACAAAGAATTCAGGACAAGAAAGCAAAAGACAAAAGCTATCAGGCAATATTCCCAAATAACCCCAGATGCAGGTGAAATTTATCCACGGGCACTCCAACAACTGGATGAGAAGGAGGTTAGAACAGACTATTCACAAAGGACCCAGGTACCACCGATGACCTACCCAAGTGCACTGGTCTTGGTTATGTCCGTTTACTGCCTGACTCAGGATCAACTTAACCTCAAGGACGAATACGTTCACACCATCTGCCCCATGATGGGATGTCATATTAGGCACAAGACATCACTTATGAAGTATATTTGCCAAAAGATGTTTAATCTGTTTCTAACAATAACCCTGCAAAGTGAAGGCTCTTCAGGTCAAGGAGCACTCCGACCCAGAGTGCGGGCTCTGCACCACAACCAGCCTGCACTCTCTTCAATGCACTTGAAAAACCCCATATACTGTTTTATAGGTAAGAATTATCAAGTGAATACCTCAGATCAATTTGGTTAGATATTGGTTTCGGGTGGGAATGGGACTTATAAAAGGTAGTTTTGGATAGGTGGGGAATTTGAATATGGTTTTGGCATTAGAGAGGCTTGCAGAATTATTAAATTCCCTGGATAATATTATGATGTAGAAGAATGGTATGATTCTTAGGAGGTACGTGGTATAATATTTGTAAGAAAAATACCAAGATGCCTTCTATTTCTAGATGGCTCAGGAAACATTTGTATGTTATGTATAATTTGCACATGCACAGAAAATTGGAAGAGGGAAATAATAGAACAAATGATGAATTAAGGTCAAAGATTAATAGGTGCTTGTTTTACTAGTGAATTTCTAAACTAGCAGATTTGAAAAATTTTGAAATATAAAGTTAGGAAAGAAAGTGGAAGAGAGAGAGAGAGAGAGAGCAAGAAAAAAAAACAATAGCAACAGCCACCCCCAAATGGGAAAAAATGAAGGATGAGTTAATACTACTACCTCCCTCTTAGAGAAGCTGCTGACATTGATATTCAGGTCAGCTTCCTATCGTGTCTTCTTATTCAGTACAGTTTTTTAAATCATTTTAATAAATGTCATGTGTGCTCATTCAAACTGACACAGCCACTGTCTCAGCTTTTTTGCTGGCTGACATCAAAACCAAACTTTAAACAAAGCTATGTGGGCAGGTTGTAAGAATCCACCAGGTTGGTATAAAAGTAGGATAACAAATCCCAACCTGAAACTGACACCTAAATCCTTATCATCTATTGGGCTCCAATCTTTTCCAAAGACAGTGCTCTCTGTCACCACACTGGCACTGACAGAGGAAGGACAGCATGGGACGCTGGTTAGCCAGGCCACTGAGGTCTTAGAGGATCTGTGTGCATGCACAGAGGCTGCTCTGAGTTCAACTCTCCAGTTCCCACTCAAATGCAAGTTAGGACTGTGAGGCCTTCAACCCAGAGGGTGCAGAAGATCTGCATCCGGGTTGTATGGGTTTACATCTGTCTCTCCTGCATATTCACTGCGCATGTGCTATGGCTGTTCTGCCAGGGACACCTGTTTACTGGGTGGCATCACATTCCTGTACTATTTATTGTAGCCCCACATGTCCATAGTGTCCCCCATCCTGGAGAGGATGGCCAACATACCACACGCCCCTAAATTCCCCCATCTCTGATGCAGTCACACTCCAGAGCCTCAGTTACTTGGTGCTGGAGCCCCAGCACCTCCAAAGTGGGGTGGGAGGATCAAATGCATCGTAGCTCTTTCTAAACTTCCGCTATGTGAGTGGCACCCAAATACATAAACACACAGGCATCCTGCCAGCCTGCAGGTGGGGTTGGCCACTTGGGTCCCAGGTGGACTGATTACAGCCTTGTCAATCTAGTCAGACATTACATCCCACAGCAAATTGTGGCTCTGGAAATTCTGCCCCCAAGAAAGCAGGCATTTTGGGGTTCTCAGTGTTGCTACAGATTCAAGCCCTACCACAGTGTCAGGTTCAGAGTGAGGGCAAATAGCAAAGCCATGGGTGTTGGCAGAGGAACAGGGCAAGCATCTTTGAAGCACGATGCCACCAGAGCCATCTTAGAGTGACAATGACACCTGCCTTGAAAAGCAAAAGATAAAAAGATTGTTGGATGACTTCAGCAATCTAGACTTCAGAAAAATGCAGATGATGGCACCCTGCCCTGCTATGCACAGGCTGATTGTCTCTTTAAATTCCTGAACAATGCTGGGCCACACTGCTGCATAAACGGTTTTGAAACTGTAAGCTCTGAGCAGAAGCTGGGAGAGAATGGAACAGGGATTCTCACAATTTAGTGCCTTAGAACCTTCAGGAAAGCCTGTTAGCAGGAATATACACCCAGTACAGGGGTTCTGTCTACTGGAGACCCAAGGAACTGCACTTTTAAATGAGCTCAGTAAATGACTGGTCAGGGGACTACAGACAGTCCCCTGAATCCCTTTTCTAGAGACTTCTCTGGCTAGTGGATGCCTCCAACTCTCCTCACAGAGCACTCTTGCTCTCATTCTGTAGTGTTTATAGCTCAGGATGTAGTCAAGTGCTTCTACTCTTAGGAACAGCCATGTTAGGGGTTACACAATTGCCCGTTTCCACGGTCTCTGTTCCTCCACACAGTATAAACCAGAAGCTGACTTCTCTGTGCTGATCAGGTCTCTCCCTTTATCTACCACTTTTGAGCGCTAGGAAATCAGGACTGGACATAAAGTTCTGGTCTCTCTTTCAAGGGGTAAAGGCTTGTGGACCAGCAGAGACGTGAGGGAGGTCATGAAAGGCTATGTACAGAAGGCAGAGGAGGAAGACACACCCCAGGCCATTGGAAAAGAGTACTGAAATGTGGCCTACGACATGAACCGTGGGTTGGAGGGTTGCTGGACATGTAGTTATAAATGGACAGTTTTCTTAGACACCCAGTAGAATTTAGTGCCAACATGGTACTTTTAATAATCTCATTCAATGCTGGTTACCAACTGACTTGAATCAAAGTTACCTAATGGTATGGATTCCAGATTCCATTCATCTTCTGTCAAAAGACAAAGCCAAGTCCCTACATCTCTGGGCTATACCTTTCTCCTCCCTGGCTTTCTAGAACACATTTTCATTGCATTATTGCAAGAGGAAAGGCTACCAGAAAAGGGGAAATGAAGGAGAGTCACTAAGTCAAAGGAGTATCCTACCAAAGCTTTAGCTAAGAAAATACTTATGTCCATAGTACACACCACACCCTTTCTGGGAAGATATTACTAACCTGCAAGCTGGCCTAGTGTATCCCAAAATACCCTTCACAGAAAGCAGTTACCCTCCCAGAACAAGCCCTGTAATTATGCAGTCTCTTCAAGCGGATTGTTCTTTATCACAACTTGACATATGTTGTATTAATCCCCCAGCTTCAGTAAATAGAGCCATACTGTGCTACAAAAGCTTTCAACGGGCCTGGAGAGATGGCTTAGCAGTTAAGTGCTTGCTTGTGAAGCCTAAGGACCCTGGTTCGAAGCTTGATTCTCCAAGACCCACGTAAGCCAGATGTATAAGGTGGCGCAAGCATCTGGAGTATGTTTGCAGTGGCTGGAGGCCCTGGTGCACCCGTTCTCTCTGTCTGCCTCTTTCTCTCTCTGTCTGTGGCTCTCAAATAAATAAAAAATAAACAAAAAAATATTTTTTTAAAAAAGCTCTCAGTGACTCACATTTAAGCCAAACTGTGGTGCCACCAGCAAACATATGAACATAAATAGTCTTGTGTACCAAAATATTAGCTCTCAGTCATCTGTAATAAGATCTCTCTCACAAGGTAGCTTCACTACCTTTGATCCACAAAGAAGGAAAGGCCACTTCATCACAGGGTCATTTGCAGACAAATACTGGGAGGAAGCTGGGCTAAATCCTCTCATGTGAATGCTGAAATTATGTTCTGTGATCCTTGCTTTCACCTTCCATGGGCTGTAACCCAGCACACCCCGCCGTGTCTGAATGCACTTAGGTCAGTTTTTGCTTAGCATCTGGGATAATGAGAGAAGTAGCAGAGATAAAGGATCAAGGTTCGATTCCTCAGGACCCATGTAAGCCAGATGCATAAGGTGGTGCATACATGTGGAGTTTGTTTGTAGCAGCTGGAGGCTCTGGCATGCCCATTCTCTCTCTCTTTCTCTCTCTATGTATATATATCAAATAAATACATAAAATATAATTAAAAAATAAGTAGCTATTTATTTATTTATTTGAGAGAGAGAAAGATTCAGGGAGACAGAAAGAGAGAGAGAGAATGGGCACGCCAGGGCCTCCAGCCACTGCAAACGAACTCCAGATGCATGCGCTGCTTTGTACATCTGGTGTACGTGGGTTCTGGGGAATGGAGCCTTGAACCGGGGTTCTTAGGCTTCACAGGCAAGCACTTAACCACTAAGCCATCTCTACAGCCCTCCTTTTTCTTCTCACTCAGAGAGAAATCGGGCACTGTAAAGCACACACCTCCTTTAGGAACTTTGCGAGGTGAGAAAGAAGAAAACACCAGAGGACAAAGAGTCCAAGAAGAGAAGACAGACATTCAGAAGAGAAGGTGATGGAGAAAGAATAGTGCCTGAGAACTTGGGCAGGCTGATGTGTGGCAAAGTGAGTAGACTTACAGAAATTAAGAAGAGTAGGTGACTCAATAATTATTCAAATATTTATCACGTCCCTTCCCTGTGTCAGGTGCTGTGATGATGGGAAGGAAGAAGATTAAATCTTATTCCACACACCATGCTTCCATGAAAAACTGATTTTCTTTCTTTCTTCCCACTCATTCTCCTCTCCTTTCCATTCCTCTTTCTTTTTAATAAATGGAAGTAACTATCCTTTGTCTAACAGCTCATTCTTTCCATCTTAGAAATTAAGAATTATAGGGACTAGAGAGATGGCTCAGTGGTTAAAGGTGCTTGCTTGCAAAGTCTGATGGCCTGGGTTCAATTCCCTAGTATTCACATAAAGCCAGATGCACAAAGTAGCATATGCATGTGGAGTTCATTTGCAGTGACGAGGCCTTGGCACACTCAATCTCATTCTCTCTTTGTCTGCCTCTTTCTCACTGTCTCTCTCTTAAATAAATAAAATAAAATAAAATTCTAAAAATTAAGAATTGTAACAAAACTCACCCTTCCTACTACATAGTTTTTGTAAAAGCCTACAGTTGATTCAATACTAACACAATTAGATAGGGAACAATTTTACCACTCTCCTAAAACAATTTCCTTGTGTCCCTAATTGTTTATTTTATTGAGCCCAAAGATTTAAGCATCTACATGGTACATGTAGTCCTTAATTCACATACACAGTGTATAATGGTCATGTCAGGAAATAAACATTCCTACTGACTCAAAAATCAACCAGTTCTATTTGTTGAGAACTTTGGGACTTATTCTAGTTATTTTAAAATTTATCAGCAATTGTAGAAACCAGTAGTTTCTTATTGGAATAGAAGAAACCAATTGCTTCTTCCTTTCACTGCATTTTGGTGCCCTATCAAACTGTCTTAATAATGGCTTGTTCTTTATCTCTGTGTAAACTTGTATTCCCTGATCAGGGAATTTGTAGAAGAGACTTTTTGACTCTTGGGAGATAGTTCCAACTCCTCCTGAGGCCATGTTCATCAGCTTGATTCATGAAAGCAGAGTCATTTGAACATAAGCCCATCTATAGGAACACAGCTGATTATCCCCGACCACAGGGTCAGGCCTCATCCCAAAGCCAAACTCTTCTAGTTCCAAGTTCAAACACTTCAGTTCAATAGTGATCTCTGAAAAGCTATCCAAGCACAGAAAACAATCAAAAGGGAAGTTTGGAAACAAAAGCCAAACATGATAATTTTAAGTATAAAACAAGAATATCATCTACCTCAATCCATTCTCTTCTAACATGGTTGAAAGTAATACTAACTCCATAACCAAAAAAGTCAAACAATGTGACCTGATTTGGTTGGGAAGGTGGCAGGAAGGTGAAGTTCAATTAGCTGAACTTGTTCAATTGGTATGAGGATGTGTTTTCCAGAGCTGCAGAAAGCACATGTCACGGGGTTCCCAAGCTTATTAGGGAATGAATGTTGGGTGGGGCTGTGATGAGCAGCTGTGAGGCCCATGACATCCAATGGCTATGTCTGACACATTCCAGCTGCCTTCCTACTGGAAGATATATCCCCTTCAGTGCCACATTTCCAGGCTGCTCTGTCATGAAGAATGTCTGCTTACTGAGCTCCTACACTTACTGAGCCCCAGCACTACTCAGCAAATTTTATTCTCACAACAGGCCTAAGGTAGGTAACATTAAAGATCTCATTTTACAGAAGAGGAATCTGAGACTTCTGACAGGTCATGTAACAACCAATAGATGCAGAGCATGAATTTTAACCTGGGTATCTTGATCCCAAAGATCTTCCTTCTTACTGTTGCTAGTGAGGACTGGGTGGCAGTGGTCTTTCAGGCCACTCTTCTTCAGTGAGCCAGTTTCCAGGAAGGTTGGATTACTGACTGCCTATAACTTCCCATTCCCTGAGCAGCTAATTGCTTGCCTCTCTCTCATCTCAACACACAGGCCACAAGAAGCTCCCTACTTGGGAAACTTGCACTATTTTTCTCTGTGAGTTCATTACTCCTATTACACAGCTGGCTTAGAACATAAACTAAACTGCCAGAAGTATTCTCTGCCTGGCATCCAGAAGCTTCCCCAAAGCTAGACTTACTATATTTTAGAAAGCCCTTTATTATTTAATAACTCCTGTAATAAGAAAAGTGGCACACTATCAGAAAACACCAAATTAGTTTCAAACTTAATCACAAATTTCCACCCCAAGTCTCCTGCAGGTTCAAAAGACAAGCAGGGCAAGGAGATGGCTCCCATCACTATACCACTTCACAATTCAGTGTAGTAGAAGGAAACACAGGAACACTTACCAAAATTTCCACCAACTGTCATAAACTTTATATATACCACATGTCATCTAAAACAGCAGTAGGACTGGTCCTGAAAAATAATACAAAAGAGACAACTTGTCATTCAGAAACATGACTTAATAAGCAATGTGCTTTCTTTTCTGCACACAATGACATCTTCCCTCGGTTGTGGCAGCCATCAATGGATCAAACTCTACTACGAGTTTCCCCTTTGCTTTGCCCAGGAAGAAAAACCAATTCACAAATTACCTTAGCACATTGATATAGAAGAACAAACAACAATGGGGAAAAAACAACAGAACAACAGAACTCTGCTTATAGAGATCTGAATTTTTTTTTTATTTATGAGAAAGAGAGAGAGAGAAATTGGCATGCCGGAGCCTCCAGCCACTGCAATAGAACTCCAGATGCGTGCGTATGTGCAACCTCAAGAGCATGCGTCACCTCGTGCATCTGGCTTACTTGGGTTATGGGGAGTTGAACCTGGGTCCTCAGGCTTCACAGGCAAGTGCCTATACCGCCAAACCATCTTTCCAGCCCCAAGATCTGAAACTTTAATCCTTTATAGTAATCAAAGGGAAGAGAACAATATCTAAAATCAAACTTGTAACACTGTTCCCTGCAGCAAGCTCCTCCTTTCATCAGTCATGTTCTCCCTTCGCAGCTCTGAGAGATCTGTAGATCTTGTTTTACTCTCTGTAAAATCAAAATTATGGAACTAACCTCACAGTGTGGCTATGAGGATTAAATAGGATCAATTCAATGACATGTATGCGGCATAGAAAGGCTTAGAACGGCACCTGCATTTAAGTCAGTGCTCAGGACACCTTACACCTGACCTTCCTTCCCCTGAAGACCTGCCTTCCACCACTTCCTATAGCCTGCACACTCGTCTGTGAGATGACATCAGTCCAGGACTCAAGTTCCACACATTCTCACCTGTCCCTCTGGGCTGGGCAGCCCAGATAATGGCTCAGGCAGGGGCTCTTCTTCTCCTTTCTGTACTAGTCTACAAACATGTTTTTCAGAATGTTTTTATATGTAAAAATTAAGAAAAAAAATGCATGGAATTCAAAAGAGGCCAGGTGTATACATATATCATTATCAAAATATTTAATTAACAAAAGGGAATGGACTTCCTTTAATGTTTAAATAATTTTTAGCCAGTCTAAAAACTAATGTACTTTTTTATATACCCTTAAATAAGTGATTATTTAATGTAACAGTCACAAATTCTATTGGGCATAAGTAGCTAAGGCTATCCCATGATATAAAGAAATGGTAGGTTTCATTTAAAGGCTAAGAAAAATGATGAGGCAAAATTTTCCCACCCATCCTTCCATCCACGGACCTCATGGGTTGAGTCCCAGCTTTAAGGCTTCTTTTAACTCTTTTTTTTTAAAAATTGTTTATTTTTATTTATTTATTTGAGAGAGAGAGACAGAGGGAGGGAGAGAATGGGTGCACCAGGTCCTCCAACCACTGCACACGAACTCCAGATACATGTGCCACCTTGTGCATCTGGCTTATGTGGGTCCTGGGGAATCGAGCCTCGAACTGGGGTCCTTAGGCCTCACAGGCAAGTGCTTAACCACCAAGTCATCTCTCCAGCCCTCTCTTAACTTTCATCACCCTTGCTGTCTTGATTTTTCAAATGTGGCATCATTTTAACTTTTTGTTTTTATATTTTTAAATTTTATTTTGACAAAGATACTTTGTATTTTAAATCGTAAGCACAAAATTATATTTTTCCATCCTTTTATTCCTTCCTGAATAAGCCTATCACAGACACAGTAGGAAGGCACTCATTCATCAGGATTGTTTGAATCAACCTGTGATTAAGAACACCATTATGCTTGTTCTACACAAGCTCACCTAATATTAATATTATCTCTTCTCTCTTTGGCAGCCCATGAGGTCCTAAAACTGTGGTTGGACACCTGAGCATTCTATACTTAAGATTATAGGCAACACAATTCCTCTTCTCTTCCTTCTCTTGAGAGTGTTTGCTTAAAGTATGTACTGGTCTCTGGGAACAGAACACCCCGGGGGCCTGAGTAACAAATGCAATTCCTGGAGTGTCAAGTCCAGAAGCTTTCTCCCGCTAGTCCAGAGTAGCTGGGACTCTGTAACCTTCAAGCCCTGTCTTGGACAAGGAGTCGTTGGTGTTTTCTATGTGCGGATCCGTGTTGGTGAGGCAGTTAGTACTGTTTAGCCTCCACCAGAGACAAGAGCATGAGCTAGCTCTTGCAAGTCACACATAGGTGAATGTGGTGCTGAAGCAAGAGGGGCAAGCAGATGGAAAGGTCCAACTCCATCTTCCTTTCCTGTACCCTTACACCCTCGTGAAGGACTACTGTACACCTGGCCACATGCTTCATTCTGAGCCCACTGCATCGGTGACAGGAAAGACTCCTGCTGGACAACGGGAGATCCTATCCTTTCTCCTAGACCACTTCAGCTCGGGTTCCCTGTGCATCTTTTCTTCCTTTTCAGATGGAAAGGCATGACTTTCTGGACTGCAAACCACTCATCAGGGCTCTGTGACCAATGGCTTTGGCAGACATTTACCACTGGCAGCATTTTGTGACTCTTAGGACAAGTGGGAGTGTGCTCGTCCTTCCCCCGCAACTCTAAGGCTGATGAGCTCCCACTCTAGGAACAAGGGCTGAACCTGGCGCCACTGAGACTCAGGCACATTTAGATTCGCCGCGTTTGAACTTGTTCTTTTTTTTTAAACTTTTTATTTTTTATTATTTTTTGGAGAGAGACACAGAGAGAGAGACAGAGGGGGGGGGAGACAGATGGGCGCGCCAGCAGTGTCTCAGCTGCTGCGAACGAAATCCAGATGTGCGCGCCCCCTTGTGGTCAAGTGTGGCATTGCGCCCTTGCGTCACTTTGCATCTGGCTAAACGTGGGACCTGGAGATTGGAACCGCTGGAGATTGGAACCAGTGTTCTTAGGCTTAGGAGGCAGGCACCTTAACCCCTAAGCCATCTCTCCAGCCCTGAACTTGTTCTTTTAAACAATACTTTTATTGTTGTGTATGGGGGGGTGGAATATGTGGGTATGCCTGGGCCTCCTGCCACTGCAAATGAACTCCAGACAAATGTGCCACTTTGTGCATCTGGCTTTACATGGTATTGAGGAATCCACCCTGATTCCTTTAACCACTGAGCCATCTCTCCAGCCCTGAATTTGTCTGTTTTGAGACACAATGGATATATGGTATTAGTTACTGGTAACTATAACAATGATAAACAAGGCAGCATGAGTAGTTTATCTTCTTGCTTCTAGAATTGCATTGTGTGAAATGAGTAATCATATCATGGGTTACTCCCACTCCATAGTGTGTGTCCCTGTGTGCATTTCCACTAATATACTCTAGTCAGTGTATGACTCCTGACTTAAAGGCACTATTCTCTTTATATACTAGAAACAAGTGTCTCCAATAGAGTTCTCATTTCCATGGAGTATTACCTCTTTCTAACATGTCCCAGCACTTCCCCACAGTGCCTCATGGGTAGAGAACAGCGGTCTCAGTGGGAGCATGCACTTGGATGGACTAAGTCTTTGGCAGTGGGCCAACTACCCATCAGTTGGGCTCTTCTTAGAAATACTGGCTGTGAGGCTCCATTCAAACCAAGGGGATCACAATCTATTTTATAAGATTCCCCAGATGATCATTCTGCACACTAATGCTGGAGAGTCACTGAACCAAGGGACATCCATACCCTTGCCAGTGATTGGTCCAAAATAGATGTGTGGTCCAATTTACATCAATGAAACACGAAGAAAGATCTGTTAGGAGCTGCCCTTCTGGGAGAAACTCCTTCCTCAATTTTGGGTAGTGGGTCATGCCTGGAATTTCCATTGCTATCTTGCTATAGCCTAAGGATACAGCTGGCCCAGAGACAGGAAAAACGCAGGAAAGCAGAGTGTAGTTATTGCTCAGGTCAGCCTTGAGGTCTATGGCAACAATAAATTTCTCATTGTTTACCTAAGGTGAGTTTTCAATTATCTGCAGCTGGAAAACTTTCTGCTGAATCAGTTCCAAATGAAGTATTACAAGAGTAACAGAACACCAATGGGGGGCTTAGCCAATGCTGAAGAGTACAGGCAGGTGGTGTAGGGAAAATGGAGCGACCAAGAGCTGGAGAAATACCAGAGACACACTTCAGAGATATACTGCCCAGCAGTAGTCCTGGTCGTTATAAGTGTGGTTCATTTCCACAAGCTTTCTAAATCAGTGAGACTCAATCAACAGGAGGAAATAGTGAACACTTTGCAAATGGCTTTAAGCAGGGTGGTCAATAGTTGCAGAAGTCACATGGATGTCATTTCCTGCAAAGACAATGGGCAGCTAACTGCTCGGCCTCAGCCTCCATTAGGGAAGACAAGCTGTGATATGTAATTACTGACTGATAAGTAAGGAAGTGCTTAAGGCTCTCAGACTCTGGTTCTGGGTCTGTTCCAGTTACTTGGGGAAATGGAAGAAAAGTCAGCTGGTCTGGAAAAGATTTCAGGGGCAGCACCTTAGACAAGCACATGCAGCAGTTTTGTTTTGATTGTCACTAATGCTTAGTAAAGACCTGTTTGGGGAAACCACACAGACAAGCTTATAAAAGCATATGTAGCTTTGCCATGATTTGATTCACACGTAAGAGTGGTGTAGTATAGGTGACTGGGACATCTAAACAGACCATACATCCTAACTTTGGGTTGGAATCAAGGTTACTATGGCGGCTCATCTCTATGCCTATCACATGTTCCAAGTGGACAGAGCAGTACTTTGAGGGCAGGCACTTTATTTTGGTCACTGTTGTGCTCCCAGTGCTTCCTCAGTGCCTGACATGATTTTAAAATCTCTGCTCAGTGAATGAATAACTGGAGGACCTCATCCTCTGAGAACGTCTCACAGGGGCTCTAATTGCTCCCACCTAGCTGACAGCTCTCCACTCACTCTTCCTTCCACCTATCAACACACATGGATCTCTGGGTCACAGGCTGTTTGAGTAGCTCCTAGAATGACTTAGCAGGACGAGTAGGCCAGCTCTATAGTTTCTTGGTGAGAAGCTGGGTCCATTGAGGCCTGCTAGAGACTTAGAGGGCAGCATAAGGCAGGATTTCACTCAAGCTACTGACCCGGTGGCTACCAACATTGGCAAAATGCTGCAAAGGAGCATTTTGGTGTATAGTAGGTACTCAAACATATTTGTTAACTGACTGACTGCCTACATCGAGGGGTCTCATGCATGTACCAAGGAGCCTCAGTTTTTCTTACAATAGAGTGCTCTCCAAAAGTAAGACACAAAGAAGAGAGGATAAAGGAGTAGCTGGAGCACCAGCCGCTCCCCGCAGCACTTCACAGTCACCTCCAGAAACTGCAAGGCTTGAGATGCTGCTAGAAAACTCACGACTGCAAAGTGTGCCCACACACACCTGCAATTCCAGCTCACGGGAGGCTGAGGCAGGAGGATCTCAAGTTTGATGCCAACCTGGGCTACACAGAGAGACCCTGTCTCAAGGGAGGGGGAAGGGTAAGAAAAAGAAAATCAGAGATTTACAGAGTCAAGTCTTTAGCTCTGCCTCCAAAGCAAAGATGGGGTGTCAGTGCTCCTTCCTGCACTGCTCTCCTGGGGCTCTGGCTGCTCTGTGTACAGAAAGTGCAGGCCAGGAAGCTTGTGCACACACTAACAAGAGATTTAAAAGAGGCCCCAACTCCTGCACATTGCAATATTCTCTGCAAGCCTAAAGTTAATTGTCTGAAAAATTGAAGAGTTCCAAATGGTAGAATAACACATTAAACAAGCAAGCACACAAAGCCCAATCGCAGGGTGGAGGATGGTTCCCTAGGGAGCCAAGCCCACTCTGCCTGACTGGGGCCTTCCTTCCTTGTTGGGGGGCCTTGCAGGGTGCTCCAGAGGTCTCACTACATTGGCTTTGTTTCTCATTCTGTCGATGCTTGCTTCACTCCAGCAAGCTAGAAAGATTCAAGCAAGGCCATGGTGGCTCTTTAATGATTTGCATGAGTGGGAGGACTAGCAGAGAGAGGCGAGGAGGACAGAGATGAGCACAGGAGGCATTAGGCCAGCAGAAGGAATCACTGACAGTAGACTCAGGGGCCAGGAAGGTCATACTACAAGTGTGCCTCTCACTGCAACGCCAAAAGAGGGGCTGAGGCTCACTGAGCACGGTACCCAGACCAGCAAAGTTCATCTTCAGCTACTAAGAAGCTAAGGGTAGGCTGCTCCTGGGACCCATGGTTCTGAAGTTGGACTATAGAGATACAGTTTGGGGGCCCATGGGCACTAATGGGTGGACTGAGCTATTCAAATAGATGATTTGGCAGAGGGAGTACTGCCCCCACTACCACAACCTCCATCAGTCTCCAAGCAATAGTGCAGTATTATTATCATTTCTCCCCCTCCTTCCTCTTCCTCTTCCTCTTACTATATTTAAACCTCTAGGCCAAGAGTACCCAGTTCATTTGAGGAAAATAAATGTTATTAAATAAATAGAGTAACTATCTTGAGTGGGGAATATGTGAGTCTGTAAGATTCTTTAGAATGGAATGCATGTGTGGAATAAACTCATCATTCTCTTCTTTCCAGCCATGAGTTCCTGTCAAGCAATCACATCACTTACGCGTCAGAGAGAAAACAAAACAAACCAAGCACTGTGTCTCTGCAGTGAACTGATTGTTTCTGACTTTCCCCTTAAGCCAAAGTAGTTCACGGGATCTGCGATTCGGTCTAGACAGAAACACTGCTTTGCTCTAACACATGTCACTGCTGGACACATCCCCTGCCCCTTCCTAACCACACACCACTCCCCAAACCCTCCAGAGAAACATTCTGGAGTGAAAGGGGAAATGCAGTGTCCCATGCTGCCCACAAGGAAGTTTCAGTGATGTGTATACAGAGACCTTGGGTGTGGGACAGTTTAATATCAGAATACAGAATTTTGGAATTTTGTGGAATATTAAAGAATGTCAGATATATAGTTTGTTTTGTTTTTTTGAGGTAGGGTCTCACTCTGGCTGATCTGGAATTCACTATGGAGACTCAGGATGACCTCGGACTCACGGTGATCCTCCTATCTCTGCTTCCCGAGTGCTGGGATTAAAGGTGTGCACCACCACACCCAGCTGTCAGATATATATATATATATATATATATATATATATATATATATATATATATATATATATATATATATATATGTTTTGGTTTTTGTATGTATGTATGTATATATATATATTTTGGTCTCACTCTGGTCCAGGCTGACCTGGAATTAGCTATGTAGTCTCAGGGTGGCCTCGAACTCACGGCAATCCTCCTACCTCTGCCTCCCGAGTGCTGGGATTAAAGGTGTGCGCCACCACACCCGGAAGATATATTTTTATATGTACACATACATACGTAATTTTTTTTCAAAGTAGGGTCTCACTCTAGCCCAGGCTGACCTGCAACTCACTCTGTACTCCCAAGGCTGGCCTCAAACTCACAGTGATCCCCTCCTACCTCTGCCTCCCTAGTGCTGGGATTAAAGGCATGTGCCACCACCTGGCTCAATGACATTTTTTTAAAAAGTTTTTTTTTGAGGTAGGATCTCACTGTAGGCTGGGTTGACCTGGTACTCATGCTGTAGTCCCAGGCTGGCCTCGAACTCTTAGCAATCCCCCTACCTCTGCCTCCCACGTGATGGGATTAAAGGAGTAAGCCACCCCACCCAGCCATGTCTGATATTTTTAAAACTATTTTTAGTACCATAACTCTGTATGTATGTGTGACACACACACGTGCTTCCAAAACTTATATAAAACTCTAACATACTACATAGAAATAGACAGAACAGCTCTTGTTCACACACAAAAAGGACAAACTCTCATCATCCTATGCATCCACCTGGTCCAATTGTAACTTCCAAGTAAACTAAATGTTTTATGGGCACTGACAATCCCTGACATATTCCCTCACAAGACCCAATCTGTCCCAGTATCTCTCACAGCCCATGAGAAGGTGTCCACCGTTACAGAATTGAGCATCTCTGGTAGCCCATGGGAAGGTTCTCACCATTATAGAGTTGAACATCTCTAGTAGCCCATGGGAAGGTTCTCACTGTTACAGAATTGAGCATCTCTAGTAGCCCATGGGAAGGTTCTCACTGTTATAGAGTTGAACATCTCTAGTAGCCCATGGGAAGGTTCTCACTGTTATAGAGTTGAGCATCTCTAGTAGCCCATAGGAAGGTTCTCACTGTTATAGAGTTGAACATCTCTAGTAGCCCATGGGAAGGTTCTCACTGTTATAGAGTTGAGCATCTCTAGTAGCCCATGGGAAGGTTCTCACTGTTATAGAGTTGAACATCTCTGGTAGCCCATGGGAAGGTTCTCACTGTTATAGAGTTGAGCATCTCTAGTAGCCCATGGGAAGGTTCTCACTGTTACAGAATTGAGCATCTCTGGTAGCCCATGGGAAGGTTCTCACTGTTATGGAGTTGAACATCTCTAGTAGCCCATGGGAAGGTTCTCACTGTTATAGAGTTGAACATCTCTAGTAGCCCATGGGAAGGTTCTCACTGTTATAGAGTTGAGCATCTCTAGTAGCCCATGAGAAGGTGTCCACCGTTACAGAATTGAGCATCTCTGGTAGCCCATGGGAAGGTTCTCACCGTTATAGAGTTGAGCATCTCTAGTAGCCCATGGGAAGGTTCTCACTGTTATAGAGTTGAGCATCTCTAGTAGCCCATGGGAAGGTTCTCACTGTTATAGAGTTGAGCATCTCTGGTAGCCCATGGGAAGGTTCTCACTGTTATAGAGTTGAACATCTCTAGTAGCCCATGGGAAGGTTCTCACTGTTATAGAGTTGAACATCTCTAGTAGCCCATGGGAAGGAAGGTTGAACATCTCACTGTTCTCACTGTTATAGAGTTGAACATCTCTAGTAGCCCATGAGAAGGTGTCCACCGTTACAGAATTGAGCATCTCTGGTAGCCCATGGGAAGGTTCTCACCGTTATAGAGTTGAACATCTCTGGTAGCCCATGGGAAGGTTCTCACTGTTATGGAGTTGAACATCTCTAGTAGCCCATGGGAAGGTTCTCACTGTTATAGAGTTGAACAACTCTGGTAGCCCATGGGAAGGTTCTCACTGTTATAGAGTTGAACATCTCTAGTAGCCCATGGGAAGGTTCTCACTGTTACAGAATTGAGCATCTCTGGTAGCCCATGGGAAGGTTCTCACCGTTATAGAGTTGAACATCTCTGGTAGCCCATGGGAAGGTTCTCACTGTTATAGAGTTGAACATCTCTGGTAGCCCATGGGAAGGTTCTCACTGTTATAGAGCTGAGTATCTCTAGTAGCCCATGGGAAGGTTCTCACTGTTACAGAATTGAACATCTCTAGTAGGCCATGGGAAGGTTCTCACCGTTATAGAGTTGAACATCTCTAGTAGCCCATGGGAAGGTTCTCACTGTTATGGAGTTGAGCATCTCTAGTAGCCCATGGGAAGGTTCTCACTGTTATAGAGTTGAGCATCTCTAGTAGCCCATGGGAAGGTTCTCACTGTTATGGAGTTGAGCATCTCTAGTAGCCCATGGGAAGGTTCTCACTGTTATAGAGTTGAGCATCTCTAGTAGCCCATGGGAAGGTTCTCACTGTTATAGAGTTGAACATCTCTGGTAGCCCATGGGAAGGTTCTCACTGTTATAGAGTTGAGCATCTCTGGTAGCCCATGGAAAGGTTCTCACTGTTATAGAGTTGAACATCTCTAGTAGCCCATGGGAAGGTTCTCACTGTTATAGAGTTGAACAAATCTGGTAGCCCATGGGAAGGTTCTCACTGTTATGGAGTTGAACATCTCTAGTAGCCCATGGGAAGGTTCTCACTGTTATAGAGTTGAGCATCTCTGGTAGCCCATGGGAAGGTTCTCACTGTTATGGAGTTGAGCATCTCTAGTAGCCCATGGGAAGGTTCTCACTGTTACAGAATTGAGCATCTCTGGTAGCCCATGGGAAGGTTCTCACTGTTATAGAGTTGAACATCTCTGGTAGCCCATGGGAAGGTTCTCACTGTTATAGAGTTGAACATCTCTAGTAGCCCATGGGAAGGTTCTCACTGTTGCTGTGTTGGTGAGTCAACTCCTTGTCTTCCCCCCACCTTTTTTTAAACAAAACCCCATTTTAACTATCCCTGAAGATGCCATGTTTAAATCAATATGCCTCTCACAAAACTGCATTTCTGAAGTAATTACTGATTTACTTCCCAGCTCTGGTTTGAAGTTAGTGAAATTTTGATGTAAATGTTAGCCCAGGCAAGCTGGCTGAACTTGGAAAAATTCCTTATTATGTGAGGTAAGAAGCACAGGAGAAGCTTTCCTTCTCTCCTTTTTCTTTTTCTTTGAGGTAGGGTCTCACTCTAGCCCAGGCTGACCTGGAATTCACTATGTAGTCTCAGGGTGGCTTTGAACTCTCGGCAATCTTCATACCACTGCCTCCCCTAGAGCTGGGATTAAAGGCATGCACAATCACACCTGGCTTTTCCTTCTCTCCTTTGTTGCTTTTCAGTTCATCAAAACAGATCTCGATCATCAGAATACCAATTAACCTATCAATAAGCCCAAGAAAAGATGTATAAGATCATTTACACCAAAAATCACAAAGACTGTGTAAATTAAAGAAGACTAAATGATAGAAGCTTATGTCATATACACCAACTGGAAATCTCAATGTTGTAAGATATCCATTCTCCCGCAAATTAAATCTTCAGTTTCCAAATAAAAGTAAAATCCAGTGACTTCTTTTTACATTTTTTACAGAGAAAGAAAATTGGCACGCCAGAACCTTAGCTACTACAAACAAAGTCCAAATATATCACAACCTGTGTGTATGATTCACTTTGTGCATGAGGCTTATGTGGGTTCTGGGGAGTCAAACCTGGGTCCTTAGGCTTCACAGGCAAGCGGCATAACTGCTAAGCCATCTCTACAGCCCCTATTTTTATTATTTTTATTAATTTATTTACTTAAGGGAGAGAAAAAAAGGGGCAAATAGAAAAAGAGAATGGGTGTGCAAGGGCTTCCAGCCACTGCAAACAAACTCCAAATGCATGTGCTATTTTGTGGATGAGGCTTATGTGGGTACTGGGGAATCAAACCTGAGTCCTTAGGCTTTGAAGGCAAACACCTTAACTGCTAAGCCATCTCTACAGCCCCTATTTTTATTTTTTTTAAAGCTTATTTACTTAAGGGAGAGAAAGAGGTAGATAGAGAATAGGTATGCAAGGGCCTCTAGCTACTGCAAACTCCAAGTACATGTGCCACCTTGTGCATCTGGTTTATGTAGGTACTGGGGAATTGAACCTGGGTCCTTAGGCTTCACAGGCAAGCACCCCAGCCACTAAGCCCTCTCTCCAATTTATAACTAGTGATTTTTTTCCTGGAGGGAATTAGCAAGCAAAAGTTATATAAAAATGCAAAGGACCAAAATCCAAGAAGAATCCAGATGTCTGTCCTATAGAAATATTATACATGCTCACCCACTGAGGCACTATTGGAATAGTCTGAAACTGAAAACAATTCAATAACCCATCTACTCCAGAAGGGAGGATTAAATTCTCATCTAGTTATACTTGACCAGGCCATATAGCAATGAGAATAAACAAGCTCTAGTTCATAGCAACACAGGCATGTTTGATTGGTATAAATTTCCTAATAGCTAGAACCAATCTTTGTTATATAACAGCATGTTACTAGTTTCTCTTGGTGGAAGTTGGTGCTGTCTGGAGAGGGGCCTAAGAATGTTCCTAGAGCTTGGGTTTCATCCCCTCCACCTAGCCACACTTTATACATGGCATGCTCACTTCATGAAAAACTCATTACCAGTGAACTGAACACTTTGTGCACTTTTCTACACAAGAATGCTATGTTTTAACTTTTTTTTTTTTCAGGTATGGTCTCACTCTGGCCCAGGCTGACCTGGAATTAACTATGTAGTCTCAGGGTGGCCTCGAACTCATGGCAGTCCTCTACCTCTGTCTCCCAAGTGTTGGAATTAAAGGTGTGCACCACCACACCCAGACTATATTTTAATTTAAAAAAATCTCAGAAAAGAGCCAGTCCCCAGACAGTTAGCCCATCTAGTGCTGGACAGTGCTACATGAGGAAAGTGCTACAGGGGGAAAATGGCCAACATCTGGAGCAACTTGAGGTCTAAGCTACAAACAACTTGACGTGATGCTCACACAAATGCAATAGTGACACACAGCCATGGTGGGTCACCAACTGCTATTGGATTGGCTAACAGATCCACTCAATGGAAAGGAACCCATATCTGGAACTGGGAAACGAGTCAGAATCATATCCAGATAATGATTTTGCCTTCCAATATTATGCTCCCACTATTCTTGGGCTATTAAATTCTCTCTAAATTAATAATGGTTATCCCATTTAACTGTGCTGACTTCACTCTCCATTGGAAAATCTGCTTCTCTTTTTCAGATGGGAGGGGGGACCTGAGGAGATAAACCCATTGCACTTCAACCCTGGCCCCAGCTGAAACCACAGAGGAATTGGGAAAATGAGCAAGAGTGCTGTTTTCTCAGTGAACCTGATATCAGCAAATGGATGAAGGAGATAGACACTGAGGACACGCAACACCTATCAAACCAGAGATCCAGAGGCCCCTAATGAGCCCATCACTCGAGTAGACTTAAAACGTACCAAGCATGGCTTAGGAAATTTTGCAGAAGAGGCGGAAAGACTGTTAGAGCCACAAGTTGGGACATTATGCACAGACATTGCCTCTCCCCCATAACTGACTGTTGCCCCCATACTGTACAACCCACAATTCCTAGGGGGATGACCTGCATCCCTGATGAGAAGGGTCCCTTCAGAAAAGGGGCAGGGGATGAGGGAAAGGATGGTACTAACATGTGGTATTTACATACTAAGTATGTCCATAACTAATAAAAGTAAATTTTTAAAAAAGCTCAGAAAAGAAATCTTGGGATTAACCCAGAAAAAAAAAAAAAAACTAGGGGAAAAAAAACAAAACAAAACCCCAGAGCTCTCTTAAGCACTAAGAGCAAGAGAGCACAGCAATTTAATTTAAGGAAGATAATTCAGAAATTTGCAGCACTAAAAGCTTAAAAGTGCCATTTCATTAAATTGTGGTTTTTATTCACTTAAGATGACTGTCATGAAAGAGTCATTTTATTATATATTAGAATGGCACGAAGCAAACTGTTTCAGAACAAAATAACACCTATTATTTTAATTTTATCTAATTGATTTTTATTTTTTTTAATTTTTATTTATTTGTAGGGGAGAGAGAGAATGTATGTGTGTATGGGTGCACTAGGGCCTCTCACTGCTGCAAACAAACTCCAGATGCAGCCAGGCGTGGTGGTGCATGCTTTTAATCCCAGCATTTGGGAGGCAAAGGTAGGAGGATCACCATGAGTTTGAGGCCACCCTGAGATTACATAGTGAATTCCAGGTCAGCCTGGGCTAGAGTGAGAATCTACCTTGACAAACCGAAAAATGAAACACCCCCAAAAAAAACAAAACAAAACAAAAAAACAAAAAACTCCAGATGCATGCACTACTTTGTGTTACATGGGTAGTGGGGTATCGAATCCAGACTGTTAGGCTTTGGGAGCAAGAGCCTCTAACCACTGAGCCATCTCTCCAACCTCCCTCTCTGATTTTTCAAAGTGAGGATTTGGATATTCAAGCCCAGTCTTTTCATGTTTATGACAAATATTCTCCTGGGGCCTTCCTTGTTACGGCCTGCAACATCCTAGAAGGGAAAGTCCCAGGAGAAGAACATTTTCTTCTGTGGCATATAGAAGACACTCAAGATTTCCCTTCCAGAGTCACTGCATGAGGCCAGCTCATTCCTGCCTTGCTGAGAGTAAGTGAGCAATTTCCAAGAGACAGTCTGAAATAATGAACATACCTCCCAGACACCATTTCTGCCTTTGAATTTCAAGGCTCTTTAGGTGGCCACTCTGGAAGACACATACTCAGGGAGTCAGGCAGCCGTGCTAGCGAACCTCATAGAGGCCAGCATCACAGGGAGGAAAGGAGATTCTGTCCCACAGTCTTGGGAGTGGCCTGACCTCTGCTTCTCCTCATTCTGGTCAGAGCAGGCCTGTTCACATTAGCTTGGGCTCAACACAATCGTCCCAGCAACCACTGGACTCCCCTGGTGTGTGGAAGCCAGCCAGACTGGCTTCATACAGCTTTGTACCTTGTGAAAGGGAGGTTTATTTATCCAACTAGGCCAGCATCCTAAGAATGAAGGCTGCTTGCACAGGAAGTGAAAGACAGCCATGCATTCGCTCCATGGCCCACACACCACAACCCATGCTCTGTGTGGCAAGAGGCCGACTCACACACAGACTCCAGAGATGTGCTGTTCCCACTCAGCAGATCCTCATTCCCAAAGGAACGCCTAGGACCTGGTCCTGGAGTTTTTCTGCTTCCCTGTCCGCTATGAGGAAACCCGCATCTTTCTCTGGTTACTCCACCCCTGAGTAGGAGCGCTTCTCACACACACTCAGGCTCTCTTGCTCTTGTGTAGACTGTGATGCTGATTCTATACCCGGCTTCACCAGCTGCCAAAGGCAAGTCGCTGCATTGCCTAGCCCCCAAATACAGTGTGCTTTGAAGATCATTTTTTATCATGAATATCACAGAGATTTTCCTTCTAATAATGGAGATAAAAACACAAGAATCAGATATGATAATCAGTTCAGAATTGAAGTGGACAGAGGAAAACCACCTAGGCCAATTTCTTTGAGAGCCTTTTAGCTGAGTTATGCCACCAAAGAAGGATCACAAGCTACAGCCTGTGGGAAGATCTGACCTGCTGTCTGGTTTTGTATGGCCCATTTATTAAGAATAGTTATGACACTCTAAATGGTTGGAACATAAAGTCTTATTTAGTGACACATGGAAGTTATATGAAATTCAAATTTCAGTGCCCATAATGGAAATATTGCTGGTGCATGGGTATACCCATTTCCTTGTGTTTGTCTGGCTTCTTTCAAACCACAATGGCAGTGTGGTCTCAATTAAGTCTGTATGGGTCACAAAGATGAAAGTATTTACGATCTGATCCTTCACAGAAAATGTCTGCCAGGCCTCAGCTAAAGTAGTTGCTGCGCGTGTACTCTCCTTTAGGGTTTCATGCCTCTGCAACTACCAATGTAATAAGTCAAAAACAAGTCAAGATGCTGGCCCCAATTCCCCCCAACCAGGTAAACCTCCAGCCCACTAGAGCAGTGTCTGAAATCAATCACAAAATTCAACAGTTATGTCTACCGTTTTATTTAATAATAAAGAAAAATATGAAGGGGCATTGATATGAATTGAACTGTGCCCTCCCTGGGTTTATATGCTAAAGCCCTGACCTACCCTCAGAACATCTCAGTATATTGCAGAATGTGATTATGTTGGAGATGGGGTATTTAATGAGGAAATGAAGTTAAAATGAAGTCAGGAGAGTGGGCCCTAAGCCAATAATTTAAAATACTTCTTATAGGAGGAGACATGAAGCCAGCTAGGAGGAAGATAAAAAAAAATGACATGGGGAGAAAACAGTCTTCTACACACTACAGAGAGAGGCCCCAGGGAATCAACCCTGCCCAGTTCTTGACCTTAACTTCCCACTTCTAAAACTGAGGAAAACACTTGTATTGTGGGTCTCATCCAATCTGCAGGACACTGTGATGGCAGCCCTAGCAAATGAAGACAGGAAAATATACATATTACTATTTTGTGGAATTTGTTTCAGTTATAGGCAATACAAAAATGTAAATTATGTGTGTCACACACCATGCCCCCCAAAATTGGAGAACACCTAAAGAAGGAAGAGACATTCAAACTTGGTAACAGCACTGTCAAGAGAGGATATTCTTATTGAATGTAGTCAGAGGGAGAGACACTCACTGCACACACGAAGTGCTGTTACACACCTCTCAGTCCTCATAGCTCCCTATGCAGTGAGGAGGGGGGACGCTCACTGCACACACGAGTGCTCTTACACACCTTTCAGTCCTCACAGTTCCCTATACAGTGAGGAGGGGGGACACTCACTGCACACACGAGTGCTCTTACACACCTGTCAGTCCTCACAGTTCCCTATGCAGTGGGGAGGCACACTCACTGTATACACGAAGTGCTGTAACACACCTGTCAGTCCTCACAGTTCCCTATGCAGTGGGGGGGGGGACACTCACTGCTCAAACAAGATGCTCTTACACACCTCTCAGTCAACGCAGTTCCCTATGCAGTGAGGAGGCTGTAACACACCTGTCAGTCCTCACAGTTCCCTATGCAGTGGGGGGGGGGAGTGCTCTTACACACTCACACAGTTCCCTCAAACAAGATGCTCTTACACACCTCTCAGTCCTCACAGTTCCCTATGCAGTGAGGAGGCACAGTCCTCACAGTTCCCACAGTGAGGGGGGACACTCACTGCACACACGAGTGCTCTTACACACCTCTCAGTCCTCACAGCTCCCTATGCAGTGAGGAGGGGGGACACTCACTGGGGCTCTTACACACCTTTCAGTCCTCACACTCCCTATACAGTGAGGGGGACACTCACTGAGTGCTCTTACACACCTCTCAGTCCTCATAGCTTATGCAGTGAGGAGGGGGACACTGCTCAGTCCTCACCTCTCAGTTCACAGTTCCCTGTACAGTGATGAGGGGACACTCACTGCACACACTGCACACACGAGTGCTCTTACACACCTCTCAGTCCTCACAGTTCCCTATGCAGTGAGGAGGGGGACACTCACTGCACACACGAGTGCTCTTACACACCTCTCAGTCCTCACAGTTCCCTATGCAGTGAGGAGGGGGGACACTCACTGCACACACGAGTGCTCTTACACACCTCTCAGTCCTCACAGTTCCCTATACAGTGAGGGGGGGACACTCACTGCACACACGAGTGCTCTTACACACCTCTCAGTCCCTCTCCCTATGCAGTCCTCATAGTTCCCTATGCAGTGAGGAGGGAGGGGGACACACCTCTCAGTCCTCACAGTTGCACAGTGAGGAGGGGACACGAGTGCTCTTACACACCTCTCAGTCCTCATAGCTCCCTATGCAGTGAGGAGGGGGGACACTCACTGCACACACGAGTGCTCTTACACACCTCTCAGTCCTCACAGTTCCCTGTACAGTGATGAGGGAGACACTCACTGCACACACGAGTGCTCTTACACACCTCTCAGTCCTCACAGTTCCCTATACAGTGAGGAGGGGGGGGGCTCTTACACACCTTTCAGTCCTCTCAGCTACGTGAGAGGAGGGGGACACTCACTGCACACACGAGTGCTCTTACACACTTGTCAGTCCTCACAGTACAGTGAGGAGGGGGACACTCACCACACACGAGTGCTCTTACATTTCATGCAGTGAGGAGGGGATAAACACGAGTGACACACCTCTCAGTCCTCACAGTTCCCTATAAAGAATCAATGAACCAGGTGTCACATTTCATGATAAACAGAAGCACAGAAAGAATCAATGAACCAGGTGTATCTGACTCCCAAGCTTACACAATGCTTCTCATCATTAATCAAGTTTTACTTATTTTTAATATTTATTTACCTACTTGGCCGGGCGCTGTAGCACACATCGTTAATCCCAGTATTTGGGCAGCTGAGGTAAGAGGATTTTTGCGAGTTTAAGGCTAGCCTGAGACCACAGAGTGAATTCCAGGTCAGCATGGGCTAGAACAAGACACAAAAAGGTATTTACCTACTTGTGCATGGGGGGTAGGGGTATATTCATGGTGTGTGTATGGAGGTCAGGAGTTGTCTGTGCTCTGACTTCTTTGTACAGGGTCTCCTGCTGCTGCAAATGAGTCTGGTCCATGAGTGGCTTTATGTGGGTGTTGGGGGATTGAATACATTTTGATAGGCTTTTTAAGCAAGTGCCTTTAACCACTGAGTCAACTCCCCAAGCCCCTCAATTTTTATTTACATGTCTCCTGGACATGGGTTGTAGCTGAAGTTTTACAACAGATGTAGTTTGACAATGACTAAGAGAAAACATAAGTAATAATGGCCAACATTACTGAGCTATTTGTGCCTGGCCCTGTGTTGGGCTTCACAGGACTTCACCTCATCCTATTAACAATTCAAAGAGGAGGTTCTAGCCCTGGTTTTCAGCTAAAGAATGGAATCTGGAAGAAATTGAGTCACTCAAGATTATAAAGCCAGATTGTTGCACAACCGGAATTTGAGGCCCTACTGATCTAGCATTTGACCTAGAGCATTTGGCCTCTACAAACTCTCCCTTAACTGATTGCATATATTACTAATCTAAGTACATAACTGTATGTACTGCTAATCTGACAGACTCTATGAGAAAGAATGCATACTTTGTATTCATCCATAAAGAGTACTAACTGAACACACACCATGCATCAGACCTCTTGAGGGACTCAAGAATGAACAAAACAGAAATCTTACCATCCTGATGACTATGAGACTATGAAAAACCATTAGTAATGTGACTAAATCACAGTGGTTAAGACCATCTTATGGATAAATGTAAGGAAAAGATTCATGTGTTTGAAGACCCAGGCCAATAAAATTGTAGAAGCTGTAGAAATCAAGAGGGTGGGTAAGAACATGTGACTATTTGTTTATTTTTGTTGCACTGGGGATTGATGTTAGGGACTAATGTATGCCAGGTAAGCACTCTACCACTGGACTAGATCCTAAGCCCTATTTTCATGTTTTATTTTGTGAAAGGGTCTTGCTGAGCTGCCAGACTGGCCTTGAATTCACTCTACAGCTCAGGTTGAGCTCATTCTGCAGTCTCGACTGGCCTTGAACTACCCCATAGGCCAGGCACACCTTGAGCTTACAACCCTGTCTCATCCTCCCAAGTATCCAGAATTGCAAGTCTGTGCCAGCAGGCCTGGGTGTTGATTTTATTTAATGCATCTTATATCCAGGTTTACCTACCATGTGCCCATGTCCTGCACACAAGTAGAGAGCAGCTCTTCAATGACAGTGACTACTGTAGACTGCAAAAACACAAATGAACAAGAAAGCCTCCCTCATTGATTGCCATAATGCATAATTTGAATTTACTTTTTTTTTTAAAAAGTTGCTTCCAAGAGAAATTTAAGAGGTTATTCAAGGACTTCTAGATGAAGGGCAAAAGAGAAATAATCCTTGGGCAATGCTAGTACAGTGAATGGGTTTGTTGCATTGACCCAAAGATACAAGCTAAGAAATGTATGTGTAGCTGGAAAAAAGTCAAATGGGATAGTGCTGCAGTACTTATGAACTCAGAATAAGTGCCTATTTATGAAAATGTGAAGAAAAACTTAGGCTGAGCAAAAGGAATATGAATATAGAATATTAAGAGTTTTAATATATTTTTGACAAATACATTTTCTGAGGTTTCTCTGATTTTAATTTTATTTAGGAATTTTCTTATGGAACAAAGGTTTGTATTTTTACTTATCAAGAAATAACCAAAGCAGCAAATATTTTTTATATCAGAATGTTTACACAGTGTTTATAATATCAACTATGAGAATATTTAACTGTATATTCACAGAAGTGGATTATCCTGTTGACACAATGAAAAACGTTGCAGTTCTTTTTTTTTTTTTTTTTTTTTTTTTGAGATAGGGTTTCACTCTAGTTCAGGCTGACTCGGAACTCACTATGTGTAGTCACAGGGTGGCCTCGAACTCACGGTGAACCTCCTACCTCTGCCTTCCGAACGCCTGGCTAACTTTGCAGTTCTTTAATCACATTAAAATATTATCACAATATTAAATGAAAGAAGCAAGTTTAAAGCATACACACAAAAGGGGGGAGACAAATATGTTTTAACCTTGTTATCTCAATATTGGTGTGATTAGGTTATATTTTTATCTTCTCCTTTATAACTCACCACCTTTGTCCGTAAGGAAAACCCTGGTTAGGAAAATATTGAAAATCTATTAATGGACTATGGATGTAGCTCAGTTAGTCGAATGTTTGCTTGGCATGCACAAGGTCCTGATTTAATCCCTAGTACTGCATAAATTGGGCATGTATGGAGGTCTGTGCCTGAAATCCCACCACTCCAGAAATGGAGGTAAGAGGATCATAAATTCAAGATCAACTTTCAAGTTTGAGGCCAGCTTTGCAACATGAGACTTTATCTCCAAAACTTTCAATGATCAATCAATATTTTTAAAAAATCAACTAATCAACAGAAGGCAGACACCTACATTCTACAAGTGGCTATGGTCTTTGGCCACCAGTGCCCTCTAGCAACACTGCCTTGGTTGGCAATCTAGTAATGATGTTTTAAAGTACGTATTTCTAAACTCACTTGCAAAGAGGTTTCAAAATAGATCCAGTAGTGGCCAAGAACATCATCAGGATAACATGAACAATTATCAAGAACCCCCTGGCTGTGACAGCATACTCACTTAACAAAAAAATACACTGAGTGCCTGTTGGGCTCTGGGCAACCTGCTAGGTACCCCAGGGTCAAATTAGGTCTCTGGGAGCAAATGAAGCATGAGGCTGACATTGGCCCTGCCCACCTGGCCTCAGCCAGATGCAGTGGAAGGCAGAGCTGGGCAACAACAATCCTCATGTGGCTTGGCCCCAGCCTGGAAGTGTGGCCCAGAGAAAGGCTGGCTTCACCCCTCTGGCTCCAGCTACCTCATTTGTAAAACAAGGATAATCCTGACCCAGTTCAGGCACTGTGTGAAGAATAAAGTGCAAAGCATTCAGGCTTGTTTCTACCCTCCCAGGCCAGATGGAGTCTCCATGTTAATAGACAGTGCCACCTCCTTCCCTGGGAGATTTAGACTGACTCTTTTAAGAAAAAAATAGGTAACTGGAAATGAGGTTCAGTAATTAAAGGAATATTTCACATTTTCTTCTTCCAGATATCCAAGATTACCAATTACAGACGTGAATACTTTTTCCCAACCCCAGACAAAAGGTAAAGGGATTTCAAAATTGTGCGGGTGTTCAGTCACATTGCAAGGGCAAAACGAGGGACATGCTATGAGCCCTGGAATGGATATAATAAAAGGATCAGAACTTATTAATCTACAAGATGGACTCACGGCTGTTCTTGCTCCCTTTTGGAGAGGGCATTTTTTTAAAAGCAACATTTTAAGCTTTTTCTTTTTTTAACAAAGTTTATCATTTCTAAGGAAACCTAAAAGACACTGGCCATTGTGTTCAAATCCAGATATAAATACACAATTAGCTCTTGTTGCTCTCCAAGCTGGGCTCATTTTCTAGGTACTGGGAATATTTACATGACTTAGTTCTCTGTTATAAGCCAAAGGGGGTGGAGCAAAACTGGGGAAGGTGGAGTACAGGAAGATAAGTGCAATAAGGAATCTAACTTGTGGTATTCACATTTTGTGCGTAAGATTAAATATATCTGCTAGCCAAAAAATAGCTGTTTTTACATGTTCAGACTCCGTGGTCCTTCTACTACAGTGAGGATGAGTAACTGCAGCATTCTGACAACTCCACAGATACCTGGATTATAAACTCTTTCCCCCACTCCTGCGCTCCACCAGGTTTTACTTTCATAATGTTATGAGAATAACCACCCAGGTAAAGCTAGGCAGAAATGGCTCCGGTGAACAAACACCTCTCTTCACCTTCCCTTGTCATGTGGGCCACAATAGGTTACGGTTCTCATCCTGCTGCCTCTGTGCCCTCTCCACCCATTGCATCCTTGGTGTTTCTGAGTCTCATGAACTCCAGCTTTCAGTGCAAACATTCAGCGCAACAAACAAGACAAGGGCAGCATCTGCAGCAGACACCTGGTTAAACATGCACAAATCTTGCCACTTCCACTCTGGGTGGGGTGCACTGCACCCACAGCCTCCATCAAGCTGTGTTTGTATGAAAGCTTCAGAAACTGTTCTGCTTTTAAAAGGGAGTTGTAAAAATTATTCTTTCAAATGCTTGTTGATGTGCTATGGGGATGAGTCACTTTGTGATGCGGGATCAAAATGGATCCTCTATTACAGGTTTCTGAGGCTCTTTGATTCTAAACAACTTTTTAATGTTAATAGGAGTTATGCACACATCAATGAGAAAATAAATTCTTGGGTTTAGGGGAGCTTCAATTAATGGTGTGTATTAAGTAATGTAAAATGCTTTTCAATTTTCTTTTAAGTAATGAGACACCACCCCAGAAGGTTTGGAAAAGAAGCACAGATTCTGCACAAGGCAGGGAAGATAGAAGATAAGCAAGCTCTCCACCAGTTGGGCTTAGCAAGGGGGTCCTGGACATCTTGGGGTGGGGGTGGGGGTGGAGCAGGTGGTACATGCACAATGTCCTGCAGGAACAACAGGAGGAGGAGGTGTGCAAAAATGAGGCAGATGCAGAAGGTCTGTGCTAGCATCTCACAGGACCCTGCTGCTATGCTCCCCAAAGCTGTCACCTCGCGGTGCATGTTTGAAGCCCATAAGTGAGTACTGTTCACCGACTTCCAAAAATACCACGGCAAAGCTGAGAATTGCAGTTGCAAGGACGATGCAGCAGAATTCCTAATGAGCAGGTCAGTTACTGCAGCAGCACAGTCCCTACTGGCATTTCTGGAAACCTGGCTTTCCATTTCAACCTCTCCTGCCCAAGTCTGAGGTGGCTCAGCACTGGATCACTGGTATTTCTGGGGACAATGGGTGAGATGCCATGAAGGCTGTAGCAGCTTAAGTGGCAAAGGCCAAATGTCCATGATTTGAAAAGAGAATTGATCAAAAACTGAATCTTAACAATCTTCCATACAATAATTGCTATTTCTACACTTAATTTATTTCCTTGCATTTCATTGTGATGTTTCGCAGATACAAGTACCAAGATCCTCTTTTAAGTGGTGAGAAATCTGGACACCCCAACCCCATCACTCAAGCCAGCATACAGGTGGTCGGGCAGCACTCTAATCAGTAGCAGCATGGTGGCCAGACCTCTAGCATTTGGCTCATTTGATGACCTCATACTAGGCAGGATGAGAGCACACTAGGCAGAATTTAAAGTGTACTACCGTTAAGAAATATTACTGCAAACTTTCTTCACCATAGTCAAGGCAGGGTTGCCTACCTAATTTAGGACTAGATAGCTTTTCAAGGCAGTTCCCTATTTCTCCTATAAAACTTGCCTTATAACCCAGAGAAGAACACATGATAATTCTTATGGCATGCAGTTTAACTGAACAAATATTTACCGAGAGAGAAACTTGGCTGAGGAAATAATTAGGTGATGCTGGAATACCAAAAATTCAACTTCACTTCTATACAAGACACTTTGATGTGCCTGGGAATACATCATTCACTCTGAATTATCATTAAACTGGTACGCATTGAACTAGAAAAAAAACTGTCCAGTTATCAAAATTGTAAGTGCATTGGAAATGGTGACAAGTAAAAACGTAGTCTAGCCCGGCGTGGTGGCCCACGTCTTTAATCCCAGCACTTGGAAGGCAGAGGTAGGAGGATCACCATGAGTTCAAGGACACCCTGAGACTACATAGTTAATTCCAGGTCAGCCTGGGCCAGAGTGAGGCCCTACCTTGAAAAACTAAAACAAATAAATAAATAATTAAAAATAAACAACAACAAAAAGCACAGCCTGGGTTGTGCACTGTTCTTAGGTTTGTATGTCCTTCCACTTCTGCTATTAGGTGTGCAGGAGACTACCTCCCCGTGAGCAGACTTTATGACAAGACAGGATACAAGAGGTCGATGAAGAGATCAGGTAAGGATCAGACACTGTCTCAGCATTTAAAATACTTGCAGGCTACTTGGGAGATAAGTTATACACATCCCGAGTCAGCTAACGAGGCAACTAGTTACATAGTGAGGCAATACTTAAGTACTAGCTACTTACCAAGATAGACTTGCAGTGATTCTTGAAGAAAGTGTGTAGAACTCCTTGATTTTTTAGCTAGAAAATCACAAGATCTGCTACCAGAAGATGACCAGAAACCAGCTAAAGTTCCTCTAAAAGAAAACTGGGAATGAAGTGGCTTTGCTCTGTACTTTTCTCTAGTAAAAAGAGCCCACTACTTTGAAAACTGTCCACAGGGACCTCCACCTGCTTCGCACTAAGCTAGCTGTAGGCACTCTTCTTCATCACTAAATACTTTTCAAGGATTTTCCAAATCAGGTTCCTTTCAAGGGGACATACTGATTTAGCTCCTATGAAAGTATCAATTCAATTTTATCAAATACATGGGCTTCACTAAAAGTTGTTGCTTTTCAAACCATGCTACTTGTGTGGGGGGTGGGGGTGGGGTGGGAGGTATGGATGTGGCATGTCCATGCCACAGTGCACATGTGGAAGTCAGAGGACAACTTGGGGTGTTAGTCTTTACCATAAACTTTGGAGACAGGATCTTTCTTGTTTGATGCTGCCAATGCCGGATTACCTGCCCTGAGCTTTAGGGTGTTCTGACTCTGCCTCCCACTGCTGAAGGCTTATTAGGACTGCGGATATGTGCACTGCTTGAGTCCAGCTTTACATAGTTCTGGGGATCTGAACTCTGGTCATCTGGCATGCACAGCAAGTGTTTTTAACTGCTAAGTCATCTCCCCAGCTCCAAACCATGCTACTTTTGTGACTGAGAGGTGGTTTTATCCTACACCTTTTTAAAATTAAGAGACAGCATTAGTATATGTCCAAAGAGGCTTTTTATTCTCAAACCACTGTAATTAAGGACTATAAATTGCAAAGTCTATTGGATCCTGGCCTGTTTCATTCATCATATATCCTCATCTTTTTAGTTTCACATTCTTGTTCATATTCTCCAATGTGTTGAAACAAGCTGAGTTCATTACTATTAAGGTCATAGAAGGAAACACACTTCACATTGTTCAGAGCCTGTGACTTCTGGGTTAAGTAGGAGACAGACCAGAGAAAAAGGTCAATACAAGACCCAGAACAATAAAATGTCCTTGTCTAATGTTTAATACATCACTCCTGAGATAGATGATGGATGGATGGATGGATGGATGGATGGGGAGGAAAGAAGAAAGGAGAGGAGGAAAGGGAGGGGAGGAGAGGGGAAAGGAAGGAAAGAAAAATAACAACTTGCCAAGAATAATTTCATTTCCAGAATGTATGGTACAATTTAGCTGAAGAAATAATATGTGAATGCAGATGGAATTTCAGGTCCCAAAGTAGTCACACCACATTAATATGGGATATTTCACTTGTCAAGGAAATGCCAGAAAATATCCATCAGGTCAGGAATGGGCGAACCACATGAGAGACAGAAGAAGCATCCTCTTTCCCATGAGGAAGCTTCGCTCCTCACAATAGTTTCCCACGCGCTAAGCTACTCAGCAGATAAGACAGCGTGGCCACATCTACTGGTTTCACTGAAGTTCTCTCATCCCCAAATCCACAGTTTATATCCAAGCTGTTAAAGTAAACCAAATAAACCTTAAGAGAACATTTCACTCCTGTGAGTTTAAAAGCCAAGAGCAGACGTCACTTAAAGCTTCAGGGAGAGCAAGGCCAGGCTGTATTCTGGGAGGACCTCAGCTCAGCTGGCCTGAGATCCCTGGACCCGGGAGGAACGGCGGGGGGCGGGGGGAGGGTGTAGAAACCTTTACCTGAAAAAAGCCACCTTCTTCCACTCTCCTCGAGCATTCCTTCTTCTCAGATGGACACTAGAGCATTCTCTGGGAGCTCACAGACAGAATGATTGCTCTCTTACTTCCTGTCCAAGCAGGACTAGGACACTACACTGGAAAGCTACAGAATTTCTTTTTTTAGGCTAGGGGGTAGCAAAATGTTTCTCTTCCGTTTTACTGGGTATCTGTTTCTAAACCTAGATACTGTTAATTAGGATATGAAATTTTACCTAGCCTCTTGTTAACAAGGCTACGGAGGCAGTACTTACAACAGAAACAAAAATCGAGGGCAGTGACCACCAGTGGTACTGCATTGTGGCATGGCAACTTGGGAGGTTTAGTAAGAATCCCGTGTCAGCGCCATGTAGTAGACACTCAGCGAGAAATGAAGAGACCCTGCTTCACTCTTGGCTTGCCCTGGTCACAATGCCTCATTAGTTTTCAGCCTCTTTATAAAACAAAGATGGTGAGTCAGGTGACTCGGACAGTTCTGCCAGGCTTCTCTGACTTCATCCTAAACCCAGGGTGACCTCCAGGAACCTGGTCAGCCTGTGTTGTCTGCCTGGAGGGCCTCTCAGAGAACAGCTCTCTGCGGCCTCACCTCTAATAATGGCCCTTTCGGTCATCTGAGAGAGTATGCTTGCAAGATAGCAGTTTAGTCCTATAGTACATTCTCCATGGATGGTCAGTCTAAGGCTCATACCAACTTCTCCACTAAAAGGCTGCCAACCACAGCCCCTCTTAGCCTGGGCCTTCCATCACTACAGTTCTCACAGAACTGACAAATGCCAGGAGCAGCCACTATAAACACCATCAGATAAAATCTGAATTTCAGACATATAATTTGGGGCATACTTTTATTACAAATGACTCATCACTGGACTGGAGAGATGGCTCAGTGGTTAAGGCATTTGCTTGCAAAGCCTAAGTACCTGGGTTCCATACCCCAGTACTCACGTAAAACCAGATAGATGCACTGTGGCACATGAATCTGGAGTTCATTTGCAATGGCTGGGGGCCCTGAGGTGCCCATTCTCTTGTATTCATTCATTCATTCATTCATTCTGTCTCTACTTACAAATAAATAAAAAATGACTCATCATGTATCCAAAATTCAAATTTAACTAGGCACCCTGCATGTTTCTGTCAAATCTGGCAAGCCTACATATACTAGATGTTGGCTGTTTGTGTTATGTACCAGGCTGCTATTACTCTTCAAGCAGAATCCAACCAGCTCTGGTTTCATCTCACTGTTGGGACTAATGAACAAGGGTTTAATGAGGTCAGACTCCTTTCTCCTCAGTCCTTTCCACCTCCTGCCACTGCCCCTTTCTGGTCTTCCTATTGGTATCATGTCACCTCCTACTTGGGTCTCCTCCTCCTGAGGTTCCCAAATTGCCCACTGACCATGCTTTGAGCCAAAGCCTCCTTTCCCCTGGCCAACAAACATTCTGACAGACTTCAATTCGCACTCATGTGCCATTCATCACTTCATGAGTCATCTGCCTGACCCCTCTGAAGCAACTGCCTTTTTTTAAAAGGTCATTTATAACCGCAAATTAAAATGACTGAATTACAGACCTTCTAAATATACTCAAATGAAAAAAAAATGCAGGCCATGTTAAAGAAAAGCAGCACTGGAAGAAGCAGGGGAAAGGCTAGCATTGCTCAGGGTTAGCCTCACCATGATTCCTTCAACATGTTTCTGCTTTGCTTTATTTTTAAAGCAGTTTTTTCCTTTTCTTTTCTTTTATTGATTAATTTTTTTGGTTTTTTGAGGTAGGGTCTCACTCTAGCCCAGGCTGACCTAGAATTCACTATGTAGTCCCAGGCTGGCTTTCAACTTACAGCAGTCATCCTGATTAAAGGTGTGTGCCACCAGCCCAGGCCAGCAGTTTATTTTCTCTGAGTCTACCACACTCATGGTGGCCAAAGACCCTGTGGATAAGAAGCAAAGGGAAAGAGGAAATAGGATGGGGTGGAGTAGGAAGTTTGGGTCAATTTATAAACTGGTCTCCCTACTCGGCTCCCAGCCTGTGGCCAACTTCTAGGAGTCAGTGTACATGGCTCTGAAAGCCACCAAGAGGAGGTCCTCCCAGTTCTTAAGCCGGGTCAGATGACCCTCCACCCAGCACTGTCCATGGAAGGACCTCTCCCTACATTATACCAGTGAAGATGATGCTCTCTCTCTTAAGTCCACAGCCCCCCCACTAAAAGGATTAAAAAAACCTGAGGCAGTACAGGCAAAGAGTTTACTACCGTTCTCAAATAAATAGCCCTTAGCAGCCAGAGAAGAAACTGAAGTACCATGTGCTCTGGCCCACTACTAAAGTGGGAAGAATTATGACTAAATTGGGGCTGACAAAGTCAGACTGCAGGATGAATGAGGTACCTGGTTCTGCCTCACCGCTCGGCAAAATACCTACCAATTGCCTTTGGACCTTTGCCCTGAGATTAGGATGTGACAAGTTCAAGTTGTCAATAACGTTCTGATGGGAGTAACACTCCGAGTCACATACCTCAAGAGCTTTATATTCTCATTTCATCCTCCCGACTAGCCAAGGAGAAATGGACTCCGTGGCGAAGCAGGATTTGATCTTGTGTCTCCTGGGCACCAATGTCCACTGCCCACCACACCCCATCTGTTCCATTCAGGTCCCCAGTTTTGGTTTCCCCTTCCCTGCTTAGTACAATGGCTGCTTCTCCAGCGTGCTTTTGATAGACACAAACTGGGCATTTCATGGGCTTATAACAAGGGCGCTACTGAAGAGATTTATTTTAACAGAGGACTTCTTTATATATAGTTTTTGCAACAAAACAGCCCATTATTTAGGTAATTATATTTCATATCTTGAGATTTATTTTGGTAGGCTACAATGACTTTTTTCTTAGCAGATGATGGTAAGGAACACGATGGCAGACCAATGCTGGGCTTGATCCTGGATAATAGGCAACAGTCTCTTCAAATTCTTGCATAGAAGCCAGGAGCCTGGCTCTTCCTTCTAAGATATCATTTCACTGTTGTTAACAAGGAGCCAACAAGGCAGTAATTCTCCTCTTTCTCCTTTTCTTTGCATTATATTTTTAGGATGATTCTTATGTATATCCAGAAGGCACCTCAATCACTCACTTATTCTCTCCCAGGTAAGACTAACATATGGCCCCAAGTGTAGGCTTCTAGTGTTCTTTATCTTTAACTCCTTATTGCCAATAATACAACATGGGTTTACTATTAGTGATCATGTCCAGTGTCTACTGAACTTCAAAGGTTAATCACTACTAGAGCTTGTTGCAGCACTTCTACTAGGCTGCTAGGCCAAAGGGTGGGTCCTTAACAACTTACAAAGGGGAACTTGGAGCACCCCCAACGTTGGGATTGTTACTGATATAGCTGTGAATGCTGAGGTCAGAGGTTAGCAACTCTGGAGTAAGTTAGTCTTCATGTTTAACCACACAGACATGCAAGCATCAAAGGTGCAGGTGCACCCATCAGTGAGGGTGCTGGTAGAAGACAGGCAAAGCCTTCAATCAATAAGTTGAGGGGAATTTAACAAATGAGGCTTTTACAAGGAAGTGAGCAGAGCACAGGAAAACCACATGGCCTCATGTGGTCCAGGGGAAGAATGTAGAGGCAGGCTCTGTTATATTCTAGGTCTGCAGGACTAGGGAGGGAGCAGATATCTGAGCCTAAATGAGACAGAAGTGCCGATGGAGAGGACTGCTCAAAAAGAACCGTGTCCATCATTGCAGGGCTGCCACCAGTCAGGACAGACCGCAGAGGGATTAGATACTCCACCCTCATTCTCATTCTGACAATATGTGGGTGCTCCACTTACAAAACACAATTAGAAACCAGAGGCAAAGGAACCCATCAAGGGAGCATGTGGAAGACAAGATGCTGAGCCTAGAACAGAGCGGAAAAGGGAAGGGTGGAACATGATTGAGATGTGGGGCAGTACAGGGAAGATGCCTGATAGAAAATCAGGTCAGAAAAACATGCCAGGAAGAGGCTGGGGAGATGGCTCAGCAGGTAAGAGCACCTGCTGCACAGCATAAAGACCTGAATTTGATCCCAAACCCAAATGCAAACCAGTGTCTATGTAAAAACCGGGCAAGGATATGCAAGTCTATAATCATAGTGCCTAGGCAGGTGGAGACAGGTGATTCTCTGGGAACCCTTATTCAGCAGACTAACCCTAATTAGGAAGCACCACGTCCAGCAGGAGACTCTGTCTCATAGGATTAAGGTGCAAAAGCCATATAGGAGGACAATGTTTTTCCTTTGGCCTCTGCACATGTTTGAGCAGAGTGTGTGCACATACCACACTTATTACACCCCCCCCCAAAAAAAAGTACATGCCAGGGAATGTAAAATTCTCACCATCATCACAGAGAACAACATTTTGGAAACCCACAACTGTTAAGGAACACCCTGGTCCACAGGTAACTGCAGAGTCCTACAATGTTTTAAGAACATAATTTTCTTCAGGTAAACATGCATATCAAAAATAATTTCATAGGCTGGAGAGATGGCTTAGTGGTTAAGGTGCTTACTTACACAGCCAAAGGACCTAGGTTCGGTTGCTAGGGCCCATGTAAGCCAGATGTATAAGGTGGCACATATGTCTGGAGTTTGTTTGCAGGGCTAGAGGCCCTGGCATGCCCATTCTCTCTCTCTCAAATAAATAAAATAAAAAATAATACTTTGACAAATGTACTTGTCAGATATCTATATTCGTTATATAAGAAACAGTATTTTACTTCAGCTATGTAGGGGAAATCTCCATGTATTTAATAATAATAAGCTCAACACCACCAAGGTGTTCATAAGGTTTTATGAAGTTCCTGTTATTATTTTTTTTAATAAAAGAAGCAAACGTCAAAATACTATAAGGAAGGAAATATTCCAGATATTTAAATGGAAAATACCATGCTTCAATTGTATGTACTCACAGCCTCTAGCAAAAGTGGCCCATTATTTGTTTTACAATATATGTAATATTACAATTAAGTTTTACCTCTATTTTATTAACAGGCAAATGCATAATATGCTTCTAGATGACCTAAATCTTTCAACTTCAACCCAACTAACAAGAATTCTGCTCAGCTTAAGAAATTCTCAGGCTGGGTGTTGTGGTGCACACCTTTAATTCTAACACTTAGGAGGCCCAGGTAGAGGATCACTTTGAATTCAAGGCCAGCCTGAGACTACATAGTGAATTCCAGGTCAACCTTAGCTAGAGTGAGACCCTACCTTGAAAAAAAAATAGAAGAAGTTCTCAGGAGGCAGCTTGCTTGATCAAACTCTCAACTCTATGGGAACCTTCAGAGGGCACCCAATGAGTGTCTGTGAAATGCCCCAGTATGTGTGTGCATCTTCTTCCTGGCACAGGTGAAAGAAGCAATGTCCTAAGTTCCTTGGGTGGGCTAGGTGGTACATGTTGGTACAGGCGATGGTGTGTGGATCTAGGAACAGTCCAGGTGATTTCAGAGGCACTCAAGAGATGTTAGGTGGCACTAAATAACCTCAAAACACAAAATGAGAACCTTGTTTATTTTTCAATATTTTTCAAGCTTTCTCACACACCACAGTCTCGGGTCCATGTTGCTATGTCTGGGACGCCTCTCTGTAAAGCGCCAGTTGGTCTCCTCTTTCACAAGGGATGTGTTGCTTAGGGTTCCATCTCTATAGGCACAGGTATCTTTTACTTTCATGGCTGGACTTAAATTCATCTCAAATGATACTGGTTTTCGATCTGAGATGATCATGCAAAATATCTTTTCAAATAAAAATAGAGGAGGCTGGGCAGATGGCTCAGTGGTTGAAGTCACATGCTTGCAAGGTCTGCTGGCCAGGGTTCAATTCCCCAGCATCCATAAAAAGCCACATGTCAAGGGATACATGCATCTGTGATTGCACTGTGCCTAAAATAATGGGAGATGGAGCAAGGAGATTCTGAAGCTTGCAGGAGAGCTCGTCTGACATTCCTTCACAGCCTGGCAGTTTACTGCAATGGCAGGCAGGACACCCTGTCTCAGAGTAGGTGGAGTACAGACACTGCAAAGTGGTTATCTAATCCCAACATGCACATGGTGACATGAGCCACACACAAATACACCAATATAAATTTGACAAAACGGCACAAAGAATAAATTAAAATCGGTGCCACATGTGATATACAAATGACCCAAGTTTGGGGAACACTAATGTAATATTGAGCATAGCCCATGGATTCACAGGCTGCCATCAAATAGGCAATAATGACTAATTATAATGCCTTATAAAATAATTCTTTCATTGAAGGCACTACTTCTTCTTGCCAGAGAGGTACAGCTCAAAGAGAATAAAAATTGAATAAAACAGCTTTGCAATCTGAGTAAAGCATTGTTCATAATGTGATGGAGAGGCTGTGATGACAATTAAACATTAAGGTCCACAGGCTTATAGCAATAGTAGGATGGAGATAAATTCCAAAGCAAGAGGAAGAGGCAAAATGCTGCTCTCCTTGAATTGGGTCTAACAAGGGGGCCTTTGGCTGTCATTGGAATGTGAAGGGAGAAAAAGAGGCCTTCTCTGATTCACACAGGCCTTCACTGAGCATATTCCAGGGCCACCAGAGGAATTAGATGACAAAGGCAATCTGTCATGCTCTGTGAATCCTTTTGATGTCAGGCTAGTACAGATACTGCATATTCTGTGGCACTGATCAGCAAAAACACTTCCAACAGTCTCCTCCTACATGAAATATAAATCTCTGACATTTTTGTTCAGCTCTGTTACATCCCAACTCACTCAAAATCCCAAATTCTTACCTCTTAAAAAATGTACCATAATGTTCATGTTTAAGTGGAAACCTCGGGAAGTGCTAACTCAACCAATGCACCAAGACTCTTCTTTTGACAGTGCAACTGTGCAGAAGCCCAGGGTGTGAACTCACACCCACTTCTACTCATGCACACTCCTGTCCCCTTTGCCTCCAACCCAGGCCCACCCAGTGGGTGGAGCCAGACACAAAACCAGCCAGGCCCACTGCTACTTGAGAAGGACAGGTTTCAGACAAAACGTTCCATCCTCCACAACCTGTGCTTACATTCCCTCTTTGCCATATCCCACATCCCGGCAGACCTCACACTAGACTGGGCCCTTTTCCTATGCACTATCTGCTGTTTACTTGTTTTTAAAATACTTCTACAAAGAATCCATTGTTCTCTACTCACTATATAAGTGCATGATACATTGGCAGGCTACTGCTCCTCCACGAATAAGTGTGTTTTACAAAGAATAACGGAGTTGCTTGGCACTGGGAACAAGCCTTGTCCAACACCAGCGGATATATATGTCTGTGCATGGCCTCTCACACCTGAAAAATACACAAGTAGTCTGCAGTTGTAAATTCTAAGGCCTTGGTTTTAGCCACACAAAGTCGAGTGTATGATGTATGATTTCATTTGTGAATTTCTTCAGAATTGTATCAAGTATCAAGTTTAGATCCAAAAGGAAAGGTTTTAAGGTAGTAACTGACTTTGAGGGGTACTCACAGATCAGGCCTATAAATGTAAACACTGACAATACCAGATAATACAGGTCAAAGGTCAAGCTGCCTCTGTACTCTTTATTCTAATGGGATCCACTTTCACAAAGAGATTTATTTGAGGACAAAATAGGATTTATATTTCATGGTCTCTCAAGGCACATCTGCACTATATATCTTTTTGGGTGACTACCCCAGCCTTTTCCCTTTCTATGGGAGTCTGTTTTGATGACAGCTTAGCAGTAAGTCATGTGACCATAGCCTGTCCACACATGTGACTAGACAGAGATGAACAACTGACCCAAGGGAGGCTCACCCATCTACTAGCTAGAAACCTACAAGTAGTGTGGCTTGGTTTAAATAAAACAAACCACTCAGATTGCTCTGCAAGGAACTGGGAACTAGAGGCTGACACTGGTTGCTGTGGGTTGCTAAGCTAATAGATCATGCACTCTTGGGAGGTGTAGAAACATTCTGGTCCCGGACAAGCATAGCCACAGATCTGGAGGAATGGAGTAGACAGGTAAGATGCCATTGAGGCTACAAAGGGAGCAATGGGGAGAGGACTCCATTCCTAATGGAACTCTAAGCCCAAGAAGCTCTGTTACTTCTCTTCTTAAAGTCTGTGATATCTATTTAAGGGGAACAAACTCCACTTGAAGTATCTTTACCAGGCCTGTTCCTACAATTGGAGATAAATTTTGACAAAGATGACAATCCACCGAGGTTCTCTAAGCTGACCTGTAGCCTCAATAAGGTTAGATAGAGAGAGGCTGACATGAAATGGCTTAACACTAGGTCAAAGATGTTAACATCAACACTCAAATGCCTGAGAGTTTGAAAGAATAGTGAAAACACTGATATTTGCTAGAGCTCCATGTAAAGTCTTATATGTAGGATGAAACAACGTTTGCACAAGGAAAGGACAGGAAAAGCCAGGGACTCAGAGCTGGGTGTGGGAGGAGGTTCAGTATCTCACTGAATTTTGTCCAGGGTGAGCCACATGTGGAGAGTTCATCTCTTTCTCCACCAAAAATATGGGGTTAGGCTTGTTCTGTCCACATAGAAATATGACATGAGCCACAAATGAAAACATCTGAGTAACCTTATAAGCAGCCATATCCCATGTCAATATTGTATCTGTTACTATCATGTAGTCAAGAAAATTCCCATCCTAAGTTATCTGGATGGAGTTTTTCAGTCTCTTTCAATTCCAGAGCCCAATAATGCTCTTATCAAAACCAACTTTCTGGATGAACTATTTCTGTGTGTATGTTTTAATTTTGTACAGGAAGACAAAAGCAGAAATGGCTGGATCCAGAATCAACACAGTCTACCCCTCAAATAAAAAATATTTCAGAATTGCTACTCTGAAAACATAAGTAATAACTAACTGTTCAGGCAAAGAGAACATCTGAGAAAAGGAGGAGTGCCAGGATTTAATGCTCTGGCGAGTGAGCGGTGGGCAAAGAGGAGGCTGGTATCTGGTGCATGTGATTTATAGAGCTGCTGGCTTTGCAGGCAGCTCAGCTAGCCAGGAATACTACCATCTTGAAAGTGTAGCACAAAGCCTGTGTTCTCTAGCTCCTACTGAAGATGCACAAAGCCCTCCTTAGCACTGCTCAAACATGCAAATGGAAGTGCACCAATGGAGCTTCTGCATCTTCAGGTGGAAGCTGGACAGGCTGGTAGCTAAACTGGCAGAAGTGAAGAGCAGATAGCAGCTGCCACCAGCACTGTGGCATGATGAGCTGGTGGGGAGGGTGTGGACAGCAGGGCTGTGATGGCAAGACAGGAGATGAAGGTGACAGGCCTCTCAGAGAATACAGGGCAGATGGTGATGCTTCAGGGGAGTGTCCCATCAATGCCCACGGCAAACCTTGGGACTCTTTCATCTAAATGGATGTGTTAATGGCTCCTGTGGAGCGGGTATAAGAGGGCTTAACACATATGCCTCTTCTACTGTACTGGCTGTAAATAACCCATGTGCTTGTCTGTGCCATCTGCTTGGTGTACATTTTGTGGAACTGCACAGTAAAAAAAAAAAGTGAGAATAGCTACAAATACTTACTTGTATGCTTAGAAATAAAATATGCTTATGCAGCCAAATTATTACACTTCCTTTAAAAGGTATAATTAAATCAGAAATAAGTCCCTTTTTAATAAGGTGACACTAGGACACTAGGTGGACACTAGGAAGCCACCCAGGTCAAAGAGCAGGTCATGGCACAGAAGGAAGCTGTGATTAAGTCTCCTACAGGATTTCATCAAACTTGAGTTAGTCACACTTAGCATTACAGTCTAGACTGTAATTCTTCATCTGTAAGTGAGGGATATATATCACTCACCCTCCTCAGAGTAATATTTAAGAGTCAACTAATGTCTAAAGCACAATGTTCTTTGATAAAAGACATTATAAACAATGCAATGCTTTTATAAAGTCACACCCTCTATAAAGTGCCGAGTGCACATTACTGATTGTTACCCTCATGTACATAGTGAGATTGCTCATGCATTTTTCAGTTCCTCACCATTATATAAATGCTATAGCTAATTTCCCCACTAAACAACTACTGGGTGGCCATGTATGACTATGTGCTGTGCTGTTTATTTCTTTTCCTTTCGGGGAGGGGGAGTGTTAAGGTAAGGTCTCGCTCTAGCCCAGGCTGACCTGGAATTCATTATGTAGTCTCAGGCTGGCCTAGAACAAACAACAATCCACCTATTTCCTGAGTCCTGGGATTAAAGGTGTGCACCATCAAGCCTGGCAAAAAGAGGGAGAGAATGGGCACACTAGGGCCTCTACCCACTGCAAATGAACAGCAGATGCATGTGCCACTTTGTGTATCTGGCTTTACATGGGTACTGGGGAACTGAACTCAGGTCATTAGGCTTTGCAGGCAAGTACCTTAACCACTGAGCCATCTCTGCAGCCTGTGTGCTGTTTATTTCTAACTTGACTCAAAAGACATCAACAGGTATTCTCTGTTCAAAAGTTATGGTCTCCATAGACTGCAAATAATTTCCAAACTATAAAGCTGGATTTGTGTTTTCAGAATTAAATACTTGGTATCTGTCAGATTTGCAATTTTAACTTAGTGATTTAGGGCTGGAGAGACAGCATAGCGGTTAAGGTACTAGTTTGTTTTAAACCAGTAGGATTTTGTTTGTTTGGCTAATCGTCCACGTGTGTTTTTTTATCAGCACTATTGAGATATAATTAAGATATAATAAATTGCATACTCAAAATATACAATATGATGAGATTTTAAAAAATTTAAACATATATTTTTATACTATAGGCTAAAAGTAAATGGAATTAAAAGATTAAGTTTTGGGGCTGGAGAGATGACTAAGTGGTTAAGGCGTTTGCCTGAGAAGCCTAAGGACCCAGGTTCAATTCCCCAGTACCCACGTAAGCCAGGTGCACAAGGAGGCGCATGCATTTGGAGTTCATTTGCAGTGGCTAGAGGCCCTGGTGTACACATTCTCCCTCTGTCTCTCTCTCTCTCTCAAATAAATAATTTTTTTAAAAAATGGTTTTTAAGAGTTTAATAGAAAATGCAACAACTTTAAGAAAATTGCATAAAACCCAGCATGAGCAAATGACCCAGGTTAAAAAATGTAAACTTGAGGGAAGAATCCTACCACATTTGTGCCATTCACAAATTGTGTCTCATCTTGATGGGATTAGGTAGAATGCTCACACATGAGCATCCAGGCTGCTCAAATAATGCATATAGCCTTCAGCTCTATCCCAGTTGTCCCAGAAGCTACTCAGAAGGAAGGAGAAGTAGAAAGTACAGTGATAAAGAGCTATTGTACAGGCTGCACACATATACCCACACTCCATGATGAGTAATTAAGATACAGCCTTAAATGGTATTTCATCTCTCTAGACCTGAGTTTTGTTATCCACGAGACAGAGATAATAGTAATCCCAAACCTCACAGGATTTCCAAGAAACAGGAAAGGTCTTAGTCCAGGGTAGGCCAGAATACGCACCACACAGATCCTTGCTGTGTGGGCACTAACCCTGCATGGATGCCAGAGTACCAGCAGGGGTCTTACCTGAAACTTGAAGGTGGGTGGAAGATGGGTGAGGAGTCCCTACTTCTAAGGTCGCATGGATGGAATTGTCAAGAAACTGTTCCAGTGAGACATAAGCTGAAGCAGTGTGACAGGCATCCTGGAGGCAGTACTAGCAAACCTTGGTTTCTCATCCTGTCCCAACATGGGACCTCACTGCCCCTTCACGGGTGAAGCGGTATTTTAGGCAAGTGTGTATGTGTGTGTACATATGTGTGCATGTATGTGTGTACAGATGCTTTAAAGACTTCCAAACAGATTTCTTTGAAAAACTGGTTTTGCTTAAAATAAATTTGATACGTAAATCGTTAATACTGATTATTCAATGAATACAACTATTGCATGAAATCCACCATGGCCACATTAGAAGAGACACTGAGGGCTGGGGAAAGAGCTCAGCTGGTAAAGTGAATGCCTTGCAAACATGAGGACCTGAGTTCAATCCCCAGAACTCACATGAGAAAAAACGGGGTCGTGGTGTGTGCTTACAATTCCAATGCTGGGGATGTAAAGACAAGTGTTCTCTAGTTCACTGGCCAGCCAGTCCAGCCCGCTTAGACTCCAGGCCAGTGAGAGACCCTGTTTCAAAAAAAGGTAGATGGTACCAGAGGAAGAACACTCAAGGTTGTCCTTGCCCTCCACATGCATGTGTATACACATATGCACACCCACACACACGTGTGCACCCATACCCACACACCCAGAAGCCACACAGAAACAGACAGTAGGTGCCTGTCCATGGAGGCCACACTCAGTGAAAGACCACTCCATATTCTTTCTCCTGGGAGTGGGAGCAGTGTGGACTGGCCTCTGTTGCAGCCTCCTCCAGCTGGTTAACTGACCATATTATTTCTGACTGCATAACAAACAACAGAACTGAACAATAAATTGGGAACTGAAATTTTATCATTTTAATTTTCAAAATATGTTTCAATTATATTTAGTCTTCACTTTAATAAAACTAAAATAATTCATTCTAATAAAATTACATATAAATAACAGCATTCTCTATTAAAAGGCTGGGTACTGGCTCATGCCTATAATCCCAGCACTTGAGAGGCTGAGGTAGGAGGAACACCATGGGTTCAAGCCTGGTCTGAGCAAGAATGTGACCCTGCCTCAAAAAATTTTTCTTTTCTATTAAATCATTGGGGAAAAAATAAACCTGGATAAGTATTCCCTCTCACTGTTTAATAGTACTTGTATACAGTTGCTATGGTACAAGGTGCTGTATATTTTTAATACAGTCCCACTTCTGTAAAGTAAATAGCTTCATTGGGGAAACTGGTCATCTCCAAATGATACAATTTCAGTATAGGAGTTAAATCTTCTTCTAAGTGCTTTTAATCATGGGCACTTCCTATAATAAATATATTATTATTTTAAGTGCCAGGAGTGTATGACATGTTTTACCTCATAGACGACCTAGCTTTACAAGGTGGGTACTTCGTATCCCTGCAGGTGTGGAAGCAGACAGCAAGCAATCACACTTGGATGGGGGAGGAGTTCAGGGAATCTCTCTCATGATCATTATGCTGCTGCTCAATTTCACACATGGCCAGGAAAAAAAAAAAAAACAGTACTTTAATACATGAAGGCTATATAAACTTTTCAGCACTGTTTGGATTTTTTTTTTAAGTGATAACCACATATTTTTCCGTTTGGTCAGGAGAAGTCTTATTTCTTAAGTGTTTACCACAACCATTCAAGCTATGGACGGTGATAATAATATTAAGCAATGGGTGATATTTTAAGACAATGTCTTGGATTTTCCAATACTGAATACTAGAATTCTCTTTTTGCAAGTTACACCTACAACACTGCTCCAATCAAGAAACACAGGGCAGCTGGGTGTGGTGGCACACGCCTTTAATCCCAGCACTTGGGGGACAGAGGTAGGAGAATCACCATGAGTTCAAGCCTACCCTGAGACTTCATAATGAATTCCAGGTTAGTCTGGGGTAGAGTGAGACCCTACCTCAAAAAAAACAAACAAAAAAAAGAAAGAAAGAAAGAAAGAAAGAAAGAAAGAAAGAAAGAAAGAAAGAAAGAAAGAAAGAAAGAGAGAGGAGGGAAGGGGAGGGGAGGGAGGGGGAGGGAGGGGGGAGGGGAGGGGGGGGGAGGGGGGGGGGGGAGGGGGGGAGGGAGGGAAGGGAAAGGAAAGGAAAGGAAAGGAAAGGAAAGGAAAGGAAAGGAAAGGAAAGGAAAGGAAAAAGGGGAAAGGGGAAAAGAAAAAGGAAAAGGAAAGAGTAAAAGAAAAGAAACGAAACACAAGGCACATCCATTCCGGAGCAGCTGCAGCAGGTGCCTGCATCGCCACCATCCTAATAAAATCTCAATACATGCTATCTCACTATACTTTGATGTTCTCTGTCCCTGACCTTCTGAACCTGGCCTTGTTAAATTTCTGGCCAAGACCCACAGCGAAGGATGCTCTTTTGGGCCCTGTATTCATCCAAATATACTCACCATCGATGGTCTCCATCTGTCAGTTCCACACACAAAGACCTCAATTATCTGACAAAGAAGCATTGCTTTTCCTGAAGGCTGGATTGAGTTTGAACATAGACAGCCTGTGCTAATAACCAATGGTTTCTGGTAACTTTTTTCTTAAAATCCTAGAGAAAATATAAGGCTTCCCTAATAAAGGAATGCTGAAATGTTTCTCTTTGGATTTCAATAAGAGCAATGTGACTCTTCCATGGGGCACTGTCTGGTTAGTACAGTGTTGGCTAGGCTCTGAAAGCAGATTAGGGCCAACCCACCCTGTAGCCATGCACATGTGCCCTGAAGAATCAGCCAACTGTGAAAATGGCAGTGAGCAGTGTCCTCTGGGTGTCATTTAACTGAATTACAGAAGTTTGATGAAATTTACCTCATGCCACGCTGATACATGGGTTCAAAGCCAGGATTATGCTTTATATTTTCACTCCTCATAGATGGCAAGGTGGAGGGCTGAACAAGAGAAGTGCTCTGTCAATATGCCCTCCTTCTAACTTCTGGTGTGCTATCAATATGAGGAGATGGGCGTGCCAAGGGCATCACAGCAGGTGCCTGAGATACACACCATTCTATGTCCTGAGCACCACAAGAAATGTCTGTCTTGATCTGACCAAGCTAATGATGGACCTAATGGTCCAAAGACTTTTTCTTGCACACATGTATGTTTCATTCTATAGCCCAGCCTGTCCTGGAACTCACTATGTGGCCCAAGTTACTCTTTTTAAGGCACGTTTGCATCATATGGTGACAATCCAAGTGGCATGAGCTCTGAACGGGATTGTTTGTAATCACACTTGTTTGGTGTCAATACTATACATTTACAAGATGTTGGACAGCCTATTAAACTGTGCTGTTTGCTACCCACGGTTTGCTGCCATGGAGCCCAGACCATGACCCACCTCAGGGACCTGGATCCATCCCCAGTAACAGCAACCTGACCCTTGGCCTTGCTGCTGTCATTGCTGACTATTTTCCTCCAAGCTGCTGTCATGTGCCTGGTCTACCAGAACTGTCTGCACATGACACACAGCTATTTCCTGAGGGATATAAACTCAATACACTGCAAACAAACAACATGGAACATGACCTTATCTGTCAGGATGTTGTTTTCCCAAACTGTGGCATCGAGGCAGCTCCCTGATTCACAAGTATCATTTGTCCCTCACTGTCTCCTCACTTCTTTACTTATCTATGTCCCCTTGGACCATACCATCTCATCCCACTCACTCTCCAATTTCCAATCTCACCAGGCTACAAAAAGTGTTCCTCCCTGCCCTCAGCTTCTAGGCCTGACCTCTAACCTTGTCACAGCTCTCTAATAGTACTGGACGAGGATAGATCATCTCTCACGGAAACCATACTCTCTTCCTTGTTTCGAGCATAGGCCCAGAAACCGAGAATGAGCTGAGTGTCCCTTTTCCTACCTCCTTAACCCCCACATCCAGGCAGGCTGCCACCAGCAAGCAATGCTAGACATTCACTTTCCCAAAGACATGCTGTTTTCATCAAGGTTTAGTGCAGATAAAATAATAAGATAAAATAAAATTACCAAAGGAGCCTATGAATTCCATGCACTCTGTAAAACACAAGGAATCAGAATGGGTATAACAATTTTATTTCTTGTATGTTCCCTGTTCAAGTCATTGGAATTCTTATTCCAATATGTAAATCCTTCCATAATCTGGGCTCAAACTCTCCAGCTACAATTATTTCATGACAATTTCTCAAATTGAATATTCTTTCTTCTCAATTTTTAACCATAACCACCTTGTCAAAGGCCCTCACCATAGTGGCTGAGTTTTAGCCATGCATTAACACTTTAGGCAGAAATTTAGTCAAACAGACACTTGCACTTTATGTCTTCATATAGTTTCTATTTCCTGTTTTTTTTAACATTCGGATTTGTGTTTACTCTTTTCTCAAATTTGTGCAAATAGAGAATCCATGTGACTAACTGATTTCAGTTCATTTCTGGTAAGAGAATCTCCCTACTTTTTAAAAACTCAAAATTTAAAAATATTATTCCCATAAACTCACCCTTGGTGACTTCTCCAGTGGATCTGTTGAAGAGAAAATTATTCAAAGTATGTAAAAGTCTTATTTCAACCCAGAAATGAGAAACTCATCAACTTCTGACAAAAACAGCTTAAAGATCAACTCTAAACACCCAAGCGTTATTCTCTTCAGCCCACAAACCTAAGAACATTACATGACCATGACACAAGCTTGGAAGGTAGCCCACAGCTATCAGATGATAGATGTTTTCATTGGTTTCTTCTTAAATCAGCACTATTAACAGCAGCAGGACAGTGAATGAGAGCCCTCAGCAATAGACTCAAATTGTATCTGACAAGGCTCAGTTCATAAACCTCAACTATTTCCCACTGAAGAGATGCTCTGTTTATACAACCACTGTGCATTTATAGTCCTCTTAAAGATAAACGATACTTTTATGAAGAATGAATTGCATACAAAATACTATCCTCCTTGGCAAGATTCCAAAACACACACTCATTTATAATATCCAAAACAAAGCAAAAAAAAAAAAAAGCCACCAATACATCTTGAATCAAAACAAGTGGCTTGCAGACTTCTCTTCTGAACAGCATGGTGGACTTAATGAGGAAAGCAAAACTAATGTGTCACTGTTAGGAAATGACCTGAGAAACAGATTAGCTTAAATAAGCATACCAACATGTTTACTATGGAGCTTATGATATTTAAATTTGAACTGAATTTATGACATAAATTTAATTTTATATGAGTTATTAAATTAGAATGATTTACATGAAGAGGCAAAAATAAAAATACCAACATTCACTCAGTGAATATGTACTAACAGGTTTTTAACACAGAACAGCACAGACACTGTCCCAGTCAGCTCAGAGTCTCAGAAAAAACAGATATACACTCATAAAAACAACATAATAAGAATGGTAATTACTGAGAAGCTATGATGGGAAACATTACCATTTGAATCACGGTTAGATCATAAAATGGGTGGAGCAGAGATCAATTTATGTCAACCAGGGTCGTTGCCAAGTTTAAAAAGTAGTATCATAACATGGTCCTATTTGTGTTAAACAGAAACAAACCACAGCACATGGAAATGAAAGAGCATCCAGGGATTAAACATGGTTAACTCTGGAAAAGGGAATAGGAAGGATGATGGCTTTAAAAAAAAAAAAAAAGACTATCAGGTTAGAAAGATGGCTCAGCCATTAAAGGTGCTTGATTGCAAAGCCTAACGACCCAGGTTCAATTCCCCAATACCCACATAAAGCCAAATGCATGAAGTGTCACAAGCATTTGGACTTCATTTGCAGTAGCAAGAGGCCCTGACATGCCTGTTCTCATTCCCTTTCTGCTTACAAATAAATTAAAAATATTTTTACTTTACATATCTTTCTATTGTCTGATATTATTTTATTTTTATTTTTTGGTTTTCTGAGGTAAGGTCTCACTCTAGCTCAGGCTGACCTGGAATTCACTCTGTATTCTCAGGGTGGCCTTGAACTCTCGGCTATCCTCCTACCTCTGCCTCCCAAGTGCTGGGATTAAAGGTGTGCGCTACCACGCCCGGCTATGATCTGATTTTAAAAGTAAGTTATAGGCCTGGGGAGATGATTCAGTGGTTAAAAATGTTTACTTGCAAAGCCTGTGCCCAGGTTCAATTCCCAAGTACCCACTTAAAGCCAGACGCACAAAGTGGCACATGAGTCTGGTGTTCACTTGCAATGGTAGGAAGCCCTGGAACACGCATACTCACTTGCTCTCTTTTCTCTCTTCCCCCTCTCTCAAATAAATAATCTGAAATTCCTTTAAAAGAATAAAAACACCGGATTTCTGTTTATGACCTGGGATGATGATGAACAACAGCTAAGGCAGACAAGAGAGGACAGACGCAGAGAGATGATGAGATAGAGGAAGAGGATGTGCAAGAGAGGGAAAGTCACAAGAGCCTGTGTGGTCAGCAGGGAAGCTGACAGCCCACACCGTTTATTGAGATAGGGTCTGTCAATGAACCCAGAGCTTACCAATTTTAGCTAGTCTAGTGTGGTGGTTTAAATCTATGGCCTCACAGACTCAGGCATTTTTGGTTAAAGTTAAGCTTCTACTCAAGTCTCCAGCAGCCTGCTTGAAGAGGTATCACTTAGGGCAGATCTTTTAGTCCAGCCCTAAAGTATATAAACGGTCAGTTTGAGCTCTGGCTGTTCGTGTTTGCTGGCTGTTGGTGGTGTCTCTCTGCTATGGATCTGTGAAAGTGAGCCAGCTTCTTTCACCATGATAGAGTTTCCCCTGGAATCTATAAGCCTGAAATAAACTCTTTTTTTCCCCCATAAGCTGCTTCTAGTGGAATATTTGTCCCAATAACAAGAAAGCAACTGTATCAAGCTAACCAGTTTGCCCTGGGGGTACACCTATCCCACTTCCTAAGTGCTGGGATTACAGGCCTGCACGTTGCCATGCCCAGCCTTTATGTGGATGCTGAGGAGCTTAACTTAGGTCCTTGCACTTGCATGGCAAACACAACCACTGTACCATCTCCTCACACCCCCCCCTTTTTAAAAAAGATTTATTACAATCAGAGAGAGAGGGAGGATTTATTTATTAGAGTCAGGGAGAGAGAGAAAATGGGCATGCCAAGGCCTCCAGCCATTGCAAATGAACTCCAGACGCATGTGCCACCATGTGTATCTGGCTTACATGGGACCTAGAGAATCAAACATGGAGGTCCTTAGGTTTTTCAGGCATGTGCCTTAACTGCTAAGCCATCTCTCCAGTCCCCCCCCCTTTTTTAAATTTATTTGAGAGAGGGAAAGAGGTAGAGTGAGAGAGAGAAAAATTGGGCACACCAGGGCTTCCAGCCACTGCAAATGAACTCCAGATGCATGCACTGCCTTGTGCATCTGGCTTACATGGTTACTGGGGAATCGAACAGAGGTCTTTTGGCTTTGCAGGCAAGTGCCTTAACCGCTAATCCATCTCTCCAGCCCATCAGCCCCCCATTTTAACAAACACTAGACTGAAAAAAATTAAATTATGTCTGTAGTACCATGTTTAGTATTGAGACTTCCAAAAGACTAGGCACTGAGGAGAAAATATAAAATATACTCTCCCTTCTTCTGCCTTTTTAAGGATAAGAGCATCTTACAAGCTGCTCTTCTTTAGTTTTGAAAAAAATATTTAAATGAAAAGGCTCTCTCCTTCTCATTAATATTCTATACACTCACATGCCCTGCTAGACAATACTAAATGCAACTCTTATACCATACTAGAGTAATGACCTCAGTTAACTGTCACAAGTACTGAACTATTATCAATCTACCTGGTGAACTGTCAATGGAAAATAAAATGAAAACCAAAACTTCTCACAGACCATATCTAAGCAGTCAAGTTGACTTTCAGTTTATCAAATTTCCTCAGGAAGCAGCTTCCCATCTGTAGCTGACTTGTAGTATGACACACCCAACAATTTCAAAGAATGCTACTTTTAATCATACAGCGTACCACTGCACCTCAGGAACGGAGAGCAGGAAGCACACAGTCATCGTCAGCTGCACATATAGGGCACTGCAAAGTCAAACAGCAGTTACTGGGAAATAGTCTTTAAAACATGACATCTTTACAAAAAGAAACAGATCAACAGTTGGAACTCTTCTGTGAGCATGTGGTCTTTAAAATATCGTCAGTGCTGGAGAGATGGCTTAGCTGTTAAGGTGCTTGTTTGTGAAGCCAAAGGACCCAGGTTTGATTCTCCAAGTCCCACGTAAGCCAGATAGATGCACATGGTGGCGCATGTATCTGGAGTTCATTTGTAGTGGCTAGAGGGCCTGACATACCCTCTCTCTCTCTCTCTTTCTCTCCCTCTCTCATAATTAATTAATTAATTTAATTAAAATATTTTTTAAATCTTCACTGTTAACTTTGGAACATTAAAATACTTCTACTTCAGGATGTGAAGAACATAATGAGTAATGACTAGTGTGTGCTAATATCACTGGGAAGGCTGTTGCCATAGGAGTCAATTTATGCCCATTTCACTTTGCCTGGTCTTCATGGCTTCCGAAGAGGCAATCTGGATGATGGTTAATGAGTGCCTGTATTTCCAAACGACCTTCCTCTTGAGGCAGCAAACACCATCACAATCACGTAAAGAGAACTCTTGTAAAAGCTGTCAGCACATGAGGCTGTAATGTCCACTGAAACCCGAAGACAAGCTGGGAGGCATCCTTGTAGAAGACAGAGACCCTGTCCTGTCTTGGGAAACCAGGGACAATGGTAGTAAGGATTCCAATGTCCTCCTTCCACAGCTCACAGAGGACCCTGCTCTAGCTCATCTCCCAGCTCAGCTCCATCTCTCATTTGTTTGGTCTTCCTTCCTCTTATCCATAATTCTGGATTTCCCTTTGCATTTATGTAGGTTTTGGTTGAACTATTTTTGTTCTTTGACCTCTTGTCCCTTCTTCCATTTCTTACTCTTTCCCCTCCAACCAATCCTTGCCCCAACTGACACTAGCTTTCAGTCAAGGTGTTACCACAGATTGCATCCTTGTACAGCCTACATCCCTATCAAGTTCACACATTCACACAATGAACTATTGCGTATGTCAGAAACCATCTTTATCTCGTACTTGTGACAAAAGAACTGTCCAAGGTTTCCTGTAGTTTTCTCTGTGCATTCAAAGTTTGATCTTAGTGGGCCAAGCCTGCCATTGGCTCTGAATAGATGCTAAAGAGTGGAAGAGGGGAAAAAGAAAAAGACTGAAAGACTAGGAAAGCATTCAGCTCTGGTAATGTCAGAACAGGTCTCCACAGAGCTTGGGGGATTTCCTGGGACAGGAAAGGTAAACATTTTATTCTTTAAGGCTTTGGGGAAGACCTTTTTTTTTTCCATTTACCTACCATACTTGCAACATATCTACTGAAAACACATTTAATTGCCTCAATGAAAATATTTAAAAAATGGTGTTATAATATGGCAGTTGAAGTAACATGCAGGCTCTGGACTTTGTGTTATTTAGAAGTAGCATCATATATAGATCAACAATTTTATAACTAGACAGAGCTGGGCTCCAATCCCAGCACTCTCTACCATATACTATTGGACAAGTTACTAAAATTCTTTGCTTTCATTTTTTTTGCTTGTTTGTTTTTGTGCTTTCATTTTTTTAAATCAGTAAACTGAAGATATCAACACCTATCACACAGGATTTCTATGAGGATTACCTTACAAGAGGCACTGTACAATCATGAGTGGAGGTGTGAGGAGACAGACGCTAACACTCCCAGGCTCTCTCCTCAGGCTGCTGAGGGCCTGGTGTTTCTCTTCTCTCCCATCTCCAGGAAGGTCTTAAGCCTGACCTGTTTGTGATGCAGAATCAGGAAGAAAGGTGGAGGAGCACTGAGCCCTAGTTAGGAAGTTCTAGAGGACATATGTGGAAGGGCTGCAGAAAATGAGGAAAGCTAGAAGAGGAAGCAGGGCCGGCTGCAGATTCAATATCCATTCCTACTAGCGTATTGAGAAGTACAAGGAAACAATTTGCTATGCAAAAAAAAAAAAAAAATCATTGTGATATGAAACTGGACACAAAGGGTTAGAGGAAGCATTTTGCCTTTTTTTTTTTTATAAGCTATTTAATTATACAAACGTGGGAGTGGAAGAAGTCCACAGGCAAAAAGGAAAAAGGAAGTGAAAACAACTGGGCTTCAGGCCTCCTTGTAAAAGGAATGCAGGGAGGCACTGGAAGGTGGGTGACTGCTGCCCAGCCCCACCCCTGACTCACTGACTGTGGTGAGTCATTAGCATTTCTGTTTCAGTTTCTTCTTGTAAAATGACGGGGAGGGCTGCATTAACATGGCATACCAGTTAGTCTTTAAAAGCTTGTTTGAAGAAATGCCAGCAGCTAAGCCCTCCCCACTTGAGTTTCTATTGCTCCTCAAGCAGTGTATGCATTCATGAACTGTGCATGTGTGTGCATATGTATAAATACACACATACACACACACACACACACTGGAGCTAATTCTGCACAAGCCATGAGATCATTTAAGAAATTAATTAAGAAATCCTTCAAAAGGATTATGGTGGTTTGGATATAAAATGTCCCCCAGAGACTTGTGTGTTTGAGTACCTAGTCACTTGTTGGTGGTCTGTCCCCCAGTGAATCAGGTTTGAGTACCTAGTCATCTGTTGGTCCCGTTCTGGAAGGTTGTGGTACCTTGCTAGAGGAAGTGTGTTACTAGGGGGTGAGCCTTTGGGTGTTCCAGGCTGGCCTCATTTGCTATTTTCTCTGTCTGCCTCCTCTCTGCTGATGTGATGATGTGACACTGGCTTCCTGCTCCTGCCAAGCTTTCCCTGCATGAAGGACTCTACTCTCTGGAACTGTGAGCCAAAATAAGGTCTTTCCTTCTCTAAGCTACTTCTGGTTGGGTATTTAGTCCCAGCAATGAGAAAGTAACTGACCCAAGGATCATCTGGCTAACTTTTCTATGTTCAAACAAGAATATTCCTGAATCTGGGCTAGAGAGATGGTTTAGCAAAGCCAAAGGACACAGGCTCGATTCCCCAAGACCCATATAAGCCAAATGCACAAGGTGGCACATGTGTCTGGAGTTCGTTTGCAGCAGCTCAGGGCCCTGGCATGTCCATTCTCTCACTATCTGCCTCTTTCTCTCCCCTCCTCTCTCAAATAAATAAAATAAATTTAATATCTTTTAAAACTCCTGAATCTAAAATGAAGAATACATTTCTTTTTCCTAAGGCCTTCCAAAGGAGAGGATCAAGTCTCCCCATCAATGATATATATGATGTTGTCATTCAACAAACAGAACAGTTCCTCTCCACTATATTTTACCATTTTATACACCTGTCTGCATCCCCCATCTCCTGACTACAAAATTTTGTTTTCACCTAAGTCACATTACCTTCTTACAGCTACCTTACTACCTTATGTCTGCATGATTCTTGCTTATGACCTCATCTCTTTTTCCTAACTAGACCTTGTTCACCTACTTAGTCCAAGTTCCTAGCACAGGATCTAGCTCATACCAGGTACTCCATACACATGTGTCCTTAGATAAAGAATCTTTTTGTTTAATCTTTGTATAATCACAAAGTCATGGTGCTACAAAGGACTTAGGGACTGAAAACTGAGGCCCATGAGAGGATGTGGCTTGTGAGAGAGTCCAGAGACTTCCCCTGCACTTCATCTCAGTGCCTCAGTCACAGTTCTCATCCTGGGAAACAAGACAGCCTGGTGGGAGGTGGCCAGTGATAGAGGCCAACTCTGAACTCATTTAAAGCAAGGAGTCACAGAATAAGCTATAACATGTACTACAGAACAGTAAAGCCCTGTGGAATAATGATAGTTTATAAAGCAGCAATAGCTTTCATGAAGAATCCCAGGGAGCATATGAAGTCCTCATTCCAAATGTGAGGTATCATTATCTGTTCTCGGTCAAGTGAGTTAAGACGCTGGGTGCTCACTGACCTTATTGCAGGCTGGGTCAAAGAGGCTTTGGGGCTCTGCACACACCCCATGGTTGTTCTCATCCTTATCTACATCACAAAAGGCTCTACTGCAGTTTGTTTTCTCTACAACCATTCCAACCCATGCGAATTTGGGGGCCAGGGTAGAAAAATGGCACTGAAAATTGAGGTACTGAATAATGCCATCTCTCCTATCAGGTCTCAGAGATAAACAACCAACATCTGGGGTATACTGCAGCTTTGGGGGTAGAAAGAACTTTTTTCCTTTCTTTAGTCTACTATCCTTGTCAATGCATACCCTATCCTTTCCATCTATGGAAGCTAAATCTACTTGGTTGGGGTTTATGCCTGCCCACACAATTATAGTGCTTACAATTACCCCTCAATTACTTAAGAACTACACTAAGAGCCAATTAGAGCAAGTTAACACAACAAGCCCTGCGGAGGAGCCCATTAGACCCTGGCAAGGCAGCCTGTTCTTTCTTCTCTGGAGTGATGGGGAAACAGTAGATTCTGACCTGCAGGCTTCCCTTCACCAAGCTTGTTGAGCCCACTGTAGGGGCAGGAGGAGCTCAACCTCTTTCCCCTCCTGGCCAAGGAGGAAGCCCAGCTCAAAGAAGTAGACGCCGCAAGGACAGAAGTTTAAGTCTGCATTAAAACGACACTCATGACACAAGAGATTAGGTTGTACTTCTGTTGAAAGAATGTGTGATAAGAAGGTATCAGTGTTAAGATCATGGGGCTTGGAGAACATGCCTGTCCTATGGGAACTCAACATTTGTCTATGAGACTGGACAGAGGAAGTTTCTTACCATCTGTAACAACTAAGGAAGCAATGAAATGTAGCAGTAATCAGTGGCAGTAGGAAAAAACCTTTGTTTCTATCATAGAAACTTAGAAATTTAGGCTGAGTTGGTGATTTATAGACAAGCAGACAAGTGTAGGTCACAGAGTGTGCAAAACAGGAGCAGGCACTTAACAATCTGGATTCAGATAAAGAATTCATGTCTTTGGATCCTTGAAAAGGGAGGGTTCCAGTCACTTTTTACAGTGGCTTTCAATATCTGTTCTTGGAAGGTTTCTCTTCTGTCTGCTTGACAAATCCTCCACGTTAGAGCACATTAACAATGAGATACTAAAACTGTATTTACTACAGTTATGTGCCTATCATCCTGTCAAAGCTAATGTGTCAAACTCCAAAAAAAATGTTGACAGGGCAAACATTAAGTTCAGAGTTCTAAATTTAAAATAAAATGTTAAAGGCATATTTATTATTTATTTTTCTTGTTATGTTGCCCAGGCTCGCCTTGACTCCTTCTGCCTCCTGAGTGCTGGCAAAACAACAGGCATATGCCAACCATGACCCCCCCAAAAAAAGCATATTTCAACCTTGCAAGTATAGGATCCTTGCAAAAATCTTAATATGCATGATTCTTCCTTAACACTGGGTACCTAGATCTGCTAATACCTATATTCCTAGCTAGGTCTAAGACTCTGCCAATAAGTCATTGGAGCTACCTTGAAGAGTCATGACCTTTTATCCGCCCCCAGAAGGATGTTATCAAGCAGACTGTGCACTAATCACTATAAATGTGACATGCCTGTGTTACTATAAATATAACACATTCTCCCAACCCATTTAATTACTGCTCATGTAAAGCAGTGCAATTAACAAAACTGTCTGAATTCTGAAAATGGGAAAAACCCTCCTGTCTCTCTTAGGTAGCTTTACAATCCTAACAATAGACTTAATGAAGCCTTTTAAAAGAACAACGATTACTTTCAAATGACTGGGGCATGTAAAATTTCATTACGTAGATCACCTGCCATCAGATGAATTAAATGTATCACACCTCAGAAAGGAGGAAGGAATAAAGAGAAATCACAATTTTCTGAGGGACTAATATAGGCTTCCTAAGTCCCTAAGGACCACACCCTGCACCAGAGGTACATCAAAGACATGCTTAGCATATCAGGTACATCATGAGAATGTCCCATGGTCCTAGGAATGAATTTGAGCTCACATTATACTTCATATCTTGATAAAGGCAAACAATTACACAAGTTGATATGATTTCTCCCCCTTGAAAAATAGACATGAAACCAGAGTCTACTTCCTGAGGCCGTGAGAACCCACTGCATCTAAGTGGCTCCAGAGATGGCACCAACTGATTGGTTTGTATGACACTCATTCCTAGAGCTTTTATTTTTCCTGTTATTATTATACTTAAAATTATTTGTGATTTCTCTATTATTTTCCAGCTATGAGCTTCTAATGTGCAAAAATATGCCTGATTTTTTTAAATTAAATATAGCATGAGTTTACTTAATTCACTTAAGTCCTTCCTGATAGTGGCTTTATATGTGACCTAGGATTTGTCAAGATAAAACTATTCCACTGGGGATGGAGATGGCTTAGTGGTTAAGTGCTTGCCTGTGAAGCCTAAGGACCTCAGTTCAAGGCTCGATCTTCCAGTACCCATATAAGCATGGTGGCGCATGCATCTGGAGTTCGTTTGCAGTGGCTAGAGGCCCTGGTGTGCCCATTCTCTCTCTCCCTTTCTCTGTCTCAAATAAATATATTAAAAAAAAAAAAAAAAAAAAAAAAAACTGTTCCACTGCCTGTGATATACAGCTTTGTGACAGACAGGTGAGCCTCTTCACATCCACTTTTCAGACTTTATACTTCTTTCCCTCACTGTCTTCCTTTTTCTTTTCTTTTCTTTTCTTTTCTTTTCTTTTTTTTTTTTGGGATGGGAGCAGGTATTTGTGTAGTGTGAGTGCACATGTGTTTACATGCATGTGCTCCACAACTTTTTTGAGACAAGGTGGGTCTCTCATTGGCCTGGACTTCAGCAATTAGGCTAGACTGGCTAGCCAGTGCGCTCTAGGGGATCCTTCTGTTTGCATCTCCCCAGTGCTGAGATTACAGGTACATGCTGCCATTCCAGGCATTTTGGTATGGGCATCATGTTTGCATGCCAAACACTACTCACTGAGCTAACTCCCTCAGCCCCTCTCTTTCTTTCCCTAAGAAACCCATTAGTCCTATCCCTACATTTGGTTTCTCTCATACGAGCTTAGGCTAGTATAGGGTCATGAAGGTTGTGCCATAAATAAGGAACAGAAAGGTGTGGATCCCACCAGAAGACAGAACCTGATTCCAAGCCTCAAAACTGAAGGGATGGGAACTTATGAGTGATTTTCAATGACTTCATTTCCTATACCTCTAAAGATGCTTATACTTTCCAAAGGAAATAAAACAAAGCAAAGATCTTATCGAATTTTGGGGACTTTTGAGCTAAAAAGGGCCCTTACAGATTACACTTCCCATCTTATTTCAAAACAGAGGCTCGGCATTTCCAGAAACTTGCCCCAGGCCAGCCTGAGGCAAAGGAAAGGATGTCTATTCTGTCTGGATGGTATGTGAACCAAGAGTGTAGAGATGTGGGTACTAGCCCTGAATAGACAAAAAATGCACTTGTGTGCATTTGTCTAGAGGTCCAAGAGCCTAGGAGATCTCAGATGAACTGCATCTGGTCCAAGTAGACGGAATAACTTAGCTAATGTGAACGTATACCTCTTTTAGTTAGCCTTTGCTAGGGGTGTTTCCTAAACCCAAGGCAACATTATCCAGGACATCCTGGCCAATCTCTAACTAGCTGTTACTGTTTAGAAATTAATTCTCTTCTCTCTGTTCTCAATGAGCATCTCTAGTCTTTTTGCACCAACATGACCAGCTCACTAGTGTCACAATCTTTTTCAAAGCTCAGTTTAACATCTTCTGGCTCATGTTCAGCTCTGGAAATCCTGGTCAATTTGTACCTTCTCTTCAAAGAATCTGCCAAGGCCAAGAAAATCACCACTCTGCTTAGCAAACTTATAACACACTTTATCCCCACAAGACAAGGGAAGTTAATAAGAAAGCCTTCAAATTGCCAAGCACATTTCTGTCAAATACATGTATTTTAACAGCTTTAGTTCTCAGGCTTTTAGGAAGTCCAGATTTCCCTTCTCATCACATAAGGCCAAGGATTCTCACTCATCAATCACTTCTCTAAATTTATCATGAGTTCTCTGTCCTAAAACAGAAGTTCCAGGAGGTCATAAGTGTTTACTGAGGTCAGAACTGGCCACAACGTGACAAAACAGAAACCATACAATAAAAGCATATCACTCATGGCTTTGGGTGTGGATGGGCCACGCTGGTTTCAGCAGAGAAGGGGAAGCAGGATCCACGGGTGGGGGGATAGGAATCTTACCATCTTACCTCAGTGGACTGGCAACAGCTATTATATGTGGAGGTAGATAAAACATCTTTTAGTTTTTGAGGCAGCCAGCTCTATAGTTATAAGAAGCTTGCCCAAGGTCAAACAGCTGGCTAATGGGAGAGTAGTAATTTGAGTCCAGATTAACTTTAAGTCAATCCTTTCAATTAATTTTATTATAAAACTTATATAAGCATATTAACATAGAGAAGAAAATCCCATATTCTCATAACCCAAACACAACTGTTAGCATTTTGGTGTGATTTTTGTATGCTTTTCCCACATGGGTATTTTGCCTTCAAAACGAAGCTCATATACCACAAGCAACTGGATCTCCTTTCATCCTAATTTTTATCCAACTTATTTTAACAATTAACATCTTAACTAAACTATACTAGTCTATGGAGTAGCACAGTTTACATAATGAAAGCTCAATTGTGGGACAGAGGTTCTTTTTCTGGCAGTGCTCAAATGTTATTTCTAGAACATTACTGTGCTTCTCCAAATAGGTACTGTTACCACCAAAAGTTTCTAACAGACAATACTAGTCAACAGATAATGAAAAATTGTGATTGTGATACTTTGAAAAATGCCACCATCAATGATCTCTCTATCCTAGAAACAAATAATCTGATGAATGTTATTAATGAAGAGTAACCTAAAAATAACAAGTTTAAAAAAGCTGCCCTTCTGAGCCTCCAGGGGCCACATGCTTTTAATGGTTCAGTGCTCTACTTTTGGTCTCAGAAACAGCAACAAAAGAAGTTACCCTTCCCGAATCCCTCTAAACGTGGAAGAACAGAAATCCTTTGAACAACTAACAGATTCCATCAACTGAAAAAAATGGAGTGGTCAGAACTTGCACAAGGAGCCTGAGTACCAGGACTGTGGACTGCCACAGCTAGAGTGCATCAGGTCACCAGGCTGTGGACTGCCACAGCTCAGTTAACTTGTATTCATCATGCCGTAGATTTATTTTTATCTCAGGTCAAGTGAATGAGCAGCCCCAGAGCAGCTCTGACTTTTCATCAGGTATTGCTAGGAAGTAAAAGACAGAAACATGTCAAATCTAGTGTAAATGTGTTAAATGGAGGTAAGGCATGGCTGTCAGAAGGATTACAAGTGTTTGGACCAAAATAGTTGCCAAAATATCTGAATGCTTCTGTGCCTGTTTTAAGATCTTTGTTAGAATCCAAGTCGTCATTCACTTGCTACAGAACCACACTGGCAGCATCTGCTCCCCAGATAGTATGCAAAGGTGACTGCAGGTCAGGGAAAACTGGGTGAAAATGGAAAACTGGGTGATACCATTCCTACAAAGACAATGTGACTCCAGCCTATATGTTGCAGTCAGCTCCACACTGCCGGGACAAATATCCAACCAGACACAGCTTATGGAGGAAAGGGGTTTATTTCAGGCTTACAAAATCCAGAGGAGCACCAACAGCCAGCATCACAAAACCTGCCAGAGCTCAAACTGCTCTGAACCGTCTTCATATTTATCAGAATAAATATTTCTTAGGACCCTCTGAACCCTGGGTCCATCACTCATTGTCTCCTTCCCAGTACACAGACCCTTTGTAGAGCCCTGGGCTTGGACCTTTGACTTAGGCTGAGCACCTGTTCCTTCTAACTCCTTGCTCCAATCAAAATTTGTGATGCTAAAGACCCAACATGACATCCTTTGCTCTCTTTAAAGGACATATGGAGTATTTATCCAGGTCACCACTGAAGGGAAGTAAGTACACTTGTCAGTGACATCCAACCTGGCTCTGCCAAGCTGCCTGAAATTCCATTGAAGGAAGCTGCTCTTTCTAGTCCACCCCAGCAGAATGCAGCACTGGCCCAGGGACCAGCCAGCAAGCTCCCTGTGTTCACAAGAAGTCAAGTTCCCCACTGCATTTCTGCTACTCCATACACCCTTGAGTTCACCCCTTGCTGCTGGCTTCTGCAAACCACCTTTTCTTCATGCCAATAAAACAAGTTCAGCTCACTCAGCTTGCCCATCTCTCAGATGCGACATTCCCAGCTTTGCCATATTCTTCCACCTTTCCCTGATCCTCTGTGGCAGTAACTGAAAGGTTTTTTTGCTGTGTTATCAGTTAGGAGAATCCTCTTACTGAATTCATTCTATCTCAGGAATGTTTTTTCTAAAAGCTTTCTCTGTTTCCTATGAAAAAATGGAAACTCTTTTATTATTGTGCTGAGGATTAAACCCAGCACATGCTATGCAAAAGCTCTACTGCTTAGCTATATCGTCAGCCTCAAATTAAAACTCTTAAAGAAATTATTTTAGGGCTGGAGAGATGGATTAGCAGTTAAGGCACTTGCCTACAAAGCCAAAGGACCCAGGTTAGATTCCCCAAGATCCACATAAGCTAGAAGAACAAGGTAGTGCATGTGTCTGGAGTTTGTTTACAGCAGCTGGAGGCCCTGGCGTGCCCATTCTATTTGTTTCTCTCTGTGTCTGTCAAATAAATAAATTTTAAAAACAGAAATGATTTTAAAAGCAAATGATCCAGCAGTTATTTATTTATTTATTCATTTATTGTTATTTATTTATTTGTTTGTTTAAGAAAGCAGGAAGAAAGTATGGGTATGCCAGGGCCTCTTGTCATTGCAAACTCCAGAGGCATCTCTACTTTGTGCTTCCAGCTTTACATGAGTACTGGGGAACTGAACCCACACTGGCAGCCTTTGCAAACAAGTGCTTCTAACTGCTGAGCCATTTCTCTGGCCTCGTTTTTTACCTCAAAAATTTCCCCCTATTTAGAGCCTACTTGTGACAAACACATAAGCCATAACTACTATCCTAAATATCTGGGTCAAGCTGGTCTCATTTTTCTTCACAAATGCTTCACATCCTCCACATCAGGACATGAGAACAGAGCAATGCATATCACTTTCACTCCAGTGAGCCTATTTCCACCTATCAGAGAAACCACAATGACATGAGAAACAAATGTGAAAATGCATCACAAGAAAAGTAAAGAAAGGCTTATGCAGAAGCAGGGGCAGCTGTGAAGCAAACACATGAGGTAAGGACATTGGGCTACAGTTACAGAGATGGGCTAAGTGGATTCTTGAGGAAGAACTGAGAAAACAACCTGAAATACCAGGCAAACAGTGATGATTCCAACATGATAAGTGACAGAATTCAGATAAAGGAAGGCTGTTAATGGACAGCATCTGATGTGGGCAGTTCCTTGAAGCTGGTGGAGAGTACTCTTAGCAGGGTCAGGGGACAGACCCACTGACGGAAGAGGAAGTAGACATCAGTTACTCCCTGTCTCAAATCTGAGCTGAGCTATGACAGGAAGGGGTATTCATGGATTAAACACCAGGTGTAGTGAGGGTTGCCTAAAATTTTCACACAAACAGGCCTCAGGCACTCACTTGAGTAGGACTTTACTTTCCCTAAGAAAAAAAGTATAACTATATTTCCAAAAGGTAACAAGGACCTTTTCCTGAAGTAATTACTTTGCTTGGGTAGATATGACACGTTCATTTCTGAAGCCTTTTATTTTTTCTTGAAACAACCTTCCACAGCAGTTGCTGCTGTTATTTTATAGCACTATCTAGAAAACATAGATGCCTAATTATATATTTTTCTTGGCCACTATAAATCAGAACAATGAAGACACTATTAGATTGGCTAGTAGCCAATACTGACTAATGCCCAACATGAGAGACCACAGCAGATACAGGCTTCTGCTCTATCAGCTGATGGGCTCTGCCATGGCATCAGAGTGGACCACCATCCCAACTGCTAAGCCATCTTCAGTGTCCCCTGGCTGCTCAAATCTCTTCCTATTATCAAACTTACTTTTATGCAATAAGAAACCCTTAAATGCACACCAAGCTCTTCCATACAATGCTTTTTCTTCATCTGATAACAGTTTAATAAGCAAAGTGGCAATTAATTTATTTTTTAATTACTGTTTTCCCAGTCATTTTTTCCAGGTCTACATTGTAGAATATTCTTCTAAAGATGAAAAAAAATCTTCTCTAGTTAAAGGTTTTGTTTGTCTGAAGTTACTGCAGTCCTGAATCTTAGCATAGAACAACAGAAAAAAAATGTGGAAATGAATGTGTTTTCTGGCCTGTTGTTCTATCATATGCATGAATTTCCTCTACATGGAAATTGGAAGTTGGCCAGTCACCGGCCAGTGCTGCCCAAGGGAAGGGTGACTCAAGCGGGAGCTGGCAACGATCATCTTCTCCCCTCACTGGCAGCCCTCCACCCAACTCCTGCCTGGGGCCCCTTGTATCAGTTTCCCTGAACTCGGTGCCCTCTCTTGGACACACTACAGCGTCAGTTTAATACCCTATTGCCACTTGCTTCTTCCAGTCAGAATTACACAGCTCAGCAGTGCCAGTGTTGCAGTCAGGTTTGTATTGCTGGCAGAAAACATCTGACCAAGAGCAGCTTGTTGGGGGGGGCAGTTTATTTTGGCTTATAGACTTGAGGGGAAGCTCCATGATAGCAGGGGAAAACGATGGCATGAGCAGAGGGTGTATATCACCTCCTCACTAACATCAGGTGGACAACAACAGGAAAGTGTGCCAAACACTGACAAGGGGAAACTGGCCATAACACCCATAAGCCCACCCCCAACAATACACTGCCTCCAGGAGACGTTAATTTCCAAATCTCTATCAGCTGGGAACCTAGCATTCAGAACACCTAAGTTTATGGAGGGTACCACCACACAGTTAGGACTCACTTGAGCCCTCTGGGTCACACCCTTTCCACTACATCACTCACCTCATGTGCAACTCATGCAATCTCACTTCTCTTGGCAGTCTAACTTGGAGAGACTGTGTAAATGGACAAATTGTTGATTCAACCCTCTGTTAACATAATGATGTTCACATGTACACGCACGCACACACACATACACACAGAGAGACACACATATACACATGGAGCCTCTTGTGTCTTTTCCTGTCACTTTACACTCTGATACACTTCTAACAAGCACCTCTACATCTTCCAACAAACAGCCGTCTGTGTTCACCTGATAGTGAGCATGCTCTCACAGACCATACAGAACCCGCAAGGGAGGACCCAGCTTCAGTAGAAGTAAACACTTCAAAGAAAGATGCGGTTCTATAACTGAACACAGAGAGCTGCAAGAACCAGGACCACTGGCCTAGGAAAGGATTTGGGGGTACTAAAGACTCTCTAATGAATGAGGAACTAGAGACTTACATGACAGAATGCACAAGGGTCTGCAAGAACACGAAGAAGAGATCCCATCTCTGCTCCTAACGTAGCTGGCCCTACCTCTCCAGCCTCACTATCCCCTCTAAGACTACAAGCATCTGCCTTCAAAGACTCTCCTTGTCCTTGTATCAGCCTCAATCTGATTAATATGCTTTGCCTGCTCTGAGGACTGGGAGAAGAGGTCTGCTTTTAAGCCTTTGCAAATGTCTTCTTTCAAGAAAACTAAACTGATAAAGTAATATGTGAAACAAGTAGCTACAAACTTAATGTCCTAGTAAATTAAAAATACAGAAATTTCCAAGTAGCTCTTTTACTCCTTGCTGTTTGAGGATCACTGCCATCATGAGTGATGCAATAACCATCCAGACCAGGAAGCTCATGACTGGCCCAGTGCATCAGTCATCGACGTCCTTCACCTGGAGAAGGCTACAGTACCTGAGACAGAAATCTGGGGAAAACTAGCCAAAATGTACAAAACCACACCAGATGTATTTGGATTCAGAACCCATTTTGGCAGTAGAAAGACAACTGGCTTCAGCAAGATTTATGGTTCCTTGGATTATGCAAAGAAAAATGAACCCAACACAGACTTGCAAGATGTGGCCTGTAGGAGAAGAAAAAGATCTCATGAAAACAGCAAAAGTAATGCAAGAACAGAATGAAGAAAGTCAGGGGTACTGCCAAGGCCAGTGTCTGACTGGTAAAAAGACAAAGGAGTGAAGACTCTGCAGTGACTTGATCTGCCACAATGCTGCAAATGTAACAACACTGAAAGGAAAATAAAGAGAAACTCACAGCTAGAGTTTATATGGAAGACAGACATGGACCCCTTCTAATCTGTACAACCTGTCAACAGCACCCAATGAAAACGGGATCTCAAGAGGAAGTGCTTATCCAGGGTTATCCAGCTCTAAAACCAGTACAGAGGTTCTCGCAAGAGGGATGTGATGGTGAGAGGGCAGACACACAGAGAAGGCAGTGTGAGGGGAAAGGTAGACTAACAGGGCAGGACTATGAGTCAAGGGAAACCTGCAGCCACCAAAAGATAGAAAAGGAATGAACAGATTCTCCCCAGAGCCCCTGGATATAGTATAAAACTACTGAAACTTTGATTTCTAGATTGTGGGGAATAAATCTGTTGCGTGAAGCCATCAAGTTTGCAGTCATTTGTAGCCACAGCAAACTAGCATACAGATTTGCTGCTTAAGTAACATGTTACTGTGGATTAAGAGTGGACAGTAACCACGTTCGTTAAGGCAAAAGCTTGAATTCATACGATTCTTACAGCCTGGGCCATGCCACTCTCAGAACAAGTATAGCTCTGCTCACCAGTATTTAGGGCCAATGACAAAGGCATCATTCACCATTCACACACATCTTCTATCAATAACCTTCCTTCATGCGCAATTTCAGCAGACAGTAGGTCTGTGCAAGAGACAACCAAATGATGCCAACCTTCATGCAGCAGTCCTTGCTGCAGAAAGACAAATGACACAACCGGGGAAGACTCCTTGTAACAATGACTGAAGGTCCCTGTACCGATACAGCATCTTAACCATGTACTCGTAGCAACCCATGGTTTTCGTCTTCTGGAACAACAAAAGCTAAGGAGATGAGGAATATAAAAAAAATGATCCCAGACCTGGGAACCACCAGCTTCCCCTATGCCTACTGCCTACAGAATGCCATCCCCGAAGTCTTTCACACCAAAGTCACAGGGGACCACCTGACAAGGCCAGGTCAGGTTTAAAGAGATGGCTGCTCCTTGATTAAAAAGAAATATATATTAATATATACTAAGGAAGAAAGTCATTTTAAATTCAGTGGGAAGAAAATGAAAGATGTGGGCAAAATTGCCAGCACTTGGGAGGCACAAGTAGGAGGATTGCCCTGAGTTCATGGCCACCCTGAGACTACACTGTGAATTCCAGGTCAGCCTGGGCTAGGTGAGACCCTACGTCAGGGAAAAAAAAATTATGTGACGCTGGTAACAACGCGTTTGTCTTCTGCTCTCCTGAGCTCTAGTGCGTGCTCTGTGGCATGGAGAGATAAGCACATGCCAAGTCTCAGTAGTACTATGGGATCTGGCCACTTCTGAGATCAGTACTTGAGCAAAGCATTTCACTTCTGTTGAGTTGCATTTTCCTCACAGGCAAAATGTCCTGGGTCAGTGGCTGGACCACTGGTGTTCACTAATGGGTCAGGAATGAAGGAAGTATGTGTTCTGTATTAGCATGAAGTAATCTATCCCAAAATTTTCACCTTTTTCCTTGAATCGCAATGGTGACATTTTTATCTGTCCTTTGTGCAACTATCAACAATATTTGCCTGGGTTATAACGTCTAGAAAGATGGATCTTGTATTGCCCTTGAACGTTCAGATTGGCAGGGGCATTTTTTTTCTTGTTAGACAATAGCACTCTATAATCCAGAGATTTAAGTAAGAGAAATCCAGTCCATTATTATGGGTGATATACTTAAATATATTTGGTTAAGTACTAAAGATGTTTGTCTTTGAGCCTAAAATGAAACTCTATGCATGTTCCTTCCTTCCAAACTTACTCTTTTTTTCCCCAACCCCCAAACCATTCCCTTTTCCTGATCTCCAGTCTCTAGAAAAGTGGGTCATGTGAATGTGACCCAATCAAACAGAAGAAACAATTCAAGTGTGGGGTTGAGATGGGGCTATTAAGAATGCAAGATAATCTGGCCTCCTACAGTCCCTAAGGCCAGGAGACTAAGGAAGCAGTGTACAGTACACTCAAGAGGCAGGCACCCCAAGCACTGGTGCCCTTGTCTCCATTCAGGAAGCAATGGCTTCCTCAGATGGCTGGGAGCTAAGCTTGGAATGCTCATCCTTCCTCTCTTCCCTCTTCCATCTCCCTAAAGCCATCAGTACATGCAGTGTGGCAGGGGACTCTAAATCACTACCTCCTCCATTCACCTTGGAGACACACTCTCGTGTCACCCTACAATCAACATTTTTTAAAAATTTACTTATTTATTTGAGAGACAGAAAGAGCCAGAGAAAGAAAGAGAGAGAGAGGGAGAGAGAGAGAATGGGTGCACCAGGGCCTTCAGCCATTGCAAATGAACTCCAGATGCATGTGCCCCCTTGTGCATCTGGCTTACATGGATCCTGGAGAATCGAACCATGATCCTTTGGCTTTGCAGGCAAACGCCTTAACCACTAAGCCATCTTTCCAGCCCCACAATCAACATTTTGAAACTTTTGGGCAACCCATATAAACACAGTGACCTTCTGAGCCCAAGGACTCCTATTCCCTTAATTAAAGATAACACTAATATGAGTTAATCACCATCACCAAGCCCCACCCCTGTCAGCTGTATAGGAATCTAGTACACAGGCTTTAAAGCCTGATTCCAGATGCAGCCTCAAATTTCAAACTCTTAGCTGCTTAGAACTGGATTATTTTTGCCCATAAAACTACTAATCCCATTTCTCCTAGCTCTTAAGATGAAAATCAAAGGAACAATAAAAAAAAATAAGAGCAACATATATATACATACCAACATATTCCAAAGAATTCATTCAGAGGGATAAGGAATAATTATAAGTACTTGGTCAGAGACTGGAGAATGGCTTAGTAGTTAAGGCACTTGCCTGTGAAGCCTAATACCTAGGGTTTGACTCCCTAGAACCCATGTAAGCCAGATGCACAAGGTGGTGCATGTGTCTGGAGTTCGTTTGCAGTGGCTAGAGGCCCTGGCACACCCATATTCATTCTCTGTCTCTCTCTTTAATAAATAAATAGAAATAAAATATTTAAAAGTAGGGGGTAATTTCTCTATTTTCTGAATGATAATATTTTTGTCATAAAAGGCCACTGTGACTATCAGACAGACAATAGTATTTGTGGCCTGACTGCAGCTGTCTAAACCCTGAAAACAGTTGATAATACAGAAATTCTTGGTCTGTCTGACACTGCAGAAGTGTCACTCAAATCCACTTAAACCATGATTTAAATGATGACATAGAATATCTCAATTTAATCAGCTTTTGTTTATACAAAAAATGGATTTTTGTTCTGTTCTATTTTTCAAAATTCAGATGCATGTAGATCTCACTTTTCAGAAGCTATACTTCAAACATTTAAAAATGGATTTATGGGGCTAGAGAGATGGCTTAGTGGTTAAATCGCTTGCCTGTGAAGCCTAAGAATGCATGTTTGAATCTTCAGGTCCCAAGTAGCCAGACACACAGTGATGCAAGCACGAAATGTCGCACATGCACCACAAGGGGGTACATGTGTCTGGAGTTCGTTCATAGTGGCTAAAAGACCCTGGCAAGCCCATTGTTTCTCTCCCTCTTTCTCTCAAAAATAAAATAATTTTTTAAAAATGGATTTATGAAAGCCACACCCAAATCTCTTTCCCTCAAGAGCTCTGGAAGAGTCAATACAAAAAATAAATTCTTGATATTTTCTTTGTGCCCTTGAGGCCTCTCCCTTTTACCTCTGGCCTCACTGCTTACACAGATCTCTTCATTCTGAAGAATTACCTATTCGGTTGTCTGCTTGAAATTTTGTCCTTTTGGAGAGAAAGCCAAGGAGTGATTATCTTATCTCCATATAATGCTCTTAACAAGTATGTTTCCACAGATGGAAAAGAGAAACCATGTTTCTAGGGAGTGTAATAAGATACCCCAGAGGCTTTCACTGGCTCAATCCCACTTAATCTGGTTGCCATTCATGCCTGCAACCAATATTTTTGACAGGCCTACTGTGAGCCAGATGATTAGGCAAGGGTTCTGGCCTAACAGAGAACAACTTATAGACAGATATTATACAGGGAACTACACAACTACAATGAGAGCTTTAGAAAGCATCCAGTGATGGGCCACAGACTTAGGGATGGGGGATTATCACAGAAGAGCTCTGGATACCAACATGGCATTCTTATAACTTATTCATAAAAAGCCTTCTAAAAAAAGATATATAAATACCCTAAAATGCCAAGGTAAAGTGGGGTATAGAAAACAGAGGGCTCTGGACCCAGACAGATCTGACTGAATTCCTGCTGTACATGTAGTACCTTTGGCAGCTTATGTGAGGGCCACAGTCCCCTCACAGGTCTGTGGTACTGGGTAAGTGAAACATCCACAAAGCATGCATTTATAGTAGATGTCCAATCAACTCTCAAATGAAGTCACTTAGAACTGATGCTGACTTATGTGTGAGCCTCCGATGCAGCATTGTCTTTACAGATAGGACACGCAAAAGCTCAGTTTTTAGCTGGGCATGGTGGTGCACACACTTTTAATTCCAGCACTAGGGAGGCAGAGGTAGGAGGACTGCTATGAGTTCAAGACCACCATGAGACTCCAGAGGTCAGTCTAGGCTACTTCAAAAAGCCAAAAAAGAAAAAAAGAAAAAAGAAGAAGAAAACCCCTCATTTTACAAATAATCTGATGTCAGGGACTCTTACATGCAGGTGGCTGCAGGAATTGGTTTATTTGTACAATGGAGCAACTCCTGTATCAGCAGATACATAAACACAGGCAAAAAAGAAGGGTTGGAACGTGTGCTCAATGGCCCTCTACCAGCACCACAAAGATTCTGAATCAGGGCTTTACGAAGGGTGAAACTCCCTTAAGGCAGTGAGTACTTTCCAGGTCATTAGCTGCTTGACTGAGGGAGCAGGCTGAGCTCTTTAGTGGCAGCTCAAATACACTTCGTAGTCTAAGAAGCATCTCCTACCCTTTAGTGGCTTTTATTCAAAACTCCTGCAAACTTGCAGATATGCACAGGGCTGGGTAAGCTATACCTGTTCATTCCTCTGCTGGGCACTCTGGCTGCCAACCATGTAGACCCACAACTGGTTTAATCAGGAATGCTTTAGCTTGGTGACCAACAGTCTCTTTTCCATTTGATACAAGACCCAAGTCAGACAACAAAAACTACATGTGGTTCATGTTTCTAAATTTAAAAAAAAAAAACATAATTTTACATGGTTCTGAAAGAGAATCACTTCCCTGGTGAAAAAAAGGAAACTCCAAGAGGAGAGATTTACCTAAAGTCTTATAGAAAGTTAACGACAGAACTGGAGCAATCCCATTTACAGTAGCTAGGATTGGGCTGCCCCTCCTGATGCACTCTGTCCAAGCTGACAATGCAAGCCTTGCAGCCTGGGCCAAAAACTGGTGCTTCCTAGACAACCCTGAGGTGGCTTCTGGCACTTGAGGTCCCAGCCTCTGCTATGCCAGGAGGGTCATAGTATGCTGACCTCCCACAGGGGAGAACCTTTATAATCCCTGGCCTCCATCACCCAAACCTAAGTACATGTAGACTGAAAGACTCCCTCTGTCTTGTCCTGACCAGAGCCTTTTTATTTCTCCAAGTCACTCCTGTCTGAGCTGAAAACCCATGACTGGAGCTGATTCTGCAGAAGCAAATGGTCTGCATGGGCTCAAAGATCAGAGGTTGCCTTTTCTAGGCTAGATCAGTGTTTCAGACAGTATACCACTCTAACTTAAAGACACAGCAACTCCAGTCAGAAGGTCTCTAGTTCAGGAGAAGTTCTCTCACCCAAGTCATTGATGATGATGATGGCAGCTCCTCAGGGGCCAAGGCATTGAGGACTGTGACTCGGAACAGCTATGTGACTGGGCCTAAAAGGACTCCCTGGCTGCCAGTGAGAACTGTGAAAGCAGTCTTTCCATGGAGAACCTGAGGCACCTGGGAGTGGCGAGAGAAGGGCATCCAGCCAGGTGTGGTGGTGAATGCCTCTAATCCCAGCACTTGAAGGCAGAAGGAGGAAGGTCACCATGAGTTGAGGCCACCCTGAGACTACAAAGAGAAGAGCATCCAGAAGTCCCACTTACAGAAAGAATGGATACATGGTTCACCTCCACGAACCTGCTTTCTGGATAGCCCAGCCCTGTCTGCGCCTCAGGAAGCACGCCTGCATAGCTCTATCGCATGGTGTCATCATTACCTGGGTATTTGTCTATAACATCCATTTTTTTGCCTCAGTAGAGTTCAGCAGGAGATCTCGAACACCCAGTAGTTAAGTGAATGAAAGAATGACCTATTGCACTGTGGCTACAATGCAAAGGCACATCCAGAGCTGAGATGGCATTGGCCATCTAAGAGTAAAGGAAAATGTGACAATGAACGTCCTAAAGAACAGAACTCTTAGCCAGTCTGAAGACAGAGCACTGCCCACCCTCGCTGGCCCAAAAGCTTACCAGTAAGGAGACAGCTGTCACAGTCTATTTCTGAAGAGAAGAGGGATAGTGCATAGTGAAAGCACGTGTTTCCATAATTGCCCAAACTCAAGTGAACTAAGATTTTCTTCTGTTTTATATACCAGTTTCATCTCCAAGTCTGTTTCTCTCTTAAATAGATATGCATTCATCCAGGCCTGTTAGTTCTAGCATTTGGGAGGTGAAGGAATTCAAGGTCACCTTCAGCTACATAGTGAGCATGAGGTCAGCCCTGACTCAAAGAAAAATAAAATAGAACAAACAAAAGTCTACTATGGATCCAGCTGTAATCCCAGTAGAGTGTGGACTCTGTCCGGGTTCCCAATGGGAAATGCTTTTGAATTCACAAGGCACCTCAGCACAAAACATGTCAAAACTTACCTTTTCCACATCTAGATCAGCATTCTGCTTCTTCAAAAGGCTGCAGAAAGGGGGGGGGAGGAGGCATGAGAAACCAACCAAGCACACACTGCATGTAAACTGCCCACAAAGCACTACCATGAAATTCTTATCTATTGAAGACCATCAATTTGCCCATAATTTTTTCTTGTTCACGATTGTGCAAAGTCACAGTTGCCACAAAAATACCTGCTTTTAGACCCAGCTTGGCACCCCCAAGGAAACAGGCATGAAGTTTTGTTTCTGGAGTCAGGAAGATAAGGATGGTAGCCACACATACACATCTTCTTCAGGGTCTACAAGTCATCATAGTTTGGAGCACATGAAAAATGAGTATTCTAGCCAGGTGTGGTGGCTCACACCTGTAATTACAGCACTCAGGAGGGTGAGACGAGAATCACCTTGGGTTCAAGGTCAGCTTGGGCTACTAAAATAAAATAAAATAAAATAAAATAAAATAAAATAAAACAAAACAAAACCAAAAAAAAAATCACTCAAATCTCTTCTTACTGTCAAACCAGGTTGCAGGTTTCCCCCTCTTCCCCTTCCTCTTCTTTCTTTATTTATTTTTGAGATAGGGTCTCATGTAGCTAAGCCCTGGTTGGCTTTGCACTCTAGACCCAGCTGCCTCAGCCTCCCAAATGCTGGGATTACAGGCAGGTTCCATCAGGTTGGTCTCAAACCAGCCTTCTTTAGATGGCCTTTGTTTCCATAGTCTGGAATCCCCTGTGCAGGCGGTTTGCTAACTCACTGATCTCTACTAACTGGTCTATGCAACTCCAACCCCAAGATGACTTAGGACTTTGTGTCAATCTCCACCCCACCTGCCACGAGGTTGAGTGCTGACTGCTGTGTCCACTTCACATTAATATTTAAAAAGCCAGGAGATACTTTATAGCGAGATAGCAAATTTTGATTGTGTATGCATTCTACAATCTGCCAATATTATGGTACTTAATTTATTGTTAGCAATTTAGCTATCCAAACAAAACCTTAGTTTTAGTAAAGTATCTTAAAAGGACAATAAAAAGAGTCGAAGGAGTTATGTTGACAACAAAATGTTAGGGCAGCAAGTGTGAGGTTTGAGGACCAAAATGTAAGAAGGCAGAAACAATTTTCCTATCTTAGGAAAGACTCTTCAGAATCAGCTTCTTTCTTCCAGGTCCATGGCTTAAAACACCCCCATCATAAATTACTGTTCCCATCAAAATCACCCCCCACCATGCACACAAACCAGGATTTTTGTCTGAAGAGATGTCTATTTAACAGTAGCATTTTGTTTTACTAAATCAACGATGATTCATGATGAATGAAAGAAAAAATGACCACAGGAAAGAGAATTAAGAACACATACTATTCTCTGCAGATGGGCATCAGATCATGAACTTGCTGCAGACAAGCAGAAGCCCACCACGGAGACTCGGGAGGAAGTGTGTGCTAATATGCATGTCACTTGCAGCTATGCCTTAGCAACCCAAGTGCCCATCTCTTCTGGCATCTGTAACAGCTGTCCTGCCCTAATCGCGGAGACCACTGCACTCCATGCCCTTTCTGCTATCTACTCTACTGGGGGATGGAAACACTGCCGAACTGTGCAACATGGGAGTTCTCTTTGCCCAGAAAATTTAATTTATCTCCCTATAATCAGAAGAGGAGCTCAATGTTATGAGAACATTCCACCAAAGGGAAATGTTCACTTAGAAGTTTGACTTCCATTCTGGAATACTTTCCAAAGGTTTAGGAAAACTATTCAAATATATAAGTCATAAAAAGTTGTTTTCTCTTTTCAAGGCTTATCATTCCTCCATCTAACATAGGAAGAGCCTTGACATCATCCTTGCCCTTTTCCAGCACAGGAAGAAAATTGAATACCTGTCTCAGGCATACTGCAACACTGCAAACCCCAGGATGCCCCATCCACAGCAGACTGAAGGAATGAGACTGCACTCCACAACGCTCCAGCAATGGCTACTGACAGGAAAACTGAAAACTCATTTGGAGATGGAGCTGCTGGCTCACTACGCAGTCTCCTGTGCCCATACAAACAAACTGTATCATCCAATTTCTTTTTCAGGCTTACTAAACAGATGGAGTTAACAAAGACAATATATACATCATTCTGCAGCCACAAACCCAAAGAGTATGCCACAGTTTTGACTTCACAGATTCCTAAGCAAGACATCCTGACACATCTTCAAGCACCAGTTCTAGTGTCTAGAAAGGGATATAGATGGAAAAAATAAACTGCCTACTGCTTATAAGTAAAATTAATGTGGCAACCTCATTTAGAATGAAAAGTGGTCTTTGCTTTTAACACCACATATCTTTCCTTTACAAAGGCTATTCTGAAAGTTGAGAACAAGTTTTGGCTATAAAATATTTAAGTGAAATAAAAAAATCTTTCTATTAAAATGACTTTTAACAATCATTTTAAAAACTGAGAAACTAGCCTGATTCATTTGTATCCCAAATTTGATTTTGGAAAATAGAAGTTCTAGGTCTTTAAGGCATAAGGAAAGATAGTCTCTCCAATATCCTGTATGTGCATGTACATGTGCAGAAAATGGAAGTTCTAGATCTCTAAGTCATAAGGAAAGACAGACTCTCCAATCCCCTGTGTGTGCACATGTGTAAAAAATGGAAGTTCTAGATCTCTAAGGAAAGTCAGTCTCTCCAAGGAAATGTGCAGAAAATGGAGTTCTAGATCTCTAAGTCATAAGGAAAGACAGACTCTCCAATCCCCTGTGTGTGCACATGTGCAGAAAATGGAAGTTCTAGATCTCTAAGTCGTAAGGAAAGAGACTCTCCAATCCCCTGTGTGTGCACATGTGCAGAAAATGGAAGTTCTAGATCTCTAAGTCATAAGGAAAGACAGTCTCTCCAAGGTTTGCAGAAAATGGAAGTTCTAGATCTCTAAGTCGTAAGGAAAGACAGACTCTCAAATGTGTAAAAATGGAAGTTCTAGATCGCTAAGTCGTAAAGGAAAGACAGTCTCTCCAATCCCCTGTGTGTGCACATGTGCAGAAAATGGAAGTTCTCGTAAGGAAAGGTCCCCTCATGCGCAGAAAATGGAAGTTCTAGGTTTCTAAGTCATAAGGAAAGACAGACTCTCCAATCCCCTGTGTGCGTGCACATGTGTAAAAAATGGAAGTTCTAGGTCTCTAAGTCGTAAGGAAAGACAGACTCTCCAATCCCCTGTGTGTGCGTGCACATGTGCAGAAAATGGGAGTTCTAGGTTTCTAAGGCATAAAAACAGTCTCTCCAATCCCCTGTGTGTGCGTGCACATGTGTATAGAAACAGATATGCACATGTATTTACTCACATTATACATAGTTGCCTACATAGTCAATTGTGAGTTTGAAGGCACTGGAGTATTTTCTAGACTTTCAACCTTCTAGATGAAGTGATGCTGATGTTTTGACAGATATCAATAAAGTGACTGATACCCCTAAGGAAATGGCTGCTCATAAATGCATGAATGTGTGGCCAACTACAGGATTGGAAACTAAAAGACAAGCCCAAACTAATATAAGCATGTCATGCTATTTAGATCGTATCAACCCTTTAATATTGGAGAATGCACAAGTACTCTGAAAAAAAAAAAAAAAAAAAGGAAAACTCTCTTGACATAGCCATCCTTCCAGCACTCACTGCCTGTGTATTTGCAAATACCCAGGGCACATCAGCCCCGAGCCTTACAACAGGTGAAGGCTGAGCGGAACCAGGACACAGCCAAAGGTTCAGCAAATTGCAAGAGCTTGGTAATGCTTCAGAGAGAAGTGCTAAGTGGCTGGCAGGAGGCCAGAGGGAGAAGGTGAGAAACTGAGGCAGAGGCCAGATTGTGGGAGAACACATATGCCGGCTGAGAAGTCAGCCTGAGTCGGAACACTGCATGTCCCCTCCTTCTGTCCCATCCCAGTGAGTGGCAGAGAAAGAGATGCAGCCCTCGGCTGTTCCTGGCATGGGGTGCTGCCACTGCCATCTCACCAAGCCTTAGAGGGTGAAGATCACTTTCTCCACATTCACCTTCAGGACCCAGCTCTTCATCATCTTTCACCATTCTCCTCGGCAGGACGTGCTCTCCCCACACTGTTCTGACTGTGCTCTATGCTGGGCCTGTCTTGTTGCTGCCCTGGCAGGTCACTGGGGTCCAGGATAGCACGGATCACAGTGCCTGCAGCACACAGGAGTTGGTGCGGTCTCTGCTGATGGATGAGTGCAGAAACGGTGACAGAGTAAGTAATAAAACCATACTAAGCTGGCCTGAGCCCACTCCTTCTGGCATTAAAAAGTGGTGAATATAGATTAGATGGGTGAATATAGATCCATATCTCTCATACAACAGACGTGTATCTAGAAGACAGCCTTTACAGGCAGTACTGGGTCTTTAGCTTTAAAATAAATGACATTTAGTTTAGAAATTTTGCTTATTTTCTTTAAAAAGGTGCCCAGGTCACTGAAACTCAGTCAGGGGATGGTCATAATCATGTCTTCTAGGTGATAGAGGAGATTTATGGGCTGAAAGAAACTCAAAACTTAAACCATCCTTTAGATTTTTGTGTGATCAGTTCAAAAATGGGAGACTGATAGGAAAACAAGGTGTGCTTTTCTCTGCCATAATGTCATCTCTGTTCCAAATTCAACCCTTTTCTACATTTTTAATCTATCTATCTGTGTGTGTGTGTGTGTGTGTGTGTGTGTGTGTGTGTGTGCATGTGCACTTGTGTTTTCACAGGACAACTGTGGATATCTTTCTCTTGTTCACTGCTGAGTACACCAGGCTAGATGGTGCTCTAGCTTCCAGGCATTCTCCTGTCTCCACCTCCCATTACAGACTCAGGCTATCACATCCAGTTTTTTAAATGTCATTTTTATTTATTTACTTATTAATTTATTTGCAAGCAGAGAGAGACAGAAGAAAGACAGAGAACAGATGCCAGGGCATCTAGCCACTGCTAACAAACTACAGGTGCCTGTGCCACTTGGTGCATCTGGCTTTACATGGGTACTGGGGAATCGAATCCAGGTTGTCAGGCTTTGTAGACAAGCACCTTAACCACTGAACCATCTCTCCAACCCTCACATCCAGTTTTATGTGGGTTCTGGGGATCCAAACTCAGGTCATCATGCCTACACAGTAAATACTTCTACCCACTGGTCATCTTCCCAGCCTCAACTCTTTTGACTACTTGCAAAAGATTTAAAATATTCATTGAGCTACCAGAAAACATCTATTACACATTACTGGGCACATCTTCACACGGTCACAACTGAATGGCTTCTTTCTGCTCCAGTGGCCACAGCTCTATTCAAAACCAAAGCGGGAACCTCAGAGTTGTACGTGGTGTGATGTCAGTGGCAATGGAGGATAAAATAGCCATGTGATAGCGACTCCCATATCCAGCCTGTCAACAGGGACAAGTGTTCCTTGGGCTATTCTTAACTTAGGACCGAAAGTACAAAAAAGACCAGGCAGGGCCAGACTCTGCTATAATCCCAAAGAAAGCAGAGACACATAGAGAACATAGACGTTCCTCACAGCTCTCTGGCACAGGGGCAGCCCTGGCTCCCTGCCGGGGGCCCAGAAGCAGGCCACTTTCACAGTGGGGTCTCCAGGCCGGCACAGCTGCAGACAGACATGCAGTGTGTGGGATCACCCACATTCATGGCTGCCACAGTCTCCTGTGTGACAACAGCTGGGTCAGGCCCTAGAGACAGGCCCAGGTCAGACAAAGCCCCTTGTTGCAGGGCATTCTTGTTGACCCATTTCTCTAAAAAAAAAAAAAAAAAAAGGGTTTTCCTTTAGCCATTGATTCTGGCCTAGACTAGCTTCTCATGAACTGTGTGGTATGCACAAACCTTAACCAAAGAGACAGACAGACATGGTTCCAACTGCCACATCTTCTCACTTCTCACCCACCCTGAGTGCGGTGTTAAGAGCGTATCCAAACTGTTGATTCAGTGCAGTGAGACTGGTGTCAGATAATACTGCCACAGGGTCTTTGCAGTAAACAGGCATCAAGGGGACAGTGCCTAGTCTTTTGGGAAACAAAGGTGGCAAGAGAACCCCTCTGGGTGTCTCATACTCAGAATATAGCACAAAGTTCAACCAATGCTGTATTGTATGTGCTTAGACTTAGTTTATAGAACTATCCCTATGCCTCCTTAAAAAGGTACTATGCTGTGGTGGTTTGAATCAGATGCCTCTCACAAATTCATCTGTTCTGAATGCTTGGTCCCAGCTGGTGGCAATTTGGGAGATGGAACCTTACTAGAAGAGGTGTGTTGTTGGGGGTGGGCTTAGGGGTGTTTTAGACAGCTCCCCATTACCAGAGGTCAAGTCACTCTCCTGCTACCTTTTTCCATCTGCTGTGGCAGAGGTGATATCCAGCCTCTGCTCATGCCTTGCTTTCACCTGTTATCATGGAGCTTCTGCCCAAATAAAAACTTTCCTGCCAGATGTGGGGGGCACAAAACTTTAATCCCACCACTCAGAAGACAAATGTAGGAGGATCACTGTGAGTTCAAGGCCACCTTGAGACTACATAGTGAATCCCAGGTCAGCCTGGGCTAGAGTGAGACCCTCCTTAAAAAGCAAAATAAATAAATAAATAAATAAATAAATAAATAAATAAATAAATAAAATGAATGAATGAATGAAAATAAAATTAATAAAATGAAATAAAAACTTTTTTCCCATCAGCCGAGGAAACCATCTTGGTTGGGTGCTTTGTCCCAGCAACATGAAGGTAACTGTAACATGTATGCTCACTGAAAATTTATAAAATGTGAAGCCCTGTCATGCCAGCGCTTTCCCTCTCTGGCCCGTCTCCTATGCAAATGCACATGTTAACGTTTTCTACTAGCACCTTGTGAACTGAAGTTCCTGGAAGGTGCTGCATCTGCCTCAGATAAGGCTGAATGGACTGATAGATCTCATGTAGAGATGGAATGCTGCAGGAGAAAAGCCAAATTACCTTGAGCTATCTTTAGCCCCTTAATAGCCATTATTGCCCACCTTTGTGTCTGACCTAACACCCTGGTAGACTGTCAGTTGATTAGGAATGTATTAGCCGATCAGTAGCTTCCACCAACCCACGGGCGAAGAATGTCATCAGATTAACATCTGAAGCCTATGGTGGAGATTTCCCCTGCTTTGCTATATATTACACACCTACTTGATGGTCAACCAATGTATTTGAAAAGTGCCTTGATTTATAACTTTCTCTGGTTCTGTAACTATAAAACCTTCATGAAACTGGTAATATGTTGGAACATGAAATTGGGGTAACCTACATCTGTGTAAGTGCCTTGATTAATAACTTTCTTTAGTTCTAACTAGAAAGCCTTCATGAACTTGTTAACACGTTGGAACATGGAATTGGGGTAACCTAAATCTGTGTTCCCTGGCCATGGTCACTAATATTTGGCTCCAGAATAAACTATCTTATCCCCTTTGGGATGAGGGCTATATCTTTTGTGTTGATAATCTCTACCCCATAAAAAAGGCAAGTACAAACGGCTTCTGACAGAGGCAACCAGGAGACGAATACCTAAATAAGACCAATGTGCCTAGTACCATTAGCTGCAGGATGAACTGCAATTAGGAAGCTACTAAATTCAGATTCTACCACCTAATGAAGGTCATGACTGACCTCTGAAGTACTCTCAAAAACAGAGAAGCCGGGCGTGGTGGCGCACGCCTTTAAACCCAGCACTCGGGAGGCAGAGGTAGGAGGATCGCCGAGAGTTCGAGGCCACCCTGAGACTACATAGTTAATTCCAGGTCAGCCTGGACCAGAGTGAGACCCTACCTCGAAAAACCAAAAAAAAAAAAAAAAAAAAAACCAAAACAAACAAACAAACAAAAAAAAAAACAGAGAAGTCTGGTCCATAGCCAAGGAGAAGCAGTTGGCTAGGAAACCAAGTTTTATCTCTGGCGCTGCCACTTATGTGCTCTATGATGGGGTGGGTAGGATCACACAACAAAATCCACAGGGCCAAGCACATAAAATGAGGCTAGGGTTAGCTAGAGGACCCAGCCTGCCTGCCCAGCCCACTACTGCCATTACAGATTGCACTTCCTATTCTTCCCCCCAAGAGAAGGTGGAAATTTTATAAAGCTGTGTGTATGCTCTATGGAAAAATGTGAGTCTGCCATTTTAAAATGCTATCTATGTAAATAATAAGATCTATTTCTCAGTTTCTCTTTCGGGCAAACAGGAAACTGAGGGCTACTAGCTCATCCTTTGTGATGGTTTGTCTTTATTGCCGACTTTAGGATTACCATAGAAATTTTGAATCATGGGCATGGTGATGCATGCCTTTAATCCCAGCACTTGGGAGGCAGAGGCAGGAGGCCACCCTGAGACTACATAGTGAATTCCAGGTCAGCCTGGGCTAGAGTGAGACCTTACCTCAAAAAAACAAAACAAAACAAAACAAAAAAAAAAAAAAAAAAGAAAGAAAAGAAATTTAGAATCACCACGGACCTCTGGGTATGTCTATGGAGTTGTTTCCAATAAGTTTAACTGAAGAGGAAAGACTCACTATGAATGCAGCATCATGCCATGGCAGGAGATCTCACGGTGAATAAGAGGGAAAAGGCAAATGTAGCACTAGTGTGGTGCTGTGAATGTCAATGTATGTCTCCCATAGTCTCGGGGATTTTTGATAAAGATTGAGCTTACAATTAGAGTCTCCAGTGGGTGGAACTCTGCAGGGGAGGAGATGGCACTGGGGTAGATCTTGAAGTCCAGCCCTGCTAGGTGTGTGAAGAGAGCTCTGGCTCTTCTGGTTTGCTGGTTGTTTGATGATTTCTCTCTCTGCTATGGATATGGATGTGAGACAACATCTTACGCTGTGATGCTATTTCCCCTGGATTCTGTAAGCCTAAAATAAACCTTTTCCTCCCATGAGCTGCTTCTGGTCAGGTGTTTGTCCCAGCAAGAGCATGAAAGGGGTTGTTATTGTTATAACAAAAGAATTCAAATGTATTCAGATGCACAAAGCAAGACAACACAGTCTCTCGTGTTCATTTAAACCAAGAACCAACATTGACACACACAGGGCCTGATGCTTTGTAGAACAGACGTGTGCACATTCACTTCTCAATTTAAACATCTCCATGGACTAGAGGATGAGGGGGACTTTGATCAAAGGGTGAATTGCAAGCCTGGTGGAATGGCTCTGCTACCAAGAGGTGTGCATGCAGGCAGTGGGGACACCCTCTCGGGTGGAAGGCAACACAGAGCGTGCAGGGCTGAAGAAGGCACACCATGCAGAAGAAATCACAAATGTGTTTGTCACATTAAAGCAAATGGACAGAGAAAAAAAATCCAAGTACCAACTAAAGCAATAGTGTCAGCAAGATAGCAGATAATGCTAGATGCAGCAAAAATTTTATTAATAAGAGTAAAGCAGCCAAAATCCAGTAATACAGGTTTTCCTAAACAAGAATTCAAGAGAGGGGAGGAAGCATCTTTACTACAGCACACACTGCCCCACATTTTACACTGTGCCAGTTCTGTACTTGTCCTTTTTAGCCTACTTCTATCAGTCTCTCTGTGCTAAAATACATTAGTTACCATGGCAACGATGTCATAGTGTGTAAAACCATTTACTGTCCTTGGAAAGGCATTCATGACAGAACTGAACAGTAGAATGTTTTTGCAAAGAGAAGGAACAGAGAGCAGTTGGGTAAGAGCACAGGGTCTCTAAATCAGGACTTCAAAGTAGTCCTCTACCTCTCACATACTGCTTCCCAGAGAGCTTCTGTATGTCATTTTTCCCAAAATCACCCAGAGAAGAATAGCTTCACATTATGTACACCACATGTGCTTAAAACAAAGTCTCTGATCAAATGTTGCCAAACACAACAGACTCCCTACATTCCACACTAACTTCCATGCGAGTGGGGGGGAGGGGGCTGGGAGGCTACAGAATCAGGCTGGCCACATGCATCAGCTTCAGCTAACACTGAACTCTGTCTTCAGAGACAGAGCCTAGAGATTTGGACAGAATTTCCTTATTGCCATGAATTAGTAGGACTCCATTCTTTACTTTTAATTTCAAGTGAGCCATATTCATTCACGCCATCAAGAAACCACGGTGATATACACCTGTAATCTCAGCACTTCAGAAACTGAAGCAAGAGGATCTGAAATTCCAGCCAGACTAGACCACGTAAGTGAGACCCTGCCCAAAATTTACATACATACATATGTATACACATACAAACTACTAGAGCAACGCACATGTGCGACTGACAAAGAAAGCACACAGCCAGGAATGTGCCCTGTAGAAGCTTTGTGTCCACAGGGAGTATGAACAGCTGGGCTGCATTCTTACTGTGACAGGAAGATACTGACGAAAGCCCACTCGCTGTTGTGGGAAGAAGGATTGGATGGGTCAGAGTAATATGGCTGTGGGAAAACTACACAGTCAGATAAGACAGGAAGGTGAAAAGTGGATGGATAATGCAATGTCTCAACTAGTGTGACTGTGCCCTTCCCCTTGACTGTGAAGTGTGGGTTTGTGCCTGCTGTCCCAGCAGTCACTCGAGGTAAGCATTTGTCCACACTGTTATGACCTGCTGCATTAGAACCCACCAAGCTGGGGCACTACCATTCATTTAGCCCTTGCCCCTTCTGATACAGAATTCCCTACCAGTGAGACAAGCTGTGTGGTGAAGGGAATTTTTACCTACATAGGGAGATTAAATCTGAAGATGATCATCAACCTCTTTTCCTGTCCTTTTACAGACTATGCAGATGACAGTATGCTGGATGCTCACCATAACACAAGGAACCTTTGGACACAAGTCGTGGATGCTCACCGTAACACAAGGAACCCCTGGACACGAGGTCATGGATGCTCACCATAACACAAGGAACCCTTGGACACGAGGTCGTGGATGCTCACCATAACACAAGGAACCCCTGGACACGAGGTCGTGGATGCTCACCGTAACACAAGGAACCCTTGAACACGAGGTCGTGGATGCTCACCATAACACAAGGAACCCCTGGACACGAGGTTGTGGATACTACCATAACACAAGGAACCCCTGGACATGAGTTGTGGATGCTCACCGTAACACAAGGAACCCCTGGACACGAGGTCGTGGATGCTCACCATAACACAAGGAACCCTTGGACACGAGGTTGTGGATGCTCACCGTAACACAAGGGACCCCTGGACACGAGTCGTGGATGCTCACTATAACAAAGGAACCCTGGGACACGAGGTCGTGGATGCTCACCATAACACAAGGAACCCCTGGACACGAGGTCGTGGATGCTCACCGTAACACAAGGAACCCTTGAACACGAGGTTGTGGATGCTCACCATAACACAAGGAACCCCTGGACACGAGTCGTGGATGCTACCATAACACAAGGAACCCCTGGACATGAGTTGTGGATGCTCACCGTAACACAAGGAACCCCTGGACACGAGGTCGTGGATGCTCACCGTAACACAAGGAACCCCTGGACACGAGGTCGTGGATGCTCACCGTAACACAAGGAACCCCTGGAAACAAGGTCGTGGATGCTCACCATAACACAAGGAACCCCTGGACACGAGGTCGTGGATGCTCACCATCACAAGCAACCCCTGGACACGAGTCGTGGATGCTCACCGTAACACAAGGAACCCCTGGACATGAGGTGGTGCTTGCTCACTGTAACACAAGGAACCCCTGGACACGAGGTTGTGGATGCTCACCGTAACACAAGGAACCCCTGGAAAAGAGGTCATGGATGCTCACCATAACACAAGGAACCCTTGGACACAAGGTGGTGGATGCTCACCGTAACACAAGCAACCCCTGGACACGAGGTCGTGGATGCTCACTGTAACACAAGGAACCTCTGGACACAAGGTCGTGGATGCTCACCGTAACACAAGGAACCCCTGGACATGAGGTCGTGGATGCTCACCGTAACACAAGGAACCCCTGGACACGAGGTCGTGGATGCTCACCGTAACACAAGGAACCCCTAGAAATGAGGTCATGGATGCCCACCATAACACAAGGAACCCCTGGACACGAGTCGTGGATGCTCACCGTAACACAAGGAACCCCTGGACACGAGGTCGTGGATGCTCACCGTAACACAAGGAACCCCTGGATACAAGATAATGGTAGCTAACTGCACCCAGTCTCAACTAGCAGAGACAAAAGCATTCTACACTATTATCCCTTACCAACAGTGATTGTCACTGTGTCATGACCCATGATGATACTGAGATGCACAGAACACAGTCAGAAGAGGTCAAGGAAATACAGGGCATAGTGCATAGGTGTTGAGGCATTGTGCATAGGTGTTGATGAAGTGTCTGCAGAAGGCAGGCTCAGCTAAAGAGTTTTATAGAAACTGTCCGAATGTCTCATTCAGTGCTTTTTTCTATTATTAAATGGCTACCCTTTTTATCTTCCAGTACCCCTTAGAGCCACAGTAAGATAAAAGAAAATGCATGTTTAATAAAAATAAATTAAGTTCTTGGGCTGGAGAGATGACTTACTGGTTAAGGCATTTGCCTGCAAAGCCTAATTACCTGGGTTTAATTCTCCAGTACCTATGTAAAGCCAGATGTACAAAGTAACACATGCACCTGGAGTTCATGTGCAGTGGCTAAACACCCTGCTGTGCCCATTCTCCCCCCCCCCACTGCTTGCAAATAAATAAATAAATTTTTTTTAATTAAGTACTAGAGGGCTGGAGAGACGGCTTAGTAGTTACGGCATTTGCCTGCAAAGCCAAAGGATCCCGGTTCGACTCTCCAGGACCCACATAAGCCAGATGCACAAGGGGCACATGCATCTGGAGTTTGTTTGCAGTGGCCAGAGGCCCTGGTGCACCCACTGTCTCTCTCTCTCAAATAAATAAATAAATAAAATATTTTTTAAAAAAAATTGGGCTGGAGAGATGGCTTAGTGGTTAAGGCACATGCCTACGAAGCCTAAGGACCCCGGTTCAATTCTCCAGGTCCCACATAAAGCCAGATGCACATGGTGGTGCATGCACCTGGAGTTTGTTTGCAGTGGCTAGAGGCCCTGGCACACCCACTCTCACTCTCTTTTTCTCTCCCTCTGTCTCTAATAAATAATAAAAATAAATAAAAACTTTTTAAAAAATTAAGTACTAGAGCTGGAGAGATGGCTTAGCAGTTAAGGCACTTGACCCTAAGGACCCAGGTTCAACTCCCTAGTACCCACATAAGCCAGACGTACAAGGGGGCACATACATCTAGAGTTCATGTGCAGTGCAGGAGGTCCTGATGCACCCATTTCTTCTATCTGCCTCTTCTCTCCCTCCCAAATAAATAAATAAATAAATTTTTTAAATTAAGTACTGTGGTGGTTTGATTCAGGTGTCCCCCATAAACTTCAAGTGTTCTGAATGCTAGGTTCCCAGCTGATGGCAACTTAGGAATTAACACCTCCTGGAGGCAGAGTATTGTTGGGGGCGGGCTTATGGGTATTATAGCCAGCTTCCCCTTGCCAGTGTTTGGCACACTCTCCTGTTGCTGTTGTCCACCTTATGTTGACGAGAGAGTGATGTCCACCCTCTGCTCATGCCATCGTTTTTCCTGCCATCATGGAGCTTCCCCCTCGAGCCTGTAAGCCAAAATAAACCTCTTTTTTCCCACAAGCTGCTCTTAGTCGGGTGATTTCTGCCAGCAATGCGAACCTGACTGCAACAAGTACTAAATCTCTGCTTTTTAAATATTTATTTATTTGCAAGCAGAGTTACAGAGAGAGAGAGAGTATAGGCACATGAGGGCCTCTAGTCACTGCAAATGAACTCCAGACGCATACGCTGCTCTGTGCATCTGGCCTACGTGGGTACCGGGTAATTGAACTCAGGTCATTAGGCTTGGCAGGCAAGTGCCTTAACCACTGAGCCATCTTTCCAGCCCTGAATCTCTGCTTTTTTTTTTTAATGCTAGGCAAACAATCCAATGCTGAGTTACACCCCCCAGTCACAAATTTTGTCTTTCAAGAAAGGTGATAATAAATGTTAATTAGCACAAAATACTTACTGAGAGTTAGTATACAGCATGGAGACAGTCACATCCCTAACTCATAAATCATAAGTCATGAACCTGCTAAGGAAACATCACTCACCACTTCAATGTCAAGTTACTATAGGAAGGCTGTGCCGATGACAGCAGCTTAACACACACATACCTGCAGAAATTTCAGTAACACAGAACTGCAGGAAATAGTCTTCTTTTAATCACATGACTTGTTCTGAATTGTTTGATGTGTGCGTATGTATTTACATATGTATTAATTATACATACAAGAGCACACACATGCCACAGTGAGCATGTAGAGGTTACAGGACAACCTTAGCATGTCAGTCCTCTCCACTTTCCTTTTTAACACAGGGTCTCTTGTTTTGCCATAGGACAGACCTGCAAGGTTCCAGATTCTCCTGGTTTTGCCTCCCCCTGCCATTGGTGCACTGGGATTATAGACACGTGTGCCACTTTCCATCCAGCTTTACGTGTGCTGGGGAACTGAACTCAGGTCAGCAGGACTGCAAGCAAGCAAGCAAGTGCTTTTAACCACTGAGCCATCTCTTCAGGTCCCTAATCTGGTTTTGCTCATTTTTGAGTTCTTGGTTTCTGTGAATGTGTGAAAAGTGAAGTGACAGGTTTTTAATATATTCGCTTTATCAGCAGAAGAAAAATATTTCATCAACTGTTAAATGATTCCAGTTTTGTGTTAGTATAATATATAACCTGCTATATTAAAGAAAGCTAAATTAAATAATGGGGGTTTCCCTATTTTATGATAATAAAATAAAGCTTGTAGAAGTTTAATCTGCCATATGTAAAACATCTCTTATATTGAAGGCTGCTATAAATGGTAAGAAGTTCAATGCAGGAGATGAAATGACTTGTTTTTGCAATGATGATACAAATATAAATTTTGCGATGCTAAAAATAATCATCTTACTTTTTAGGTAACCTACGAAGAAGAAAACTAATTCATAACTGCACTCAAACAAGTGGCTACATCCTACAAAATCCAAAAGAAACTAAGTATAGACATTAACAAATCACATTCTTTACACCCACTTAGAAAAACTGGTGTTACAAGGCCAATACTGAATGTAAAAGACACTTCAACATAGCAGCATATACCTTCTCTTTTGCCTCCTATCACCATCACCCAGTTTGTAGAAGTATCTGAGCACCCCTCTAAATCAACCCAGTATGGCATTCTGCTGTGACTGACAAGTCTTCTCAAGTGTGAGTGCATTCTGTTCCAAACCAGTTGGAAATCTCTGATCAAAGCAGTGAATGGAGTACAAAAATACTTCAAGCCTTTGAGCCTTTAGCCAATTGCAGTTATTGAAAATAAGGCGTGTGAACAGAAGATGCTGACATGTATCCCAATGAAAGCAAGGGCGGAACTGAGCACATGAAGTGACGAGAACTTGAAGAGCATCCAAGTTCCAATTCTGAAATTACATTATGCTTTGTAAGATCTCGACTGGTGGCAATCTCTTGATGGGCTCCTAGTTTCCATGGAATTTGTTTGTGTTCTGTACAAAACTAAAGTTAAATTGAGATGACCCAATGATTTTGTGTCATCTAAATCTGACAAATCATTCAAAAGGACCATATGAATAACTTTACTTTTCTAAGTTTCAAATTATTTTTAAAAATTCTTGAAGATAAGAATTTTGAACAAAGGGAAATGATCTGTGAAGATATTTGGGCAAAAATGTTTATGTATTTTATTATGAAAAAAAACTGTCAAGGAAGAGCCTCCATCTAGCAGATGGTTATCAGGGACTTTACACCTATAAAAAGAGCTATTTTTATAATAAGAAATACTGTGGTGAACACACAAATGCCAATCAAAGATATCTAGTTCAAATATTAATTAGAAGGAATTGCATGTTAACTAAGAGAAAACTGAAAACAATTTATTCTACATTAAAAATATCAGTGATGTGGGTGTTAGACACATAGTAAAAACTGACTTAAGGAGAAGATATGCAGCAAAAGAACAACTACTACTTATGCTCTTGCTCAATCAACACGAGACTTTGTCTCTAATATTTATTTATGTGTTTTTATGTTTTAGAAATTTTATTGTTAAATATATTTGAACCATTTATACTTATTTTTTTAATCTGCCAGTTAACATAATGGTATTTTTTATTTATTTATTGTTTTTTTAAATTACTTTGAGAGACAGAGAGAAAAAGGGAGAGAGGTAAAGAATGGACGTGCCAGGACCTTCAGCCACTGTTAATGAACTCCAGACGTGTGCACACCCCCCCCCCTTGTGCACATGTGTGACATTGCACGTTTTGTGTCACTGTGTGTCTGGCTACATGGGATCTAAGAGATCTGAACATGAGTTCTTAGGCTTTGCAGGCAAGTGCTTTAACCACTAAGCCAGATCTCCAGCCCTATTGGTATTTTTTAAATGCTGTGATTTTACGTATTTAGTGACTTCTGCTTAGATTATGGTACCCTCATTGTTCTCATTGATGGAAAAGGGAAAATGAGACATATTTATGTTTTGAGATTTGACATGTCACAGCAGGCAGTTCCCTCCACCACCCCAATCAAGACATGCTTTTGAAACAGCCCTAAAGATTTCCTTTCCAAAATTTCTAAATATTTCAGGACACGGGAGGCTTTAAAATGCATCTTTATATATATATATACACATAAATGTGTGTATTTTAATTTGAGAGGGAGAGGTAGAGAGAGTGGGTGCGCCAGGGCCTCCAGCCACTGCAAACGAACTCCAGGTGCATGTGCCACCTTGTGCTGGTCCTGGGAAATTGAACCTGGGTCCTTAGGCTTCACAGGCAAATGCCTTAACCCCTGAGCCATCTCTCCAGCCCAAAATGCATCTTCTTAAATGTAGTATCATTCTTGTATAAATGAGATGTAATTATTATAGAGTTTTTCTCCCTCTCTCATGAGTGCTTTGGTACTTATGAATTATACTTGGAGGTGCTTTATGTAATACATGGGAGTGCATAAAAATGAAGGCATCTCTTCTTGTGTTTAGGGACATACTTTCGAGTATCTTCCCCATTACCTTTAAAATATGGAAAGGAAGGACCTCATATAGTAGAAATATTCTGGTCTCCATATCAGGACAGATTCATAAGGGCTACAACTTCTTTTTTTGAATTTTTAAAATTTATATATTTTTCAAGGAGAGAAAAAGGGGGAGAGAGGGAGAAAGAGAATGGGCATGCCAAGGTCTCTTGATACTGCAAAACAAACTCCAGATGCATGTGCCACTTTGTGCATCTGGATTTACATGGGTACTGGGGAGTCAAACCTGGGCCAATAGGGCTTTGCAAGCAAGACCCTTAATCTCTGAGCCATCTCTAAGGACTGGATCTCCTAACACTTTCTATTGACCTGAGGCCCCGATGCTTCTGAGGTCCTTTCTTCCAGAGCTCTGGGGGGAAAATCACCACTAGCCAAATTCCAGGGAGCCAAACCCCCACTCACTGAAGTATCATGCAGACAGTTCTGGTCCTTGAGGACAGAACTCACTTCTTGCTCATAGTAAGTCTCAGACAGCAATGTTGAGCAATGACTACACAAAGGAAAAATGGTGTATATAAGCAAGTACATTCATCCCCAATGGCACAACCCAACTGTAGTGTAGCAGGATTCAAATGCACACTTGCTACCCAGCCATATATTTTTTAAAAAGGGTGTTACTTTATTTCTTAATGATTGAATCCAACCTGATTATGATTCTATCATTTCCACTTAGGACAGAAAGATACAATCTTGCTAACAGTTAACAGCCTCTTCAGAGTGAAAACATCAGCTGCCTATAGTAATTAATCAAACTCACTTCTAACTTCCTCCTCAGACCCGATCCTTTTCTTTTCCCTCCTCCTTAGGGGAGAGATTACAGATTATGATGGGAGGGGGACTAATCCAGGTGCTGACATCCAAGCTGTTGCTGGCCTGTAAGATGTCTCCTCAATTTCCTTGGTTGTAGGACTGCCTCTGCTGACACACCTGGTCATCACCTCATAGGGCTTGGCAGTATCTGAAGCCACAATCCCAGCCGGTCTTCAAGGGTGACAGATGGAATGCTCCCTTCTATCTCCCGTCCACTCTGACCCCTGGCTTCTCAGCCTCTGCACACGCACCCAGGAGAGCAAGAAGGACTAGTCTGATTTCCTCACACCATGCACAGGAGCTGAGGAACAAGGAAACTGTTCTGATTTGCTCACATCATACACAGGAGCTGAGGAACAAGGAGACTGTTCTGATTTGCTCACATCATACACAGGAGCTGAGGAACAAGGAGACTGTCCTGATTTCCTCACACCATGCACAGGAGCTGAGGAACAAGGAGACTGTCCTGATTTCCTCACACCATGCACAGGAACTGAGGAACAAGGAGACTGTCCTGATTTCTTCATACCATGCACAGGAGCTGAGGAACAAGGAGACTGTCCTGATTTCTTCATACCATGCACAGGAGCTGAGGAACAAGGAGACTGTCCTGATTTCTTCATACCATGCACAGGAGCTGAGGAACAAGAAGACTGTCCTGATTTCCTCACACCATGCACAGGAGCTAAGGAACTGAAAAGGGACTTGTTTCTGCCCCAACATGCCCAACAGCAGGTTACACTGTAAGGTGGTTTCCTTCCAGAATTCTGGACAGATTGAAGAGAATTTAATTTCATTGCTCTCCCATCCCCACTAGGCTCCATAAACATCTCAATGACTCCTCAAGCAGAAGTCCCAGGGGATGGAGCACTGGATCTCAGTGACTTATCTGTTTCTGGATCCATGCAAGCTCCTCTCACTAACCCAGAAGAGATTTCTACCTCCTGGGCAGAGGGAAACATTCTTGCAGCCTCTCCTCTATGCATTACCTACCTGGGCTTCTGAGGACTGGCTCCTAGAAATCCACAATCATTTTCCACCTAACACAGCCTGCTCTTAAATGAAGCTCAGGCTCACTCTGGTCTCTGAAACATGCTGGAAGGGCCTTTTGGGGACATTAAAAGCTAAACAATGCTGTCCTTGTCCTTGGCCATGTTCTGTCTTCCCCTTGAAGTAACAGAATACTTGGCCTCAATGGGGGGGGGGGAGGAGGGAGTCCCAGTGTAACAAAAATTCAGAGCAAGAGAAAAGAAACTGAATACTAGTTCAAAATATTATTCCCACAAACCCAGCTGCTCATGATGCATGGTCTCCAAGGTCCAGAACACTCATTAAGGATAAAAGTCTCACACTGACATATCCCTCTTCAGAAGGCAGCATTTATATATACACATTTAAAACAAAGGCAAAAGGGGCCTGCCTATAGCTTCCCATTCTTGAATTTTTCACATCTAGTGTCTGTAATAGCTACAGATCTTGTAGTGTTGAGCAGAGTTCCATCCACCTTTGCATCAGCATCACTCGAGAACCTTCCACCTCCCTAGGTTTCCTCACTTGAGGGCCTCTTCACCTTCATCTCTCCCCCTCCATTCCTGCTGTGCTCACTTCTCATATCCCTGAGAGCTCAGACTTTCCTGACAGCTCCAATCCAAGCATACACTCCATCCAGCTTGAGCTATACTTTCAACCAACTCAACTGTTTTCCTCAATGTCTTGAGCATCCTGCTCCCTTGACTAGTCAAGATGATACTTAACTCTAAGTTACTACAAGGCCATCTTTTCTATTATTACAGAAAGTCACAAAACTGCACTACTTGGAACCATGAAAAACCTGCCAGTTCTGGTGGAGGTCTCTGCCCACAGCATTTTTCTGTCCATCTAGCCACAAACAATTCTACACTCCAGTGCTTGTTTGAACCTTTTCGGGTTTCTCCAAGCTCCTTCTGTCCATGTCCTCATCCATCTCCTGCCTCACCAACTCCTCTCTCCTTAGCAGAGGGGGCAGGCAATGAGAGCATTGGTGTGGAGCGGAGGTCAGGAGCCTTCTTTCTGCCAGCAGTTCTGAATCTCAGGGGCATGAGAAAACTGTTGTGGGAATGGGGCAGGGTCATTTATTCAATGGAAACTAAACTTCACTCACAGCTGGAGATGTGAGGAACAGGGAAACAGAGAGGGTCAAGAGTTCAACACTTCTGTGTGCCAGACTCTTCTCCAGGTAACATCTGGGGCTGTGGTTTCTCAAGTAAGCATTCATTCTCTTTGTACCGTACTGAATCAACTAGCCATAGCCTTCCCTTTCCAGGAGCTGGCAGGGCTCACAGAGGCCCCTGGTTGTGTTCATTCTACCGGTTTTATAGATTCTTCCCTTGCAACCCTCCTCACTGCTTCCACTGAGTAATTCTCAGCCTCTAAGAGAATATCCAGCTGGGCATGGTAGCACATGCCTCTAATCCCAGTACTCAGGAGGCAGAGGTAGGAGGATCACTATGAGTTTGAAGCCACCCTGAGACTACATAAAACACCAAAAGAAGAAGAAGTTTAAAAGAAAAGAGAGAGAACAACTTCCAAATCTTGCCATATGAAATCAAGAATATGTTCAATAATGACCAGACGTGGTGGCACACGCCTTTAATCCCAGCACTTGGGAGGCAAATGTAGGAGGATTGTCATGAATTCAAGACCACCCTGAGACTACATAGTGAACTCCAGGTCAGCCTGAGCTACAGTGAGACCCTACCTCGAAAAACCAATATATATATATGTAAAATGTTCAACAATAAGACAATGGGAATTACTTGGTTCACTGTTGCTACAATGAAAAGAAGGGTGAGGGGAGGCCCATTCTCTGTGCTTCTGCCCTGACTTGAAGACAGGTCAAAAAATTATGGGCATCGCATTTTCATCCATTTCATAAGGTAAAATCCAAAACATGACTTGGCACCAAAATATTAATTCTAAACCATGACTCTGAGGATCCCTAAATGTAGAAGGTCTTGGGAATTACCTACAAGAAGCCACATTTCTTAAGATGCACCTCCCGAAACTATCAAATACTATCAAAAACATGTAAAACCTCCCAACTTGGAAGCTTAAAAATCACTTGCTTCTAAAATGGACAATATTGAAAATTGCATGCAAAAACAGTGGCCACACATGAGCAAGCCAGGTCACTACATTAAGTGGTGACACTGTGTGCCAGCAAAGGGCAAAGTGCATTTTGTCAGGGGCCTGCGACCACCTATATTTAAGGAAGTGATTGTGGTGGTGGTGAGGGGGCAGCAAAAGCATTTAAATCCTAGACAGTACATGGTTAAGCAAGGAAAAAGCACCTCACCACCACTTCCCAAAGATCACAATGGCATTTCAGATGCAGTGCAACAGCAGGCAGCCTCCCCTTTCATTGCTGGAGCTGGCCTACATCCACAGAAAGCGTTCTGACTGCTCTCCACATGGATACATTAAACCTGGCATCCAGGTGAGGGCCTGGCAGGGAAGCCATTAATGAGGAACCCCAGTGCTGTTCACAGGTAACTCGGGAGACTTAATGAATGCCTGACAAACATGGCCTGTTGTGCTGTTGTGTCTTTTGTTACAAAAGTGACTAAAGCGGCTCCTCCCGCAACCATGGAAAACATGTGATAAAAGCTTATTCCCTACCATTCTTTTGAAGGACATACAAAGAGAGGCTGGTGCCAAGCTGCTGTATCAAATTCTCACTATGTAGGACCTTAAATCTGGGATGGAACTGCCAATCCTGTGAAGGAGATTCTTTGGATTATTCTGCAAGGCTGGCCCAATCAGAGGTAGACAGGAGGCACTCCGATGGCCAAGGGGAGGCCCTTGGCTGAGGTGCTCAGTCAAGGCTGCTTAGAGGATCCAGAAGGGCAGATGGACAGGTGCACAATTAGCGAGCCCCTCCTTCTCTGTCCCCCGGATGTGGAGGCACAACACCTGTAGCCCTGTCAGCAGCTCTCCTCCAGCCTTGGAAGCATTCTCCATGCTCTCCCTGGTCTTATAAGTAAATCTGCACTTTTACAACCTCTCCCTTTGTCCCTCTCTCTTTCCCTTTGAAAATTGTGATGGTGAAAACCCAATGGCAAAGGTTAAAAAAAACAACTTTCCTCATCACTCTAAATTTTTAGCTAAAATCTCAAGACTCTGATCATTCTGAAAATCCCAAGGTAATTCCTAACCATCCTAGGACAATTACTAACCCTCAGCCACATGTGTCAGTTAGGGAATAAATCTGTAGCCACCAGAAAATGTAGAATGCCCATGAAGATGCCAGCCTAGCACCATGGTGGCCAGGAAACCAGCTGCATGCCCCAGGCTTTGCCTCAGGGCCCATCTAAAGAAATGTCTCCTACCCATCTGCCTTGTGAGGGACACTGCTGCAAGCTACCAGGGACAGATAAAAAGATGGAGCTGTGAAAGCCTAATGACCCAGGTCCAATTCCCATTACTCATGTAAAGCCACATTCATGCACCATCTAGAGTTCGTTTACAGTGGCTAGATGCCCTGATGCACCCATTCATTTATTCTCTCTCTCTCCCCTGTTTGTCTCTGCTTGCAAATAAATAATATATAAATGGGGCTGGAGAGGTGGTTTAGCAGTTAAGGTGCTTGCATGCAAAGTCAAAGGACTCAGGTTCAATTCCCCAGGACCCATGTAAGCCAGATGCACAAGGTGGCACAAGTATCTGGAGTTCATTTGCAGTGGCTGGAGGCCCTGGCATGCCCATTCTCTCTCTCTCTCTGTCTTTCAAATAAATAAATAGAAAAAAAAAGTAGCTGGGCGTGGTGGCACATACCTTTAATCCCAGCACTCTTGGGAGGCAGAGGTAGGAGGATCACCATGAGTTCAAGGCCACCCTGAGATGACATAGTGAATTCCAGGTCAGCCTGAGCTACAGTGAGACCCTACCTTGAAAAAACAAAAACAAACAAACAAATAAATAAATAAATAATAAAAATAGCCGGGCAGTGTGGTACACACCTTTAATCCCAGCACTCAGGAGGCAGAGGTAGGAGGATTGCTGAGAGTTCGAGGCCACCCTGAGACTACATAGTGAATTCCAAGTCAGCGTGGGCTATAGCAAGACCTTACCTTGAAAAACCAAAAAAATAAAAAATAAATATTTAAATAAATAAATGAAATGAAAAAAAAAATGGAGCTGGAGCAGCTAATGGTGTTCTGGCATATATGAGGCCGACAACCTTTTGAGAGGATAGGACCTTACATATGGATTTCTAGAAGACCAGGGTACTAGTCTTGGCTAAATTAGCAGCTGCATGTATGAACTTAAGCAAGTCATAAAACTCTCTGACCCTGGGTTTCTCAAGTCAGGGTTTTTTGGGGGGGGAGGGTAGTTTTTCAAGGTAGTCTCACTCTAGTCCAGGCTGACCTGGAATTCACTATGTATTCTCAGGGTGGCCTTGAAATGATCCTCCTACCTCTGCCTCCCGAATTAAAGGCACCACACCCAGCTTCAAGTCAGGTTTTAACTGGTCACAAAAGGCAACATTTTCTGGAAGCAATTAAGAGCTGCAAATGCTCAATGCAAGAGAATGAAGAGACTGGGGTTCCAGCTGAGCCTTGACAAATGGATAGACTTCTAAAGGAAAGAAGGACTAGTGGCTGATAGGAAAGGAGAACCAAGGCCAGAACACATAACCAGGCTCAGCGGGTAGAGGCCAGGCTAATAAAGTGTTGGTTCACAACCAAGTATGACAAAGGAAAGACATGGAGACTGGGGATGGAGAGGAAGGCCAGGATGAAGAATCTGGTCTTTCTGTTCCTGCTCACTGGGTTGTTAGTAAAAAAGGAAAGGGCAGGGCTGGAGAGATGGCTTAGCGGTTAAGCGCTTGCCTGTGAAGCCTAGAGATCCCGGTTCAAGGCTCAATTCCCCAGGACCCACGTAAGCCAGAGGCACAAGGTGGCACATGCATCTGGAGTTCGTGTGCAGTGGCTGGAGGCCCTGGAGTGCCCATTCTCTCTCTATCTGCCTCTTTCCTCTCTTGGTCTGTCTGTGGCGCTCAAATAAATGACTAAAAATAAACAAAACAATTTTAAAAAACAGGGTTCACATCACTGTTCCTCCATTCTAAGACAGACTGATACTGCATCACTCTGTCCAGAAGCACACGCAGGAATGTGGATCTACTAAGGTACACAAAGGACTGTGCAGAAGGATAGGACACGTTGGGGAGGAGACAGTGATAAAAGATAGAGAATGACATTATGTTAAGAGTTCACTGATAAGTCAGCTCCACAGCCCTGTGTCTGCAAACAGTGAGGTGCTGTGTTTGCGCTTCTAGATTAGAAAATAAACTCGACAATACAAGGTGACACTCTCGAACTCTGAGAGCATCTCAGAGAAACCATGAACAGAAATCAGCACTGTTTCAAATATCCTCGAGTGGTTTATGTATGTGCCGAAGTTAAAATTAAATTGAAAGATGACTTAGCAGTTAAGCACTTGCCTGTGAAGCCTAAGGACTCAAGATTCAATTCCCCAGGACTGACAGAAGCCGGATGCATAAGGTGGCGCATGCATCCGGAGTTTGCTTGCAGTAGTTAGAGGACCTGGCATACCCATTCTCTCTCTCAAATAAAGAAATAAATAAAATATTTTAAAACGTACTTTAAAAAATTAAAAGAAAAGAATTACATTTTAAAAATTGATGTTATTGCTTCTAACTAGACATAGTATTTTTATGGAAATGAAGGAATTTGTTGGTGCTTACATGCTGTTTCAATAGAATTTAAACTGGACAGGTTTTCATAATGCAAACTAAATAACTTTTACAGGGAATTAAAAGGATTGAGAAAAGTACCCTGGCCTTCATTGTGGGAAAGAAGGCCTAGTTCGTTTTCAATTTTCCATTAAAGCCCTACTTTTCAATATAAAGCAGATGGACTCCTTACACAACTCTTAAAAAGTGTACTATTTTGGGGACCTCAAAGATGGAAGCTCTGAAGACAATGAAAGAGTGAATTCATCAGAAAAAAAATCCCACCAGCACATTCAAAAGGTGCAGGTACTTAGAAAACTCTATCATGCCAGGTAAGAGGTCTTCTAGTGATTGGGGCGGGGGCTCCTCCTTGCTCTGTCTAGAGATTTTTTCTCCCACTTTCCACTGCTGGGGCTGAATCTGACTCCCTGCGCGTGCTGCGTTCTGTCTTCTCCCAGTTGCCCCTTTCTCTACTCTCACTGCTTTTACCAGCTACAGAAGAGGCTTCAAAGTGTTCAGTCCTGCCTGGACTTCCTGTTGTGATCCGCGTGAGGCCTGGGGATATGCATTCCAGCAGGTACTCTGGAATTGCTACACTACTGCTCCTTTCCTATCCTGAGACGACCTGATTCAATAATTTCTGTTTGCTATCCTGCAAGGGTAGATGAGGGACAGAAGGGTGGATGGCTGCTGACCATGTACCACCTGTGTAGTCCTGGGCTGGGAGCTGCTCAGTCCGGTCCCTCCATCATGGATGTCAATCTCTTTTAAAAGATGGAACAAGGGCTAGAGAGATGGCTTAGCAATTAAGGTGCTTGCCTACAAAGTCAAAGGACCCATGTTCGATTCCCCAGTACCCACATAAAGCCAGGTACACAAGGTGGCACATGCATCTGGAGTTCATCTGCAATGGCTAGAGGACCTGGTATGCCCATTTTCTATCTGCTTCTTCCTCTCCCTCTCCCCCCCTCCTTTCAAATAAATAAATAAAATTTTTTTAAAAGGAGAAAAATGGAACAAATGTAGAATAAGAGCATAGATAGAGCCAGGACCTTTTGCCCTTGCCAGAAAAAGCTTCCTGGACTAAGAAGAAAGTTCAGCCTTTCCCATACTGTAGTATGGGAACAGTGAACAGGCACTATCTTTTACCCGAAAAATAAGGTGTTGTTCGAGGTCATGGGCACACAGGGCAGAATGGGGTCTCTGCTTCCTAAAAACACTCAAGGGAGCTGGGGAAATGGCTTAGTAGTTAAGGTGTTTGACTGCAAAGCCTAAGGACTCCAGTTCAATTCCCCAGGACCCACACAAGCCAGATGCACAAGGGGGCGCATGTGTCTGCAGTTCGTTTGCAGTGGCTGGAGGCCCTGGCACGCCCATTCTCTCTCTCTCTGCCTCTTCCTCTCTCTCTCAAATAAATAAATAAAATATTTTTTAAAAACAAAACAAAAAACCTCAAGGGTCTGGGGAGACAGCTTGATGGGCAAAGCACTTGCCAGGCAAGCATGAGGGTCTGAGTTCAGATTCCCAGCACCCACATAAATGCCAGAAGGGTGTGGTACCCCACCTATAATCCCAGTGTTCAGGAGGCAGGGACAAGGAATCCCTGAGGCATGCTGGTTTGCTGGAATAGCTGAATAGAGCTCTGGGTTCAAGTGATAATGTCTCAATAAATAAGGTGGAGGGCTGGGAAGATGGCTCAGTGGTTAAAGGGACTTACTCCAAACCTGATGGCCTCTGTTCAATTCCCCAGTACCCATGTAAAGCCAAGCTCATAAAGTACCACATGTTTGGAGTTTGTTTGCAAGGGCAAAAGGTCCTGGTGCACCCATACTTACTTCCATCCTCCCCCAAATTATGTTTTTTATTTTAGACAGAGTGAGAGAAAGAGAGAGAGAATAGGTGTGCCAGGTCCTCTAGCCACTACAAACAAACTCCAGATGCATGTGCCACCTTGGGCATCTGGCTTACGTGGGACCTGGAGAATCAAACCTGGGTCCTTAGGTTTCACAGGCAGGCGCCTTAACAGCTAAGCCACCTCTCCAGCCCCCAAATAAATATTTTTTTAAAAAAATAAAATAAATAAGGTGGACAGTCATCAAGGAAGATATCTGATGTTATACTCGGGTCTCCATACACATGCACACCAGCTCACACATGCATTCATAACACACACACACACACACACACACACACACACACACACAGAGACAGACCGACCAACCGACAGACCAACCAACCAATGTGGCCTTCCCATCCTGTGTAAGGCACACCGCAGGCCATTCGGAAGCAGCTGAGAGAATGGGAAGCACTCTCGTCCAAACATTACTACTCGGAGTCTTACAAACATTGTTAAAGTTTCATGAGTCAGTAAGCATTATCTTTTCTTCCCACGTTTTATTAGGCCATAAATCCAGTTCAATTTATATCCTTCTAGGATTACTGCGTCCTAATCAAGTCCAGAGTGTCACTTATTCTTAAACTCTGTACTGCATGTCACCCAAGTCCATCTAGATAATGCTGTTCAGGCTACTTATGTATTTTAGGAGCTAAAAATTAGATTTGCTCAACTAGAAACACTCAAAAATGATTATATTCTTCTAAATAACCCAAATCACTTTTCTCCTCCACCCCAGGAATCAAGTGGACAACAGTCTTCTGACTCTGCAGTTCCTTCCCTTTCAACAAAGCCAGGATGTATTCTAAAGTCAAACTCAAGAGATTTAATTGTAAATAGGTTGCAATTCTGGTTGTCTGACTAAAACAAAGCAACTCTTTCACAAAACTGAATTCAGAATGCTTTTGTTTTTCTGTTCTCAGGAATAAAGAGTCTGCATTTCTTAGGAAGACTTGTTTAAAAATGCTGCTTTCAATTGCAAACTATAACCAAATTTCCTACCTTCCTTTACAATTCTTCATCCAGAACTGATAACCATTCAAATCTCTAAAATATTCAAAATTTCTTTTTTTTTTTTTTTTGTTTTGTTTTTCAAGGTAGGGTCTCACTCTAGCCCAGGCTGACTTGGAATTCACTGTGTAGTCGTAGGGGGGTTTCGAACTCATGGAGATCCTCCTAACCTCTGCCTCCCAAATGCTGGGGTTAAAGGCATGCTCCACCACGCCTGGCTCAAAATTTCTTTTGATGTACACAATGCATGTCTATCCTCCCTTCCCTAAAGGATAAAAGGGCTCATACATGTATGTGGCTATTTGTGTGTATGTACAAACACAGATATGAACTAATTGCAGCAGCTTTTCCTGAGTAGTTCACATTGTCAATTCATGGAATCTCCATTGAAAGGAAGATCCTGTCACACAGCTAGGATAGTCAACCTGGACCCCAAGTCCATGCTCTGAACTTTACTACACACGTGGAGTCTTGGGCACCTAGGACAAGTCACTCATCCTCTCCAGATCTCATTTTCCCCCACAATGAATGTGTTGGACTACATATTTCTAGGATTCTGGGTCGCCTGGAAAAGTTTACAAGCAGGATCTTTCTGATTAGCAGACTGAAGTCTCTACTCCTCTCATCCCTAATGCAGCCCTGGTCAGGGTCTGCATGTCTCCTGAACTGTGAAAACACTGCTCATTGTAGCCCTATCTGTTCTTTTTTGTTTGTTTTGTTTTTCAAGGCAGGTTCTCACTCTAGCCCAGGCTCACCTGTAACTCACTCTGTAGTCCCAGACTGGCCAGGAACTCGCAATGATCCTCCTACCTCTGCAGCCCAAAGTGCTTAAAGTATGCGCCCCCCACCCCTGGTTCCTTTCTGTTGTTTCTACTAATATACGACTCTCTTCAGGGGACCAAATCAATGGCTTCAAGTATTCCTTAATTTCTCTTTTCTTTCTTCTTTTTTTAAATTTGTTTATTTATTTGAGAGAGATAGGGGAGGAAATAATGGGTGCACCAGGGTCTCCAGCCACTGCAAACGAACTCCAGCTGCATGAACTACCTTGTGCATCTGGCTTACGTGGGTACTGGGGAATCAAGCCTCGAGCTGGGGTCCTTCGGCTTCACAGGCAAGCGCTTAACCTCTAAACCATCTCTCCAGCCCTAATTTCTCTCTTCTGTTTCAACCTCTTTCACTCTTTCTCTCTCTATCCCTACTTCCACATTTTCCATCGAGACCCACATTTGTTGTTCTGTTTCTAGAAATGACTCTCTCTCTGAATGGGTCATGCCCACCTTTGGTCAAATAATAGTTATAAAATACAAATCAGGTTAAAGCCATAGCTACAGATGTTACTTGGGACAAACTGCTTAAAGAATCTTCACTTTCTCCACCAACACTGTCTTATCCTTTTGTCCACCTCTCTCCCTCTCCATCTAGTCCTGAACCAGCTGCAGCATCCCAAGCAGTTTGTGTGTTCACATTCTAGGCTATTACTTCTGCTACAGTGGCCAGCCCACAACACTCAGCTCACTGACTCCTACCCCCACACACCTCCAGCCTTTTGTGCTTGGCCTGGCTACCCCAAATCCCTATCTTGCTGCTGGGTTCATAGTCCTCTCTGAGGATCTGCTTGTTGTTAGGAGAAGCCACTGACCTTGCTATATAGCCCTGAACTCATGATCATGCTCCCTGTTGCATGCTCTCTTTCATCCTGTGTGAACTTGTGTGAACCGGAGCATAATGCCACTCATGACAGTGATGGAAGACTTCCTGGTTTCCCTGTCAAGGCAGCATGTATCACCTCCTCAATATCTTTTGCACAGAGTGTCTAGTTGAATGTGTAGTAAACAGTAAGTGCAATGACTGAATAAATATTTCAACAAGTCATCAACTCACATAGACCTATCTGTGAACCACTGAAGAACTCAGGTTAATCACACGGAGTAAAACCATTTCCAGTAACAACATGCTTTGCTTTTCCAGCTTCAAATTTTATTTTTATTTCCCAGATATAAATGAGGAACTGAGTGGAGTAACAGACAGAGATGAACATTTTATTTTTGGATGTAAAGTTCCATCTCAACTTCCAAAATATTTCTGCCACTCCCTCCTTACGGCACATAACTTATTTTGGTTGTTATAATCATTAAACCCATACCTAATATTCTGAACACTGCCTAGTGACTTAGGGCAAGGACACTGGGACCAAAGTAATTGTCCCGACCCTGACTTGCCACTTAGTAGCTATAAAACCATGGGTTAGTTACTTAGGTTCCTAAAACTTGCACAACATCCCTTCTGTAAAATAGTGATTATTGGCAAAACCATTTATTATGATTGCAAAGATCACAGATTAGTGATACATAACACACAGTAAACACTCTACAAATGTTGACTGTTAATTATTATTTTTGTAGCCAGGCGTGGGGCGCACGCCTTTAGTCCCAGCACTTGGGAGGCAGAGGTAGTAGGATCGCAGTGAGTTCGAGGCTACGGGGACTACAGAGTGAATTCCAGGTCATTCTGGGCTAGAGTGAAACCCTACCTCAGGGGAAAAATTATTATTTTTAATCTCCTCTAGTAGACTGTGAACTCCTGAGGAGCAAGGACTGCAAACATATTCCTTTTCATGACCCCATCTCCCCAATTCCTTGCACAAAAGGAATTCACCATCCTTGTAGGATTAAGAAAAAGAAACAAAGTTCCATTTCCAACTAAAACTGTAACTACTACAAAAGAAAGCCATGCCAGTGAATAGACCGTAATACACAGTAAATACAATCCTATAGCCTCAGAAAAAATATATTATGTGCCTCTTGCACCCTTATCCAGGCTGGGAGACCCTCCCTCATTCTTACTGGTATCACAATGTGCCATTTTCTTAAGGAAATTAAGAAAAGATAGTACTGTGATTTGTAAGGATCCTGCTACCCACTTTGGGAGTCTATAGAATCATCAAATAAAAACTAGGCCAATAAAGGTGCTTCTGGGATAAAAGAACCACATCAAAGTCCACACAGCAAGCATCAGATGGTTCCATGGCAAGGGATTACCAAATGAGAAGTGGCCCCTTGAAATGACAAAAAGCCAAGGTTTTGAAACATGCCTAAGATGAAAACACCTGAGCTTATAAAATGGAAAGAACAAACGCAATGATGGGTGTTGGCTCTGTTTATATTTAATTTTATTCCCATCAGCTTCCAAGCTTTGTAAAGACAAGGATATGCCTTGTTAAGTGGCAATGTTTGCAATGATGTTCACCAAAAATACTTTTCTTCATGTCCTTTCCTTTGAGCACATGGCTAACCTACATTTCTTAGATTCTCTTGCAATTAGATTTGGCCATCTAACTAGTCCTCACCTTAAGACTTAGTGGAGGTGAGATGTGTTATGTTCAAGCCAAAATGTTCTAGTTCACTTTGGCTACAACCCCCACTCCACTCCCTTTTTTTGGCCCCACCAATATGCCAGGTGTAACAGGTACAATGGAACACTATGGCATGACAGGGAGCATGGGACTCAGAATCACTGCATAAAAGAAAGCAACCAAACAATCAGAAACACCCATTTGGGGCTATTATAACACCAAGAGCAAGGATAAATACTACTGCTGTAGGGCTATTGTTTGTTCGTTATAGCTGCTAACAGTAGCTCATTCAAAGATGGCAGATGTTGGAGACCCGCCAAGGACCTAATTCATGTTTGTTGCTCAAGCAATGAAACCACTGAGAACTAAGTAAGGTAGGACCTGGTAGGAAATGAGGTGAGGGAACTTAGAGACAGTCCAAAGGCAGACTGAACGCCTGCCAATGAAGTTTGAAAACAAAACGGGAGGTATGTTGACTTGTTTGGAAGGGGAAATTCAGGAAAGGCTTCACGGAAGACAAATTTGTGCTGGGCCCAAAAGGTAACAAGGACTTTTGAGCGAATCGGATGTGGACAGAGACTCCACACCCAGAGAGAACATTGTGAGCACATTTGTTCACATTCAACCTTATCATTAAGTCTCTTTACTGTGCACTCTTTCCTTTCTGGGTCTGGCATCAACAAACAAGCCTTTGTTTTTACAGAACACTCTTTAACCCAAAGCCTTCTGGTTTTAATGTAAAAAGTTCCAGAAGTCAATGTTTAAAGAATCTTAACTCTTTTCTGATAAAATTGTTGAAGAACAAACTCGAAACAGTTTTGTTACCTACAACAGTTGAGAAGCCATGCACTTCGGAATCAGTGGTGCCAGCCTAACTTTTGACATTATGTGTTTATAATAAGCTCATGTCAGTGGCTTACAAAACTGAACATTGTGCCTGAGATTTATCTTAACATTTCCACTTTAAGAGGTGAATCAGATGGTTCAGAGTTCAGAATTCTTTATCTCCTGTTCAAAGCTAAGTGCCCAAAGCCTCAAAGTTAAACCACTTCCTCCAAAAGTCTGTGAATCCCTTCATCAGAACCACAGTGGTACCCATGGGGCAAGAGCTGGGGAGAGAGACAGTACAAAGGGTGGAAAGTATTACAGTTGCTTGGGTGGGGAGAGGAAGGATGTGGGCATCTGAAGGCTACCTTGAAGCAGGCAAGTCCTGTCTCTAGTGGTCTTCCAAATGTCAACTCAACACTGTTTTATCCATGTCCCCAGTTACTTATTTAAATACAAGGGCAATCATCGGACAGTCCAGAGTCCATTTCAAAAGACTTTAGACTTAAGAGAAGCAGCAAGTCAGGCTGCCTCACTCTTGTTAAGCCATTTGATTCTGATTCAGAAACACAATTCCTCTGACCCCTCACTAATTTACCATCTCTTTAACAAGAGAGGAGGGAGTGAGGGAGGAGGGGAGGCTGCCTGAAAAGTAAAGCAACTCCTAAAACCTCTGGACTAATTTCCCTCTTAAATCTAAGAAACACTGCAGCTGCCAGTCAACGCAACACTGGTCTGTGAACACAGCAAAATGCCGGCACCTGCCACTAGGGAAGTGGGAGGAGGGGGGTTCATTTTTTGGTAAATGTGGCTGGAAAGACTGAGAAGATCAACTGTTTCGTCAGAAAGAAAGGGAAGCCCCAGGGAAGAGAAGCAAGAAGCATGGTGCCCCTCAGTACTTTGTGTTTGTCTCCACTCCATGAACTGAAAAGGCTCTTTGTGTGTGACACTGACACACACACACACACACACACACACACACACACACACGTCTCTCTGATTTACTGGAGGAAGGAGGGGAAAAATGGGAGATTTTATTATCCCTCTTCCCAGGGAGTCCCAGCAAATCCCGACGGGGCCCAAGCTTGGTGGCCTCTTTCTAGCCCAGTCCCCTTTGCCTGTAGTTGCAGAGATAAGAGAGGGGAGGAGATCAAACAAAACCAGCCGTGGATCTAGGGAAGTCGGGAGGAAATCCAGCGAGTAAGTGAAGGGAGGAGAAAGGAGCTAGGGAGCAGAAGAGGTGGAGGACAGAGGAAGAGGAGACCAGGGTCGGTCACAGGGGAAAGGGGACGGGGTGGGTGGGTGGTGGCACAGGAAGGGTGAAGGGGAGGATGGGGGAAGTGCAAGGGAGGTGCCAGAAATAGGCTGGAGGATGCGCCAGGGGAAGGCGAGGGAAGCCGAGGGTGGAGGCCGAGAGGTGGAGGAGTGGGGCAGCGTTGGGTGGGGAGGGAAGCAGCACGGGGCATCAATTATTAAGTGATTACATCATCGCTGACATTAAAACAACACACACAGACCGGGTCCCCGCGGGGGGCCCCCTCGCAAGAAGGGCGTGGGCGGAGTCTGGGCCAGCCTCGCCCCCAAAACCAATTCCTATTTTTCATCCGGCGCCCACTGGCGGGCGAGGAAATGAAGCCCCCACCCAGGGCCCGCACTCCCTCGGGGACCGCACCCCGCACGAGGGTCCGGCTTCGCGGGAAGACCCCGAGCGTGGTGGCCCAGGCGGCCCGGAGGAGACGGGACCGCAGCGCGGCGAGGCAGCCCCCATGCGGGGGCGCGGGGCGGGCGTCTCCGCAGCATCCTCGCGGCACGGCGCGGCACGGCGCATCCCATCCCCGCCGCGCATCCCCGACCGCTTACCTGTGCGGCGCTCAAGCTCCGGAGCCCATTCACATGGTCCTCCCCGCCCTCCTCCGGTGGCTCCGCGGCGGGCCCGGGAGCCGGTGGGCCTCGCGCAGCGCCGAGGGGGCGGCACCGGGTGTCCCCGGCCCGGCGGCCCGATCCGGCCCAGGCGCGGGGCGGCGGTGGCGCCGATGGCTTTGTGTGCGCGCCGGGGAGTCCGCGATGCGCCCCGGGGCGGGGTGAGGGGGGAAGCGCGGCGCTCGGCGGAGGATGCCCGGTACCGAGGGTAGACTCGCCTCAGCTCCCGCGGCCGGCCGGCGGGCGGGTCTCGGCGGCCTTCTGTCGCGGCGACCCCTCCTCCTCCTCCTCCTCCTTCTCCTCTCGCGGCAGCCCCCTCCCCGCCGGCTCCGCTCCTGACAGATGGCGCAACTGCAACGATGCGCCGCCGCCGCTGCCGCCGCCGCCGCCGCGGCTGCTCGCTGCTAACTCGTTCACCCAAGCTCCGGCTCTTCAGAGCCTGAGGGGAGCGAGAGGGGGGCGGGACGCGGTCCCAGACGGGCAGGTCGTTTCACCCTATCAGAGAACTCCTTGGGATCTGAGGGGGCCGCCGCCATTGGTGGGCGGGGCGGATGGGGGCGGGGCCGCCGAGTGGGTCGCGCGTTACTGTGGCAGCGGGCATTCCGGCGTGAGTGCTGCGCTGGGTGCAGGAGGATGCGAGGTGGGAGGAGGCGGGTGCGTGAGTGTCTTGAGGACTGAGTGTGAGTTGTGAGTTGCTGGGTTGGAGCGGAGCAGACGGTGTGAGGATGAGGCTTTGCACTTGCTGGTAGGGACTGGCACCTGCCATTCCCTCCTAATCTCGGAACCTGCCTGGAGAAAGGGCTGTCTTTGCCGCCTTTGCATTGGGAGAGTGGGAGGAAATACTGGGAAGGTCTTGGGGTTTGTGATGGCAAAGTGAAGGAAACGTGCAGAACAAAGTAGAATACCCATTAGGATAAACTGGAAAAGCTGAGGAGAAACCTGCAAGCGGGCATCGACTAACAAGAAATTAATATTTTAATAGTTCCATACTTGTGGGGGCACCCATATAGGTTTCTTTTGGGAAAAAAAATCTGGAGGAAAGATTGCTGAAATGAACAGGGCAGGTAGCAAAGAAAGTCAAAATCACAAGAGTCGGGCTGGGAAGATGGTTCAGCGGTCAAAGGCACTTGCTCGCTCTCTCGCGCTCGCTCGCTCGCTTGCTTGTAAAGCCTGATGGCCCGGATTCGATTCCCCATGAATCTGGAATTTGTTGACTGTGGCAGAGGCCCTGGCGCACCCACCCGCTCAAACACACACTCTCTCCTTCCCCTCTCCCTCTATCTGTCTGTCTCTCATAAATAAATAAAAATTAAGCTGGGTTGGTTTGTTTTGGGGGGTTTTGGGAGGTAGGGTTCTCACTCTAGTCCAGGCTGACCTGGAATTCACTATGTAGTCTCAGGGTGGCCTCGAACTCACAGCGATCCACCTACCTCTGCCTCCCGAGTACTGTGATGAGTACCTTGATTAAAGGCGTGCGTCACCACGCCCTGTTTATAAACTGGGGTTGGTAGCGCACACCTTTGATCTCAGCGCTTGGGAGGCAAAGGTAGAAAGAGCGAAAAACTAAAATAAATAAACTAATTAATTAATTAATTAAAATAATAAATCACAGAGTAGATAATTTCTTGCTACACTTCCTCCAAATCCTTTTTAATTGTCGCCATTGTTTATCTTAGGCATCTCAGGACCTTCAGACCCCTCTGCTGATTCTGAGTCTTGGCTCAGATTTTCCTTGATGAAATAATAGCCCGGTTAGCTTGCAGTTGGGAAAGCATCGGTCTTTATTTCCTATCCAGCTTTTCTATGGCAGGATGTAACTTCATAAAAAGAAACACTTCACCTTCCTGATTTTCGTTATGGGTAATTCCTGTTTACTGAAAGTTCTGTTTTAAGACATGCTCAGAATCATTTTCCTTAATGATTTTGGCAAGAAAGCTACCCCTCCCCCTCAGGAAGTCTGGTGTTCTAAGAAATGTAAGGGAATCAGCCTTGGTTTCTAAGCTCAAGATCTATAATACCACCTTTCCTATTCATCATTTCTTCTTTTTTGACTGTCGTTTAATATCAGTCACTTTTTCTGACTTTTCTTTTTCAACACGGTGCTTTCTTTTTTTTTTTTTTTTTTTTTTTTTTAAGTTGCTACTATTTACTCAATGATCACCGTGTTAGGGAAGTACACAGTCCTATGTTCAATCTCTTCTTCATGAATTGAGCTGAGGGATGCCATCTCACTGTTTCTGGTTTCTTCAACAGGAGTCGCTTTTTAGTGTTTGCAGTTCTGACAGTTTCTCTGTCTAATTAGTGTACAAAAGAAGGATAGTATGATTAGAGTGACAGGTGAACCACCTCCCATCAAGACTTCATCCTATGTCTTTTGTAATTCTTACTTTCCTTTTAAGTGGACTGGACCTTTTGGGGTAGCTGTGTGATGGCGTGAGCAAGTGTATAAGCCCTGCAAGATGTGGGCACTGTTTCCCATTTTGATATGCTATGCAGGTCTTCACAGTGAACTTGACTTAAAGAACAAAGATACTGGCTTTGACCTGCCTAGGGCAAGTCATATTTTCCTCTACAATTTCCTTTTTTTCCCCCTTAAGGAACTATCTCATACAAATTAGAACACAGACCCTGTTCTAGAATTTCTCTTTGATTCCATTGTTACCAATTATCGTTACTTTTCTGTTTCTTTAACTTTAAAGTTTCTTCTTTATTTCCTAGCTTTGTTTTGTCTTGTCTGATGTCTGCTTTTCTTATACTTTTGCTTTCAAAGTACTGATTTTCATTTTGTTGTTGTTGGTGGTGGTGGTTTTGTTTTCCGAGGTAGGGTCTCGCTCTAGCTCAGGCTGACCTGGAATTCACTGGGTAGTCTCAGAGTGGCCTCGAACTCACAGAGATCCTCCTACCTCTGCCTCGCAAGTGCTGGGATTAAAGACGTGCACCACTATGCACATCTTCTTATTTTTAATATTATTAGCTAGAATATTTTCTTGTCTTTACCCTACCAGTTTTAATGTTTTATATTATTAGATTCTGGCTTTAACCTCTTTAGCAATACATGGTACAGAATTCTACAAATCAAAAAGAAAAATAAAAATAGACACTCCAACTGAATAAAAAAAGCTGTGCAAAGGAAATGCATTCCAAAATGGCCAATAAATGTGAGAGACCATTCAACTTCAAAGACATTGTTTGTTTCAACTAGCAGTTGGCTTAGAAATAGATAGCCACACCTTACAAGTGGGAGCAGTAATCAATGTGGTATTTCTATAGGTATTTTAACAAACAGCATTGGTAAAGTTTTTTTTCTAAGTTTCTTTTAAAGAGACTAATGGGAGAGAAACAAGGAGGGATATGATGGAGATTGGAGTTCTAAAGTGGAATAATTAAGGGAAAAAGAGCAGAGGGAAATATCATGTGTTTATACATACTTTTTTTTGTAAATGTAACTATAGAATGTTGAGTGAGGTTCTCTACATTCTACCAGATTATAGTCTAGTCAAGTTTTCTTTTTAACCCTTTTCTTTTTTTAATGTCTCAGTTACTCTTTAATAAATAATAATAGTTTCCATTTTACCATTATTTAAAAAAAATCATGTTCTGTATCTTTATCTTTGAGCATTAGAGTGTTTCCATCAGATGAACTTTAAGTTGGGGTTATAGGTTCAAAAAGGGTTTCTTTCCTTCCTTAGACTAACCTCATTTCAGGGTTTCACTAGCTTAGACTAACCTTTTTTTTTTTTGACAACTTCTATACTTACATACAAAAAAACACATGATATTTCTCTCCCCTCCCCCATTCCCTTTAGAACTCCACTCTCCATCATATCCCCTCCCTCTCTCCCCATTAGTCTCTCTTTTTAAAGTTGCAGTATAAGTCGTCCCCCTTGCTCTAACCAGAAGTTCAGTGAGTAGCATTAAGAGAAGCTCCAGGGACCATTGCAGAAGAGGGGCAGATAGAATATGTGAATATGAACAGCACACACACAAGACCCTCATAATAGAAGAAAAGATGATGACAAGAGGAGGGGATAGTGCTTTCAGGGAAATATCATGTGTTTTTTTGTCAATAATAATAATTTTAAAAACACACACACAAAAAGAGAAGCTGCTCTAACCAGAAGTGAGAGTAGCATTAATATGTGAATATGAACATTAAGTGTAGTGCTTTCAGGGCAGTTTGGTGGGAATAATATATACATTTAACTAGACAAGAGCAGGTTTTATACCCCTAAGGCACATGACCTCCCCTGCCATAGGCTTTTGCTTAGGTTCTTCAGTACCAGGTATGTATTCCCTCCCATAGAGAGGGCCTTCAGTCCAATGATGGAGCAGTTGGTTACCCCAAGAGCAGACATGCCACTATTGCACCCGTTCAGTCATTGGGCCTGTATTGCCAAACTTGAATTTTCAGTGTCCACTGTTTTCACTGCTGATGACTTCTGTCTCCCATAGGGCTGCATGCAGTGCAGCTTTTTTCCAGCTTTTAGTTGGCTGGTCTACAGGGAGAAGGTTTTCTGCTCAGCACCAGCTTGCTTTCTCAGTGACCTTGCCTCTCAGGCAAGAGATGTTTTCAGCAATAGGGTCTTACCATCTGTTTCTCAAGGACAACCAAGAGCTTTGGCAATAACCTTTAATGTTTTGGAAGCTACCGGGACCTCCTTGGCCAACAACTCACTGGATGTGCCATTATTCAAAAAAGTAGGTCTAGCCGGGCGTGGTGGCGCACGCCTTTAATCCCAGTACTCGGGAGGCAGAGGTAGGAGGATCGCCGAGAGTTCGAGGCCACCCTGAGACTACATAGTTAATTCCAGGTCAGCCTGGACCAGAGTGAGACCCTACCTTGCAAAACCACAAAAAAAAAAAAAAGTAGGTTTACATAAGTCTTATTCACACTATCTTGAATTTTGATTGATCCTCCCCCTGCCCTTCTTTTATGCATTCTCTTCCCATGGCCTTGCTTAGGCCATTCCCCTCCCTGTAATCTGTTCTTCTACTTACATATGTGCAATACCATACACTTAAATCCTTCCCTCTCCTGCCTCCTTATAGCCTTTTACCAGCTTACTGTCTTTTTAATCTTTTTCTTAATCTTCTCTTTCTCTTTTTGCGTTGGACATATAGTATGTTACTAAAAGAAAAAATTAAAACAATTTTAAACTTGTTTCTTTCTGACTTTAATTTTTTTCCTCTTCCTCTTCTCTGCTAGTTTCCCTTCCATTTGAAGGAGCATCACCCTGGCATGGTACCCAGTAGTAGCCAGGGCCCATGACTCCTGCCCCCTCCACCCACAGCTGTCCTCCCAGCTTTTGGTAGAGATCTTCTAGGACTTGCAAGAGTGAATCTCAGAAAACTTCCCTCTGAAACTGAGAAACCATTGGGAAACTGGCCCTAGAGCTAACCTTTATATCCGGTCTATCCTTTACCATGTAATTCTTGCTTCTAAGATCTCATATCGTCAAATCCTTATAGAAAGAGCTATCTAATTTTAAATATGTGAACTTCAGAGCACTGCCAGTAGATTTAGGACATATTAGGTTCAAGCCTGCTTGGAACTAGCAAGAGATAGACCTGGGAAAACTCATATGAGAAGGACCTGTCATACAATACCCTAGTGTGAACTCAGAAAGATGGTAGTGGATTAAGCCTACCCCTGGAAAAGACAAGCTTCAAAAGCCTGGATCATGACTCTACTTTTCTATCATCCTTATGTTGTTAAATATTGTCTACACTAGCCAGTTGCTTCTCCTCGTAGGCCATACTAGGAGTGTGTGTACCTCCAACTCATTTCCATTTTTAAAGGTAGAGATGAATTATTACGAACATTTTTTGGGGACAGGGCCTCACTATATGAATAGCACAAGCTGGCCTTGAACTCCAGACTGTCTTTACTTAGCCTTCTAGTGCTCAGATTATAGACATGCTGCCATGCCCAGCCTGAGCCTGCTTTAGAGTCCCGGTGAACTGGACCACTGTAGGATGCTTTCCATCTGTCAGGGTTAGCACTGGCTGATCAAGCCTGCTGTGGGGAACCACAGGGAGCATGGGAAGGAAGAATGGTTGATTAGAGCTGTTTTTTTTTTCTTTTCTTTCTTTCTTTCTTTCTTTCTTTCTTTTTTTTTTTTTTTTTTTTTTTTTTTGAGGTAGGGGTCTTGCTCTAGCCCAAGCTGACCTGGAATTCAATATGTAGTCTCAGGGTGGCCTTGAACTCACAGCAATCCTACTATCTCTGCCTCCCAAGTGCTGGGGTTAAAGGCTTGTGCCTGGCTAGAGCTGTTTTTTTTGTTGTTGTTTTGTTTTTTGTTTTGTTATGTTTTCTGCCTGGTGAATACCTGGACTATTTATTACCTGAAGTTCAAGTGTCTGGATTTGTGCACGGGTCAATCTTGAGGGTCTAGATGGAAACACCTACAATATTATAGGGTAAGCTTCCATTAGACCCCCCCCAAGAAAGACCCTGGGGGGGGCTAGTAAGGGAGTTACTTCTAAGGCAGCCTGTTCTTTTCACTTGCATCCTAAGTAGCTGTACCCACCCCCCGCCTGGCCCTCGACTCCTCACTCCTCCATTTATGTGCTCCCCTCTCTTCAGTGATGGCCTTTAAGACTTCCTGTGTGTACTCCACAGAAGGGAATACATGCCTGATACTGAAAAACCTATGACAGGGGATCTCATGAACCCTAGGGGTGTAATGCCGGCTGGTGTCTGGCTAAATGCATATATTATGCTCACTAAACTGCCCAGTAAGCACTTCTCTTATTGTTCATACCCATATATTAAAGCTACTGTCACTTTTGGTTAGAGAAGCTTCTCTTTTCAGATGGCGGTGACCTCTAGGATGATTCAAAAGGCACCATGGTGCTGAGAAGTGACAGAGGAGTGCTCAGCACTGAAACATCTCTATCACACCTTCCAAGGCTCAGGGTCCATTGTGGAAGAGGTGGTGGAAAGAATGTAAGAGTCAAAGGAAGGGCAGGACTCCTTACAATGCACTCTTCCAGACAGAAAATGGCCTGGGTATTCATGACCTTGAACTGCCTGACACTACGACACAGGACCATCATAATAGAAGGAAAAGATGATGACATCAAAATAAAAGAGATGCTCAGCGTGGTGGTGCACACCTTTAATCCCAGCACTCAGGAGGCAGAGGTAGAAGGATTGCCATGAGTTCAAAACCACCCTGAGACTACATAGTGAATTCCAGGTCAGCCTGGGCTATAGTGAGACCCTATCTCAAAAAAATAAATAAATAAATAAAAATAAAAAAGAGAGAGAGAGACTAATGGAAAGGGGGGGCATGATGGAGAGTGAAATTGTGAAGGGGAAAGTGGGGAAGGGGAGAGAACTATCATGGTTTATTGTCTATAATTATGGAAGTTGTCAATAATAAAACAAATTTTTAAAAGACTTCCTATGTGACCTAGCCACTAGAAAGCCCCACAATGGTATAAGTAAACCAGAAGCTTCTGACTCCCCTGCTTACAGAGGCAGGTTTGTTAGACATGATGGCATTTGGGGCAGCTAAGTCTGACTTGCCACCTCTGGGAAGACACTCAAGAGCCACACTGTGAAGCCAGCAGTTCCTTCCAACCCCTCTTACCTGGGAGAGTCTTTAGAATGTGCCCTTCATTATGTAGACCCTTTTCTGAAAAAACCATAAAGTATGATGCCTTAGCTTTTAACTAATGTAGCAGTCACATCTGTATGCGATGGAGATCTTATAACCTGTACCTTTACGACTTTCAAGAATTCCAAACATTCTATCTGTCAGGTTGTCAAGGGAAAGATGAACAAAAGGAAGAGAAAGTCAAGGTTATGGGTTGTCTAATTTTAGCAGCAAAGGAATTGGTTAGAAGGAGATTGGGTGGCTCATGGAATCAATAGGAAGGCTTGAGAACTAGGCTCAGAAAATAAGCAGCCACCAGTAATCACCACCCAGGGATGTTTCAGAGCTAGTCAGGACACCTCTTGGGGCCCCCCGGTACAGCCAGAACTCAGGCACTGCAGGGGAAGAGGCCCCAGATGTGCTTTCTATGCAGTTTCTTCATCCTGTATCTTATGAAGACTCAAATCCTTAGGTGACACCATCCCACAGGCTGCCCATACCCTAGCTGTTAGCTAGGTTAGAAAGGAATTGGGGAGCAGGAGACAGAGGAAGAGTGCATGTTTTCTTCCTTCAGCTTTTATGAAACATGGTGAAACCTGGCCTTCCCCACCCCAAATCAGATAACAGGACTTCCCCCCCCCAAAAAAAAGGAGAGAACATGCTGCACCAGAATTTTTTTAAATGACCAACACCCACTACAAGTGTTCACCTAAACTTCAGTCTCTCTGAATGTTAGTATTCATCGAACAGGAATTTCTTTCTTTTCAATCATGATTCTTCTTCAACGAGAGGATCACAGACTAGGTCCTATTTTGGGTTCCTCAAGCAATGCCCTCAGTATCTGTTTGAGCATAATATCTAGCAGGAGGGTTGTCTCTGAGCGTGAAGGACATGTCTTACAGACTTGTAAAGAGTCAGCATAAGAGCTTCTGTCAGTTGTAGCCTCTTCCTGTTTATTGTCCTTCTTCATGCAGGTGACATTCTTACAGTGACTTCCTAACTCACAATAGGCTTTTCTGGGAACAGCTCCTGGTGCCCAGAAGTGGACTCTGTGTGGCCATGTCTATATGAAGTGACACCCTATTTGCTACACCCTGGCTGAATTATTTCCAAATGATCAGAGTTAGAACTTTATCCAGGAATGAGGCAAGTAGTATTTACTGAGAGCAATGCAGACCTGGGTGTATTCGTGAGGAAATACCAACTGCTGCAGCAAACAATCCCCACGTCTCACTGGCTTTACATAACAGAGATTTACTTCTCTCTCAAGTCACAGGGCAGCTGTTCACAATGTGGTTCAGGGAATCCAGGCTCCCTTCAGCAAGGGTTTTCACTGGCTTCTGTTCAGACAAAGGACAGAATTACATGGCAAGTGTTAGGGGACTTTTAAATGACACATACTATTTCTGCTCATATTTTATTGTCCAGAGCCAATCATATGGCTACACCTCTATACAAAGGATCCTGTGAATGTAGTTTAGTGGGTTCCAGGAAGAAAAGGAAATGGCTTTAGTCAGTATCTACTAGTAGGCAACAGTGCTCTTGAAAATAATGCATAGATACACATTTCATATCAATATCAAGTATATTTTACATATCACATAGACAATGGAAGTACTATCAACTCTCCTCTGAATTTCATCTTTAATTATTTGGCCAGTTATTTCATAACCTAGCAGTCCTTATTAAACCAGCTACTAAGAGGACAAAGGATATTTTTGCCTGTGTGTGTGTGTATGTGTTTGTGTTTGTGTGTGTGTGTGTGTGTGTGTGTGTGTGTGTGTGGTGGGACAAATCTTCAGTATGCAATCATCTATTGATAGTATGTAGAGGGCAAACTTTTTCCTTAAGAAATCCTAGATGTGAGGTTTTTTTAATTCCTGAGAAACTTTAAAGTTTTTTGTTTTTTTTTTTTTATTTTATTTTATTGGGCTGGAGAGATGGTTTAGCGGTTAAGGCGCCTGCCTGCTAGGCCTAAGAACGCTGGTTTCAATCTCCAGGTCCCACATTTAGCCAGATGCAAAGTGACGCAAGGGCGCAATGCCGCACTTGCCCACAAGGGGGCGCACGCATCTGGATTTCGTTCACAGCAGCTGAGAGACTGCTGGCGCGCCCATCTCTATCTGTCTCCCTCTCCCTCTCTCTCTCTCTCTCTCTCTCTCTCTCTGTGTCTCTCTCCAAAAATAAATAAAATAATTTTAAAAATTTAAAAAAATTATTTATTTATTTGCAAGCAGAGAAAGGTAGAGAGAAGAGAGACAGATGGAAAGTATGGGCACAACAGGGCCTCCAGCTGCTGCAAGCGAACTCCAACTATATGCACCACTTTTGTAAATCTGGCTCTACATGGGTACTGAGGAATCAAACCCCAGGAAGTTAGGCATTGCAGGCATTGCTGAGACATCTCTTCAGCCAGAAACATTAAAGCTTTATTCCTCATGAAGATGTTAGGAAAATGTTTCAGTGCATCTTGTTCATTGCCCTCCCTACATCCTCCCCATTAGTGAAAACAAGTTCTAAATCAGCTTACTTCAGTGGAAGCTGAGAGGGAAATAATCAAAGAAATTAAATTGAGCTGGGTGTGGTGGCACACACCTTTAATCCCAGCACTCAGGTGGCAGAGATAGGAGCATCACCATGAGTTTGAGGCCAGCCTGAGACTATAGAGTGAATTCCAGGTCAGCCTGGAGTAAAGTGAGGCCCTACCTCAAAAAAAAAAAAAAAAAAAAAAAAGAAAAAGAAGGTAAAGGAAGGACTCAATTGTAAGGCATGAGTCAATGAGTCATTTCAAGTACCTCAATTTAACTAGTCACCTGTTGATGGACATGTAAGACATTTCCAAACTTTTATAAGTATAAAAATGCCAAATTGGGGCTGGAGGGCTGGTGGGATGGCTTAGTGGCTAAGGTATTTGCCTGCAAAGCCAAAGGACCCAGGTTCAATTCCCCAGGACCCACGTTAGCCAAATGCACAAAGGGACACACATGTCTGGAGTTCGTTTACAATGGCTGGAGGCCCTGGAAACCCATTCTCTCTCTCTCTCTTCCTTCTTTCTTTGTCAAATAAATAAATAAATAAATATTTTTAAAAATTGGGGCTGGAGAGATGGCTTAGCAGTTAAGGTGCTTGCCTGTAAAGCCAAAGGACCCAGGTTCGATTCCCCAGGACCCACATAAGTCAGATGCACAAGGTGGCTCATGAGTTTGGAACTTGTTTACAGTGGCTGGATGCCCTGGCACACCCATTATCTCTCTCTCTTCTTCTCTTTCCCTCTCTCCCCTTCTCTCCCTTTCTCTTCCTCTTTCTCCTCTCTTTCTCAAATAAATAAATTTAACTTTAAATTTAAAAATGCCAAAATTATTGTCCTTTCTCAGGCACAATTTTGTACACATGTGTACAAATATATCTGGCCGCCATGAATGTAAGAAGACATATTGAATAGATACTGAAATATCTTGCTTACTTTCACCTTTGTGAAATGTGTCTTGTGTGAAAATAGATCCAAGTTTCTGTACCTGTAGACACCTATGAAAGCTAATGAGAGCAAAAAGAATAACCTGTGATATGTGAATTTGGATATGGAAACCCAAATCTCTGTCACATAGTGCAGGTTTTCATTTCCCTAGTCTGTAAATCTGGTTCAATCGCCCTAAACTTTTATAGATGAACTTAAGGATGACGCAACCCTTCTTCACATGGACTCAAAAGTGCGGTGAAGCTGAAGCAGAGAAGATCTCAAATACACTTATGCCACCTATGAACTATGGCGATTAAATTCACCTGAAGCCAAAAGAATCAACTTTTCTGAGAATGGTTTGTGGAAAACACAGAAAATGTTTCATGTTGGATAAAAGTGAAGTTTATTCATATGTTGAATTTTTTAATTTGTGTGTGTGTGGCTTGTATATGTGCCATGGCATGTGTGTGGGAGACAGATGACAACCTCGGGATGTTGGTCCTTGCCTCCCACCCACGTCTGACACAGGGTCACTTTTGTTGCTTCCTGCTATGAATGCCAGACCACTGGCCCAAAGCCTTCAGAGTCCGCCTCTCACTGCTGTAGGCAAGGTGGAATTACATACACACGCTACCTGCATTCAGCTTTGTGTGAGTGCTGGAGATCTGAACTCGAGTCACAAGGCTTGAGCACCAAGCAGTTTTAAGCACTGAGCCATCCCCCAGACCTTCATTTGTCATTTAAAAATAAACAAATTTGCTTTTCAGTAAGCTATATATGATTCCCAAACTCTCTCTCAATAAGGAAAAACATTTTATTTCTACTCAAAGCTGAAGTTAAAGTCATTCCTATTACCACTAATATTTAACATTGTCCTGAAAATGCTAGTGAATGCAGGAAGAATGAGCCATATATATGAATAATGAGGAGACAACATTCTTGGTATTTTCTCTTAATGTAATTGTCAACTAGGAAAGACCAAGAAAGTCAATTGAAACATTATTACAACCAATAAATGAAATCAGTATGGGATCCAGTTTGTAAAGGTCTTAGATTCTAAAAGCAGTAAGTGAAAATTGTGCATAGTCAAAGCACCCTTGAAAGGTCTCAAGATTGTCCTCCAAGAACAGCGTATGGGGGGGTATGTTTATATAAGTCTAGATGTATCTGTGTAAATGTATACATAGTAATATGCAGCATCTGAGAGCATATGTAAAACATTTCACAGTTCTGATCTTTGCCAAAGCTTTGTACTTGAAAGTGTTGTCATATGCACATTTGATATAGCTCTCTGTCCATAAACAAAATATTAGTAGCTTTCTATAAGTCTAGTTATAAATTACAATTGTTAAAGTCCTATTTATAGTACCAGCTAAAAATAAGAGGGACTTATGTGACGGCTTGGGTGCCCCTAGAAGCCGAAGCAGAGACAAGGATGAGTGTTAGAGTTGTTTACTGGAGAGTGATGCCAGGGAACCTAGTCTACGAGTGAAGCTGGGTGGTGGGGAAGGGAAAGAAGTCAACAGAGGAAGCTCCATGCTTATGCAGTTTTATGCAGGGTTCTCCACAGAAACAGAGCTGTAGCACACATCACATGCCTTATTACAAGGAGTTGCCTGGGAAATCTCATTATCTACTGTCTGCAAAATGGAAACATGGGAAAGCTGATATTGTGGTTGAACATGTGAGTCCCAGACAAGAGTAGAAGACCCAGGGCTGGAGAGATGGCTTAGTGGTTAAGGTGTTTGCCTGCAAAGCCATAGGACCCAGGTTCGATTCCCCAGTACCCACTTAAAGACAGATGCACAAGGTGGTGAATGTGTCTGGAGTTCATTTACAGTGGCTAGAGGCCCTTGTGTGCCCATTCTCTCTCTCTCTCAAATAAATAAATGAATTAAATATTTCTTTAGAAAACAGTAGAAGACCCAGAATGAGCAGTCCAGAAGATTCTCCTTGTTTCCTACTCTTCAGGGCCTCGGCAGAGTGGGTGATGCCCACATAGACTGGTGAGAGCAATCTGCTTTACCAGGGCACTGATTCCAATGCTAGCATCATCTAGAAACACCTCACAGATACATTTAGAAATATTGTTGAATCTAGTCACCCTGTGACTCAGTCACATGCATACAAGAGCCATCTCATGCACTCAACTCACGATTGTCATCTGGGGCATAAACTCTAGATTTCCAGCTTGCTCTGCTAACAGGCTGTGGTGAGAAAACCACTGCCATGGTGGAGCAGAGGTACACAGGAAGCTGCCCTGGCAAGCAGGTGGGAATGCCAATGGTGCTTGTTGAATTGGTGCCCACCAAATCAGCCTAAGAGGAAGCAGGATCTACTTGTTAAAAACCACATAGAATCATAAATTTTAAAAGAATGAAATGGAGAGATGGACATGTTCCTAGGAGGGAAGACTTAATAATGTTAAGATTTCAATTTCCTCAAATTAAACTATATAAATCAAACGCAATTTCAATTCAAATGCTAGTGGGACCTTTTTTTTTTTCTTTTAAGCTTATCTGGAACAAGAAAAAACACAAATGGGAATATGTTAAAAATGTTTTAAGCCTTTGCATAGCCAATGGATACTGGCTTTTATTAGGTGATAAAACAGAATGGTACTGATGCAGGAATAAACAGGTAAGTGAAGGGAACATTCCTAAGATTTCTAGAACACACTCAAATACTTATAAGCAAATACTGTGTATAACATGTAGCATTTTAAATAAGCCGTGAGAAGAGTTGTGAATAAATATTATTGGGCTGAGTCTTATGTCATATAGCAGAAGAGATCCAGTGTGAATTTCAGGTTGAAATATAAATAAATAAAAAAATTCAGGTAGCAGAAGAGAGTGAATGAGGAAGCACACCTAAGCTTGATATCTTAGGTTGAATCTTAGAAGAAAGAAAAGATAGATTTGAGTACATAAGTATGAAACCATCTATAGACCCAATACCACAAAGAAAACAGTGAAAGACAAAAGATAAAGTATTAACATACTTAATATTTAAAGAGTACATGCAATCCTTGAAAATCAACAAGGAAATCTTAAAATACCAATAAAAATTAAACTGGGAAAATATTCATGCATTATCCAACAGGTATTTCTTACCAGTTTATTATGTACTTAGTATTGCGCTAGGCATTGGGGTATGCTGTTGAATAAAATGACATAGCCTTTCCTGAATCTTTGAATGTAATTGGTAAGATATACTTGGTAAGAAAAAAACATATATAGAATTATAACAGCCATCAGTACTAAGGAAAGAACAATCAGGGTAGAGAAACAGAGAATATGGAAGGAAGTGCTTTGATGGAGGTTCTGGATGATTCCCTGAAGAGTCTAAACTGAGTCTCTTCTTATGAGAAGGAGCTAATTTAAGAGTGTGGAGAGGTGGGAAGAACATTTGAGGGAGAGAAAAACAACATGTACAAAAGCCATGAAGTGGCAAGATGTTTAGCAGAAAGGAGGCCATTGTGGGGTGGGGAGATGGTTCCGTGGTTAAGGTGTGTAGCAGACAGCTTCAGGTTCGCTGAGATGAACTTCCAGACCAGGCACAGTTATGGAGGAAGGGATATTTATTGAAGCTTACAGATCCAGGAAGTTCCATAATGGCAGAAGAAGCTGGCCTGCCTTCACAGGACCAAACACAGAGAGCAAAGCCACAAGCCAAAAGCCACACAGCACAGCACATCTCAGGAACTCCAGCTAGGCACACTTGTATATCTTTAGATTGAAATCCTAAACCCACCACCACACCTTAAGATCCACCCAGGGACACTGCCTCCAGCAAGGTGGCTGCAGATGCAAACTACAAACTAAAAAAAGCACTGAATATATTGGGGGCCAGCTATTCAAACTCCCACAAGGTGCTTGCCTGCAAAAACCTAACAACACGGGTTCTATTCCCCAGTACCCGTGTAATGTCTGGTACACAAAGTGGTGCATACCTCTGGAGTTCGTTTGCAGTGGCTAGAGACCCTGACACACCCATTCATTCCCTCTCTCGCTCTATTTCTCTCTCCCCCTTGCAAATAAAATTTTTTTTTTTAAAAAAGGAGGCCATTGGGCTGGAGAGATGGCTTAGTGGTTAAAGCATTTGCCTGCAAAGCCAAAGGATCCTGGTTTGATTCTCCGGGACCCATGTGACCCAGATGCACAAGGGGGCACATGCATCTGGAGTTTGTTTGTAGTGGCTGGAGACCCTGGCATGCCCATTCTCTCTCTCTCTCTCTCTCTGCCAAATAAATGAATAAAATATATTTTTTAAAAAGGAGGCCATTGTGGTAAGGGAGAGGACAGGTCAGTATGAGGCTGAAGAGAAGGACAAGTGTCCAATCATATAGCGCTACCTAGAGAATGAGAGCTAGTTTGGAGTTTAGTTTATAAGTTATGAGACTCTAGTGAAGAATTTCAAGCAGGAGGATAACCTCACCAAATGTTACTCTCAAAAATGTCTGGGGCTGAGGGCTGGAGAGATGGCTTAGCACTTAAGGCATTTGCCTACTAAGCCAAAGGACCCATGTTTGATTCCCCAAGATCCATGTAAAGCCAGATGCACATGGTGGTGCATGCATCTGGAGTTCATTTGCAGTAGTTAGAAGCCCTGACATGCCTGTTCCCTCTCCCATCTGGCTCTCTCTCTCTCTCTCTCCCATAAATAATAAATAAATAAATAAATAAATAAATAAATAAATAAATAAATAAAATTAATGTTTGGTCTGAGAAGATGGCTCAGTGGGTAAATCACGTCACTCAAGCATAAAGCCCTCACATAAAGGCTGGCTGTGGTAGTGCATGCCTGTAATCCCAGTGCCGGGAAAGGCAGAGATGTGAGAAGTTCTGGGGCTTGCTGGAGAGCTGGTCTGGCTAGGTTCACTGTGAGACCCTATCTAAAACATAAGGTAGAGAACAACCAAGAAGGCATCTGAGGTTGCCTCTGGCCACCATGCCTGCAATGCATGCGTACTCACGCACACATGTGAACATGTATACATGCACACATGCACCTCATACACATATACACATGCAAAACGTCTGCTATGTGGAGAAAAGATTGCAGGGATGCAAGGATATAAATATGATAACAAGATAGGAAGGTGCTATGGTAGTCTAGGCCAAGCTAAGTGATGCTGACTTGGGCTGAGGTTTATAGAAGAGTAGGTCAGAATAAGTTTTAGAGAGCCATTGGTCACCCACCTAGGCTGTGTGCTACTATTGCACAGGTGTGTACATCTTGTCAGGCTGGTTGTTTTCATACAGCACTGTCCCCTGCTTGCTCACAACGTTGTTGGCCATCTTCCCCCAGCCATGGCCAGATAGAGGCTAACCATGTAGGAAGTGGCTATCTTCCAGATTCAGCCGTGCCTCTCAATGTTCTGTGTCAGCAGCATGTGGTGTCTTCAGCAAAGGGGTCTTACCTTTTGGGTCAGTGCTTTGACAGAAGCTTTCTTGTTTTGGGGAGTAGGTCTCTCTTTTAATCTGGTACTAGTAGTTGTAAGACAGAAGCAAATTCCACCCTCATTTCCCTCCATCTTGTATTGAGGGTTATGTAATCTGCTGTCCAGGAGGAAAGTTTCTATGGTACTAATTGATTTTGGATTGGGTTTTTATATTTCTCCCTCCATCCCAAACCCCCCTCCCTTCACCGTCCATCCCTCTTATCTGTTCCTTGAGTTGCCTGTCAGATATGACTTCTTGTCTGTCTTTCTGTGCTTGTACGTTGCTTAGTATGATCTGGTCCATTTTCCTACAAATTTCATTATATTCTTTTTCATTACTGATGAGTAGAAGGATATTGAACATTATCCATTCATCATATGATGGGCATCTGGGTTGATTCCCTATTGTGAATTGAGCCTATAAACAGAACAAATATTTCTGCAGTGGAGTGGGCCAGGGAGGTCAGGAGGAATGACTGGGTAGCTTTATTTTCATCAGGGAGTTCGATTGACCACCCTGAGACTACATAGTGACATTCCAGGTCAGCCTGGACCAGAGCTTTGAGACCCTAAGCCACCTCAAGGCTGAAAAAAGTCTCAAAAAAAAAAAAAAACCAATCCTTGCTTGAAATGATTGTCATCTTTTCTTAAGTGAGTATTAGCCATTTGTATTTCTTCCTTTTTGAGAATTCCCTATTCAGTTTTTTGCTGCATTTTTTTAGTGGATTGCTTGATTTTTTTATTTTTTTTTTTTTGAGTTCTTTATAGATTCTAGGTATTAGGCCTCTGTCGGTCTGCTCAGTGGAAAGGAACCCATAACTGGAACTGGGAACCAAGTTGGATCCTATGGAGACCAAGATTATGGACCCCACTAGCCTTCGTCCAAAAGTGAGGCAACACCTATCAAAATCTCTCTAAATTAATAATGCATGTCCCCTTTAACCTATCCTGATCTCATTCTCTGTTGGAGAGTCTGTTCTTTTGCTTTCTTTCTTTTTTTTCAGAAAGCACTGAGAACTGAGCACAACCAAAATCTATCGACTAGACAAGAATAGACAGCTGACTCCCTGGCAGGAGATGAACCACCCCTCACACATCAGCCAGGGCCCAGGTAAAATCACAGAGGAACAGGTGAGATGAGCAAGAGTGCTGCTTCTGCAGCAAGCCTGACAATCTGGGCCAGGGTGACAGAGGCAGACACTGAGGATACTCAAAACGCACCAAAGCAGAAATCCAGAAACTGCTGAGAACTCAACACTAAAGCAGAATTAAATCACATGGCCCAAGGCTGAGGGAAATTTACACAAGAGGGGGCAGAAAGAAGGTAAGAGCCACAGGGTGGGAGGGAATATCCAGAGACATTGCCCTCTCCACAATGGCAGACTGCTGCTCTCAAACTCATAACCCACAACCCCATGGTGAATACCAGTAATCCCACTAAGGAAGGTCCTCAGTAGAGTGGGGGCAGGGAGGAGGGAAATGATGGTATCAACGTAACATATGATATGTTCATACAAAGTTTCTACTTAAAAATAAAAAGAAAGAAAGAAAGAAAGAAAGAAAGAAAGAAAGAAAGAAAGAAAGCCTCAAAAAAAAAAAAAAAAAGAATATGTTATAGGAAGATGAGCAGTATAGGCTGCTTTTGAGTGGGAAGGCAAGGTGAGAGAGCAAAGCTTTGATCTTCAGATTTCTAATGCCCAGATCTGAAAATAGTGGCAACATTTTTAAGAAGTCTAAAGGAAGAGCAGGAGGGATCAGTGTTTATTTTAGACCCTGTTAAGCGGGGTATTTCTGAGAGACATCTCCCTAGAATCTACGCATCTTGAGTCCAGGATGCTAGAGATAGAGATGTAGTCTTTATGGGAGTGAATAAGATCACTAATGAAGAGGGTTCTGCACTGGGTCATCGGGGTCAGATGGAGGAGGGTTCTAAGAGGGAACAGGCAGTCAGACAAAAGAAAAAGGAGGAAGGTTTACCACCTGGGAAGTGAGGCCAGGAATGTTTGAGGATGAAGCAGTTAACAGTGGTCCTAGGAGCGTGGTGAAGTAGATATTAGTGATTGGGAGGAGCAGGCTGAGATCCGTGAGCCATGAGGAGGTAGAGACAGCCTGTCAGTCATTCCATGGCATCTGAAGGGAGCTGACTCCAGGCTATCGTGATGCTAAAATCCTTAGATGCTCAAGCCTAAGTCTTTATGTAAAGTGGTATTGTATTTGCATATTACCTATGTACATCCTCAAGTATACTTTAAATCATCTCCATATTACTTATAGTGCCGAATACAATGTGGATGCTGCGTAAATAATTGTTAAACTGAGCCAGGCGAGGTGGCGCACGCCTTTAATCCCAGCTCTCGAGAGGCAGAGGTAGGAGGATCGCTGTGAGTTCAAGGCCACCCTGAGACTACATAGTTAATTCCAGGTCAGCCTGGGCCAGAGTGAGACCCTACCTCACAAAACCAAAAAAAAAAAAACTTGTTAAACTATGTTGTTTATGGAATAATGATAAGAAAAACAATCTGCTTGTATTTAGAAAAGATGAAATTTAAACAATTATATTTCTATCTGTAGTGGTGTGGGAGGTGACCAAACACTGCTTTAAGAACTTTGGTCCAGAGAGACTGCCAGAACAGGCATGTCTAAAAACCAAAATATAAATGAATGCTCCCGAACAACTGAAAAAGCATTTCACCCCAGTAGTGAAATAGCAAAGGCAAATTTCTTTTTTCTTTTTTTAAAATTTATTTGTGAGCAGAGAGAATACAGAGAAGAGAGAGACAGAGAGAATGGGTGTACCAGAAACTCCAGCCACTATAAACAAACTCCAGATGCATGCACCACTTTGTGCAACTGGCTTTATGTGGGTACTGGGGAATTGGACTTGGGTTGTTAGGCTTTGCAGGCAAGCGCTTTAACTGCTCAGCCATCTCTCCAAACCCTGTAAAAAATTTTTGAACTATCAAAATGGTGAAATCCTGGCTCTGCCAATAGAGCCTTCATAAATGGCTATGGGGAGATGATAAATTCATATCATATATTAGCTTTGTATTAACCAGTTTAAGTTGGCAATTGCATTTCTGCAAACACACCCAAGGAAATAATCATGAATGTAGGCAAAATGTGGCTGAATTTTTATCCCAGTGACATGTCAGAGAATGGAATGTTGATAGTAATTAAAACGTCCAACAGTAAGAGATGAGTTACGTTATAAAACAAATGGGTTTTATTGCTCCCGTATAACACAAGATCTAAGCATAGGCTGATTCTGGCACAGGCTCATCTTAGCGAGTTCCAGCCAGGGATCTTTTTATTTTCTGTTTCACCACCCATGGCATAGTGGCTTTTCCTCTAAGCACTTCTCCATCATGGCTTCCATATGGCAGCCACAGGCACAAATTAAACAGCATTCAGACACCAGAAATGGTGGTGGTAGTTGACTCAAGGACAGCCAGGCAAAAAGAGACCTTCTTCCTACACATCCAACATTTTACATGAGCAGAATCCCTCAGCTGACCTTCCTTTGTGTCACTAGAGAGAACAGTCACTTCTCTTGCTGGCCCACAGAGCACAGCTATCATTTTCTTTTCCCTTCCTTTTCTTTTCTTTTCTTTTTGGTTTTTCGAGATAGGGTCTCACTCTAGCCCTTGGCTGACCTGGCATTCACTATGTAGTCTCAGGGTGGCCTCAGACTCATGGTGATCCTCCTACCTCTGCCTCCCGAATGCTGGGATTAAAGGTGTGTGCTACCACGCAGGCTTTATCTTTCTTGATGTCAAAGGCTCTTGCTAGGCACCCGAGCAGAAGGAGGGGCATGTCAGTCCTCTCCTCATGATCTCCAGCACACCTTTGCCCCTCCCTAGATTCTTTGTCTCTGATACCTGCTTCCCAGCGCTTCTATCTATTTTGTTATCCTGTCAATTTTCTGCATCACGTCTGACCCTGCAGAAAGGATGGCCGAATCTCTATCCTGAACAAATCTATTTAATAGGTAGTTTAAAGTGGGGCCCCCTATATTTTCTTTATTATTCTTGGTTTTCCAAACACCCAAATGTCCACTGAACCTGAATGTTTAATAAATGTCTAGAGTTTACAATCAAGCTATTAAAATTGCATTATAACTTGAAGTTTTTTGAAATATTTGTATTGGTCCCACATATCAGAAACATGAATCTATCTTTGTAACTTTTATTTTTTTATTTATTTATTTTTGTTTTTGGTTTTGTGCGGTAGGGTCTCACTCTGGTCCAGGCTGACCTGGAATTAACTATGTAGTCTCAGGGTGGCCTCGAACTCTCAGCAATCCTCCTACCTCTGCCTCCCGAGTGCTGGGATTAAAGGCCTGCGCCACCACGCCCGGCTCTTTGTAACTTTTAAATAAAAAGCCAGTAAGTTCAAATTTCATATTTAAAGCTCTTCTATGTTGTACTGGAATTGATATATGTGCATATGTATTTACGATACCCGCTTTTCTCACATCTTTAGTCAAATCCTTCTCAGTTTTGGTATATGTGTTGTGTGTGCATATGTGGTGTATGCATATGTGTGCATAAATGCACACATCCCATGTGAAGGCCAGAGGAGAAAGTTGGTGTCTGTAGCTCTTCCACCTTACTTTCTTGCAACAGAGTCTCTCACAGTACCCAGATCCTGCCAGGTTTTGGCCAGACTGGCTGACAAATGAGCACCCATGATCCTCTTGTCACTGCCTCCTTACAGAGGTATGCATGGCCATGCTGGGCTGTTTCACACTGGTGCTAGGGATTGACCTTAGGTCTTCATGCTGAGCTTCAGTCAAGTTGCAGAGTTCAATGTTCCTGGAAAGGCCTCCCTAGAACTGCAGACAGATCAGGCAAAACAACTGTAGGCAATATATCTTTTTTTTTTTTTTTAGCAGGGATGAGGGGTTGAGGTAAGGTCTCACTCTAGCCCAGGCTGACCTGGAACTCACTATGGAGTCCCAGGCTGGCCTCGAACTCACAACAATACTCCTACCTTGGCCTCCCTAGTGCTGGGATTAAAGGTGTGCACCAATCATACTCGGCCTTTCTAGTTTTTTTTTTTTTTTTTTTTGTTTGTTTATTTGTTTTGTTTTGGTTTTTGGTTTTTCAAGGTAGGGTTGACCTGGAATTAATTATGTAGTCTCAGGGTGGCTTTGAACTCACAGCGATCCTCCCACCTCTGCCTCCCGAGTGCTGGGATTAAAGGCGTGCGCCACCACACCCACCTCTTTCTAGTTTTTAAGGAACAAAATGCTCTTACTTTATGCAGGGTTAAGCTACCTGGAAAGTCCAGAGCATAGAAAAATATTTTAGAAAAAAGAGGATACAAATGTCATTAGTAAGTACTATATCATTTTTGCTTCAGCTAGCAAGGTGAGAAGGTTGAAATCCTATGATTCTTGGTAGGGTTTTGTTAAGTTAAGTGCCATACATACACTTAGTTAATAACTTGGAATATCTCCTCTCCTTATCTTCTATTTCAGTGCTCAATATCTTATTTTTTTCCCAGCATCATGGTCTTGGAATTCTGCCTACATTTCTGGTAAATCTTTTAAGAGTCAGGATTGCTCCCAGATCTATTCTTTGGAAATCTATTAAGAGGGTTTCCTCTCAGCTCACCCACGGTGTGTGTCCTTTCATTCTTTGTGTTCCCATAGCTATTTCCACTGTGCCTTTCAAGTCGCACACTGCAGTGATGAGGAGAGGGGAACTAACTGGCTGAGAATTTTGAAGATTGGAAAATTGGATCTATGCCAAAAAGTCTGAGCCTGTTTTCCCACTTTGCCCATCTATGTGCTCACAATGAGGCTGGAAAAGGCAGGAGGGTTATCTTGTCAACAGAGGCAAGCAAACACACTCATTTGCACTTTCTGAGCCAGATTATTCAGTATGCAATCAGGGAGCTCTCTCAGACACCAGGTCCCTGAAAGTTCATAGGAATGGAAACAGCAAATGTGTTCTGAGCATTTTAAAAAGAAATTCATTCTTATTATTTTACCTGCAGCTTGAATTCTTCCAAATCATTTATTTATTTCATAACTAACAGCATTTCCCTCCTTGGGTCTAGCTCTCTTGTCTTCTGGCAGGAGAAAGCCTGATTAACTGGATGCTCATTAAAGCTGGGCAGCCCCAGAATGCTGCCACCGAGAAGGAGGAGGGTACACCCTTGGGAAAGGATAGATTTCTACCAAGAAGCCCTGGGGGCTTCCATGTTCAAAGCTGCTCTTCCCTGTTGGAGGAGGGAAAGGAGGATCAGGGGTGGAAGTTCCTTCGTAAAGCTTCTACAACTGGCTCAGGACTTACCTGCTGCTGAACCAAGACTGCAATGTAAGTCAGCATTCCACTTCAGTTAATTCAATAGTGGAGGGAGGGAAAGGCTGGCCCCTCCCAAGATTTAAACACAATGCCAAGACTGTGGCTGCAGAAAGGATAATTACCACTGCTACTTCCAAGGTAGGGTAATTGTATTTTGCTCACATGTGCTTGGCAGAATTTCTGGCAAGGTCCCCAGTTAAATACTTCTGGGGGAGGGTGCCACTAAAGAAATGGCTCACTGATTAAAGCCACTTGCTTGCAAAGCCTTCTGGTGTGAGCTGAAATCTCTAGGACCCATGCAAAGCTGCTAATGGGTCAGATCCATTTGCAGTGGCAAGATACCCCATCTCCCAAAGAAGGTGGAGCACAGAGGCTGGAGAGATGGCTTAGTGGTTAAGGCACTTGCCCATGAAGCCTAAGGACCCAGGTTGGATTCCCCAGTACCTCTATAAGCCAGATGCACAAGGTGGCCCATGTGTCTGGAGTTAGTTTGCAGTGGCTAGAGGCCTTAGCGCACCCATTCTCTATCTGCCTCTCTCTCCTAAATTAATTAATTAATTAATTAATTAAATACTTTAAAAAAGGAGGTGGAACACAAACAACTCCTCTGACCTCCACATGCACAATATGACACACACACACACTCATACACATGCATACATACACAAATAATAAACAAACACAAATAAAATTTTTTAAAGGATTAAAAAAAACGAAAAATTCACTTTGGGGAGTGAGGCCAAGGCATAGCAGGTTGGAGGGAACTTTAACTTTTGCTTGATACCCACTCTTCTGTTAGAACTTTTTATAAAACATATACATACTTTTTTATGTTTGTATACTTTTTTATTTTTAAAACTAACAATTTTTTCTTTTACGTGACCGAGTAGTTATAATTTGTTTTGTTTTGACACAGGCTCTCACTATGTAATCTTGGCTGGTCCAGAATTCACTTTGTAGACCAGATTGGCTCCAAAGTTGTAATTCTGTTACCCCTGCCTCCCTAGGGCTGAGATTACAGGTGGGTACCACATGCCCAGCTACTTTACTGGTCAACATAAAGATACACTTGATCTTAGCCAAAAGGCTGAGATGCGACCAACATAAAGATAGAGGTAAAGAGAAGCAGCCAAAGAAATTCCTTGTTTTGGAGTCCTCCTCTCCTACCCTAAGGCTAATGTGCCAGACTTGTCCCTTTAGACAGAAAGAGGGCCTGTGTGACAGCGGCCACGCTGAGCAGGAGCATTTGAGTTTGAGCAGAACATGCAGGTACATATGGAATCCTGCCCTCTTCTTTCTGTTTCTAGGTTTCTTCTTTGCTTTGCTTTGTTTTTATTTTTGATTTTGAGACAAGGATTCGTGCATTCCAGGCTGGTGTTCAACACCCTACATAGCTGAGGAGGATACTCCCCCACCCCCTGCCTGAAAGCTGGTATTAAAAGTGTGGGCCACCATGTCCACTTTGGCAGTGCTAGGGATTTAACAGAGGGCTCCTGCTACACTAGGCCAGCAGTCTACCAACTTCCCTCATATGTTTTCTTTGTTTTAAAATTATTTTTATTCAATTATTTTCAGACAGAGGAAATGAGGGAGAGAGAGAGAATGCCAGGGCCTCTTGCCACTGCAAACAAATTCCAGATGCATGTGCGACTTTGTATATCTGGCTTTATATGGGTACAGGAATTGAACCCTGGCCATCAAGCTTTGCAACCAAGTGCCTTTAACTGTTGAGCCAGCTCTCCAGCCCACTCATTTGCTTTCAATTAGTGGTATAGTCTTCCTACAGTCCACAGGAGCTTTGGCCCTTGCTTTGCAGAATCCTAATGTTCCATACAGTTTCCAAAGCCTCACTCCTACAGGGCTGTATGCATGGTTTCAATAAGATTTCTTCTTTCTGTTTTAATTTCTGCAGGCAAATGGAAAACTTCAAAGCATGCAGGTTAGAAGGAACAAAGAGGTTTGGAGGAGATGCATCCTCTCCCATTTGGAGCCCTGTATACAAATTGTGACATAGGAGGAAGCAGGAGAGAATAGATGGAATTAATGGGCATATCTCATAATTAAATATAGAAAATCCACTTGGGCATATGGACATTTTCTGTGGATTCTGGCACACTCTACAAATATTTCCTTATTTCTATAATAGAAGTATGTCTTAGATGGAATAGAAAGCTGTTTCTTTTGGAAGATTATGCAATTATTTATGAGTTCATAAGGAGCTTCCAATATAAAAGACTCTAGGAATATGTTTATAAAACTCTTTTCATTAAATACCTTATATTTTTTTGTACCTGTTATGTATGCTGGGCAAGTGCTCTGCCACTGAGGCATACCCCTGGTCCATCTCTTTTCTTCTACATCCCTGTGGCCTTTTTCATTATATTTGTTCTTTTCCTCTATCAAATAGATTTATGACATTTCCATTTTAAAACAAAGAAAGAAAATCCTTCCGCATCTCTTCTAGCACTCTCTCCTTCCCTTTCACAGCCAGTACCCTTAAAAGAATGATTTGCTCCAGGGCACCAGCCTATTGGATATGCAAGCCAACAACTATGCTTTCAGCTACGTTTTATCCATAATCCTTGAGGAAATGTTCTTCTCCTTTGAATGATCTCCTCTGTGGATCCGTGGCTTTATTCTTTCCCAGCTTTCTTACTCCTTCTCTTGTTCCTTGTCTTCCTGGTCTGTGTGGTCTTTTATGTCAAAATAGCCTGTCCCCGCATATATCCATACAGATATTTCTGGAGTACTATTTGTCAGCCAAGTTGAGTCCCTCCTCACTGAGCTTACAGTCTAATGGTAATCACTTCTACATTTGTGCTAATGACTGCTGAGACTAGAAGACCAGAGTAGATTTTTTTTTTTAACCTGTTGGGCATTTTTAGTTAGAGGTGTCATATCCATCTCAAGCTAATATGTTGAAGACAGAACTGCTTCTTTCTCCGTCCTTAACCCAAGATATTCTCTTTGGAGATTGATAATTCCTTAATTACCAGGTCAACAGCTTTGAAGAATTTTTTCTTCTTTTCTTTGATTCTGTGCATGCATTCTAATTTGTCTCCCAAGTGAATCTGTCCCCAATGTGTCCATCCCTAATATGTCTACCTTAACTAGTACCCACATCAATTTTTCACCTAAATGATCTTCCTGCCTCTATACTCATCCCCTTATTTCTTTCCCATATTCCAGAGTACATCTGGAATACTGGTGTGATATGTCATTCATCCCTTTAAACAATTCTGCCCCTGACATTTGCTGGACAACATCCCAGTTTCTTAGCATGACATAATAAGCAAATGTCATGACTTAAATGTGAATTTTCCCCTTCAGGTTTATGTGTTTGAACACTTGGTCCCCAGCTATTTTAGGAGGTGGGCCAAGCTGGTTAAAGTGGGTTGCTGGAGGGCAGTTTTGAGGGTTATAGTCTTAGCCTAGTTTCTGGATTCTCTATTTTCTGGAACAAGCAGTCACTCTATCTTCCCACCACCACAGAGCCACACTGTCATGCCTTCCCCACCATAATGCATCTCCTTAAACCATGAGCCACAATACAGCTCTCTTCCCTTAAGACACTTGTCTTGGGAATATGGTTGGGCAAATCAGAACAGTAACAAATATAGCAAACTACTAGGCACGTGGAGCAGATTCTGTCCTTCACAACCCTCCATAGCAGGAACTTCCACATTCATGCTGTACATTCATAAATGTGAGTCCCCTGAACATATTGGCTGTTTTCAGCCTTTGTCTTTGCATGAGCTCTTTCTCCTCTCAGCCAGCTAATTCCTACCTTTTCTCTAAAGCATAGCTCACTGTCATGTTAACCAACAAGACTTTAGTGCATTCCACTGTGAGTGAGAAACCCTCCTGTGAGTGCTCCTCTCACTGCACATTATGATTATTGATGATGAAAGCTATCTCCCAGTTAATTTTGAATCCTAAAGTGGTAATAATAGAGGAGATCTTACTGAATATTTAGTTCACTGTGAAAGAAACCAAAACGAGTAAGTGGATCTTATGCATCCTGTTTCTTTTGGTTTATTTTATATTTTATTTCATTTCATTTCATTTCATTTCATTTCATTTTTCATTTCATTTCATTTCATTTTATTTTATTTTATTTTATTTTATTTTATTTTATTTTATTTTATTTTGAAGTAGGGTCTCACTCTAGCCCAGGCTGACCTGGAATTCACTATGTGTCTCAGGCTGGCCTCCAACTCAAGGCAATCCTCCTACCTCTGCCTTCCAAGTGCTGGGATTAAAGGCGTGCGCCACCATGCCCGGCTTGCATCCTGTTTCTTTTTCACGATTTCTGAAATCTTTTATGCATAGTTTTCATTTCATTAAAGCAAAGTATGTTCATTAATAAAGTCTAACTACAAGTGACCAAAGTTCAAGGGCATTGTTACTGGGGCGGTCACAGGAGATACATGGTATCCCTCTACTTTCAGAGGCTCACCTAACTAGTATGCATCTACACATGCCTTGCCACTAATTAACATGCCACCTTTATTTTGTGCAATTGCCTAAATGCTATTTCTTCTTAAAATAAAGTTTTAAAATAAAGTATCGCAGATAAATTTTTGGTTCATCTTGTCCTAATCATGATTGTGATCATCCTCCTCTTCTAGAAGGAACCAATCAGCAGAGAGGATGTGGCACATTGGAGTCCAGCCAAAAACTACAGTGCAGGTTCCAGGACATATGTTTAAGAAGTAACAAAAACAATTTGCTATGAACAACCTAGAAGAATAGCAGGAAACCAAGGTTATGGTGATTTATATATAATAAAGTATCACTTTAAAAAAGGAGAGATTACATTACATTTTTGGTTTTGTTTTTGTTTTTTGAAGTAGGGTCTTGCTGGATTCACTGTTTAGTCTCAAACAAACACATAGCAATCCTCTTACCTCTGCCTCCCAAGCACCAGGATTAAAGTCGTGCACTACCACACCTGGCTAAGACATACTTTTTTTTTTTTTTTTTAATGAGGTTCATTGAGATATAACTCACATGCCATAATCTTTTTCCAATTGAAGATATACTTCAGTAACTTTGTTATATTCAGAATTGTATAAACATCACCAAAATATAATTTTGGAACAGTTTCATCACTTCCTTCTTCAAAATACCCATCCCAACTACCAGTAATTTCATATTCTCTCTCTCGCCCTCGTGCTCTAACAAGCACTAATCTACTTCCTATCTATGAATTTACCTGCTCTGGAGATTTCACATAAATAACACACAGCCTTTGGGTCTGGTTTCCTTCCACATATGTTTCTAGTACCACTGCATTACTGCATCATCACTTTTTTTTTTTTTTTTTTTTTTTTAAAAGTATCACTTTAGCTCAGGCTGACCTTGTAGTCTCAAGGGGAAGGGGAGAGATCCTCCTACCTCTGCCTAGTGCTGGGATTAAAGCGGCCTCTACCATCATCACTTTTTTAAAAAGTATTTATTTGCAAAGGGGAAGGGGGAGAGATAGAATGGGTACACCAGGGCCTCTAGTCACCCCCCAAAAACACCTCCAGATGCATGCATCACTTTGTGCATCTGCATTTATATGGGTACTGGGGAATCGAACCCTGGTCATTAGGCATTGCAGGCAAGTACCTTTGACCGCTGAGCTATCTCTCCAGCCCCCATCATTACGTTTTATGGTGAAATAATATTCCATTGTACCATTATACCAGATTTTATGTATTTATTCTTTTAAAGCAATGTTTGGTATGTGTGCACATGTGCATGAATGTGGGTGTGCACATGCCACAGTGTGTGTGTGTGTGTGTGTGTGTGTGTGTAGGCCAGAGGACAGCTTTTGGGTGTAGATCCCTGTCTTTTACTTCCTTTGAGGCAGGATTTCATGATGTTCACTGCTGCTTTCTCCCAAATTTCCAGTGGACTCTGGTGGACTCTGCTGCATCCCTTCTTCCCAGTAGGTGTGCCTGCCATAGCTTCTGGCTTTTATGTGGGTTCTGGGGATCAGAACTTGGGTAATCGTGCTTTTGCATGGCTTAGCACCCATGCTGCCTCATTCACTTGTTGGTGGACAATTTGGATTGTTTTGACTTTTGAGCTTTCTTTTTATATCTTTTTACTTTGTTATTTTATTTATTTACTTACTTGAGAGAGAAAGAGAGAGAGAGGCAAATAGAGAAAAAGAATGAACACGCCAGGGCTCCAGCAATCACAAATGAACTGCAGATGCATGTGCCACCTTGTGCATTTGGCTTACATGGGTACTGGGGAGTCAAATGTGGGTCCTTTGCAGACAAGTGCCTTAAACACTAAGCCATCTCTCTGGCCCTACTTTTGAGCTTTTAAGCATAAGGTGCTATGAAAATTGATGTACAAGTTTTTGTGTGAAAGATACATTTTTGAAAAACAATCATTTTTAGAAATGTCCTAATGTTTGCTTCCCTAAAGGATTATTCCCATGAAGGGCTCTGCAAAACAATGGGCAAGTTTTCTAGTCCAATAAATTTGTTTCACATATGCATCCCTATTACAGTCACATTCCCCAACAGAAGCACCAAGAAAACTATCTGGAAGGAAACTTGTTCCACTTTCCTGCCCAGTGGTCCTCCAACATCCATAATGCTGGAACCTTCTTTCACAGAACACTTAACGTCCCGAGGAACGAGTTCACTGTGAAACACGCTTAGAGAAATGCTGACCCAAATATTGAGCAGAAACAGCCTTTCAGGGGAAGAGGCAGAATGCTTGGAATTCATCCCAAGATTCCCTCCCCTTAATCCAATGGAGCATCTTTGCATATGAAATGCACATTGTAATAATAGATGTAACATTATGGCCCCATTTCTATTTTGGGTTGGGGAAAATAGGTTAAAATTTTTCCTTTAAATACGGGGTTTTTTGGTAAAGCATAATCACTAGGTTTCTCTGGCGGCACTGCCATCTGTCTCCACAGAGCATAGTGTCAGTGAGCAACTGACGAGGCCAGGAATGAGGTGTCCCTTAGGGTGTGGCTCATCTTTCCTCATGGCTATGATTTTCCTAGGGCCTCCGCAGAGGGTTTGGCACCCAAACTGCTGATGAAGAGATGACTGTGGATTATAGATTTCTGACTGTAATTTTGCACAAGTAAAATTGGGGGGAACCCAACATTTCATAGAAAAACTCCACGAGCCCCGAAAACGCTAAGTGCTAAGCTCAAAGCAGCAATGCGGCTCCTTGCCCGGGCTCATCTCCTTTGGCTTATACGTCTGCATTCTTTCTGACATGTACAATTTAGGGTTGGAAACTCATCTTGTGATCTAAATTTCAAATGAAATTTTATATATATATATTTAAAATTTTATTTTATAGGAGAACTGGGCTTGAGTTGTGCAAAAGGGAATTGTACCAAGAAATCAAGGTTTGGGTTTTCTTTCCTTAGAATGGTGGAATGTGGGAAGAAAGCAGGCTTTGGTCTCAGCTGAAGTGTGGAAGTAGCAGGGCCTCCACCGTGAAGAGCAAAGGGAAAGACGAGGCCAAATGATGAAAGCTCAGGAGAAACATTATGGTGCTGTCGTGCTGCCATGCACCTCATTTTCAGCCCTGCAAAACTATAGCTGGAGAAATGGAGCCAAACACAGCTCGTGCTAAAACGCTTGAAAGATAAGCAGCTTCCTATTTCTTTTGTGAGCGGACTGACTCCCCCCCCCGTGCCCTGTGGTACGCAGTCAAATGTACAGAAACGGAAAGGAATTTTGACATCACTGGGTGAGATATATATTAGACACTCTCAAGGAACAAAATGTCTGTTTTATTTATTTACTAAGCCTGCGCTAGGGAAACAGCTCAGTCAGTCCTGTGCTTGCCATGAAAGCATGAGGATCTCATTTTGATCCCCAGAATCCACGTAAGAAGGAAAAAGAAGTCAGTTGTGGCAACAAGCAGTTGTGGCAACAAGCACTTACAATCCCAACACTGGTGGGACAGAGACAAGCGGGTCCTTGGGGCTTGCTGGATAGCCAGGCTGGTCTATTTGGCAAGCTTCAGGGCAGTGAGAGACCCTCATGTCCAAAATGGTGGACAGCCTACAGAGGATGACACCAAGGTGGTCTTGTGGTGTTCACAAGCCCATGTACATGTGTGCATGGGAACCCACGCACATATGTACCCCGCCCCCCACATGAACATGCACACATACGCTTGTACAGATAAAAACAATTATTCACTAATCAGAATCAGATGACTCTTAAAATGCATTGGTTTCAAATTCTTGTAGCCAGATGCTATCACATTAGAAAGTAGGAATAAGACTGGAGAGATGGCTTAGTAGTTAAGGCACTTGCCTAAGGATCCATGTCCGACCCAAGTAAATCAGGCATACAAGGTGACACATGGACATCTGGAGTTTGATTGCAGTGGCTGGAGGCCCTGTCTTATCAATTCTCTCTCTCTCTCCTCTTTCTCTCTCGTAAAAAAGAAACTAGGAATAAATTCAGGGCTGGGGATGTAGCTTAGTGGTTAGAACGCTTACCTAGCATGCACAAAGGCCTGACTCCATCCCCAGTATCACAGGAAAAAAAAAAAAATAACCAAAACAAACTGTAAACTCAGGAATCTCTTTTATCTCCTCATCTTCTTTGCTATTTTATATATAATCTTGACATTCCTAGAGATGGTAAATGTTATGTCAGCAGATTTTGTTAACTGTTCTGTAGGCCATTTTTCCATTTTCACTAGAAGTTATTGTAGCAGACAGCTTCAGGCTTGCTGAGATGAACTTCCAGACCAGGCAAAGTTATGGAGGAAGGGATATTTATTGAAGCTTACAGATCCAGGGGACATTCCATAATGGCAGAAGAAGTTGGTCTGCTCTTACAGGACCAGGCAAAAGAGAGAGAAGCCACAAGCCCCAAATCCAAAAGCCACACAGCACACTTCAGGAACTCCACGTGGAACTAGGCACTTTGCATAGCTTTAGATTGGATTTTTAAACCCACCACCACACCTTAAGATCCAACCAGTGACACTGCTTCCAGCCAGGTGGCTGCAGATTCAAACTACAAACTAATCAAACATTGAATATATTGGGGGCCATCTATTCAAACTACCACAACTGAAGGAGCCAAACAGATCCCCTAGGTCCTTTCCTCCCTATAACATGCTCCCCACCCCCACCCCCACCCCCGCTGATGTGTCCTCTTGGCCTGTTTTTTCTGAACTAGAATGGAAACTAATCCCTAGTCTTTTTTCCCTTCACTGTCAATATTTAATTTGATCGCAGCACATTGTACTTTCACATGATCTTATTTGGATAATAATAATTCTTCCCAACACTAGCATGGTGCTGACCTTAGTGTTCAATATAAATGCTTGCTGAATAGAACTGAACACCTAAAATAGACATTTCTTTTCTGGGAACAGGAATCAAGTGTGAAAAGTGATCTTTCTACCATTTGTTTGCCTGCAAGAAGCCTGCCAGCAGGAAGGCACTGTTGATTGTAAGACAGAGGCCTATGTAGAAGATGATTCCTCTTCCTGCCCCTTCCTCTCATCCTTGACCATGGCCCATCAACCAGGCAAAAGGAATTTGATCACTACTAGTGGAATTTACAGGAGTTAGCTGGGAAACTGAGCCACTTAAAGCCCTGCTTTGGCTTCCTGTGCACTTCAGCACATTTTCTCAGCAGGGTGAGCTAACATGTCCTGTTGTGCTTCCCCTTGCCAGATAGTCTCTTTATGATTTTTTTTTTTAACACACAGAGAGAGAAGGAATGGGCATACCAGGACCTCTACCCATTGCAAATTGTAAATGAATTCCAGACGCATGCACCACCTTGTGCATCTGGCTTACATGGGTCCTGGGGAATTGAACCTGGGTCCTTTGGCTTTGCAGGCAAGCACTTGAACAGCTAAGCCATCTCTTCAGCCCAATAATCCTCTTTACTATCATAGTACTGCATGTAATAGGTTTAGGTAAAACAACCTCTGACATCTGGTCTGTCCCCTTATTAGAGATAACGTTTCCTGCTGAAAATCATGCGGAGGTAGAGAAGCTACTGAGTTTGAAATGTCGTAATTTTGCCTTTGGTCTGCTCATCAGCTGACTGCCCTCTACAAGGTGCTTAACTTCTGGAGACCTCTATGTTTCCATAATGGATTTCCAAGGGCAATGAACTCCATCAGCAATAAATCAACTTGAGAGAATTGTTAGGAAAATGATAAAAGCTGGATGTCGTGGCACACATCTTTAATCCCAGCACTCAGATGGCAGAGGTAGGATGATTGCTGTGAGTTCGAGGCAACCCTGAGACTACATAATAAATTTCAGGTCAGCCTGGGCTACAGCAAGATCCTACCTCAAAAAAAAAACACAAACAAACAAAAAAGATAAAAACATCCCTAATACACATCAAAAAAATATCTTCCAAAGAACCACACAAATGAAACAGATAGCATTGGTTTTGCTATGCGAGTCTCTTGACTGCGTGCTATGAGTTTTAACAAAGAGATGTGTGGAAAGTAATGATTACCCTGCTGGATGAAACAGACCTTTGGAGGCTCAAGAACATTGACAATTAAGAGGGCAAGACAAGACTGGAAAGATTCCTCAGTGGTTAAAGACACTTGCTTGCAAAGCCTGCCAACCCAGGTTCAGTTGTCCAGTACCTACATAGAGCCAGATGCATAAAGTGGCAGAGTTCATTTGCAGCAGCAAGAGTCTCTGACACACCATTGTTCTCTCTCTCTTTCTCCTTCTCTCTCTCTCCCAAATAAATAAATACATTTAAAAAAATGCATGGGCTGGAGAGATGGCTTAGCTGTTAAAGTGCTTGCCTGCAAAGCCAAAGGACCCAGGTTCAATTCCCCAGGACTCACGTAAGCCAGATGCACAAGGTGACGCATGCATCTGGAGTTTGTTTGCAGTGGCTGGAGGTCCTGGCACATCCATTCTCTCTTTCTCCCTCTCAAATAAATTAAAATTTTAAAAAAGCTTTTTTAAAGAAGGCAAGGGGAGGGTTAGAAACTTTGGAAAAACACAAATCTAGGTTTTAGTCCCATATGTACATCATGGGGTAGATTATTTAACTTTAGTTTCCAGCACCTGCTTTTCTTTTACTCTAGTTAGGGTTAAAAAAAAAAAAAAAAAAAAAAAAAAAAAAAGAATGCCCTGGCAGAATTGGCTGGAGTTTGCCAGAGCCTGCGGACTTGGACTTGGGAAATTTATATGTCTATGACATCTTGCAGAGCAGGACTTGGAACCCAGTGAGGCTCACTCCTCTCCTTTTGTACAGATTCTTGCAAGTCAGCACTTTCTCCTCAACACGACGCCCACAGGAGCCCCTCACTGCCTGCTCTAGCTGAGGCGGGTTGGTCTTGGATCTGATTTCTAAGTTCTTTAGTTTCACTTTGCCAACAAACTACATTCTGCACTACAGATTCTTGTTGGAGATTCAATGATGAATAAACTCTTTCAACACACATTAAGGGGCTGAACTCAATTACATTAGCATTTGAAAGGGAGGACTTGAAGATATACTCACGCTGAATTCCAGAGAATTACAGTTCTAGCCTTCCTTTCTAATTTAATCAGAAGTGAGCGAGTCAAAGTGTGAGAGATGAGATGAAAATGATCTGCTCAGTTCTGTCTCCTGATGGATGAAGAAGCTTGAGTGACTTTCTGGTACACAGCCCAGGCCTCTCCCTCCCAGTCAGTGTGCTGTTTCATACCTGCTGAGGTTCCAAGTACCTGAGCTATTGACCTAGCTTCCACTCTTCTACTTTTCTTTTCCGCTCCCAAAAAGGTGTTAGATGAGGAAGGCTGGATGCATGCAGCAAGCAATACCCTTCAGGATTTGTTTCATGAAAACAGCATGCTGGTTTTTATGAATCAAACCTGAAAACCAAACAGCCTTCCTCCATCAGGGCCAGTTCCAGAGAATAGCTCTTCTCATGTGGAAACATCTGTTTCTTCCAGGCCCGTTTGGTGGTCTCCGTTTTGACTTCCTTATCATGCGTTTTAGCTCACTCTGATAAGCTACCTCAAATCCATTAGAAAGGGAGCAGGCTGCGAGTCTTAAATAAAACTACTGAGGCAAGCTTGGTTTTGGGCTCCTTTCAGGCACAACGATCTGTAACCTGCTCTCTTCCTCATTTCCTGCCCTGGCCTGCAGCCACTGCTTCCCAGAGGTCCTCTGAAGTACCACCTGCATCTCTGTGACAGCTGTGAAGGCACTACGGAGAAAGCATTCCAATGTTGGCTTTCCCTAAAGATGAACTAGGTGGGGACAGACACTGGAATCATTAGCTATACATTTTCAATTTAATCAGACACCTCATATTCTGTCCTCTCAGGCATAGGAGGTTGGATGAAACGCTGCTTGAAGTTGTGTGATTAGCCCCTAAACATATTCCTGAGGCTAACCAATGAAATGTCCAACCAATAAAACCAGAAATGTTGTTCTGGGCTTTTCCTCCCTACTTGTATATCAGACAATCCTTTAACTTCTACTATTTAAGGTTTTCAATCTTGGAGGCATATTAGAACCAAGGGGAAGACTTGAAAAATGTGATGCTTGGTACTGTGGTAGTTTGATGCATGGCCCCATCATAGACTCAGTCTTTTATTTTATTATTACAATTATTTTGTTTTGTTTTGTTTTGTTTTGAGGTAGGGTCTTGCTCTAGCCCAGGGTAACCTGGAATTCACTATGTAGTCTCAGGCTGGCCTTGAACTCAGTGATCTTCTTGCCTCTGCCTCCTGAGTGCTGGGATTAAAGGCATGCACCACGACACCTGACAGATTCTGTCATTTTTGATTAAACTTCCTACTTGGATCCCTAGCAGGCAGACGTCTGTTAGAGGAGGCATGTCATTCGGGATGGATCTGAGTCCAACCCTAAGGTGTGTTTGCGGACAGATTTTTCATTCCAGCCCAAAGATGTGTGGAGAGCAGTTTAATTAAGCTCTGGCTGGCTGTTCATGTTTATGGTTCAGGCTGTTAGTGATGTCTCTGTTTGGATCTATGAGAGGGAGCCAACTTCTTCCACCATTGATGGTGTTATCCTGGGCTAGTAAGCCTTACATAAACCCCTTCCTTCCATAGAATGTGTTTGGTTGGACATTCATCCCAGTAACATGGAACTGTCTACAACAGTCCTCACCTCTAGGCATATGATTCAGGGGTTTGTGGGTATCTTTTGACCTCACGTTTTGTGGGCTCCTGGCCTCACCGTTCCTCTCTTGGACTATGGAAATATCTTACTGATTGACTTCCTGCCTCCGGGCCTCCCTGAGCCTTGATTTTTTTTTATTTTTTATTTTTGTTGCTACAGCTTTATCCATTTATAACACCGATTTGACTTTTTAATTTTGGGCCTCATGTGCCAACTATCTCTCTCCATCTTATGCAAATTCCTTCCCATCTACAAAATGGTAATCTCCAAATTTATTAAGTATCCACTGTGTATCAAGCACCGCACCAAACATAAATATAGTATTTCAATTAGCCTTCAAAGCCACCACAGAGGTAGGTGGTAGCATTATCCCCATGCGACAGAGAAGAGATTGAGATTTCCAGAGGTGAAGTAAATTGGCCTGTCTTAGATAGAACGTGACAGAAACAGGATGTGAATGCAGGTTCACCTGTGCTTTTAGCTCTTTCAATGTTGTTTGCACTCACGTGCTCAAGTTAAAGAAGAAATGAGCTCCCAGGGTTCATAGGCTCTCCCTGCCCAGATCCTACTAAAACATTAGGAAGGATAAAGGAGGTTTAGATTTGCAAGTCCAAAGAGAGGAGGAGAGAAGACTCTGGTTTAAATATTTCAACCCTATTTCAAAAGACAGGACAGGGATTGAGGACAAGCGTCTTACATAAGTGCTTTGAGGGTGCAGAATCTTACAGGACAGGCGAGGGGGCAGAACCAAGCAGCGGAGCAGGAGCCAAGCTTGGAGAATTTCCGGAGAAACTCAGCAACTGAGCACTGGAGTTCAGCTGAGCGTGCAGGAAGCTGAGTACACAAGCAGACAGACGTCTGCCTGCCTTCTTTACATCCGAGGCCCAGACTGGCAGCAGCTTTCCAGTCATCCCTTGACAGAAAGGAGGCAGATTTTTTCTTTGGAGAAATCAGCGAGGAAGGAAGGCTAAGGATTTGGAGCCCATGTTCACAGCCCGGTGGAAGTTAGGCTTCAATGCTAGGAGGGAATCAGCTGCAAAGCTGTCTGAGGGTGCTGGGGGCAGAGTGCTTGTCTGGCATGCACAAAGCCATTAGCTCGATTCCCAGCACCCCATAAAACTGGGTTGGTGGTACAGGACGTGGAAACAAGAAGAGCAAAAAAGTTCAAGGTCATCCTCAACTATGTAGCCAGTTTCTGCCTAGGATATGATACTCTGCCAGAGAGATAGAGAGAGAGAAAGAGAGACTTGCCTGCAGTGCCCTCCCTCCTGTGCCACTAGGATGAAAGGGTCCTTAGGTGAAAACATCAGAAGACTTTTCTGGAGAAAAAGCTGGGGGGGTGGGGAGGGCTGCGGTCATTGAGCACCAGTATTTTGGCGTTCTCTGAAAAGATGGTTTCCTAACTGGTCAGCACAGTGAAGTCATCATGGAGGGGGCTAAGGGAGCATAGCCCTGTGGTGGTTTTCTTTTCTTTTAAATATATTTTTACCTATTCACTCACTAGGAGAGAAGGAGAGAGAGAATGATTATTGGTGCACCAGGGCCTCTTGCTGCCGCAAACTCCACATACATGCGCCAATTTGTGCATCAGGCTTTACGTGGGTACTGGAGAATTGAACTGGGGTCAGCAGGCTTTGCAAGCAAGCACCTTTAATCACTGAGCCCACTTCCCAGTCTCTGTATTAGTTTTCCATTGCTGCTATGATAACTTATATCAAACACAACCATGTTGCTCTTCAGGTCTGTGGTCAGAAGGCTGACATGGATCTACTGCGCCAGCCTCTATGTCTTCACAGGGCTGTGGACCATGCTGGATGCGCCAGGGGAAACTCATTGCTGGGTCTTTCTGTGGCTTCTAGAGATGCCTCATTCCTAAACTCGCCCCCAACAACACATCTCTGCCAGCAAGGCTCCACCTCCCACATTGCCTTCAGCTGAGGACCAGACATTCAAAACACATGAGCTTATGGGGGACACCAAATTTAAACCACCAAAAAGGTTATTTTTTAAAACAAGACAATAAAAGTTGTTCCTGAGGGAAAAAAAGGAATAAAAGTATGGAGGATAAGCTTCTTATTATAATCTTGAATATTACATTTCAAAACTATGTATGTATCCATGTATTGTTCTATTAAAATATCTAAAAAAAAAAACATATATATATAGTTTCTCCTCTTCATTTGTTCTCTATATACTCCTTCTGAGGTAACCTCTTTCTGTCTCTGTCCTTTTTTTTTTTTTTTTTTTTTTTTTTTTTGGTTTTTCGAGGTAGAGTTGAGCCCAGGCTGACCTGAAATTCACTATGTCATCTCAGGCTGTCCTCAAACTCTCAGCAATCCTACCTTTGCCTCCCAAGTGCTAGGAGTAAAGGTGTGTGCCTCTATGCCTAGCTTTGGTCTCTCTTTTATGGTGTGTGTGTAGTTATATACATGCATGGGAGGCCAGAAGACAACTAGAATTTTTTCACTTTTTATTTAATTAATTTTTTTTGAGAGAGAGAAAGAGAGAGAGAGAGGGAGAGAGGGAGAGAGGGAGGGAGAAATGGGCATGCCACCAGCCTCTCAGCCACTGTCAACTAACTCCAGATGTGTGCGCTCCCTTGTGGGCAAGGGCGGCATTGTGTCCTTGCATCACTTTTGTCTCTGGCTAAATGTGGGACCTGGAGAATAGATCGGACATTCTTAGGCTTCACAGGCAGGTGCCTTAACCGCTAAGCCATCTCTCCAGCCCCTCACTTTTATTTTATTGTTATTTTATTGTTTTTTTTAATTTTATTTTATTATTTTTTTATTTTATTTTATTTTACTTTACTTTACTTTACTTTATTTTATTTTATTTTATTTTATTTTATTTTATTTTATTTTATTTTATTTTATTTTATTTTATTTTATTTTATTTTATTTTATTTTAGAGAGAGATTGAGAGATAGAGAATGGGCACGCCAGCAGCCTCTCAGCTGCTGTGAATGAACTCCAGGTGCGTGCACTCCCTTGTGGGCAAGTGCACCATTGCACTCTTGTGTCACTGCATCTGGCTAAACATGGGACCTGGAGAATAGAACAGCATTCTTAGGCTGAGCAGGCAGGTGCCTTAACTGCTAAGCCATCTTTCCAGCCCCTTACTTTTATTTTTTATTTTTGGTTTTTTGAGGTAGTGTCTTGCTCTAGGCCAGTCTGACCTGGAATTCACTATAGAGTCTCAGGGTGGCCTCAAACTCACCGCGATCCTCCTACCTCTGCCTCCTGAGTGCTGGGATTAAAGGTGGGCACCACCATGCCTGGCTTCAACCTAGGGTTTTGTTCCTCGGGCTCTATCACCCGCCAAACAAGCTAGAATGGCTGGCCAGTGAGCCCAAGGAATCCATTTGTCTTTGCCTCCCCACTGCTGGGGATCACAAGCGTTACCACCAGTCCTAGCTTTTCTGTGTGGGCTCTGGGGTTGAACTTACATCCTCATGTTTGCATGGCAAGCACTTTACTGACTGACCTATCTCCCCAGCCCTTTTCCTGATTTTTTTCCCCCAGTGTATTTTTTTTTCTTAAATATTTAAGCCCTTGAGCTGGGTGTGGTGGCACATGCCTTTAATCCCAGCACTCGGGAGGCAGAGGTAGGAGGATCACTGAGTATGAGGTCACCCTGAGACTACATAGTGAATTCCAGGTCAGCCTGGGCTAGAGTGAGACCCTACCTCGAAAAAATAAAATAAAAAATAAATATTTAAGCCCCAGATCTGGTTAGGTATGATGACACAGACCTGTAATCCCATCACTGGGAAGGCTGAGACAGTAAGACGCTATTTGAAGCCAGCCTGAGCTACACAGTGAAGTTTTGTATATAAATTAAAAGGGGCCCAAAATAGCAAAATACTGTGTGGTCTGTACCTGTTCTTCCAAACAAAATTAGTCACCTGCCCCACTGTGGGTCACCCTTAAGTCTGCACCTGCTGCCACTGTGATCATAAATGTGTCACATGGCATCATCATTATTTGTTCTGTGTCTGTCTCCCTGCAAGCATGTGACAAGCTCCTTGAGGGCAGAAACAGCCCTGAATCATCTTGATGTCCCCAAGGATGATTCAGTCCCCGGCTCAAAACAGACACTCAAAACACATACTGAGTTACTGACTGGGGAGGATGAATTGATGGAGGAATGGATAAATGGGAGAAGCGACCCATTGGAGAAGGCTGATTTGTTCAGCATTCTTTAGCACCACTAGTTTAGAAGAGGGAATTGCACTGAATTTTTCCTGACGACTGCTCAGTTTATCATGCCTGAGTATGAGATCAGATCAAGAAAATAACTGTCTTGGCATACACTGAGGGAAGATAAACTGGTACCTGATAAGCTGGGCTTGTTTGCAGAAGAAAAGGATGAGTTTAGTATGAGCTAAGTGTAAAACAGCTGTAAGATACTGTGAGAAAACAAGGTAGGGCTGGGTGTGTAGCCACGTGGCAGAGTGCCTGCCTAGCACAGGTAAAGCCTTGAGTTTCATCCCCAGCAACACAAAAGTGACCAAAGAAAGACAGAAAACAACTACAACCAACTATATTCCAGCTGAGGAGAAAATATGAGATTTGTCTATTAAAATGATAGGCTAAATCTGTGACAAAATAGACCTCATAATATAAAAGTACATACTTAAGAATCTATGCATGTAAATGTAATGAATCCATGTAAGGTAGCATATAGCAAATCCAAAATGGAAGTAGTCCTTTTTATTTATTTATTTATTTATTTATTTATTTATTTATTTATTTATTTATTTGAGAGTGACAGATAGAGAAAGAAGCAGAGAGATGATGGGTGTGCCAGGGCCTCCTGCCACTGCAAATGAACTCCAGATGCATGCTCCACCTTGTGCATCTGGCTTATGTGGGTCCTGGGGAATCGAGCCTTGAACCGGTGTCCTTAGGCTTCACGGGCAAGCACTTAACCACTAAGCCATCTCTCCAGGCCCAGAAGTAGTCCTTTTTAGACAGCATTTTAAATCCCACTTTTCCAATCATCTGTCTATCATGTGTAATGTTGTACCTCTTGGAAAATGAAGATGAGAATCTTCAGGACAGTCTTCAACCACCCAAGTGGTGCCCTCTCTTGCCTCTCTCTGCCCTCTCCCTAGCCTACTCGTCCCTGTCCCTGCTCTTGGAGGTTCAGCCTGCATGTGGCCCCTTAGGGAGATTCTTATCTTAAATAGCTCCAACTCCAAGTTGAGCTCTTTACAACATCCTGGGCCCTTTACTTTGTCTGTCACCATGGGTAATTATCATGGTTATTTGCTTGTTTTTCAGATCTTAGTTTTTATTTGTATGTGTTTCATCTACCTCCTTGCTAGAAAATAAACTCTACCTCACCCCAGTTAACTAGGGTGCCCCAGCATCCAAGTGTGAAGGGGAAGAATGTCCATTCCCTCTGCAGTTCCCTTGTGATGATCAGGGAAGGGGCACAGAGGAGATGGGGATACTTGGCTCAAAATTTTCTCTTCTGTTTCCCCAGTGGCTCAGGCCTTACAAAGACAATGTCTAAGGGACTAGTAATTAGAGCTTCATTAATTTTTCTCACTGGACATGAGCCAACCTTCCCCCAAGCCACAATATGTGTCCTGATAGGCTGACTTTCAGATATTGAAGTTTAAAATATTTTATTTATTTGAGAGAGAGAAAGAGAGACAGACATAGATAGATGAGAGAGAGAGAGAGAGAGAGAATGGGCATGCCAGGTCCTCCAGCCACTCCAGACAAACTCCAGACATATACAACACATTGTGGATCTGGCTTATGTGGGTACTGGGGAATTGAACCTAGATTCTTAGGCTTTGCAGGCAAGTGCCTTAACTGCTGAACTATCTCGCCAGGCCGACATTGAAGTTTAAATGCCTTTGTAAGAAATCATCCACGAGGCAAAATGCCTTTGTAAGAAATCATCCACTTCCTTCCCATACTTGTTTTTCTTTTTCTTTTTCTTTTTTTTTTTTTTTGAAGCAAGCCCCACAGACTGCCTTTTTCTCTAATGTGAGAGAGTAAGAGTGGAAATGAGAGAGAATGGGCACACCAGGGCCTCCAGCCACTGTAATCAAACTCCAGACGTATGTACCACCTAGTGCACATGTGCAACCTTGAGCACTTGTGTCACTATGTGTCTGGCTTATGTGAGACCTTGAGACTCAGACATGAATCTTTTAGGCTTCGCAGGCAAGCGCCTTAACATCTAAGCCATCTTTGCAACCCCCTACTTGTCTTTTATCTTAAATTTTTTTTCCTTTATTTATTTGAGAGAGAGAGGCAGATAGAGAAAGAGAATGGGTGTGCCAGGGCCTCCATCCACTATAGACAAACTCCAGATGCATGTGCCTCCTTGTGCATCTTGTTTACAAGGGAACTGGAGAATTGAAGGTCCTTAGGCCTCATAGGCAAACATCTTAACTGCTAAGCCATCTCTCCAGCCCTTGTCTTTTATCTTCAGGATCCACTCTAACCCTGGATTTCAAGTCCTTCCATTTCTGTGGTCAGCCGACACAACTTCTGAGCCTGCTTTTTCTAACAGGAAATATGGCTTCCAGGCTGGGTCCCAGCACATGATATATTCCCAGCTGAGGGGAAGCATGTGCATCATTATGTCTTCTAGCAAAGTTATGTGAGCTGCCAAATGAACAAAAAGAAAGGAAAGCGTCAGAGAGGAAAAGCATTCAGAATTAAAATGATAAAACACAATTTTGGGGTTTAGGAACTAAGAAGAACTGTTGAAATATAACAGCTTCTAATTATAGTCAGATTGCAAAATATGAAGGGATATGAGACACAAAACACATGCCTAACGTTCAGCCTGAAAAAATGAAAATAACTGAGCTAGGCGTGGTGGCACACACCTTGAATCCCAGCACTCGGGAAGCAGAAGTAGGAGGATCACTGTGAGTTCAGGCCAACCTGAGACTACATAGTGACTTTCAGGTCAGCCTAGGCTACGGCAAGGCCCTACCTCAAAAAACAAAAACAAAATTTGGGGCTGGAGAGATGGCTCAGAGGTTAATGCACTTGCCTGCAAAGCCTAAGGACCAGGGTTTGATTCCCCAGTGTCCAAGTAAAGTCAGATGTACAATGTGGTGAATGTGTCTGGAGCTCATGCCTTGCAGTGGCTAAAGGCCCTGGAATGCCTAATCTCTCTTTCTCTTAAGTCAATAAATAAAACATTTTTTAAAAGAGGGGCTGGAGAGATGGCTTAGTGGTTAAGTGCTTGCCTGTGAGGCCTAAGGGCCCTGGTTTGAGGATCGATTCCCCAGTACCCACGTAAGCTAGATGCACAAGGTGGCACATGCATCTGGAGTTTGTTTGCAGTGGCTGAAGGCCCTGGTGGGCCCATTCTCTCTCTCATTCTTCTCTCTACTTCTTTCTCTTTTCTCTCTGTATGTAACTGTCAAATAAATAAATAAAAATAAATTTTTAAATTTTATTTACTTATTTATTTGCTTGAGAGAGATAGAGAGAGGCAGATAGACAGAAAGAGGGCCACACCAGGGCCTCCAGCCACTGCAAATGATCTCCAAACATATGTGCCCCCTTGTGCATCTGGCTTATGTGGGTCTTGGGGAATCGAACTGGGGTCCTTAGGCTTCGCAGGCAAACGCCATAACTGCTAAGCCATTTCTCCAACCAAAATAAACAATTTTTTAAAAAAAGTTTTAAAATTTTTTTTAAAAGAAAAAGTAAAAATATTCAGATTCAAGTTATTTCATGATACCACCATATTCCAAACAAATTCGAAACCATTAAATGTTGCAGAACTTTAGATATGACAGAGTTAAGGACAATTCAGTTTCCTGAATAATATAGCTGTCTTGTATATTAAAGAAAGTCACATGGGAACTATCAAATTGGCCATTGTCCTGGCCCTGTTAATCCTGTATTTCAAAATTTCTAAAAGCCGGGTGTGGTGGCGCACCCTTTAATCCCAACATTCGGGAGGCAGAGGTAGGAGGATCACCATGAGTTCGAGGCCACCCTGAGATTACATAGTGAATTCCAGGTCAGCCTGGGCTAGAGTGAGACCCTACCTTGAAAAACCGAAAAATGAAAAGAACCAAAAAAAAAAAAAAATTCTAAAGAAATATTTGGAGGCAAAATGCTTGTTTACTAGGAGGTTCCACACGCTTTGGTAAATAAATCCCCTACCTGTGCCCATGCAGGCAACCCTAATTAAGTTCAGTGGGTCACACCCACATACAAGGAAAGAAGAGGGACTAGTTGGGAAGTAGAGGTTCCGTAGAAAAGTGGTCAAGGAAGGTCATGGGAGGAGACTATGATCCAAATACTTATATACACGTATAAAAACTGTCAACAGGGCTAGGGAGATGACTCAGTGGTTAAGGTGCTTGCCTACAAAGCCTAACAACCCTGGTTTGATTCCCCAGTACCCACATGAAGCTAGATGCAGTGGTTAGAGGGCCTGGTACACCCATTTTCTCTATCTGTCTCTCTTCTATCTCTTTCCCTCTGCTTGCAAATAAACCAATAAAAATCTTGGGTTGGAGAGATGGCTTAGCGGTTCAGACACTTGCCTGCAAAGCCAAATGACCCCGGTTTGATTCCACAGGACCTGTGTAAGCCAGATGGATAAGGTGACATATGCATCTGGAGTTTGTTTGCAGGGCTAGAGACCCTGGCATGTCCATTCTTTCTCTCTCTATCTGCTTCTTTCTCTCTCTCTCAAATAAATAAATAAATAAAATATTTAAAAAAATATATTAAAAACTGTCCTCCTGACTTAGCCCACTGAGTAACTGGGATTGCTGGTGTGTACAATCATGCCCAGCTCCAGTTTCACTTTTTCACATGTAATATCTTTGTTCAATTCTACTTTTGCGATCTTATCCACATTTCCTGTGTATTTTTAGCTACACAAAGCCTTGGGTACTTTTATTGTTATTTGCTGTTCTGAACGAACCATCCCCATCTTCTTAGCCCACACCATACAATGTGTTCTGCTTCCTAAGTGTATCCTGCAGGTTTGCTGGAAATGCACTTTTCCCGTTGCTAACTACCTAACTGAATTATTTTATTAGTTCTGGATTGTTCAGTTGAGTGCTTTAGAATGTCCAAGTAGGTGGAAATACTATTTCCATATAGCACACAAGATTTAGGATACATTCGTTTTTAGTCCTTATGTCTAAGAAAATGGAGTTTCTTACTTACAATAAAACAAGGCTGTAGCCGGGTGTGGTGGCGCACACCTTTAATCCCAGCACTCAGGAGGCAGAGGTAGGAGGATCGCCATGAGTTTAAGGCTACCCTGAGACTACATAGTGAATTCCAGATCAGCCTGGGTGTTTTGCATATGCAACAGTTACTCTGTCTCCCCAACACCTCCATGTATATTATATGTTGCTTGTTAGCATCTGCCCAATCCCTGACCGGCATCAGCATCACCTGGGAGCTTGTTAGAAATACAAATCTTTGGGTCCTATGCTGCCAGAATGGCTGAATCCAAATACGCATTTTAAGATCTGGGATGTTTCTATGCAACCTGAAGTTAGAGAGTATTGCTTTAGAAGTTAATGAAATAGCACTTCTTCCTTTTCCTTTAAGCTTTTACTCTACTTTCCAGCCACAAGTAATTAGACACTACAAAATGCTCGCAAAAGATCTTTCAAAAATAGCAGTAACTAGACTGTGAAATCATAGAATGCTAGAAGAGGAAACAGGGTTAGGAAGAAATCAGTTCAGAATGTCCAAAATTCAATCTTTATATCACTTCTCTGATGTTGTATATAGTGTAATAGATCTTATAAAATTAACTAATAAGTTTTTTTTTTACAAAGACTAACTTTTTAAAACATGGAAATAATTTTATTTCAAAGAAAGTTTATATCACTTCCACAGTGAAACCTTGCCAAAAATAGAAATCAGTCAATAAAATTAAAAGAAAAGGGGCTGGAGAGATGGCTTAGTGGTTAAGGCGGTTGCCTGCAAAGCCAAAGGACCTCAGTTCGATTCCCCAGGACCCACATAAGCCAGATGCACAAAGAGGCACATGCATGTGGAGTTCATTTGCAGTAGCTGGAGGCCACTTCTCTCTCTTCCTCTGCCTCATTCTCTCTCTCAAATAAATAAATAAAAACTATTCAAAAGAACGCTAAGACATAAAAATGAATAACTTACAAATAATAATGAATTTTAAATTTGCTATTTATGGATGACTGGAAACAATGTCACTAAATTTAAGACTAAGGTAAGATTCAACATTAGGGAAAACATTTTTAAAACTTCCTTAAGGGCTGGAGAGATTGCTTAGTGGTTAAGGACCCAGGTTTGATTCCCCAGTACCCATGTAAGCTCGATGCACAAGGTGGGGCATGCATCTGGAGTTCATTTGCAGTGGCTGGAGACCCAAGAGGAACCCATTCGCTCGCTATCTCTCTATCTTTATCTGTCCTTCTCTCTCTCTCAAATAAATAACATTTTTTTTTTAAGTTTCTTAAAAGCTAACATGTAGAGCTGGGAAGATGGCTCAGCAGATAAAGGCACTTGTTTACAAAGCCTGCTGGCCTGGTTTTTATTTTTGTTTTTGTTTCGTTTTTTTTAAGCAAGCCCAACAGACTGGCCTTTTTTTTATGTGAGAGAGCAAGAGAGAGAGAGAGAGAGAGAGAGAAAATTGGTGTGCCAGGGCCTCCAGCCAATGTAATTGAACCCCAGACACATGTGCCACCTTGTGTGCTTGAGTCACTTAGTATGTCTTATGTGGGACCTGGAGAGTCGAACATGGGTCCTTAGGCTTCACAGGCAAATACCTTAATTGTGAAGCCATCTCTCCAGCCCTGACCTGGGTTTGATTCTGTAGTACCCATGTAAAGCCAGATGCACAAAATGTTGCATGACTCTGGAGTTCATTTACAGTGATGTCACTGATTCCAGAGCTTGCCACTTTTTTTGTAGCCCCAGCCATTCTCATGATCCTCTGGTCACACAGACATGCATAGCCACAACCAGCTAGTTAACTGGGTTCTGGGAAATCAAACTCAGGTGGTCCCAGGCCCCCTCAGGCCTTTGTGTCTCCACAGGAAGCAGTCTTACTCACTGAGCCATCTCTCCAGCCACAAATATCAACTTTTGAAGGGAACAGGCTGACATCGCAGAGAGAATACAATGATGTAACTAGGAATTCAGGAATAAGAGTCTAAGTCAAGAGATGGATGGTACCTGCTTCAACTATATGAGCAGCTCTGGCCAATCACCAGATGCCAAGGTCCTATGTCCTTTAGTGCAATGTGGTAATGAAGTGCCTTCTTGATTTGCATTACCAATGCCTGGAAGAGTCTCATCCTTAGACATAAAATTTGGAGCCAGATGTGGTGGTGCATGCCTTTAATCCCAGTACTTAGGACACTAGAGGTAGGAGTATTGCCATGAGTTCCAGGCTGAGGCCACCCTGAGACTACCTAGCGAATTCCACATCAGTCTGGGCTAGAGTGAGACCCTACCTTGAAAAACTAAAATAATAATGATAATAATAATAATGATAATGATAATAATAATAATAATAATAATAAAAGGAAATCATGGGCTTTATGTGCTAGTTTGTAACTTTTTAGGCTTTATTAAAATATTGCTAAGAGGCTGGAGAGATGGCTTAGAGGTTAAGGCGCCTGCCTCCTAAGCCTAAGAATGCTAGTTCCAATCTCCAGGTCCCACGTTTAGCCAGATGCAAAGTGACGCAAGGGCACAATGCTGCACTTGACCACAAGGGGGCGCACACATCTGGATTTTGTTCGCAGCAGCTGAGAGGCTGCTGGCGCGCCCATCTCTGTCTTCCTCTCCCTCTCTCCCTGTCTCTCTCTGTCTCTCTCAAAAATAAATAAATAAATAAAATATTGCTAAGAGAAAATCTTTGGGCTGGAGAGATGGCTCAGCAGTTAAAGGTGTTTGCTTACAAAGCCTGATGCCCTGCTTCAGTTCCCCAGTACCCACATAAAGCCAGATGCACGCAGTGGCAAGAGGACCTGGTGTGCCCATTCTTACTCTCTCTTTCACCTTGCAAATGAATAAATTAAATATTTATTAAAAATAAAATATTTAGCCGGGCATGGTGGCGCATGCCTTTAATCCCAGCACTTGGGAGGCAGAGGTAGGAGGATCGCCGTGAGTTCAAGGCCACCCTGAGACTACATAGTTAATTCCAGGTCAGCCTGGGCCAGAGTGAGACCCTACCTCAAAAAACCAAAAAAATAATAATAAAATAAAATAAAATAAAATAAAATATTTGTCCTTATGCCCCCTAAGGTCCATGCCTTTGGAATTATCAATCCCAAATTTTGTAGTGCTTGGGTTTAGAACTCAGGGTCTCCCCATGTTGACACATGCTCCCTCTCTGATATACCCACAGCCCCTTGATCCCACACATTCCTTCTCTGATTGTTGTAGTTACCTCCCCATTCTGGGACAAAACACTCAACTAAAAGCAGCTCATGGGAGGAAAGGATTTAGTTTTGGCTTACAATCTTGAAGGAAAGCTCCATGATGGCAGAGTCTGGACATCACCTCTGCCACCACAGGTGGAAAACAGCAGCAGGAGAATAAGCCAAACTCTGACAAGAGGGAGCTGGCTATAACACACCTAAGCCCATCTCTAACAATACAACTCCTGCAGCAAGGATCCACCTCCCAAACTGCCACCAGCTGAGAACCAAGCAAACAATCAGTCTATGGGGGACATCTGATTCAAACCACCACACCCATATACCCCAGTCCCTCCATTCCACAGTTTTTTAAATTTAATTTTATTTATTTATTAGAGAAAGAGAGAGGGAGGGAGAGAGGGAGGGAGGGAAGGAAGAAAAGAGAGAGAGAGTGAGGAAGAGAATGTGCACACCACGGCCTCTAGCCACTGCAAACAAACTCTAGACACATGCGCCACCATGTGCATACAGCTTACGTGGGACCTGAAGGATCGAACCTGGGTCCTCGGGCTTCGCAGGCAAGCACCTTAACCGCTAAGCCATCTCTCCAGCCCTATCCCACAGTTTTTACAAATATAAGAAAAACCTCTGCACATTATCCATGATTTTGCAAGGAGACTCTGCCACTGAAGGCTGATGGGTGTTCTGGCCTGGTTAGGCTTTGTCTTCCCATTCATGCCTCGGGTGGAAGATGGCCTGAGTCCTCAGAAGCTAGCCCAGGCCCTGAGTAGGTAGTTGAGGGTTTGGGGCCATGTTCCTGCTGTGGTCGAGTGCATTTTCTGAGCAGACACTGGCCTTGAATGCAGAGGAAGCTGCCTCCTTCACTCCATCCCTCCTCTTGCTGTCACTATTCTTTCTTGATGCCCTGGCAGTGCCAGATGGCAGGAAAAAGCAGAAACATCCTGAATAACAGTATCTTTTTAGGGGTTGGAATTCCCACAACTGATTAGCCCTTTATCATCGCAAGGACTGTGCTGTAAGTTCTTCTTGCCTTGGGCTCTCATAACAAAACAGGGACAAAACAGTTATTTGCTGTAGGTGAGATGGAGAGGAGGGGAGAAGTCAGACCTGAGAATAAAGTGCACGGATCATGGCTGCAGTCAAATAGAGGCCTGTTGTATTTAGGAGAGGCGCTCCTGGCTGGGGTGTGGAGACATGAGGCTCAGCTTCTATCATGACTGCCCTGTGGTAGTTTGAATATATGTCCTCCAATAGACTAGGTTTTTAAAAAAATTCTTTTCCTTGCTTTGGGAAGCTTTTAATATTTTATTTTTATTTAGTTATTTATTTGAGAGAGAGAGAGAGGTAGATAGAGATAAAGAATGAGAAAATGCACCAGGGTCTCCAGCCACTGCAAACGAACTCCAGATGCATGTGCCTCCTTGTGCTTATGTGGGTCCTGGGGAATCGAACCATAATCCTTTGACTTTGCAGGCAAGCGCCTTAACTGCTAAGCCATTTCTCCAGCCCGACTCAGATGTTTTTTTTAAAAAAAATTTTTATTTATTTACTTTATTTATTTGAGAGACAGAGAGAGATAGAGGCAGATAGAGAGAATAAGTGTGTCAGGGCCTGAAAACGAACTCCAGACACATGCACCACCTTGTGCTTCTGGCTTACATGGGTACTGAGGTGTCAAAACTGGGTCTTTTGGCTTTGCAGGTAAGCACCTTAACTGCTAAGCCATCTTGCCAGCCCGACTCAGGTTTTTTTTTTTTTTTAAAGCTTGTAACTTGGGTTTCCGGCCACCTGGCTGGAAGAGGTGTCACTGTGAGGGGATTCTGGGGTGCAGCCCTAATGTGTGTTTGGAGGCAGATCTGATTCCTAGCCCAAAGGAATGTAGTCTGAGCTCTGCTTGGGTCCCTGCTGTTTTGCTGACAGTTCTGTGCTTGATTGTGGTGCTGGCTGTTTGGTGGTGTCTCTCTGCTTGGATCTATGAAAGGGGACCAGCCTCTTCAGCCATTCTGGAACTTCCCCTGAATGTGTAAGCCTCAAATAAACCCTTCCTCCTCTAAACTGGTGTCTGGTTTGGATGTTCATCCCAGCAACATGCACCTTTGGGAAGGGTCACTTCAAAACGTAAGCATTAAGGTTAGATGTGCAAAGAAACATCCACTGCCAGTCAAGTAGGAGGCTTCCTAATATCCTTTTATTCCCAAGACGAATAGCCTCTTACCTACCTATATCTGATTTCTCTCTTTCTCTTTCTTCTTCTCCCTTTTTCCTCTTTATTTCTCTCTCTCTCTTTCCCTTTCTCTCTTTCTCCTGCTCTGAAATAATTTCTCATCTGCCACCTGATGAAAACCACAGCCTGTTTTGTTTCATACTTATAAGGATGAGCTCCTGGTAAGTACCTGTTTTGTAGTACAACTGCTCTTTAATTTCTGAAAATTCCTTCGGTATTATCATTTTCAAACCTGACTCTAGAAATGCTAAATTATAATGAAATTACAGCACCATAAGTATTTTAATCACTTTTTATTGCTTGCAATCAAGTTGACAAACAAAAAAAATTACTCTAGTATTATTTTTGAAAAAATCCAGTAATTAGGCCTCTTGTTTTCCATCTTCTTGAAATCAATGAGCTTCACAGTGTGTATTGCTTAGATCTCAAGGAAGAGGAGAATAGAATTGTCTCTTTTAGCCAAACAACCTTGAATTTCTTTATTTAAGAAATCGTTCAGCTGAGCATGGTGGTACATGCTTGTAATCTCAACATTCAGAAGGATCCCGAGTTCCTTGCCAGCCTGGGCTACACAGAGAGAGCATATCTCAAAAATACCAGAACCATGGTGCTGGGCAGATGGCTCAGGGGTTAAAGGCACTTCTTTGCAAAGCCTGACTTGGGTTTGATTCCCCAATACCCAAGTACAGCCAGATGCATAAAGTGGCACATGCATCTGAGAATTTGTTTGCAGTGGGAGGAGACCTTGGCTTGCCATATTTTCTCTCTACCCTCTATAAATAAAATATTTTAAAAGAAAAAAAGACCCAAACAACAATAAAAACCAGCCAAACAAACCTTCTTGATATAACTTTCAGCAGTGTATTCATTTCTGAATAATCATGCATTTGGCTGTGATAGTGCATGCCTGCAATCCCAGTACTTTGGAGGCAGAGGCACAGGAAGAAGGATTTGCCACACGTTTGAGGCCAACGTGGTGGATATAGCAAGTTCCAAATGAGCCAGGGCTACATAGTGAGAACCTGTCTTTAAAAGAAAAAAAATCACAGTGCAATCACATAGTCACCTGAAAGACATCTCCAAAGCCTTCCACAGCCTGTCTCTGACTGTTCCATTCAGAAACACATTGAGGAAGAGTGTGGTCATTTCTCTGTAGGACTGTACCCCCAACTTTTCCTCCTTTGCCTCTTCTTCCCATTATTTATTTTATTTGCACCTTAAAGAGGCAAATGTAAATAACCAAAAAAATGTTCAATTTCTAGGATGGCATCATGCCACCATAATTTCCAAGGCTGTATAAGACGACTTATTTTTAGTCTGTTAGGTAAGTATTCACAGAGAAGTGATGTAATCTGACATCAATGACGTCAGGCTTTGGGGAGGTCTGTGGTCACAGGGGAACTTGAACATTAAAGTTAGAATCTGATGAAATCACTGGTAGGGGGTGGGTGATGCAAGAGACATCCTTAGAGATATATGAAGGTTGGAAATGGTTTAGTTCATGGATCTTTTAAATCTATATTCCAAGTATTGCTCATCAATTACAGCATAGGTGTTCAGTCACACCATAAGTATTGCCAGTGCCATTTGCTTCATAATGACCATGCAACTGTGTGCCAGCCATGGGTGCCTGCTCACCTCTCATCACTGCTCAGCTGGGCCAAAGGTTTCACCACAACGGAGAAAGTAGGGTCCTTCCTTTACAATCAGCTTTGAATGCTCTCAGGAGGCTTGTTGTATTGTGAGATATTTGGGATTCAAGCTGATTATCTCGGTGCCATTAATTCTTGCTTCCATGTATGCTGTTATTTGTTTAATCATCCCATATTTGGTGAGTGATATTTGTGGCAGACTCTGCCCTAGGTTCTGAAGACAGGCAAAGGCACCAGAAAATGCTTCGCCCAAATTTTGCAGTCCAAATTTAATTCACCAGCACCCTTAATTAAGTTGGACTGTCCCAAGATTAGCCATATGTAATGGGAGGGGAGCTGGCCAGCAATTTATTTGAGTAAAATTAGTGCTCTAGCACTTTCATGTGACACTGTCAGTCAGAAACTTCATGTGACTGTTTAAGTGACAACTCCCAGAAACATATTTTAAAAGGACAAGTAATCTGGTGTCTTTCATTTTAGAATAAGATAACAGTTAGGGGTTCAGGTAACCCCACAGAGAATCATGTGCCCATTGCCACCTGTGCTCTCTTGGGAGGTGTCAAACCTTTAAGAGGTAGAGCCTAAGTGGAGGAAGTTAGGTCACTTGGGACATATCCTTGAAAGGGATATTTGGGACCCTAACCACTTCCTCTGCTGTGAATGGTGTCCCCTACCACGTGCTCCAACCATGATATTCTGCCTCCACACAAGCCCCAGAGTACTAGAACCTTTGAAATTATGATCCTGAATTAACCTTTCCTCCTTTAAGTTGATTTTCCCCACGTACTTATCATAATAATGGAAAGTGTATTATAAACATTAAGAAGCTGCAGAAAGACAGTTTTATGTGTGTTGCTTTCGACGTTGTCTGCCATCGGTAAGGTATCATAATAAGTATAAATAGAAGTATAAATGTCTCTCCTGACTCCTGCGTGGATGCTCCTCAGAGATCAGTGCAGGAGCTGCATCTTTGCAAAGTGGCATATGGATGAAAGCGAATCTGCAAACAAAACATGATCATGGAGCGACCTGGACTTCTCCCTGCCTTCCCTCCTGGACAGTCTTGGTCTTAACACCATATGCCTTCCTCAAAGAGTCTATTTAAAGGGAAACTATATCTACTTGCCTCAAACCATCAGAGTGAAACAGACACCAGCAATTCTATAGTATTTGGTTTCAATATGACAAAAATAAACACAAATTACATCCATTTAACTTTTATTTTAAATCATCTGTTGGGATTCTGGTCTCCTTCTAGAAACATAATTGTGTATCAGTTAACAATCCAACTTAGGAAGATTATAGGTATAATTTAGGGCAGTAAAATGACTAGGGAACATTTTCTATAATTGTAAATTGAAATGAAATCTTTAGAAACAGCTAAATGACTTTTGGCAAAGCTAAATCCTGCGCAAACCAGCTGAAGATGACTGGAGACATCTCTAACTCCCCAGGTTACATACTGGGCCCTAAGGTCTGACCAGTAAGCTTTCAGGACCTGTCCGTTTAGCTCCTGTACCGTGGCTTGCCTATCTTCCTCATTCTGTGGTATGTCAAGATACGGATTGATATGTGTCCACTGCAGTTAGGATATGTAGCAGACAGCTTCAGGTTCGCTGATTTGAACTTCCAGACCAGGCACAGTTATGGAGGAAGGGATATTTATTGAAGCTAACAGGTTCAGGGGAAGTTCCATAATGGCAGAAGAAACTGGCCTGCTTTCACAGGACCTAACACAGAGAGCAAAGCCACAAGCCAAAAGCCACATAGCACAGCACACTTCAGGAACTCCAACTAGGCACACTTTGTATATTTTAGATTGAAATCCTAAACCCACCACCACACCTTAAGATCCACCCAGAGACACTGCCTCCAGCAAGGAGGCAAACTAACAAAACAAAGATGCAAACTACAAACTAATAAAACACTGAATATATTGGGGGCCATATATTCAAACTTCCACAGGATATATGGCTAGAAGTGACAGAGATCTAAAATAACAATGGCTCACATAAAAATCAGAGGGTTGGAGATATGGCTTAGAGATTAAGGAACTTGGCTGAAAAGCCTAAGGACCCAGGTTCAATTCCCTAGTATCCACGTAAACCAAATACATAAGGGGGCACATGCGTCTGGAGTTCAGTTGCAGTGGATGGATGCCCTGGCATGCCTATTTTCTCTCTCTCTCTCTCTCTCTCTCTCTCTCTCTGCCTCTCCCTCTCATTTTCTCTCTCAAAATGGATTAAAAAATAAAAATAAGAGTTTCTTTTTTTTATATTTTATTATTTATTTATTTATTTGAGAGAGAGAGTGAGACACAGAGAGAGAGAGAGATACAGAAATAGGCAGGTAGAGAGAGAGAATGGGCATGCCAGGGCCTCCAGCCACTGCAAACGAACTCCAGATGCATGCTCCTCCTTGTGCATCTGGCTTACGTGGGTCCAGGAGAATCAAGCCTCGAACCAGGGTCCTTAGGCTTCACAGACAAGTGTTTAACCACTAAGCCATCTCTCCAGCCCAATAGTTTATTTTTCTTTTGTAGTAAAGTCCAAGATTATGTGAGGATGCTTGTTTACTAAGTCATGAGGGGACTGTGATTTTTTTTCCTGCATATTTCATGATGACGAACTTTCCCCTCTCCATTCCACAAGCGCAGAGGAGGCAGGTGGAAGTGAAGGGCCTCCCCTGTCCCTTCAAGGCCACAACCTGAAATATGTAGACACTGCTACTGCCCACCAGTGATTGTTATAGTTACTTTCTTGTTGCTGGGACAACACTCGACCCCAAGCAGCTGATGGTAGGAAAGGGTTTCTTCAGTGGAGCGTCTCAAGGGGAAGTTTCATCATGGTGAGGAAAGCATGGCATAGCAAAGGCTGGGCCTCACATCTTGCCACAGAAGCTGGGAGAGAGCAGCAAGAGTGAGCTGACTATAGCCACTGGGGTTGAACTAATAAACTTCATGGCTTGCCCCAAATTGCCACCAGCTGAATCACAAACATATGAGGCTATTGTGTGTGTGTGTGGGGGGCGTGTCACTTTACATCCAAACGACCACAGTGGTAGTGATCACATGTCACATCCAGCTACAGGTTAGCTGCAAAATCATCTCTCTCTTTTGTTGGCGATGTACTCAGCTAAATAATTAGGGCTTCTACTACTGCGGAAGAAAGGGTGGCTAGATAGATAGAAGGAACAAATGTGGTTCCCAGGTATGTACTGTGTTGAGTACTTAATGATCCTCAAGCTCAGTGCTGTATTACTAGGGCTCCTCAAAGTGTGACATCTGCCCCAGAAGCATCAGCTTCACTTGGGAACTTGATGTAAATTCATTCTCTCAGCCAGCCGGGTGGTGGCGCATGCCTTTAATCCCAGCACTTGGGAGGGAGACAGAGGTAGGATGATCACTCACTGTGGGTTTGAGGCAACCCTGAGACTACAGAGTGAATTCCAGGTCAATCTGGGCTAGAGCGAGACCCTACTTCAAAAAACAAAACAAAACAAACAAACAAAAATTCATTCAAGAGAATCCTCACTTGACAACGTCAAAGTGGTCCCTTTAGTCCCTGCTGATATGTGGGCACCACTTACCTAGGGCATGCTTTTGCAAACAGCCAGAGGAAGGCTGGGCATTAAAGAAGAGGGGTAGTCAGGAAGGCTCAAGCTCCTGACCTATGGCTGCTCTGGTCCATGCAAAGTCACTCCTTCCTAATCTCTCTTGCAGAAACTGTTGAATGACCCAGCAGCCAATGCTTCCCCTTCTGCCTCAGGTAAAGCCGCTTGCCAGTGGTTCTTGCTTGCCAGTGTGGATGCTAGTGTTGGCAAGGCCCCTACACTTCTTGTCCCTCCTCTCTCCTTCCTCCCTCTGGGAGCCACCAGCCCCAGCCTTCTCTGTCATAAAGAGTTATTTTTTTAATTTAATTTTTTATTAATTTATTTGACAGAGAAAGAGGGAGAGAGAGAGAGAGAGAATGTGCACACCAGGGCCTCCAGCCACTGCAAACGAACTCCAGACGCGTATGCCCCCTTGTGCATCTGGCTAACATGGGTCCTGGGGAGTCAAACCGGGGTCCTTTGGCTTTGCAGGCAGATGCCTTAACCACTAAGCCATTCCTCCAGCCCTAAAGAGTTGTTTTTGTAGGAGCTCTGTTGACAGATATCCCTGAATGGGCATCCAACTTCTTCTCTTCTACCCAAACAGCCAATTAAGTTGCTGACGTTCCTCCAAAGTTGCTGACGTTCCTTCAAAGTTGCTGACGTCCCTCCACTCCAAGGGGAGTGGGGAAGATGAATCAAAGATGAATGGATGGAATGGGAGAATTCTGCCTCAGATAGTATACTCCTCCACCTTCTGACTTCTCCACCCTGACATCCCCCCCTGCACTCCCCCCTCCCCCGCAGCCATTCTTCTCACTGTCAACATCAGTGTCTGTCAGCTGGTGGCCAGACACTTGAACAGACTTTGCCAATTAGAGCAGTCACACCTCTTGGTTGGCAGGCGCATACTATTGTGCCTGGGACCCCCCCCCCTTCCACAGGGAGCCATATGGCTTTCAGGCAAAGGATTTGCTAGAGAGAAACAAAGGACTTGCCCACAGGGCAACCTGTGTCAGATGGGAGGCCCTCTCTAAAGATGCTCTTAAGTAAAGATGTGGGAGCTGTTATTTAATGGGGGTGTAATTCCGAGCTTACAGTTGCTGGGTTTCTAATCATCTTGTTTCCTTTGGGGAAGGCTGAATTGAATTTGTCTTGGCAGCCTTAAAACCCTTCTGTTCTTTTGTTATCACTTTTCCCCTCCACTCTTTTTGTGGCAAACTCTTGAGTTTTGCTTCCCTGTAGGGGGGAGACTTAACAAGGGACATAACAGTAATAACTCCTTACAGTTGTGGAGAGCTAAACGCCTTTCAAACCACTGTTCAATCCCCAGAGTAATTCTGAATGGCGAAGAGGGAGCAGTACTGGTGGGTACCAGAAGGATTAAATGATTGGCCTTACACCTAGGGGAGAAAAAGAAAAGTGGGAGAATTTTAGGTCTGAATCCCGGTAGTTTACAGGCTAGCAATGGCTCACTTATTGCAATTCAAAGGATTCTTCCCCCAACCCCTTAAGTCCTAGGAGCCTTTAATTTCCAAGTCACTTAGTGTGTAAGTGACCCACATGAGATTAGACCACCATGTGGCCATATCCTGCCACAGAAACTGATCTATAAGTGGGTTCATTTTTCCTTTTAATTTTATTGATGAAAAACTTTAACACAAAAAAAGTAGTGAGAATAGTATAAGGGAAGCCATATGCCAGTTTCAACACTGATCAAGATGTTTTCTATTTTATTTTCTTTAGCCTTCTTAAACACACACACACCATATGTATAGGTATATGGTGTGTGTGTGTGTTCTTCCGCTATCACTTCCCCTCCACGCTTTTTGTGGCAAACTCTCTCGATACGCACATACCACACACATACGTACATAGTGCATGCATATATTATTTAATTGGTTTTTTGTTTGTTTGTTTTGTTTTTCGAGGTAGGGTCTTACTCTAGCTCAGGCTGACCTGGAATTCACCACGTAGTCTCAGGGTGGCCTCGAGCTCCAGATGCATGTACCACTTTGGGTGGCTTCATGTGAGTACTAAGTAGTCGAAACAGGGCCATCAAGTTCTGCAAGCAAGCACTCCAACCACTAGGCTATCTCCCCAGCCCTTAAATGAAATTTTGTATCCTTGGACCAATATCACCCCACCCTGTCACCACATGACTCCAGCTGATGACAATCACCATTCATATGTGTAGCACTCCCTCCCACCTACTCCAGGAGGGTTCTTTATTATTACTTATTTATTTACTTATTTTGTTTTTCAAGGTAGGGTCTCACTTTAGCCCAGGCTGACCTGGAATTTATTATGTAGTCTCAGTGTGTCCTCAAACTCATGGCGATCCTCCTATCTCTGCTTCCCCAGTACTGGGATTAAAGGCGTGTGCCACCACGCCTGGTGTTTATTATTATCATTATCATTGTTAACGTTATTTTTTGTTTTGTTTTGAGCTGGCCCTCCTCCTACTATGTAACTGAGGATGACCTTGAGCTCCTAATCTTCCTACTTCTACCTCCCACGAGCTGGGATTACAGGTACGTTAAACATGCCTGGCTATTTTTTTAAAAAATATTTTACTTATTTATTTATTAGAGAGTGAGAGAGAGACAACGTGTGTGCCAGGGCCTCTAGCCACTGCAAACGAACTCCAGATGTATATGCCACCTTGTGCATCTGGCTTATGAGGAACCTGGAGAATTGAACCTAGGTCCTTAGGCGTCGCAGGCAAGTGCCTTAATTGCTAAGCCATCCCTCCAGTCCATTTTTTAAATTGTACAAAATAAGGAGTATCCTTATGGTATTTTCATATGCACATGTAATGTGAGTTGATCATATTGACACCTTCTATAAGTCTTTCTTATCCCTCTCCTCCCAAATCCTAGATATCATTTTACTTTACCAATACAAATTTTGCTATGAATCTCTAATATATATATGTACAGATTTAAGAAAATATAACCACCATGTATTACCACATCTAACTCTTCATTCCTCATACCATTTCAGATATATTCTCTCTCTCCCTCCCTCTCTTCCTCCCTCCCTCAGCATCTTGGCAGGGTATCTCTTTCAGTTCAACAGGTTGACCTGGAATTTACCATATAGGTCAGGCTGATTTGAACTCACAGTACTCCTTGATCTCAATCTCTCAAGAGCCAGGATTACAGATGAGACCCACCACACCCTACTGCAAAGATGTCTTTTTCTAGTTGGTTCATTTGGGTACAGACAAAGTCCATATACTGTATTTGATTACTATGATCCTTCCGTGCTTAGTATTTTCTTCTGATGCTATTGATTTGTGAAACAAGGAGTCATTTCTTATACTCCATAATAGCAGGTAGGGTGCCAATATGTTAATGGGATGGGGGGGGAATAAAGCAGACTTTGAAGAACAGGACACTCCTTGAGCACTCAGTCCCCTTCAAAAGAGTGTACATTCTTCCTGTTGCCCCAAGGCAGGTCAGCTGGCCCAATCTCAAAGGTTTTAATCTCTCAATTGCAGCTGTATGGGCAGAGTTCACCCAAAGATTTCATTTTTCTGTGCCATATCCTTCTGTACATACCAGTCCATTTCTACACACTGCAACCCTGCACAACTTCTCAGGACACAGGCATAACAGCAAGCCTCTCACACAAACTGTTTCGAGCCCAGACCAGGCAAGGCTCTTTCTCACCCTCATAAGCCAAACCTCACAGTCCATAGTTCTTACTGCATTCAGGTCTTTCAACTCTGACCAGAATAGTCCATCAAGCTGTACTTACAGCACTGCAAGGCATCTCTTAGGCCAAGGTTTCAAATCCTTCCACATTCCTCTTGAAAATCAGCTCCAAAAGACCAAAGCCACACAGTTAGGTGTCTAGCAGCAAATGACACCACTCCTCGGTACCAACATTACTGTTGCTGTCAGGTTCACAACCAAGAGCAGCTTGTGGGGAAAAAAAAGGTTATTTTGTCTTATAGACTCAAAGGGAAGCTCCACGATGGCAGGGAAAAACAATGGCATGAGCAGAGAGTGGGCATCACCCCCTGGCCAACATCAGATGGACAAAAGCAACAGGAGAATGTGCCAAACACTGGCAAGGGGACAGTGGCTATAATACCCATAAGCCCACACCTAATAATACACTACTTCCAGCAGGCATTAATTCCCAAATCTCCATAAGCTGGGAACCTAGCATTCAGAACACCTAAGTTTATGGGGGACACCTGAATCAAACCACCACAATCTGTCCTTTGTATCTCTTTCAAACAGGTTAAAAGATCTAGATTAGATTCAAGTTCAGTTTTGTAAATTCTAGGTAATGCTGTGTACATAAGGTATTGTTGACCAATTTTTAATCATTCTGAGGCTGAGACTGGCTAAAGCATTCAGATATTATCAAAAGGATTTCTCCATTATAAGTGAACATTTTTATTTGCATTTTTGTTAGCGTATATGCTAACAGATCTGTCAAATATATTTTGAGTATGTCTTAATTGTATGCTCTTTAATCTTTTTCAGTCTTTGGTAAATATTAATTCTCTTTCCTTTATACCACTAGAATATTTTTAAAACTTGAGAAGCAGTATACTAAAAAAAAAAACAGGCTAGAGAGATTGCTTAGTGGTTAAGGCGCTTGCCTGCAAAGTCATAGGACCCATGTTCTACTCTCCAGGTCCCACGTATACCAGGTGCACAAGGTGACACAAGTGTATAAGGTCGCACATACACACAAGATGGTGCACATGTCTGGAGTTTGATTACAGTGGCTGGAGGCCCTGGTACACCAAGTCTCTCATATATCTGTCTCTCACTCTCTCAATTGAAAAAAGAAAAAGGCCAGTCTATTAGGTTTGCCTCAGAAAAAAAAAAAAAAAAAAAAAAAAGACTTTCAATAAAAAAAATCCTTCAGGGCTGGAGAGATGGCTTAGCAGGTAAGGCATTTACCTACAAAGCCAAAGGACTCTGGTTCGATTCTCCAGGACCCACATAAGCCAGATGCCACAAATAGGAGCATGCATCTGGAGTTCATTTGCAGTGGCTGGATGCCCTGGCACGCCCATTCTCTCAGTCTCTCTCTCTCTCTCCCTCTTTCTCTGTCTCAAATAAATAAATAAAAAATATATTTTAAAAATCCTTCAATATATAGCCAGACATTTGATTTGGTGTAAGAACAATGTGCTGTTCATTAGAGCTCATTACAGTATTAATGCAAATGCATTTTTGCTTGTCTGTTTTGTAAGATTCTTCATTGAAATCCTTAAAAATAGTTATTGAGGATATCTGCTTGGGTCAATCATGGTTCTCTGAGAAAATGATAACTATCATTTGCAGCAATACAGCTAAGATTTTTAAAAATTATTTATTTATTTATTTTTTACTTTTTTGAGGTAGGTTTTCACTCCAGCTCAGCTATGTAGTCTCAGGGCGCCTCAAACTTGGCAATCCTCCTACCTCTGCCTCCCGAGTGCTGGGATTAAAGGCATGCACCACCACGTCCAGTTTAAGATTTTCTTTCTTGCTCAACAGATCTGGTTTTGTTTTTGTTTCTCCCCTCCACACCAAGACAGGAACACTCCCTAGGAGATAGTAGGCTGAGGTAGACAGGGCCCCCTGAGCATGGGCCCCTGCCATTGGGAAGCATTGTTGATCTCACCCACAGTGAAAGGCACAACGTGGAGGCTGAGTTGTACTCATCACACTACCTTGCCATTATATTAATTTATATTATTTAAATTAATAAATTAATAAATTTAAATTATATTAATTTAGATCTGGTTTACTGACAAACACCACAGGCACATGGTGTCATTAAAAAAAAGCAGTAGTTGCCTAGTCCTCTGTAGTTAGTGTCTTACACAAAATAACATATATGCATAGACACTTGGAAACTTCACCAATAGTAGTTTGTGGTGATTTGAATAAGGTGTGCCCTGTAAATTCACGTGTTTGAAATGCTGATGACACTTTGGGAGGTAGAGCCTGGCTGGAGGAGATATGTTGTTGGGGGCCAGCTTAGGGCTGTTATAGCCAGCTCCCTCTTGCTAGAATTTCCTCTCTCACTGCTGTTTTCCACCTGCTTTGGCAGAGGTGATTCCCAGCCTTTGCTCATGCCATGTTTTTTCCCCTGCCATCATAGAGCTACCCCTTGAGACTGTCAGCCAAAATAATAACTTTCCTTGGGCTGGAGAGATGGCTCAGCAATTAAGGAGCTTGCCTCCGAAGCCTAAGGACCTATGTTTGACTCTGTAGGTCCCACTTAAGCCAGATGCACAAGGTGACACAAGCGCACAAGATTGCACATGCATACAAGGTGGTGCATGTGTCTGGAGTTTGATTGCAGTAGCTGGAGGCCCTGGCGCAGCAATTCTCTCTCTCTCTCATAAAAACAAAAACAAACAAAACAAAACAAAACAAAACAAAACAAAAACAACTTTCCTCCTATAAGTTGCTTTTGGTCAGATGTTTTACTCCAACAATGAGAACGTAACTGTAACTGTAGTCAAAGTTTTTAAAAATAATATTTATTTATTTATTTATTTGCAAGGAGAGAAAGAGAAAGAAAGAATATGGATGTTCCAGAGCCTCTTGTCACTGCAACCAAACTCCAGATGCATGTGCCATTTTGTGTATCTGGCTTTATGTAGGTACTGAGGAATCAAACCAGCTCCGTTAGGCTTTGCAAGCAAGAGCCTTTAACTTCTGAGCCAGCTCCCCCACCCCAAAGTTAGCTTTTAAAATAATGCTGTCCTTTATGTTGGGTTGCCAGATGGTTCCCTAGATTTTTCTGCCTCCTTCTTAGTTTTCACTTCTTTTCTTTTGGACCCAGGTGTGTCTCTTATAGCTGGTGTGTGACTTGGTGTGAAGCACTGAAGTCTCTTACAGCTGGTGTGTGACTTTTGCATGAAGCCTGCGCCTTAGAGCGAGGCTTACCCTGGAGCTTAGCTGAAAGCCTGAAGGACCTGGTACAATGGAGGTCTGGGAGAATGGTGAGCATTCCAAGTGCTGCCCTTGCCTCTTATTTGGCCAAAATGTTGGCATTTCGAACCCTCTGGTGCCCCACATCCAGTTGTGATGTAGGGCAGACTCTGCAGGCCTTCCAGCAGTGTTCAGGGTCCAGCTTTGCTGCTCTCTCCATCCTGGACTCTGTCCAAGCCTTCCATGGGCCTGCTTTCTTATCTCCCCACCTCCACATGTCCTATTTCTCTGGCTTATCATTGTCCCTCACCTCCTCTTTGTGAGGCTAGCGAGGCCCCAACCTTTCCATTAGATGTCACTTCATGTAGGAAGCTTTCCCTAATCTCTCCCAAACCACAGGGAACTATTAAAGCTCTTTGCAGGCCTGATGCACTTAGGTCTACTAATCTGGCTCCCGTTCAACTGTGGATTTTTTGACATTTGTCTTTATAGCTCAAATTCCTTTCAGTGTATAGCATGGTAGACTCTCCTTTGGTGCACAGATAAATAAGACATAGGCTCCAACTCTACTGATGTCTTCTTTCTCTTACTTTCTTCTTTCCGTCCTTTTCTTTTTCCTCCCTTCCCTCTCTCCTTCCTTCCCTCCCTTCTTCCCTACGTTCTGGTGGTGTTGGGGATTAAACCCAGGCATAGGTAAGCACACTACCATTGAGCTGCATCCTCTGCCTTCTCCAGTCTGTTGTTTGCATCTTGGAATCATGGCTTCATTGTGCCATCTTGTTTCCTATCATATACAGCTTAGCACTCCACTACATGAGTCTTTTCTAATGCATGGGTGTATGTTGTTCCATCTATTGCTATAATGAAATTTTCCAAAATTCACCAGCTTCATACCATTACAAATATTAAAGCTTATACAGTTTCCATGGGTCCATTGGGTGCCCTGTATAACTGAATGGTTCTACCTTGGGGTCTCTGAGCCTACTGAAGTCAGCTCTTTGGCTAGAGTTACTGTCATCTGAAGGTTGGACTAGGACTGGAGGGTGATACACTGGCATGACCATTGGCTGGAAATCCTGGTTCTTTACCATGTGGATTTCTCTAAAGGGCTTTGTAGATATCTTTACGATATGGAACAGAGAGAAAGAGGAGAAAATCATAGTGCTTTTTATGACCTGGACTCCTATCACCTCTGCAGCTTTTCCCTTTGTTCGTTTTAAGCAATGTGTCACTGTTCTGTGATTTGCTTGTATTATCTCGTTTGAACTGAGAGATGATCTCATGTAAGATGATGAAATATATGCCAAAGCTAAATTTACCAAAGACTCTTTATAAAAGCCTGGAACCAAGAGTCTAATGTGCTTGTAGTAGCCAACTTTCTGTCACTATAATCAAATGCCTATAGTAATTAATTTATAAAGAGAAAGGATTTATTTTGGCTCATGGCTTATGGAAGCTCCAATCCAACACTGAGTGGCCCCATTACTTTGGGACTTGGTTGAGGGAGTGCATTGTGATGAGAGTGCAGACCACTGACCCCATGATCAGGAAGCAGGGTGAGGCAGGAAAGTGATCAGGTCAACAATTCCCTCAAGAGCACACGCTCCATGACTGACTGCCTCATACTGGGCCCCACCTCCTAAAGATCTACTGCCTTCTAACAGTACCACCCTGAGAACCAAGCTTTTACACCTTGGACCTTTGGGGACATTCATTCCAGTCATAGCCATGCCTTTGGAATCAGCACCTTTGATACCCTGAGAGAATTTGGGCCCATATTTGTGTGTGTGTATTTATGTAAATGTATGTATGACAACTGTAATAAATGAAAATCATTGGTCATATACTTTATTGACATCTGTAACCATACAATGGCAAAAAAGGGAAGCATAAACTTCATAGCTAATCCCGTCTCAAAGTTAAATAAGTATTTGTTCAAACACAGTAGGAATGACATTTCTCTTTTCCATTTCATGTAGGCCACTGCCATCTACCTAAGGTTTTTGTCTGACAGCCTGTTCTTTGCTCCTCCCATGCAACATCTTATTTTGTTAAAGCTGATAGTACTTTCCATATATTAAGTACTGTTCTCTATTAAGTTAATTAGTTCTTGGGCTGGAGAGATGGCTTAGTAGCTAAGGCGCTTGCCTGTGAAACCTAAGGACCCAGACATAAGCCAGATGCACAAGGTGACACATGCATACAAGGTCATGCATGCACACAAGGTGGTGCATGTGTCTGGAGTTTGATTGCACTGGCTAAGGCCCTGGTGTGCCAATTCTCTCTCTCTCTCTCTTAAAAAATAAAAAATAAAAACAAAGAAAAGAAGGTACTAGTCCTCATTTTATTGGAGAGGAAATAAGTTGCAGAAAATTTAAGTAACTGGTCAAGATCACATGACCAGTGAGGGGCAGTCAGGGTTTGAACACTAGCAGCCTAGGTCGTGTTCACTGCTTAAACTTCACCATCATATCATGTCCTGCTATGGATCTTAAATGTCCAGAAAAGGCTGGGGCTGAGGAGGCGTCTCCAGTGGTTAAAGGTGCTTGCTTGCAGAAGAGACCGTGTAGGAAAGGCTCCGTGCCATTGGGAGGTGGAAGAACCTTTAGGAGGGAGGTTGGGTCCTAGTGGGAGGAAACCGGACTTGGGAATGTGCTCTTGAAGGAGATATGAGGACCATGGTTGCTGTTCCCCCTCCTCTTTCTCCTCTTTCTCCTCCTTCTTCTCTCCCCCTCCCCCTCTCTCTGTGCTTCCATGAGGTAAGCAGTCTTGTCCTGCCATGTGCTCCCACTATAAAGTCCAGCCTCTCCATAGGTACCTCGATAACAGAGCAGGAGGACAGTAGACTGAAACCTTTGAACTCACAAGCCTTTCCTGCCTTTGAGTTGAGTTTCTCAGTATCTCATTACAGCTATGGAAAGCTGCCTGACACACCTCCCTTGTCTGCCCCGATGAAGAAGTCAAAGCTTGCAATTCTACAGGCATGTCATGACTCATGGATAAAATGGGCCCTGACATAGTATTGATTTTGCTGGGGAAACAAACCTTTTCTCTTTTTACATTGGTAAATCCTCATCCTCTTTGGCTGATATGTATGCAGGGCTCAATAAGCACTCAGCGTGGTTGAGATGAGTGAGGGTTCTGTAAGCACTCAGTGTGGTTGAGAGGAGTAAGGGCTCAGTAAGCACTCAGCATGGTTGAGAGGAGTGAGGGTTTGGTAAGCTCTCAGTGTGGTTGAGAGGAGTGAGGGCTCAGTAAGCACTCAGCATGGTTGAGAGGAGTGAGGGTTTGGTAAATGCTCAGCGTGGTTGAGAGGAGTGAGGGCTCAGTAAACTACAGTGGGGTTGAGAGGAGTGAGGGCTCGGTAAGCACTCAGCATGGTTGAGATGAGTGAGGGCTCAGTAAGCACTCAGCATGTTTGAGAGGAGTGAGGGTTTGGTAAGCACTCAGCGTGGTTGAGAGGAGTGAGGCTCAGTAAGCACTCAGCGTGGTTGAGAGGGAGTGAGGCTCAGCGTGGTTGAGAAGCACTCAGCACTCAGCGTGGTTGAGAGGGCTCAGTAAGCACTCAGCGTGGTTGAGAGGAGTGAGGGCTCAGTAAGCACTCAGCATGGTTGAGAGGAGTGAGGGCTCAGTAAGCACTCAGCGTGGTTGAGAGGAGTGAGGGCTCAGTAAGCTCTCAGTGTGGTTGAGAGGAGTGAGGGCTCGGTAAGCACTCAGCATGGTTGAGAGGAGTGAGGGCTCAGTAAGCACTCAGCATGGTTGAGAGGAGTGAGGGCTCAGTATGGTTGAGGCAGTGAGGGCTCGTTAAGCATTCAGCGTGGTTGTGGAATGAGGGGAAGTGTGGTTGAGTGAGGGCTTGTAAACACTCAGCATGGTTGAGAGAAGAGTAAGCACTCAGTGTGGTTGAGACGAGTGAGGGCTTGTTAAGCACTCAGCATGGTTGAGAGGAGTGAGGGCTCGGTAAGCACTCAGTATGGTTGAGACGAGTGAGGGCTCGTTAAGCACTCAGCGTGGTTGAGAGGAGTGAGGGCTTGGTAAGCACTCAGCGTGGTTGAGAGGAGTGAGGGTTCGGTAAGCACTCAGCGTGGTTGAGTGCAGTGCAGAATTCTGGACAGAAGAAGGCTCATCAGAGTCCCTGTGATTCCCATGATGCAGGCAGCCTGATTAAACATTAATCCCTTCCCTCAGCCTCTCTCTGTCAGTAGTAATTACAGGGTGGCATCACTAGAGGAGACTGGTAGAAGTCACTTTCAATAATGATCACGATAATCCCCCTACCCTTTTCATCTGCTTGCTCCTCAATTGTTTGGTATTAAAATAGCATTTCAAGTTGAAGATATCATGACTTTCATGTCTAACTCTGATTATTAGCTGCTACAGAGAAGGGGGCCTGTGAGTGCACAGAAGGGAACATTTCTAGAGCTTCAGTCCATTGGCATTTTTTTTGTTTTGTTGTTGTTTTGTTTTGTTTTTTTGTTTTGTTGACAGGGTCTCGCTCTAGCCCAGGCTGATCTGGAATTCACTGTACAGTTTCAGGGTGGCCTCCAACTAACAGCAATTCTCCTACCTATACCTCCCCGAGTGCTGGGATTAAAAGCATGTGCCACCACACCCAGCTATCCATGAGTGTGTTTGTTATGCAAGTACACTCTTCCATTCACCAGTTCCATAGGATTCCTGTCAAGCAGATTTAACACTAAACTTACCTGAGGAGATTGGGGGGGCATGACAGAAAGAAACCATCTATAAATTAAAAAAAAAATCATCTTGTGTGTGTATGTGTGTATATGATATGTATTCATGTATGTTTGTATGTTTATATCTAATTCTTAATGTAAGCCTAGGTCTGACTACTATTTTGTTTATTACAATATTGAAACTGGGAGATCCTTACAAATGATCAGATGAGGAATTTGTAGCAGTAACCTTCTCATTGCTGGGACAAAATACCCAACCAGAAGCAGCAGTGTGTGGAAGGAAAGGGTTTATTTCCAGCTTCAGTTTCATCATGGCAGGAAGAGCATGAAAAGAGCAAACAGCCAGGTAGGCATCAACCTCCACAGCAGCATGAAGGAAGTAGCTAAGTACTGGGCTTGGAGCTGAGCTATATAACTCCAAAGCCAGCAGCACCTGCGCCCCCACCTGCACCCTGCCGTGACACATCCAGCAAGGCTCCACTTCCCAAAGACCTAACAATTTCCCCAAGTTTCCACCAAATGCAGGTTGAAGGGAGTCAGCAAGGTCCTCAAATCTCTCTCTCTCTCTCTCTTGAGGTAGAGTCACACTCTAGCCTAGGCTGACCTGTAATTCAATATGTAGTCTCAGGGTAGCCTCAAACTCACGGCCATCCTCCTACCTCTGTCTCCTGAGTGCTGGGATTAAAGGTGTGTGCCACCATGCCCAGAACACAAATCTCTCTTTTTTTTTAATTTTAAAAAAGATTTATTTATTTGTTTGTTTGTTTATTTTTTTATTTATTTGAGACAGAGAGAGGGAGAGAGAGAGAGTGAGAATGGGCGCACCAGGGCCTCTAGCTACTGCAGAAGAACTCCAGACACATGTGCCACCATGTGCATCTGGTTTACATGGGACCTGGAGAATTGAACCAGGGTCCTTAGGTTTCACAGGCATGTGCCTTAAATGCTAAACCATCTCTCCAGCCCGCAAATCTCTTTTTTGAGGTTCTCAGGAATGCAGCAGATAACTCCTGGACCCGGGAGTCTGTCCCGAGATCATAAAAGTGCCTTGGCTGTCTCAAAAGAAAGCAGCCTGTTGACTTATGATCCCGGGGAACCTGGACAACTGGCTGACTACCTCACAAGAAAAAAATTTGCTTCCACCACTCCCTCTTCCCTCCCTCTTTCTGCTAGCACAACCCTACCTTTAATGCCAGCACTTGGGAGGCAGAGGTAGGAGGATTGCCATGAGTTCAAGGCCATAGTGAATTCCAGGCCAGCCTGGGCTACAGTGACACCCTACATTGAAAAACAAAAACAAAAACAAACAAACAAACAAAATCCCCCTGCAAAAAGCTATGCCAGTAACTGTCATTCCCAGGACTGCTGAAATGCAAAGTGTCTCTCTAAGACTCACCTCTAATAAATCTTTGCCATAGAGATTCCTGTTTTCTTCTTCATTTCAAACTTTTTTCCTTTCAGGGGTAAAGTATTCAAAACGCATGAGCCTGTGGAGGGTATTTCATTCAAACCACCACAGAGTTCATGTCCGGAAACTGCCTTCAGCAGGGCAGGGTTCTGGTCATAGAGCACATGAGTGACGAAACCAATGTGCTGGAGAGCTTTGCTCACCTCTCCAGGCACTGCTGGCCCTTCTCACCCTGCCTAATGGGAAACTCCAGGAAGTCACTGGGCCAATAGCTTCACTTCCCGACTAACGGGAGATTCAACAGAGGACCATACGGGCACCAGGTGCACTCAGGCTTCTATTTCCTGGACTCTCTCCTTGCTATTTGATCTTGAATGGACTGCCTTCCTCCACCAAAGTCACTCAGTTTTATCTCAAGAAGGCCTGATAGATAGGACTGTCTTATTGGATACCAGTCACTGGTTGTTATAGTTTAAGGGCCGGATTCATTTTATCAGGTGATTAAAAGTTATGAGAGATAGCTTAGCAGTTAAGGAACCTGCCTGCTCAGCCTAAGAACGCCTGTTCAATTCTCCAGGTCCCACATTCAGCCAGACTCAGACATGAGGGTGCAATGCCGCACTTGCCCACAAAGGCGCGCACGCATCTGGAGTTCATTCACAGCGGTTGAGAGGCCGGTGATGGCCAGTTCGCGCTCTCTCTCTCTCTCTCTCTCTCTCAAAAAAAAAAAAAAATAAAATAAGGCAGGAAGAGTTTGAAAGCCAAGCAAAGAGAAGTTTATTAAAAGCAAAAGTAAAAGGGCAGAGAAAACAGACTTCTCACACGAGGAAAGGATCCAGAGCCAGAGTCCACTGTTCCAGTGGGAGCTGGGATTTTATTGAGTGAGTGAGGCTGTCCACCCCCATGTTCCCCCATGAACGCATTGATTGGTACATGATGCATCTTGCAATGCCCATGTCCTAGGCATGTCCAGGCATGCCGAAGCAAGCCTACCAGATGAGCTGGCTGGCAGGAAATCTCACCCAGGTGTCCTTTGTTCTCAAGGGAGAAGAACCAAGAAGTGAGCCAGTCTCTCCATCATCTTAGATCACCATCTTGAGACACACCAGTGAAAGATGCAGCCGTTTACCTACAGGTTCCTTTTCTCTATCTACCTAGCAGAGGAAACTATCTACCTCCAGTGGTCCCTCACTGTCTATAGGAGTTACTTTTCATGTTGCTGCTGTTACTGACAAGAAGCAACTTAAAGGAGGGAGAATTTATTTCCACTTACAGTTTGAGGGAATCGCCCATCATGGAAAGGGAAGATGGTGGCAGGCAGCAGAATGCAGCCAGAACTCCTCATCTCACATCCTGATGGATAACAGGAAGTGGGGCTGGGTTACAAGATTTCAAGGCCTTCCCCAGTGACTTCCTTCCTCCAGCAAGGCTCTACCTCTTAAAGATTCCATCACCTTCCAAAACAACACCACCAGCTGGGATTCAAGCCACAACATGCTATTTTCCCTCATCCCTCAAGTCCAGTTCCTCACCCTAGATGATTGCCTTGTATCAGGTGATGTTCAGAGAGATCACATGGTTTATCATCTAAAATGCAATAGTCTTTAAGGTTAAAAAATTTTAATTGAGCTATGATAATTATACAACAATTAACAGAGCTCCCTTTGCTCTCAAGGATAAAGAGGATGCTATGAGAGCTGGGCGTGGTGGGACATGCCTTTAATCCCAGCACTCATGGAGGCAGAGGTAGGAGGATCGCCATGAGTTCAAGGCTACCCTGAGACGACATAGTGAATTCCAGGTCAGCCTGAGCTAGAGTGAAACCATACCTTGAAACCCCCCCCCCAAAAAAAAGAGAGGATGTTATGAATTATTATACTGAAAGGCCAGGTTAAAACTATCCTGTCCTGGGACAAGCTCAGCATGATTTCCCCCATCATAGATTTCAGTATCAGGCATGTGTTCCCTCCCATGGAGTAGGCCTCCAGTCCAATTAGAGAGCGGTTGGTTTCCCCCATAACAGACAAACCACTATTGTACCTGTTGGCTCATTTGTCCTGGCTGGCCAAATTTAAGGCTTGTAGTGTCCACTGTAGTTTAGCTCCACTGGTGAATTCACTGTCTCCCATGGAGCTGCATGCAGCGTAGTTTTTTCCAGCTTTCTGTCAGCTGGTCTACATGAAGGTTTTCAGCTCAGCTCCAGCAGGATTTCTCAGTGACTTTGCAGCCCAAGCATGTGGAAACCAAGAATCTGGGCAATGGCCTGTGATGTTTTAGGGTGGCATCAGGGACCTCCCTGGCCAAGAATTCACTGGAAGGTACCCCATCCCTGACACTGAAAATTTTCTAGTAACAATCTTTGGCTTCTGGGTGTACCATTGTCCAAAAAAGTAGGTTTCCATATGACTTATTCATACCCTCTTAGCTTTTGATTAACCCTCCCCTCACCTTTCCTTTATTCAATCTTTTCTTCCACCAAATACATCAGTCATCCATCTATTACTTCCAAATTCAATTTTACTCCAATTCTCAGGACATAGGCAGAACATAGCCAGCCTTTCTGCCAATAACCCAGTTCAAACAAAGCCCCTTCTTTCCACCCTGAAACCTCATAAACTGTGACTCCATAGGCCACACTTCTCTAGCTGCACTAATAAAACTTCAAGGCCCACAACCAGTGGCCTAACAGGGCTCAACCTCCCAGCTCCCAGCTGGGGACTACGTAGGAAGATTAATCATAGATATTTGTGGCTATGGGGAACATTTTACATTCAAACCATCATATCCTGTTTAATTTTTTTAAATTTGGAATAACATTTACATCATTTTCTATAACAGCTAGACCATCTAACTCATTGTTAATCTTAAAGAAGTGAAGAGTGGTTCCATGGAAGTCTGGACAGGATAGCCAGACTGTGCAAACTCCTCACCATGAAGAGACCATTAAAACTGTATTCATAGACAGTAGGGCAATAATTTTCCCCTAAAAGAGGGTAGCACCTCTCAGCGACCAAAAGATGCAACTGTATGTTATGGCGTAGTTGTGAAATATCCCTCACAGGCTCCTGCATTTGAATACTTGATTTCTAGCTGGTGGCATTGCTTTGGGAGGTTGTGGCACGTTTAGGACTGTGGCCTACCTAGCAGAAGAAGTGAATAGCTGGGGAGGGGGGAGGACTTTGAAGGTGCTATCTGCTTCTGGTTCCAGCCTGAGCTCTGCTTTCTTATATGCACAGATGTGAACCCAGTCTCCATGCCTTCCGTCTATACTCTGAACTGCTCCCTCCTCTAAACTGCTTCTGGTATGTATTTTGTTACAATGAGAAAAGTAACTAAACACCCTGTGTGTATTTGCATATGTGTGTGCGATCTTATTTGCATATGTGCCTAAGCAATATTATTTGGTTGTTGCTTTTGTCATTAATTATTATTGTTGCTGTAATATTCTCTGCTAGGGAGCTGAAGTGCCTCAGTTCATCATCCCCAACATGGCACAGGTTGAGCATTCTTTTTTTTTAAATTTTTTATTTATTCATTTGCAAGGAGAGAGAGAGACACAGACAGACAGAGAGACAGACAGACAAAGAATGGACACACCAGGGCCTCCAGTCACTGCAAACAAACTCCAGATGCATGTGCCCCTTGTGCATCTGGCTTACGTGGATCCTGGAGAATCGAACCTAGGTCCTTTGGCTTCACAGCCAAACGCCTTAACTGCTAAGCTATCTCTCTAGTCCCTTCTTTATTTTTATTTTTTATTTTTTGTTTTTTCAAGGTAGGGTCTCACTCTAGCCCAGGCTGACCTGGAATTTACTATGTAGTCTCAGGCTGGCCTCAAACTCACGGCGATCCTCCTGCCTCTGCCTCCCAAGTGCTGGGATTAAAGGCTTGCACCACCACACCCAGCTAAATGTTTTTATTTATTTATTTGCAAGCAGATAGAGCTAGAAGAAAGACAGACAGAGATATGGGTACACCAGGGTCTCCAGCCACTGCAAATGGGTTCCAGATGCATGTGCCATGTTATGCATCTGGCTTTACGTGGGTACTGGGGAATCTAACCACAGTCATTAGGCTTTGCAGGCAAGTGCCTTAATGGCTGAATCATCTCTCCAGCACAAGAACCTGAAACTTTTTGACCAGTGACACCATTTCACAAGAGGAATAGTCCACACCTGACTTCACATGACAGGTGTCAGTCAACATACAGGCACGCTAAAAATGTTGCATAAAGTTAATGTCAGGCTTTGTGTGTGAGGTGGAAACAAATTCATTTTGTGTTTAGACATGGATCTCATCCCCAAGATATCTCATTGGCTATGTCTAAAATTTCTAAAATCTGAAATTCTAAATACTTTTGGTCTCAAGCATTTTGGACAAGGAATATTCAACCTTCTCTCAAGTTTCCTTGGACTACATATACTTAATGGATATTTGTTCTCACTTAAATTTTTTTTTTGTTTGTTTTTTGGTTTTGGTTTTTCGAGGCAGGCTCTCACTCTAGCGCAGGCTGACCTGGAATTCACTATGTAGTCTCAGGGTGGCCTTGAACCACTCTGCCTCCCAAGTGCTGGTATTAAAGGTGTGCACCACCATGCCCAGCTTCCACTTAAGCATTTTTTTAATGTGCAAATTTCTCAAACATAATTTTTACTTTTACTTCTTACACTAAATCCTCTTTCCCCACTTACCCAGGAACTTCTATAAACTCTGGAGGACAAGACAGAGTCCCTTCTTGGTCTAATACTCAGCAGGACACAAAGTGGGATCAGCTTCCTCAGCTCACGGCAGGTTTTGTCCATTCCTGGGTTTTGCTTTTAGGGCTTTAGGAAGAGAATGTAATATGGAATATTTGATATGAATGAAATGCCTTGAAGTTATCAGGAAAAGAAGAATGTAATTTTCAGAAAACATAGACTGTAGCAAGAGTGTTGGAGAAGGGAAATGTTGCTTTGTCAAATCACATACTTTACATTGAAGTGACATGAGGTAAGTCATGGACCCAGTCCACTCTGGCACAGAGCAAGCATCTAGCAATATCTTATTACTTTTATGGATTGTGTTGCAAAACCCACCCTGAATTACATACCATTTCTGGAATCCACTTGTCATATTATTAAAATGCATTGTGTGCTTCTTTGGAGTCTTGCGTTTTCACTATATCGTGGTTCTATTAATGAATAAACCCATCAAAGTGGCTCATGTAGGTAAGTAGACATATTAATGTGGTGTAGGGTTGTGGTGATGGAATTTGTTGTGGAAGATATAGCAGTGGCAAATAAAAACACAACCAAAAATAGGTTGTGAAGTAACCCACCGAGGAAACTCGGTGACTTGTTTGTTTCCCAAGGTTTTTTAAATTACAAGAAAAGCTTCCTTGTTATAAAAGTAGTATCAATGTATTACAGAAAGATTAAAGAATATAGATGAATAAAGGGAAAAAAAGGAAAGTACTAGGAGTAAAGTGCCATTTCAGTGACATGTATTGATTGTGCCTTGGCCTTGGCCTTGGCTTTATCCTCTGGGACGACTGCTGTCCCAGCATGCAGCCTTGCTGCACTGCCAATCGCAGTGACCTCCTCTCTCTGCAGTTCTGCATTTCAGGACGCTAGAAGCAGAAGCACACACAGAGACACAGACATTGAGTTGCTTATGAAATAGCTTATCAGAGAATGACTTCTTGCTTCAGATGCCAGAACCTCTTTGTTTCTGTCTTACTAAATCCTGTAAGACTTGCTTAGTTCTTTCTTCTTTCTTTGAATTCCTTCATCTCCTTCCAGAAATTTCTTTCTCTCCCACCACGTTGGTCCCAGAGTTGGTTTTTGTTTTAATTTTTTTAAAATCTTATCTATTTATTTATCTCAGAGTGACAGGCAGACAGAGAGAGAAAGAGGCAGAGAGAGAAAGAGAAAGAATGGGTGCATCAGGGCCTCCAGCTACTGCAAACAAATTCCAGATGTATGTGCCACCTTGTGCATCTGGCTCACGTGGGTACTGGGGAATCGAGCCTTGAACCAGGGTCCTTAGGTTTCATATGAAAGTGCTTAACCGCTAAATCATCTTTCCAGCCCCAGAGTTGGTTTTTATTGGTTCCTACCTGTTAATACCCTGGCTGGAATACCTTTATTCTTATACCCTATGGATTAGAATATGTTATCAGCAAAAGATATTTATACATTCAATACTAAATCTCATGTCAGTTAATAGAATTTTTAAAAAATATTTTTATTTGAGAGGGAGAGAGATAGAGCGAGCAAGAGAGAGAGAGAGAGAGAGAGAGAATGGGTGCACATTGGTCTCTTGCCATTGAAAATGGAACTCCAGACACATGCTCCACTTTGTGTGTCTGGCTTTATATAGGTACTGGAGAATGAACTGGACCAGCAGGCCTTACAAGCAGTGCCTTCACCTGCTGAGCCATCACTCCAGCCCTTAGCCCCCAGCCCCCAGGTAAGAGAATTTTGACTGTGTCATGGTTAATGCTGTCAACTTGACAGGATAAAATTACCTAGGAGACAAGCCTCTGGGCATGCATGCGAGGGAGTTTCTAGATATGGTTAACTGAGGTGGGAAGACCCACCCTAACTGTGGGTGGTCCCATTCCGTGGGCTGGAGTCCCCAACTGAGTGGAAAAACTGAATAAGAAAGAGCTGAGACCAGCATTCATCGCTCTTTGCTTTCTGATTGTCCAGACAATGTGAGCAGGTGAAGCCACCATGACTTCCACCCCAAGATGGGCTTTATCCTCTGTTAGCTGAAATAAACTCTTCCGCCCTTAAGTTGCTCCTTAACAGATCTTTTGCCACATCAACAAGGAAAGTAATTAATAAAATAGCACTTTCATAATAGTTGCACAGTAGCCCATCATATTGACAGTGTCATCATTTAATTTCTAGTGGGATGCTTAGTTGTTCTAAACTTTTCAGTATTAGACATAACTAAACCTTATATACATTCCGGGTTTATTTCTTTAGGATAAATTTCTAGCCATCTAATTGTTTGGTAAAAGGACAAGATCTCTGAGGGCTTTAGATAAAACCTGTCCAAGTCAATCTCTCTGGAGGTCCAATCCCTGTCAAGTTATCCTGGAGTGACTCTGGTGCTAGGAAGGCAATGGCTGTGCCTGTATTTACCATCACATTCTCAGAACAGTACCTGGCACGTTTATTCACTGGATAATAAATACTTATCGAATACTTACCATATGCTAGAAACTGCTATGTATATAAATCAACTTGCAACTATTATTTATAGAGAAGTAAAATAACTCACCTAATGGCCTTGTCTTAGGTTGCCATAGTAAATTATAGACTGAATTTACACAATTCATTTCTCACAGTTCTGGAAGCTGAGAAGTTCAGGATCAAGATACCAGCAGATGGGCTGAAGAGATGGTTTAGTGACTAAAGATACTATACTGGTTTGAATGTAAATGGCTCCACAACCTCTGGTGTTTTAGATTAAACATCCTACTTAGTCTTCAGCAGACAGAAGTCCTGCTAAAGGAGGTGTGTCACAAGGGCCAGATCTTGAGTCCAGCCCAACTAGATGAGTAGAGAGCCAGCTTGAGCCCTGTCTCTTTCTCCTGTCTCTCTGCTATGGGTGTATGATGACGTGAGAAAGTTCCTCCACCATGATGAAGCTTCCCTTGGAATCTATGTCTAAAAATAAATCCTTTCCTCCCAGAAACTGCTTCTGGTTGGGTGTTTGTCCCAGCAATAAGAAGGCAACTACAGCAGATACCAGCAGCAATAATATCTCATGACTCACTTTCTGGTTTGCAGATGACCAACTTCTCTTGTAAAGTCCCAAGGTGGAGAGAAACTTGTCTATCTTGTGCTTCTTCTTACGAGGGCACTATTTCCATTTATGAAAGTTCTATCTTCACAATTTGATTAATTTCTAAAGCCCCACCTTCTAATAGCTCCACATTGGGATGGAATTTCAATATGTTAATTTGATGGGAGGTAGGAGGAACACAGGTATTCATTCCACAATAATCTTCACAGTATTAAGTGACAGGAAAGAGTTTAAATGGCAGTGGCCTATCTCCCATCTTCCTATCCTGTGCTGTTTAGCAGTCTTTTGCAGAACTCACCATAGTTGCATTGACTTACTGAGTTTCCTTTTGCCACTGTAATGTCCATGGAAGTGGGAACTGTGTAGATCTTGCTCACAGCTGCACTGTTAGAATCTAGCCCACAGTCTGACTGTGCGCAAGTATTTTTTGTGGAGCTGGAAGCATCAAGAGCTCAGCTTTAGTCAGCCAGTCTCCCTACCTTACAGGGGTCAGATGTACGTAAGAGCCTTTTGTTGCAGGTTTTGAGAATGACTGAGCTTTCCTCAGCCCTGGGTAGGCTTGGCTTAGGGGTCACTGAATTCCCCAAGCCAGTGGGCTCTCAAGTTCATTGCCTTGTGATCTGCAAAGAATGACCAGTGCAGACACTATAGAAAAGCAAATTTTAAAAGGGTTTATTTAAAAAGCAAGTAAGAGCTGGAGAGCTAGCTCAGTGTTTAATGGTACTTGTTTGCAAAGTTTGATGGCCTGGGTTTGATTCCCCAGTACCTACATAAAGCCAAATGCACAAAGTGGTGCATGCATCTGGAGTTCATTTTAAGCAGAAAAGCTCATGAGCTGGGAAAGGTCCTGAGTGGGTAGCTGCATAGTGACTTGGATGGGGGCGGGGGTAGGGCTTTTGTACTCCCAGGGATGTAGATTAAGTGTCAGGTTAGAGTGGATTGGGTTGGTGGCATTCTGGTTTGTTGGGGGCTTCTAATAGGCTGAAGATTTGATATCTTTGTGGATGTAAATTAGGCATCTGTAGACTGGATTACTTTGAATGTATGTGAGGGGCTCCTGTTAAACTGAGGAGTTAGATAAGGGATTGGTAACTTTGCATTTGTGGTCCAGCTGGCCTTCTGGTGAGTCAGCATGAGTCAGGGCTTTGGACCTTTTCTTGGGTCTGCATGAGTCAGGGCTCTTTGGATTTCAGTTCCTGGACTCTGTTCGCTTCAGACCTCTGTGTTTATCAGCTCTGTCAGGAAAAACAGACTTTTTATTCCCTTTGGGTTTGTAACTAGTTGCCTATAAAACAAGGGCTTCTTTATTCCTAATCTCTAATACTTTCAGTAGTGGTATGATAATATTAATTTCTTTTTTGTTTGTTTGTTTGGATTTTTTTTGGAGGTAGGGTCTCACTCTAGCCCAGGCTGACCTGGAACTCACTATATAGTCTCAGGGTGGTCTTGAACCATCCAGCCTCCCAAGTGCTGGGATTAAAGGTGTGTGCCACCAGGGAGGCTAATTATTAACTTAAAAAAATTATTTATTTGCAAACAGAGAAAGAGAAGAGAGGCAGACAGAGAGAATGGGCACGCCAGGGCCTCTAACCACTGCAAACAAACTCCAGATGCATGTGCATCTGGCTTACGTGGGTCCTGGAGAATTGAACCGGGATCCTTTGTCTTCGCAGGCAAACGCCTTAACCACTAAGCCATTTCTCCAGTACTAATTACTAACTTTTATGCACAAAATTAGCATGACATATAGTAAAGTACAATTGTTTACTAGACTACAAAAATGAAAACATAATTGTAGTGGAAATTTTAATATAAGTATCAAAAGATCTTTGAGATCATTATAGTGAAGCATCACTTGTATAGCTGTTTTCTCTAAATTAAAATTTTCTGGGGTGGAGAGATGACTTAGTAGTTAAGGCACTTGCTTGACCCAGGTTCAATTTTCCAGGATCTACATAAGCAAGATGCACAAGGTGGCACATGCATCTGGAGTTCATTTGCAGTGGGTGAAGGCCATGGTGCACCCATTCTCTTTCTCTATCTGCCTCTTTCTTTCTCTCTCTCTTTCAAATAATAAACAAAACTTAGAAGGCACAGGAGAAAGTATGAAACTCATAGGGCTTAGGAAGTTCCTAAAACTTGCAGCACTCACAAGGCCCTGCCCCAAGACTGTTGGTGGGAATGCAATCTGGTCCAGTCATTGTGGAAATCAGTGTGGAGGTTCCTGAGAGACCTCCACATAGATCTACCATATGACCCAGCTATACCACTCCTAGGCATATATCCTAAAGACTCGTCTCACTGCCTTAGAGATACTTGCTTGACCATGTTTATTGCCACTCTATTTACAAATAGCTAGGAAATGGAACCAGCCTAGATGTCCCTCAACTGATGAGTGGATAATGAAGATGTAGCACATTTACACAGTGAAGTTCTACTCAGCAGTAAAGAAAAATGAAGTTATGAAATTTATTGGAAAATGGATGGATCTGGAAAGGATTATACTTAGTGAGGTAACCCAGGCCCAGAAAGCCAAACATCATATGTTCTCTCTCATATGTGGATCCTAGCCACAAATGATTGGAATTCTATGTGAGTAGGAATAAAACTCAGTAGCAGAAGCCAGTAAGGTAGAAAGGAAATATAAAGGGACTAGAAAGGGAGGGAGGGGGGAGTTAATAGGATGTTATTGTATATATGTAAGTAGAAGAACAGATTAATGGGGGTGAAAAGGCCTAAGTGAGGCCAAGGGAAGAGATTGAGTAAAGGAAAGATGGAGGGAGGGCTAATCAAAATCCAAGAGGATATAAATAAGTTACATGGAAACCTACTTTTCAGAAGGACAATGGAACACTCAGAAGCCATAGATTGTTACTAGAAAATTTTCAGTTCCAGGGATGGGATACCTTCCAGTGAGTTCTTGCCCCAGAAGGTCACAGATACCCCAAAACATTATAGGCCATTGCTGAGGCCATTGGTTTCCCACCAGGAATAGATGGTAAGACCCTATTGCTGAAGACTCCACATATTTGGGTTGCAAGGTCACTGAGAAATCCTGCTGAAGCTCAGCTGAAACCTCCTCCATGTGGAGCAGCTGACAGAAAGCTGGAAAAAGCTATGCTGCATTCCATTCAATGGGAGAGAGAGAAAACACCAGTGAAGATACTCAACAGTAGACACTGCAAGTTTTAAATTTGGCCAGCCAGGCCAAATGAGCCAGTGGGTGCACTAGTGGCATGTCTGTTATGGGGAAAACCAACCACTCTCTAATTGGACTGGAAGCCTGCTCCATGGGAGGAATACATCCCTGATACTGAAAACCTACAACAGGGGTAGTCATGAGCCCTAGGGTGTAACATCTGCTGGTGTCTGGCTAAATGTATATACTATGTTCACCAAACTACCCACTAAGCACTTCTCTTAATGTCCACACCCATATATTAATGCTATTCTCACTTTTGGTTAGAGAAGCTTCTCTTTTCAGATGGTGATGACCTTGGGATGATTCAGAAGACACCATGGTGCTGAGAAGAAGTGACAGAGGAGTGCTCAGCACTGAAACATCTCTAACCCATCTTCCAAGGCTCTGGATCCATTGTGGAAGTGGGGGCGGAAAGGATGTAAGAGGCAAAGGAAGGAAAGGATGTACAAGAGGCAAACAAATGGTAGGACTCCATGACCTACAGTGCCGTGCTCCTCCAGACCATCAAAATGGCCTGGATCTCCATGACCTCAAAACAGTGATTGAGAGGGGAGGGGACTACCCACACAAGACCATGGGACTGTAGCTGTTGTCAGGCCAGCCCAGGCCTCTGCCGAGTCAGGGGTGTGCACAGAAGCTGAGTGAAAGTGGAAGGCGAGCTGCCACAAAACTTGTTTATTGAGGAAGTGCAGGTGGGTTTTAAGGGGCCACTAATCCTGGTTTCTTCTGACAGCCTGTCTCTGGACAGGTCATCTCTTAGCAGGTGGTCTGGGGCTAGGCCACTTCCTGGCCTGTATTGTGGTCTGGCTAGGACCAGGCCCATTGGGATATTGTCTACAATTAAAGAAGTTGTCAATTAAAAAAAAAGTAAAAATTGCTTGGAGAGGAGAGTCTCTGGTGGGTTGGGCTGTCTGCAAGTTGCGCAGGGAGCTCTGGCGGTCAGCTTCCGTTAGTCATCGTACAAGCTCTGATGTCTTTTCAGTGCTGCAGCCACCTTGGAGTCATCTATGCTCCTGGAGGGAACCCTTCACCCCAGTCCTACAAGGAACCCTAATCAACTCTCTGGTTTGCTAATCTGGACTTGGGTGGAATGGTTTATTTGATCTTCTCTTTGGTACCTGTGGTGGTTTGAATGTGAATGTGTGTCCCCCATAGCCTCAGAGATGTTTGATGAAAGTTAAGCTTCCTTCTTAAGTCTCCAGCAGCCTGCTGGAGGAGCTGTCACTGGGGGAAGATCTTGTAGTCTAGTCCTAAGGTGTGTTTAGAGCCAGGTTTGAGCTCTGGCTGTTTGGTGGTGTCTCTCTGTTTGCATGTATGGACGCGAGCCAGCTTCTTTTCTGCCACTGATGGTGTTTCCCTGGATTCTGTAAACCTGAAATAAACCCTTTCCTCCCATAAGCTGCTTCTGGTCAGGTATTTGTCCCAGCAAGGAGAAAGTAACTGCAGCAGTATGGAGTGAACACATGTTTGTGTATGTCTCCTGAGGAAAATTCACACCACACAATTGGCGCCCACACAGAGACCAACAGAACCAAAGGTGTATTGGGGCTGAGTGATTGTATGGTCTCTGTAACAGGTGCTGAGACATGCAACTGGCTCTGATCCATATGAGGGTGGCATGTCTGTGAGGATGTTGTGCCTCCTTGCTGTAGTGGTGGCTGCATCTTGCTTTGCAATACATGTACCACTTTGTGCTTTGTGCTTCTGGCCTTAAGTGGGTACTGGGGAATTGAGGTCAGGTCTTCAGGCTTTGCAAGCAAGCACCTTAACTACTGAGCCATCTCTCCAGCTCATTAAAAAAATTTTTTTGGTTTTCTGTCTTTTATTTATTTATTTAGCTTTTTTAAAGATTTATTTTATTTATGTATTAGAGACAGAAAGAGAGAGAGTGAGAATGGGCTAGCCAAGGCTTCTAGCCACTGAAAATGAACACCAGATGCATGCGCCACCATGTGCATTTGGCTTACATGGGACCTGGAGAATTGAACCAGGGTCCTTTTGCTTTGCAGGCATGAGCCTTAACTGCTAAGCCATATCTCCTGCCCTCATTTTTTAAAATTAAAAATATTTATTTATTTATTTATTTATTTATTTATTTACAAGGAAGGAGAGAGCGAGAGAGAGAAGGAGAAGAAGGAGGGGAGGAGGAGAAGGAAGCGAAGAAGGAGAATAAGGAAAGAGAGGAAGGAAAAGAAGGGGAGATGGAGGAAGGAAGGGAGAGAGGCAGAGAGAAAATGAGCACACCAGGGCCTCTTGCTGCTGCAAATGAACTCCAGATGCATGTGCCACTTTATGTGGGGACTGGGGAATGGGACTCGAACTCCAGTATGGTAGGCTTTGGAAGCATGTGTCTTTAATGTCTGAGCCATCTCTCCAGGCCTCAACAGCACAGTTTTTAACCCAGATAGAAACATAACGTCCGTCCTTCTCCTCTCTTCCTTGCCTTATTTGGAGGCCTTGCCACTAGTGCTGGCCAATCAGGACTTCCTCCTCACATTCCTGATGTCCTCCTTGGAGAAGGATTTGTTATAGGATTCCCCTAACAATGTCCCTAGTTCTCAGGGGAGCTGCTGATGTCTGGACGGTCAGGCCACTAGTTCTTATTTTACATACGTCTATTCTCTAACCATACCTGCAAAATTAGGGGTAGACAATACGGCTTTCTTTCATGAGACTCTTGAGTGTGACATAGAAACAGGGGTAAAGGTTACTGGAGCCTCATCACACATTGGGACAGGCAGAATATTTATTTTTTCCCCTCTACCTGTTGTATGACAAGATGACACATCACTCGCATCGTTATTATGTTACATGGCATAGTTGCCTTGAAGTTTGGAGACTGTGAGCCTGGTGGAATCATGTAAGGTCTGAAAATTATCTGGAGAAGTCAAAGGAATTTGAGGCGCAAGTTGGGATTTGACACATTAGTGACTTGAAGATGGAAGGTCTGTGTGAGAAGCAGTTACACTATCCACTGGGAGCTGGCGGAGGGCCTGACAGCCAGGAAGGAAGCAAGCCCTCAGCCATATAGTTATAAGAAAATGTATTCCACCCACCATCTGGACGTCTCTGGAAGCAGATTCTTCCCCAGGTCTTAAACAAGAGCCCAGCATGGCCGACAACTGACTTTGGCCTTGGAAAAAATCTGGGTTGAGAACTCGGCTGAGCCATTCCTGATGGCTGAACTCTATAAATGTGAGTCCACAGACTCCTCAAGTTGCTTTTTAAACCACCGCGTTCATGATAAGTTATTACTGCAGGATATTAGTCACTTTTGTGTCATTGTGACCAAAATGCTTCACCGCTCCCCACCCCCCAAAAAGAAGGTGGCTCCTGACTTCAGAAGATTCTTCCCATCAAGGCTCAGCTTAGTTGACATCATGATGGAGAGAACGCAAAGACAGAGGCAGGAAGGGATAGGATAATAAAATCCCAAGGACTCACCCTTCGGTGACCTAGTTTCTGAAACTCTTCCCCACTTCCTAAATTTGCAGAATCTTCCAAACTAGCACCATCAGCTTGGGAATCAAGCATTCAAACCATGACCCTGTTGGGGACATTTCAGATTCAAAACATGACAGAGAGCAGGGCAACAGGAAAGCATCTGGTCAGGTCATGAATCCCTCAGCCGAGTGCCCCAGCATCACCTCCTTCTTTCCTTCCCAGTCTTCACGTGGCCCTGTAGCTATCCAAGCACCTTTCAATTAAGCTCCCTCTGTCTGTGTAAGCCAGTAGATTTGTTTTCTGTTGCTCATCACCCAAAAAAGCCTTATCGTAAGGCTGTGTGGACTTGGGGAGCTGGTCTGTTACAACATGAACCTTGGTGTGATTGTGGTACATGGAACTGTAGCTCCAGAAGACTTTTGAGGGATTAAATAAACTTTGGGAAGCCTGGGAATCTTAAGGGAATTAACAATTACTGGGGAAATGCCTACTGTTTTTGTTGACTGCTTAAAACTATGTTTCAAGACTATTTTTAGGGATGATGACCATATTAACTTTAGCCTACAGACACATACATGAGTAATCTATTTTGTTAAAGAATAGAAACTGCACTTGGTTGTTCTGTTGGATTAGTGTACAGACACACACTCTGAAGCTCTTGGGAAGCCGGGAGAATCATTGCTATTAGTAAAAAGCTAGGTGAGGCCAGAGCATGGCTTGATGCTTCAGGCATTTGTGGGCCTGAAGAGATCCCTCAGACAGTTGTTCCCACTTCCTTGTAGCTCCAGCTGGCTGCCACAGTGGAGCTCAGTGGAGTCCAGCAGGGACCCTGCCAACCTGGCCCCTGGCCAGGCAAAGGGAGGGAGCAGAATGACAGAGATGTCCAGGTGCAAGCAGCTGGCTTGATAGAGAAAGGATTGATTGACACAGAGGAAGAGGAGGGGCGAGCCACAACCACCATCCAGACCCTGGGAATCTGCCTGTGCCTGGACTCCCACTCTATGGCATCTGGAGGGTCTCTGTCCTAGGCTGGGGCTGGGAGTGAAATAGAAGCAGGGCCAGAATCAGCTGGGGGAAGATGCTCTCTTTACTACGTAGCCATGGCCGTAAATCCTTCTTCTTTTGTGTTTGTTTGGTAAAGGGAGGAAGACTGAGGTCTACAAACCTTCTCTCCCGAATTTTTATTGAATGCCGCAAAGTATTACGTGATAATACTCTTGGTGCAGAAAGCATAATAACCAGGTTGGTTACAGACAATGCAATATAGCCTTTCAGGTAGAGTCAGTAAGAAGAGGGAGACAGCAGGGCCAAGGACAGGAAGCAGTGACTGTTCAGGTCCTGGGCAGTCCCCAGAAGCAACTCCTAATAAAATAAAATAAAATAAAATAAAATAAAATAAAATAAAATAAAATAAAATAAAATAAAATAAAATAAAATAAAATAAGGACACTTAGGTTTGTGTGGGGTGTCTCTTTTGGGCACAAGACTAGAAATGACAGTTGACTTGGTGCCCACCAGTGCAGGGAAGTTGCAGGCTCACCCTGCCAGCCCCTGGGGGGGTGGGCAGCCAAGCTGAGGTGAGTCAGGCTGCCCACCTTAGATAGATTTGGATGGAAAACCAGCAAACTGATCCTACTTGCCTGTCATTCGACACTTGGCTTTTGATTATTTTTTCTTTCCCCTTCCCTCCTAACCAGTTTCTTTAGAGCTTAGAGTGTCCATTTATAGTATTTCTTCAGTGCGGGAAAGAAGTAATAAATTGGCTGGATTCCTCACTGAAAGCCAATCCTGGCTTTCATTGAGAGGGAAACCTCTTATCTCCCCTAAGGCTTTTCCCAAGAGAGCCCAGAGATTAGGCCTTTTGCCATTTTTTCAGATCTTTGCCCAGGCTTTAAAGCAACTAGATAACCATCTTTTAAGACAAAAGCTACTTTCTCTGATGGATAGACAGGGAATAAAATATTTGTTTTTTTTTTTTTTTTTTTTTTTGGCTTCTGTTTATCTACTTACAGTGTTTTAACAACTTATCTCCTCTAACATAGTTCTTTTGGCTGTAAAGTACTAATTCCAATGGCTTTCTTCATAGTTCCAGAGGAGATTTAATTAATGTTTATGAACCATATAAGCCAATTTCCCCTGAACCGCTCTCCATCTGCACATACACGCAAATGTAAGTCTTTGTTGGAGACTCTTGTACTCAGTCTGGCCTTAGCCCTGGCATGCTTTGTTCCTTAAAGGGAAAGAAAATTTTTTTTTTTCTTTTCATGGCTGACTTGGGTTGTCTTGCTCTACAGTGCCTTTAGCCTCCTAGCAGAGCTTCACTGTGCTGATCACAGACTCCCCTTAGCCATTTCCAAAGCTGAAGGGAACTTGTGATACCTGGCTCAGCCTGATCTCTCTGTGTGCGCTCAGATGATGTCTCTGGAGATGCTTTCCTCTGACCCATTGAGTCAACACTTTCATCAGCCCCCGGGGCTCTTCCAGGGAGCCAGCTCCTCTTTCCTGCTTGTGGAGAACAATGACAGCATGTATTTATTAGAGAGAGCAGAGATCCCATAGGGTTTAAAAACTGTGACTGTGAAATCTGCTTTTCCGGCGCACAGTGTTTTGGAAAGACTTTCAGTTATAAAGATTGCTCTATAGGAGGGGTGAGTAGAAAAGTCAGGGCTGGAGGCTCTCTGTTTTCTTGCTGAAGGGAGGAATGTGTGTAATTGCACACTCCCTGCACACTGGGAAGGGGCCTCCCTTCTTTCTGTGCTTCCACACCAGCTGCCAGGCAGTGGTGGATGGTGGGGAAGTGCATGGGAAGAGGGAAAGAGTAGTTCTACCCCCTCTCCCCCAACCCCCACCTGCACCACGCCTGCTCTGCTGCAGGTCCTCAAGACACATTTCCTGAATTAATTGGAGTTATGGCCAGCCTGTCCCGCCTGCTTCCCTTGTTGATGGAGCCAAGATTCCCAGTCTGAGAAGGAGGCTTATTTCTTCTTCTTTTATATTCTTTTTTTACTTTTTATGTTTATTATTATTAATAACAAGATGTTTCGTATGGATACATCATGTGTCAGTACCCTCCTTTCCCTTGTCCCTGCCCCCATTCTATTGGGGACGCTCCTCAGTGGTGTTGCAGGTATTTCCCATGGAGTTGTAGTTTATGCATTGTGGGAGCAGTAGTCTGTTATTTTTGGGGATGGGAATGCCTCTGGGCATGATGTCTTCACCTGTGGCTCTTACAATCTTTCTGTCCCCTCTTCCACAAAATTCCCTGAGCCATGGTGGGTGGGTTTCAAGTCTACTTCAGTGATGAGCTCTTAGGAGCCTCTGGGTCTCTGCTTTGGTAGGTGTTGAGTATCCTTAGTCTGTCTCCTATAACATGGCACTGCTTATCAGGAACAGCATGGAAGCAGAACTCTTGCTCATCTCCCCATTCCTCTGTGGATTCAGCATTGGCTTGGCTGATGTGTGAGGAGTTGTTTATCTCCTTCAGTCTTGATACCTTCTGAAAAAAAAGAACAGATTCTCCAACAGAGAGTGAAATCAGCATTGTTTAAATGGGATAAGCATTATTAATTGAGGGAGAATTTGATGTATGCAACCCCTCTTTTAGCCAAAGACTAGTGAGAGCTTGGCACTGGAGAATATAATCTTTGTCTCCATAGGATTCTGATCTGGTTCCCAATTCCAGTTATGGGTTCCTTTATACTGAGCAGATCTCTTAGCCCATCAGAAAGCTATTGGTTACCCACTGAGGCTGTGTGCCACTATTGCACTGGCGTGTACATGGTGTCAGGGTGTTTGCTTCTGAGTAGCTTAGACCTCTGGTTGCTCAGACATTTTTGGCCATTTTCCCTCAGTATCTCATGTAGCGCTTTCCAGCGCTAGACAGGCTAACTGTCTGGGGACTGGCTTTCTTCTGAATTCCAGCCAGGTCTCTCCATGTTCTGTGTCAGCAGCATATGGTGTCTTCAGCAATAGGGTCTTAGTTTCTGCCTCAGGCAGGTAATCAAGTGTTTTGACAGAAAGCTGTCTTGATTTGGGGACCTCCTAGGTCTCTCCGATCAACAGCTCAATGTGGATAGCAACCAATCTCTCGTCCTGGGAGTTACAGGTCAGAGACAGAAAAAAAAAATTCTTTCAAGTTTAGGCTTCATCCCATCCTCACCAGGTGCTCCCCCTTACTCCTTTTTGAGGGTTATATCTTTTAGGCTATCTCCAAGGATAAAGGTTTCTATGGGATCAGCTCATTTTGGATTTAATTTAGTATTTGTTTTTCCCCCGTCACTTTGCCCTCCCCAAGTCCTTCCATACCTATTGTCTGGTTAAGTTGCCTATCAGGTATGACAGCAATGAGCAGGTCCAGGTTAGGAACTGCAGTTAAGTGACACCATGCAGCATTTGTCTTTCTGTGATTGTGTGAATTCACTGAATATGATCTATTCCGAGTCTGTCCATTTTTCTACAAATTTCATTGTATTGTTTTTTCTTACTGCTGAGTAAGTGTAAATGTACTTCATTATCCATTCCTCCAATAGTGGGCATCTGGGTTGATTCCAGTTCTTAGCTATAATGAATTGAGCAGCTAAAAACATGGTTGAGCAAATGTCTCTGTATTGATGCGTGGAGCATTTAGGATAAATGCCCAGTAAGGGAATAACTGGGTCTGTTGGTAGCTCTATGTTCATCCTTTACAGGAATCTCCATATTGATTTCCATAGTTGTTGTACAAGTTTACATTCCCCCCAACAGTGGATGAGGGGTCCTCTTTCCCCACATCCTCGCCAACATTTGTCATTGTTAGATTTTTTTTAATGATTACCAACCTTACTGGAGTAAGACGGAATCTCATGGTTGTTTTTTTTAATTTGAGGTAGGGCCTCACTCTAGCCCAGGCTGACCTGGAATTCACTATGTAGTCTCAGGATGGCCTCGAACTCACGGCAACCCTCCTACCTCTGACTCTTAAGTGCTGGAATTAAAGGCGTGAGCTACCACGCCCGGCTCCTCATGGTTGTTTTAATTTTCATTTTCCTAATGGTAGGGATGTTAAACATTTTCTTAAGTGTGTATTAGCCATGTGTAATTCTTCAAGGAGGCTTATTTCTTGTCCTAACTACCTCGTGGAGTGGATGTGGGGATAACAGTGAGCAAGCCTGGACCCCAGAGCACACCACACCTCAAGGTGGCTCTCCACATACTCTTCAGGCCTGTCTTGTCACAAGTGTTTGCCTGCCATATGGGGAGCATGGTTGAGGAGGACAAGGGAGTATCACAGGTTAATCATTCTCTCCCTGTGCTGCCCACTGTGGTCTTTCTGCTTTCTCTGGCCTTGCCACCTTGATTCTCCACTGTAGGTCTATGTTTTGGTGATTGTAATAGTTTTGCTGGATTAAATTTGTTGTAATCTAGGAAATTTTCTGAAGGACTTTGTTTCATGAACGTGTTTTATTCTCACAAGAGAGCCTGGGCCCAGAGCAAATGCTACATGAGAGCATGTTTCTACTCTCCATAATTAGTTACCCACTTCCTCAGGCATCCTTCTCAGAGAGGATGTCTTTGTTTGGGTAAGAGGATGTCATTCACCACGCTTTTTTTTGTCCTGTTTTACTTTCTTTCATTGCACTTAACAGTGTACTACACTCATTACTTACGGGCTGAACCCCCATGCAAAGGCATGTTCTGTGAGTGCAGGCACTCTCTATCTCTTTTCGTTTCTTCCATGATCCCAATACCAAGTAGCAGCACTCAGTAAGCATCTATTGCCTATATAAACCATGCAAAATTGTTTTCCTTTCGAATTGACCAGTGTTGATTCCTGGCACATTTGTATTGATTTGAGAGTCAGTGGTGTGCAGTTCTTCCCAGCTCTGCGTTTACTGATGTTGTACTGGTAGTCTGAGACCAGCCATGAAGAGAGTGTTTACACCATGGAAATTTGTAAGCACGTAAAGCCGCTCCCGTTCTACCCATTGCTTAAGTTGGTTCTTTCACATTTACTAGCAGCAGCTGTTACTGAAGAACCAAATCAGCTATACCTCTGTCATAGTTGAGGGGACGGGTGTGATAGATTAAAGATGGCTGCACATGCCATCTCTTCTCATTGAGAGGCAAAGTCTGTTTTGGAATTCTGTTTTCCCCTTTTTCGACTAAGCAAAAGAAGATGATGGAAGTGACTGTTGCAGTCAGGTTCGCATTGCTGGCAGAAATCACCCAACTAAAAGCAGCTTGTGGGATAAAAGAGGTTTATTTTGGCTTACAACCTCAAGGGAAGCTCCATGATGGCAGGAAAAACAATGGCATGAGCAGAGGGTGGTCATCACCCTCTGGTCAACATAAGGTGGACAACAGTGACCGGAGAGTGTGCCAAACACTGGCAATGAGAAGCTGGCTATAATACCCATAAGCCCGCCCCCAATACTCTGCCTCCAGGAGGTGTTAATTCCCAAATTGCCATTAGCTGGGAACCTAGCCTTCAGAACACCCAAGTTTATGGGGGACACCTGAATCAAACCACCACAGTGACCTTGTGTCATTTACCTTTGAAAAGGCCCGGCAACTTTGATTCCCTTCTTCTTGCAGGTCACTGGTTACACCATAAGAGTGTAAGGAAGTAAGTCCTATGTTGAGTTTGTAAAGTCCTAATAAAAACGCATTATAGAGGTGGGGAAATAGAGACCTCACATAAAGATAACTTTCAAGGAGTTGTGCTGTGTGCAGGAGCAGTGAAGTGGAGTGCTATGGAGTCATAACTGGAGAAGGACTTAGTCAAAGGGAACAGCACATCTATAGACCACTGAGGAAGATTCATAATGGATGGGGATGGTTTGGGGGTCAAGGCTCTAAGCAGATGAGAAGTGATAGGGATGATGGCAATCAGTCTTAGATAAGAATAGGGACATTTCAGGTCTAGGGATGTGGATCACTCTGTAAAGTACTTGCCACCCAAGTGTGAGGACCTGAGTTCTGATCCCCAGCACCCACATAAAGGCCAGATGTGGCAACACACCTGTAATCCCAGCAGTGGGAAGATAGACACAGGAAAGTCCCAGGGTTCTTGCTGGCTAGCATCAAATCAGTGAGCTCCAGGGTCAGTGAGAAACCACACGTCTCAAAAAATAAACAAATAAAAATAAGGGTGGAGAGCAGTTTAAGAAGACATCCAGCGTCAACCTAAGAACTCACATGGACTCATGCACATGCATATGAACATACATGCACACACATAGAATTTGGACATTTCATTCATTATGCATTGGTAAAGGAATAATGCATAGCTACAAATGCATGCAGGCTGACAGATTTACTGGTGGAAAGATGACATGTTTCTCATCAAGGTGGGTCTGTTTGTCCATGACCTGTAAGATTAAATCATCAGGGCTGGAGAGATGGCTTAGTGGTTAAGGCATTTGCTTGCAAAGTCAAAGGATCCCGGTTCGACTCTCCAAGACCCACATAAGCCAGATGCACAAGGGGGCACATGCATCTGGAGTTTGTTTGCAGTGGCTGGAGGCCATGGCATGCCCATTCTCTCTTTCTCTCTGCTTTCTCTCTCAAAAATAAATAAATAAAATATATTTAAAATTTTTTAAAAAGATTAAATCATCAGAGAGTGGGGGATGAAGAGTGCGTTGGTGGTTTCAGGAAAGGACAAAATGTAAGAGAATTATTTTAGAAAATGAGAATGTCAGTTTCCTATTATCAATATCAATAAGGCCTGGGCCCACCTGAAATTTTTTCACAAATTAAAGACAGATCCGTTTCCATGAGAATTTGCTTTGTTTCTGTCTCCTGTTATATTCAGCCAGAAGTAGAGTATTTACCTGGGATTAGAGCTTTGCTAGACAATGAAATGAATGGGACAAACAACAAGGTGTGAGCCTGCCTAGAACTGTGGACTGTGAAACCACAGCGGGATAATGATAGACTGGGCAGGAGTGCAGGCAGAGAACTTGAGTGGACAAATGATGAGAACAGCGTACTGCAAGTCCCGATGGGGACTAAGGATTATTCAAGGGAGTGACCATGAGTAAATGACAAAGACAAGAAGTGACACTCAAAGGGTGGAAGATTGAAACCGAGATTTCAGAGGTGACACAGTCTCTGCACAGGTGCAGCTGTGGAGATGGGTGGCTAAGGTGGGGTGGAAGTGAGGAGATCAAAGAATTGCAAGGCGAGTGTGATGAGAGGCTGTTCTGGTGGGTGCTGCAGTTTCCAGGATGAAGGAAAGAATTAATGAGAGACAGGGAGATCAAAGCCAGGTACTGAAAACCCAGGAAAGGGAATAATTCACAAATCAGTTGATAGCATCGTGGGTAGGTCACAATGGTTTATAGTCTAATGACATGTTCTTTGAAAGAAGCTGGGATATATGCTTAAAATATTTTAATTTATTTGCAAGGAGAGGGAGAGAGAAAATGGGCATACCAGGGCCTCTTACCATTGCAAATGAATTCTAAATGCATGAACCACCTTGTGCATCTGGATTTATGTGGGTCCTGGGGAATAACAGAACCAGGGTCATTAGCCTTTGCAGGCAAGCGCCTTAACCGCTGAGCCATCTCCCCAGCCTCTGTGATATATTTTACAGATGAGATACAAAATATAATCTAGAGGCCGCATTGGAGACATACCAGCCGGAGGCTCTGTGCAGCAAGTGTGTGAAAGACACTAGTCTCCACTTGGGAGAGCTACAAAAGAAGCTTGGAGCTCATTCTGTGGTCCCAGCTTTGTCCTCTTAGAACCAAGATCTGTAACTTCTTAGCTGGGTTATAAAGCAAAGATAAAAAGCATGTAACTCACAATAAGGTAATTTCATTTTGACATGTAAAAAAATGTTGGATCATGACTACATTAAAAGGATTAGTAGGACTGGAGAGATGGCTTAGTGGTTAAGACACGTGCCTGTGAAGCCTAAGGACCCAGGTTAGATTCCCCAGTACCCATGTAAACCAGATACACAAGGTGGCACATTCATCTGGAGTTTGTTTATAGTGGCTAGAGGCTCTGGCACACTTATTCTTCTCTCATTCTCTATCTGCCTCTTTCTCTCTCTTTCATATAAATAAATAAATAAATAATATATTTTTTAAAGGATTAATAAAGTTGTTTTTTTTTTACAATTTCACCCGAGGACCTAAGTGTGAAAGCTCCATAGCAAACTAGTTTTTCCTTCTGGATAAGAGTTTACAAAATGGTGTATAACTCTTAGGATGTTCATGAAACAAAGACCAGCTCAATTTACAAGGAAGTTTTATTTTTGGAAAACTCAGTGTATTTTAAAACCGTGTGAAAATACTTGGGTTTATATGTAGAACAGAGTTAAATTCTAAGTTCTGACAATTATAAACAGCTTTCTACATCATCCGACTGTCTGGCAGGATCCAAGGCAATTCTTCACAGTGGGGACTGGGGACTGTTACTGCTCATTTCAGAAAATTCTATCTGCTGGCAGAAGCAGGGCCCAATCATTCTGACAACTAGAGTTTCAGATTTCCAAAATGCCTTCCAACCACCCACTGAATCAGACCAATGAGGCAGGACTCAGAGGTGACGTGGGAGATGCAGGGGAGCTTTACTGATGACACACACTGAGGGCTCCTGAGGCCACAATGGGAGCCTGAGGAGGCTGAGGCCTAGAGGGTTATGTGAGAGAAGGGCGGCTTCAGAGCCCTGGCCATGAGTCCAGCTGGCGCTTCAGGCTTCCTATGGTGGCAGTAGTCTAGGAAGAGAGCAGAGCAGCCTGGCAGGAAGGAGTCCCTCCAGAGCTCTCAGGAGGAAGGAAGCAGGTCTGAAGGCAGCTTCTTATGGGTCTTCCCCAAGGCAGTTTGCTGTGGAGAGAGGTCAGGTTGGGCTCAGCCTGGGGCTGGGCCTCCTCAAGGGAGCATTCGTTTCCACACAGCCCTCTTGGTTGTCAGTTTAATGACTGCATGCTATTCTGTAGTGAGGGTGACCATGAATTATTAAAGCATGACCCTGATGTTGGAAGTTTAGGTAGTTCCCTCATTTTCTATTTAGAATTCATTGCAGAGACTGTTTTCAAGTAACTGTCTTTGTTGCTTCCATTTAAATACCTCCTAGAGACAACCCTGTAGTCATTCCAGGGTCCACACACCTTTATAACTGCCTCCATGCTGTCATATGCTAGCTATCTCACAAGATGTTTTTAAAGCAATTGGCAATGCCAATCGGATTTGAGGGCATATTGGTTTCTATGCAATCTCATCCAAACTGAGTGTCATTTGAAGCTTTTTCTTCTTACATTGATCATTATACAATGCAATCTCTAGATTGCATTTAAGTTTTTTGGATTTTTTTTAAAATGTGTGTTTTTATTTTGGACTTCTTTCTCCACACTATAGCTCAGTTTTGTGCAGTTCCCTTTTAAAGTCTCTCTATATTGGGTTTTTTTTCTAAATTAAGGGAGCTTTTCATAATACACAAACACACACACATCTATTATTATTACTAATGTGAAACTCTACCTCCTGTACTCTCCTACCCTATCCATGCCAGCCAGTCTGTTTTCCTTTATGATGCTGCATTTGGTGAAAAGCTAGGCAGAATCAATTTATTATTAATGAGGTGTGCTACTAGGGAAGTTGTTCTCAGCTTTGGCCATGCACTGGAATCACCAGGAGAGCTTTAAAATCTACTAATGCCTGGGTTTTGCTTTGGATTTAATTGGCCTGGGCATTGGGGTTTTTAAGCACTCCCTGGGTAGTTTTAATGGTATAGCTAAGGTTGAGAACCAGAATCCTAAAATCTGTAAATTGATTGTTGGTTTACAGTTAAATGTGAGATGGTGGTGGTGGTGGTGGATTAAGGGTAACAATAGAACTTTAGGGAGTAGTGGTGGGACAAGTGGTTATTGAGGGTGGGAGTGGGGAAGAGAGTCCAGGCTTCCCGCTGGTGTCAGCAGTGCTCAGGCATTTCCCTTGGATCTAGTCAGCATCTCTGTTTTAGTTTTTGAGTTTTAAAAACTTAATCCAGGCCTGGGCAGATGGGTCTGTAGGTAAAAGCATTCATTGCACAAGCATGGCCCCCTGAGTTCCTGAGTTCCGATCCTGGGAACCCACCTAAATGCCACACTCAGTAAAGCACACATGTTATCCCAGCCCTCCTCCAGCAAGATGGGAGGCACAGATAGGAGAATTCTGGAAGCTCCTCATCCTGTCAGTGCTGAACAGTAAGAGACCCTACTTCCAACAAGGTGAAAGGTGAGGACCAATACTCAAAGTTCTTCTCTGACCTCCACACATGCTCTACATGTGCCCACACTCACACATGAACACACATATACACACAGAATGATAATTTAAAAAAAATCCCAAAACCAGTGTATTCATTACGTTTTTTTTTTTTTTTTTTTTTTTTTTTTTTTTTTTTTGAGGTAGGGTCTCACTCTGGCTCAGGCTGACCTGGAATTCACTATGTAGTCTCAGGATGGCCTCGAAGTCTCGGCGATCCTCCTACCTCTGCCTCCCGAGTGCTGGGATTAAAGGCGTGCGCCACCACGCCCGGTATTTTTATTTTTTTTGAAGTAGGGTCTCACTTTAGCCCAGGCTGACCTGGAATTCACTATGTAGTCTCAGGGTGGCCTTGAACTCACAGCAATCCTCCTACCTCTGCCTCTCAAGTGCTGGGATTAAAGGCGTGTGCCACCACACCAGCTCATTACCTTTTGTACTGCTGTGATTTTTTTTTGGCTCACTGTTTGAGAGTGCAATCTGTCATGTTGGGGAAGGCATGGTGGCAGGAGCATGAAGTGGCTGGTCATATTGCATCCACAGTCAGGAAGCAGAGAGAAAAGAGTGCTGGTAGCAGCTCAAATCTCCTTTTTATTCAGCCTAGGACATCAGCCCATGGAACGTCGCTGCTCACATTCAGGGCGGGTCTTCCCACTTCAATTAATCCAATCTAGAAACTTTCTCACAGACTTTGGAGAGGTTCATCTTCTAGATGATTCTAGATCCTGTCAAATTGATAAGATTAACCATCACACCAGCCTGTCTGCTTCTTCTAATTTTTCCACTATTTTATCCCTTCTTACCATGCCTTTTCCTGAAATACCTACTATAGACTGGGCACATCCAGTCTCACAACTTTGCCTGAATACCATGAAGCAGCCCATGACCTTTATGGTGACTTGAATATAAAGGCCCCACAGCCTCAGGTATATGTAATTAAGCTTCCTACCTAATCTCCAGCAGGCAGAGCCCTGGTGGAGGAAGTGGGTCACTAGGGGTGGATGTTGAATCCATCCCTAAGGTGTGCATTCAGAGTCAGCTTGTGCTTGCTGGTCCTGGCTATAGTCTCTCTGCTCTGGATGTATGATAAAGTGAACCAGCTTCCTCCACCATGATGGAACCTGTAACCTGTAAGTCTGAAATAAACCCTTTCCTCCCATAAGCTGCTTCTAACTGGGTGTTTGGGCCAGCAACAAGAAGGTAATTGCACAACCTTTTAAAAGAGAATTTGGGGCCCAGAGAAATGGCTTAGTGGTTAAGGCACTTGCCTGCAAAGCCAAAGGACCCAGGTTCAATTACCTAGGACTCATCTAGGTCAGATGCACAAGGGGACACATGCATCTGGAGTTCATTTGCAGTGGCTGGAGGCCCTAGCACATCCATTCTCTCTCTGTCTCTCTCCCTGCCTATTTCTCTCTCTCTCAAATAAATAAAGAAAAATAAAATATTTTTTAAAAGAGAGAGAATTTTGGGGAAAGGCAGGATTTAACACAGATTGGCAGAAGTCAATCTACGTGACCTGAATGACCCCAGTTCTTACTCTAATTGATATGATAAAGTTGCATTAATCTTAACACCTAGTTATGACTGACTTGCTGCATCCACACACTCATAAGGACCCCAGCCTCCCATCTAGGTTTCTTCTGGTTACATCTTGTCTGTCTGCCTACCTACCTATTATCTATCTAGCTACATACCGAACTTCCTATCTTAATTTTTTATTTTTTTAACATATTTGAGAGAGAGAGAGAGAGAAAATGGGCATGTCAGGGCCTCCAGCCACTGCAAATGAACTCCAGATGCATGTGCCACCATGTGCATCTGACATACATGGGTACTGGAGAATTGAACCAGGGTCCTTAGGCTTTGCAGGCAAGTGCCTTGACTGCTAACCCATCTCTCCAACCCCATATCTACATATCTGTCATCTAGCTAGCTACCTATTATCTGTCAAGCTACCAATCTATCAATCTAGCCACCTATCCATCATCTTTTTATCATCTATTATCTACAAATCTATCTACCTACCTAGCTAATCTACCTGACTATCTTACTATGTCCCCCAGGCTAGACTTGAATACACAATTCTCCTACCTCAACTTCTCAAGAGCTGTGATTATGGTCATGTGCCAGCATGGTGTCTTCCAGTCACTTTTCAGAGTCCTTGGGATGTTCTATGAGCTCGGGAGCAAATCCACTCACATTTGCTACATGAGCCTTTTGTTCTTTCTCTTTCTTCCTTCCTTCCTTCCTTCCTTCCTTCCTTCCTTCCTTCCTTCCTTCCTTTCTTTCCCTCTTTCTTTCTTTCTTTCATTCTTTAAGAGGCAGTTAATTTATTCAAGTTTTTTTTATTGACAACTTCTATTCTTGCAGACAATAAATGATAATTTCCTTCCCCTCCCTCCTTTCCCCTTGACAACTCCACTCTCCATCATATCCCCTTCCTCCCTCCATTAGTCTCTCTTTTAATTTGATGTCATCATCTTTTTCTCCTATCATGAGGGTCTTGTGAAGGTGTTGCTAGGCACTGCAAGGTCATGGATATCAAGGCCAATTTCTGTCTGGACAGTTGCATTGTAAGGAGTGGTACCCTTCCTTTAGCTCTTACATTCTTTCTGCCACCTCTTCTGCAATGGACCTTGAGCCTTGGAGGGTGTGATAGAGATGTTTCAGTGCTGGGCACTCCTCCATCCCTTCTTCTCACACTATGTTGCCTTTTGGGTCATTGCCATCTGAAAAGAGAAGCTTCTCTAATCAGAAGTGGGAGTAGCATTAATACATGAATATGAACATTAAGTGTCCTGTTTTCAGGGCAGTTTGGTGTTGAGCCTTCTTTCTGACATCAGCTTCTGCAACTCATTTGGAGATGAACCTGCCTCTGTTGGGAAGACCTCTGCTGCTCAGGGTGCTGCCTTGGCTCATCTGAGACCATACATGGAGAAGCATCCATCCCCATTCTGGAACAAAGTCCGAGTTGGGCTGTCTTGGGCATCTCATCACAGACTCTACTGTGTGAGCTCTGGGCTGAGAAGCAGGCAGGGCTTTAGAGGGGATGATGAGGAAACAGGGCCTGAATGGAACCTTAGCCAACAAAACGGATATAGGGGTGATGGGACTTTTTAGGGCCACCCTACTCTCTCACACTGTACACTGGGTTAAAATGGAGCAGGGGCACGTGCAGAGAGCACCTGGAAGACCCGCTGCGTGGGAAGGAAAGTGGTGGCAAAGGGAGCTGTTCTCCTCACTGGCTTCCTAGAAGTCTTAGACTGTCTCAGGAGACTGAGTTCCTTAGGAGCGGGAACTCTGGCCTTTTACTGTGTGTGTACAATGTCTAGTGCATTGTCAAAGTAGGTATACAAGAAATAATCATGGAACAAACCCATGAAGTCATAGTATTTATTTCCCAAGTCCCACTTCACTGCCTGTATGTTAGATTTTCTTACCACTTGAATTTCTACCCAAGCTTCTTTCCAGAGTTTTAAAAATAATTGAATTGTGCTCAAAAGCTGTGTCAGGGGAGATAAATCACAGTTCAACCATCTACACACTGAAGTGGTCATTCTCTGCTGGAATCAACAAGCAACGTTCTGTTTGCTGGTCTGTGGAACAGGGATAATACTGGCCATTTTCACACAGCGGCTTGAAAAATAAGAACCATTTGGAAATAAAATCAGAATTAACTGAAGCCCATATAATTTGTTACCCAGAATTAAGCAAACACAATTTGCTGTCTGCTTTCTTTTGACTTGGATGACAGACAAATGAGAAATAACGTTAGATGCATTTATGTATTAGATGTGCTTTGTTTAAAAATCATGAGAATAAACTCTGTAGCATAATCTGGAGTAAGGATTCAGAAATAGTTTCCATAGCTTTTAGTAACAGAAACACTGTAAGATTCTGAATCAGGTCAAATGTTATTTTGCATGTGTAATGTATAACTTAACACTTGAAATTTTAATAATAAAAATAAAATGACAATTTTTTTTGTTTATCCCCCAAAGTCACTAGGATTCTTTTATTTTTTCATTTATTTATTTATGATATATAGAGAGAAAGTGAGAATGGGCATGCCAGGGCCTCTAGCCACTGCTAACGAACTCCAGACACATGTACCACCATGTGTATCTGGCTTTCATGGGTTCTGGTGAATCGAACCTAGGTCCTTAAGCTTCACAGGGAAATTCTTAACCACTGAGCAATCTCTCTAGCCCTAGGATTCTTTATTTTCTGATATTTAAGTAAGACTTTTGTGAAAAAAAAAGTTCAAAAACAAGTGCTTACAAGCTATCAGTATTTCAGTCATATCTTCCAGTACTTGCCAAGACACTTCTATTACTGATATTATTAGGTATATTTTTAAAAACTTTTATCATTGGTAATAAATAACTTGGGGTATTTATACATCTAAACATTTTAAGCAAATACTTTTTAAAAATATTTTATTTTTATTAATTTATTTGAGAGAGAGAGAAAGAATGAGGTAGAGGAAGAGAGAGAGAAAGAATGGGCATGCTAGGGCCTCCAGTCACTACAAATGATGAACTCCAGATGCATGTGCCACCTTGTGCATCTGGCTTACGTGGGTCCTATGGAATCAAACCGAGGTCCTTTGGCTTTGCAAACAAGTGCCTTAACCACTAAGCCATTTCTCCAGCTTGCAAGTATTTTTTATTTTATTTTTTAATTTATATTTTGACGGGGTTATACATGTATATATAATGTACATGTAATGTACATTGATCACATTTATTCCCCATTACTCCATACCTACTCTTGTCTCCCCCTCCTCCCACTCCTGCTGAACACCTTCTTTCCTTCTACTTTGATTGTTTTTTGTTGTTGTTGTTTTGTTTTTGGTGGCTCACTGAGGGTTGTTAGCAGGAATATATATATATATATATATATATATATATATATATATATATCATATATATATATATGTATGTATGTATGTATATATATATATATATGTATGTATGTATATGTATATGTATGTTTATGGGCAGTTTTCCAGTGGCTACACCACTGAAGAAAATGTTTCCCCTTCCCCTAGCAACCATTAACTGCCAACTCAGGGAGGGGTTGGGCCCTATCCCCTATCCATGATGGGATGTTAACAGGCTCAGTCTTGCACAGATAACCACAGCTGCTATGAGTTCATGAGTGCAGTGGCCATGCCATGTCCCCCTTATCTTACATGACTCATACATTCTTTGAGCCTTGGGAGGGCAGCAATAGAGATGTCCCAATAATGGCTGAGCACTCAACTGTCCCTTATTCACAGCATTTTGACTAGTTATGAATCTCAGCAGTAATTGCTATCCACTGCACAAAAGAATCTTCTCTGACCAAAGTGGAGAGCAGCTCTAATGGATGGTGTGGTAGTTTGAATATATGTCCCCCAATATATTCAGTGTTTTATTAGTTATAGTTTGCATCTGTAATCACCTTGCTAGAGGCAATGTCACTGGGGGCCGGTCTTAAGGTGTGGTAGGTTTGAGATTTCATTGTAAAGATATGCAAAGTGTGCCTAATAGGAGTTCCTGAAGTGTGCTGTGGCTTTTGGGCTGTAGTTTTGCTCTGTGTGCTGTGTGCCTGGTTGGTTTTTTCTCTCTCTTGCCTGGTCCTGTGAAGAGCAGGCTGCTTCTCCTGCCTTTATGGAACTTCCCCTGGATCTGTAAGCTTCAATAAATAATATCCCTTCCTCCATAACTGTGCCTGGTCTAGAAGTTCATCTCAGTGAACCTGAAGCTGTCTGCTACAGATGGCCATAAGTTTGAATATTTAGAAGGCAGCTTAAGGGGCACAACATGTCCATTTAGCAACACAACTGTAGTAGCTTCTCTCCCAGGCCTCAATCATTGGCTTTTGGCCAGGTGTACCACACCAGGCAAAAATTTCCCCCCTGTGGAGCTGGCCTCAAATCCAAAGAGAAAGCAGGTGGTAACCTCAGAACATTTGCCACTATTGCATCAACGGGGCACGTGTTACCTGGAGGGTGGGTTTTGTAGCACACAGGGTCCGCTGCTGCGTAAGACAGTTGATGACTTTTCTCTTCCAGCAGCCTGCATAGCACCTTCTGGTACTATGAAAGCTAGCCAGTAGGGAGAAAGCTTCCATCTCAGTTCCAGCTTGACTTCCTGTGACTTGCAACCAAAATGTTACCCCACCTATGCAGGGTACCTCCTGGGCAAACTCTATTCTCAAAGAATGATATTTTAAATATTTTATGTATTTATGAGAGAGAGAGAGAAAGAGAATGCCAGATAGGATGAAAGAGAGAATGGGCACACCAGGGCCTCTAGCCACTGCGAACAAACTCCAGACACTTGTGACATTTTGTGCATCTAGCTTTATGTGGGTACTGAAGAAATGAATTTGGGTCCTTAGGCTGTACAGGCAAGCACCTTAACCACTGGACTATCTCTCCAGCCCAAGAATTATGTTTTTTAAAATATTTTATTTATTTATTTGAGAGAGAGAGAGAAAGAGGCAGATATTAAGACAGAATGAGCACACCAGGGCCTCTAGTCATTGCAAACGAACATCACATACATGTGCCACCTTGTGCATCCAGTTTTATGTAGGTATTGTGTAATTGAACCTGGTTCCTTAGGTTTCACAGGCAAGCACCTTAACTGCTAAGCCATTTCTCCAGCCTCCAAGAATTATGTTTCAGTTAGCTTACAAAGTAGTAGATTTCCATATGGCATTTTCACAATCCTTAGTTGTAGTTAACTCTCTCCTCCACCCCTTCCCATCCTCTATGTCTGCTTAAATCTTTCCTCCCTCATTATTCCCCCCTCTACTTTCATATTTCATGTGTTCTACTACCTCCTACTAATACCTCTCCACACTCCCATTGCCTCTTTCTAGCTTCCGGGCCTCTAAGACAGTCACTCCAAGCTAAATACACAAACCTAAAAACCTAAAAATTTGAAACAAAGATCCACATGTGAGAGAAAGTGCAATGTTTGACTTTCTGAGCCTGGGTTACCTCAGGTTATTATTGCTATTAGCAGTAGTGTTGTTGCATTATAGTAGTATTACAGTATCATACCTCAATATAATATTTTCCAGTTCCTCTGTTTTCCTGAAAATTTCACAATTTAATTTTTATTTACAGTGAAAAAAAATTCCATTTTGTATATGTGCCACGTCTTCATTAACCATTTATTTATCAGTTGATACATAGGCTGATCTGCTTCTTAGCTTTTTTTTTTTTTTTTGGTTTATCATGGTAGGGTCTCACTCTAGTCTGATCTGGAATGCACTCTGTAGTCTCAGGGTGGCCTTGAACTCACAGCGATCCTCCTACCTCTGCCTCCCGAGTGCTGGGGTTAAAAGCATGCACCATCATGCTCAGCTCTCTCTATAATTTTAAAGTTTTATTTATTTGTTTGAGAGAGAGAAAGAGGCACAGAGAGAGATAATGGTGTGCCAGGGCCTCCAGCCACTGCAAATGAACTCCACTTTACGCATCTAGTTATGTGGGTCCTGGAGAGTCAAACCAGGATCCTTTGGCTTTGTAGGCAAATGTCTTAACGGCTAAGCCATCTCTCCTGCCCTCTTAGCTATTTTTAAATGCAACGGCAATGAAGATGGATGTGCAAATATCTCGAGTAGGATATAGAGTCTTTGGATAGATATATGCCCAGGAGAGGTTTAGCTGGGTAATAGAGTAGTTCTCCACACTGATTTTCATGATGGCTGTATAGGCTGATGCTGCTACCAACAGTGAATGAGCATTTCCCTTTCCCCACACCCTCCCCAGCATCTGTTGTCACTGTTTTCATGATGACAGCCATCATGAAAACATGTGAGATGGAATCTGTGAGATGGAATCACAGAGTAGAACTGCCCTCATGGCTAAGGATGTTGAACACTTATAAAAATGTTTATTAGCCAGTTATATTTCTTATTTTGAGAACTTCCTATTCAGTTTCATAACTCATTCTTGCGTTGGGTTGTTTGTTTCCTTGATGTTTAGTTTCATGAGTTCTTTGTATATTATAGGTATTATTCCTCTGTCAGATGTATAACTAGCCAAGACTTAATTTTTAATTTTGAAATAGAATAGTTATAAGATTATCTGAGAAATTTCTGTAGTTACTGTGGAACTGTTTATTTATTTTTTAGATTTTTTAATTTAAATTAAATTACTATAGAGTTAGAGCTCTATTTCTTAAGAGTACAGTTGGCTAGTTGTTTTAATGCTCTCATTAAAAACAATGATAGGGACTGGAGGGATGGCTTAGAGGTCAAAGATACTTGCTTGCAAAGTCTGTTGGTCCAGGTTCAATTCCCCAGTACCCATATAAAACCAGATGCACAAAGTGACACATGCACCTGGAGTTCATTTGCAGTGGCAGGAGGCCCATCCTCCTTCTCTCTGTCTCTGTCTCTCTCTCTCTCCTTGCCAATAAGTAATAAATAAAATAAATTTTAAAATGATAAAATATTAATAATAATACAACATAGAAAAATATTTTTAAGAAGAAAAAAGGGTAAATAAATGCTGTAAAGAATTATCATGCCAGTCTTAGTAAAAGGAAAAATCTAAGAGAGAAACTGCTTTTTTTCCCTACAGACATTTGCTAAACTTCTGAACCCAGTAAACAACATTCAGAGCCTCGAGCCCAAATGGCATAGGATGTTTATTAGGAGACCCCACCCGTGAAACAGACTCTTAAGGGCTATCTTCAGGATAATGAGAAACTTGAAATAAATGCAGTGTTTGTACCACATCTCCAGTGGGAAACAAAAGAAATGATGGTCCCAGGGAGAGCTAGTGTCTGCAGAATTGGCCCTGACATACCTGAGCCACAAAATTCCTCCTTCTCAGTAAAAACTTCTTATCATTTGGAAGGTATATTGGTTACTTTATTCATCACTCTGCCCAAGAAGCTTACAGAAGGAAAGGTTTTATTTTGGCTTACAGATCAAAGGGTACAGTCCATCATGGTGGGGAAGGCATGTGGCCAGGAGACCTGGCATCCATAGTCAGGAAGCAGAGTATGAACAGGAAGTGAGGCCAGACTATAAAACCACAAGGCCCATGCCCAGGGACCCACTTCCTCCAGCAAGGCTCCACCTCCTAAAGGTTTCACAACCTTCTCAAACAGTGCCACCAACTGGGAACCAAGTGTTCAAACACATGAGCCTACTATCGGGGACATTTTGCACTCAAACCACAACATGTGTTTTAAAAACACGGTGATGTTTCAACTACTTACCTAGCATGCATGAAGCTCTAGGTTCAATTCTGGGCACTGAAAAAAAGATTCAATCCTCAGGGCTAGGGATGTAGCTTAGTGGAAACCTGTTTACCTAACATGTACAAGATCCTGGGTTTTATCCCAAGAACTGCAGTATCTAAAAATTGAAGCCCAAATTTTCATTCAGTCTATGACTGGTGGTGGCCTCAGGCAGCTGGGTGGATATAGCAGTAAATTTTATCTTGACTGAAAGCCCTTCGTAATAGTCCTCAAACAAGTTCCACAAATAAATTTCTGTGAAAAAGAATCAGCTTGTAACAAACAAAACAAAATTAAACAGTGCACATGAGGAGTCTATTCCATCATTCACAACAAACAAACAAAAAAAACACAAAAAGGAAATTCATTTACAAAGGTTTCAAGTAATGTATCATTGTTCATGAAATGTAAAACCTCCACAATTACTGTAATGATTAACACTGATTATCAACTTCACAGGATCTGGAATCACCCAGAAATCAAACCTCTGGGCATGTCTGTGAAGGAGTTTCTAGGCAAACACCTTAACTGCTGAGCCATCTCTCCAGCCCCTAGAAGGAGTCCTAATTTGAGTTAATTGAGTTGGAAGGACCTACCCATTTCAGGGGCTAGAGTCCCCAACTGGATAAAAAGGAGGAAGTGAGCTGAGCACCATCTCTCTGCTTCCTCACTAAGGACACAATGCAACCAGCTACCTCAGGCTCCTGCTTCCATGCACTCCCCACCATGGTATATTATCTCCTTAAACTGTGAGCCAAAACAAACCTTTCTCTCCTTAGGCTGCTTTTGTCAAATGTTTTGTTGCAGAACAAGAAAAATAACTAATTTACTTACTATGTTTAAAAAAGTAAACGACAGGGTTTACCATTCCAGAAGGCATCTTCAATTGCAAGCACCAAGTCCATGCCCATTCCTCCAAAACAAAGGTTCCAAAAGACCAAATTCTGCATGGTCAGGTTCATCTCACCCCACTTCCGGTACCAACTTCTGAAGAAGACAGCTTCAGGTTCACTGAGATGAACTTCCAGACCAGGCAAAGTTATGGAGGAAGGGATATTTATTGAAGCTTACAGATCCAGGGGAAGTTCCATAATGGCAGAAGAAGCTGGCCTGCCTTCATAGGACCAAAAAACAGAGCAAAGCCAAAGCCACACAGCACAGCACACCTCAGGAACTCCAGCTAGGCCCACTTTGCATATCTTTAGATTGAAATCTCAAACCCACCACCACACCTTAAGATCCGCCCAGTAACACTGCCTCCAGCCAGGTGGAAGCAGATACAAATTATAAACTAATAAAACACTAAATATATTGGGAACCATCTATTCAAACTACCACACTCCTCAAACTGTGAGCCAAACCAAACCTTTCTTTCCTTCAGCTGATTTTGTCAGATGAAAAGTAACTAATTTACTTACTATGTTTAAAAAAGTAAACCAACAGGGCTGGAGAGATGGCTTAGTAGTTAAGGTGCTTGCCTGCAAAACCAAAGGACTCAGATTCAATTCCCCAGTCCCCACATGCACAAAATGGTGCATGCATCTGGACTTCATTTGCAGTGGTTAGGGGCCCTGGTATACCCATTCTCTCCCTTCTTTCCTCTCTCATAAATAAATAAAATATTTTTTAAAACTATTTAAGCCCCAACTCCCAGATCCCCTGCCCTGGAGGTTGTGCTCATAGAAAGGTAGTGAGACCTGAGGAGATAAATCACCCCTCATATGTCAGTGAAGGCCCAGGTGAAACTACAGAGGAAGTGGGGAGATGAGCAAGGAGATGAGCAAGGCTTCCATGGTGAGCCTGACAATCAGCAGCAAGGTGAAGGAGACAAATGCTGAGGATACTCAACACCTACCAGAGCAGAGATCCAGAGGTCCCTAAGAGCTCATCACCGAAGTAGACTTAAAACTCACCCACAAAGGCTCAGGGATTTCTGAGGAAAGGGGGATGGGAAGATTGTAAGAGCCACAGGTTGGGATGTCATGCCCAGAGATATTGCCTCCCTGCAATAACTGACTGCTGATCTCACAGTGCATAACCCACAACCCCATGGGGGAATTCCAGCAACCCCAATGAGGAGGGACCCCTGTGGAATGGAGGCAGGGAGAAGGGAAAAGATGGTACCAACACATAATGTATCTATACAAAATATGTTCTTAATAAAAAATAAAGTAAAATAAAGTATTTTTTTAAAAAAGTAAACCAGGTGTGGTGGTGCACTCCTTTAATCCCAGCACTCAAGAGGCAGAGGTAGGAGGATTGCCGTGAGTTCACCGCCACCCTGAAATTACATAGTGAATTCCAGGTCAGCCTGGGTTAGAGTGAAACCCTACCTCAAAAAATAAAAAAATAAATAAATAAATAAAAAGTGAAAGACAAACTTGAAAATATTGACATAGAACAAGAAAATTTAAAGAATAGCCAGAAAATTTGAGAATGATTTAAGCAGAACTTCTATAAAACATATAGAAATTAAAAGCCATTATAGGAGTGGAAAAAAGCTCTCTCTGGATTTATGAATGGGAGGCAGCTTCTTCCTCCATTATGGAACTTCTCCTGGATCTGTAAGCCTAAAATAAGCCCATTCCTCCCACTAAAACTGTGTTTTGTTGATCATCGCAGCAACTGTTGGAACTGGCTACAACACCATACATTTTATTTATCTGTATCTTTATTTATTTATTTTTATTTTAGAGAGAGAGAAATAGAGGGAGAGAGAGAAAATGGACCCATCAGGTTCTCAGCCACTACAATCAAACTCCAGGCATGTGTGACCTTGCACTTGCCTGACCTTTGTGCTTTTGGCTTACATGGGATCTGGAGATTCAATCATGGGTCCTCAGGCTTCGCAAGCAAGTGCCTTAACCGCTGAGCCATCTCTCCAGCCCTTTGTCTGTATCTTAGTAGGCTGATGTCAGGTGCAATACAGGGATATTAGCTGTTTAGCCTAGTAGGTACTTAAAGACATACCTGTGGCATGAAAGGAAAAAACAAACAAGAAAGAACAGTAAGGAAGCTTTTTAACTAAAAATAGGGTAACTCTAAGTAAATTCCTTTAAAAAGGATATTTCTAGAAGAGAATAGAGAAAACATGATAAACATAAAATTATAGATATGTAGTCTTGGAATTGCCTCCTGGGAGATGTGGACTCAAACTTGGCAAATAACATACATTATGAGAGGGAAAATGTACTGACATTAGAAAGACAAAACAACATGGTAATTTAAAAAATGCATCTTATGTCAGGCGTGGTGGCACATGCCTTTAATCCCAACACTTGGGAGGCAGAGGTAGGAGGATGACCATGAGTTCAAGGCAACCCTGAGATTACATCATGAATTCCAGGTCAGCCTGAGGTAGAGTGAGACTCTACCTCAAAAAATAAAATTAAAAAAATGTATCGTGAATGTGAGAAAAATCACAATGAATAATGGTGAGAATGGACTATATAGCATAATATAAAAGAACTTGCTGTCTTTAAAAGTGTGATGGCATGGTACCTTTTAGAAGATGCCAGGTGGAAAGTGGCCACCATTCCAAAGACAAAAGATCACTGTGTATGCCCAACCACCACAGATCCAGACAAGAGCCAGAAATGGGTGAGAGACTATGGAAAACACAATGCTTACTTAGTGCCCACAGATTTCTCATTAGTTACAGACAGTAAGACAATGGCAAGATCTAGAGCATGCCACCTTAATCATAGGATCAATTTAAACAACATCAATAACAGCACAATGAGCATCATGTGTCCGTGATGTGATGTGATGGGGCCTCCTATAAACATGAAATTGCTGATATTTGACCGGGTTTGGTCCAAAAGATTAACTATGTGCAATATGCTGTAATAATATTTCTGTTGTTTAACATGAAAGCAACCATGTAAAAATAGCCAGTTAAGTGCAAACCACTGACTTGGGGTTTTAAATAAATGTCGCTGATATTAGGGAAATTGAAGAAGGTGGAGGGGAAAAGGAAGAGGAGAAGGAGTAGCAGCAGTGTCATTTAGATTAAAGGAGTTTAAAAGGACATGTTAAATACAATGATCACTCCTGGTGAAGATTCTGGATGGTCAGGCAGAGCTCAGATGTAATGAACACCATTGAATGTATTTATTATATGTTAGATTGTGGAGTATGAAATATTTTGCATTTTTAAAACTTTTTATTTTTATTTTTAATTTATTTATTACAAAAAGAAAGGGGGGAGAGAATGGGTACACCAGGGCCTCTAGCCACTGCAAAAGAAGTCTAGAAGCATGCACTGCCATGTGCATCTGGCTTATGTACGTGGGTACTGGGGAATCAAACCTGGGTCCTTAGGCTTTGCAGGCAAGTTCCTTAACTGCTAAGCCATCTCTTCAGCCCCAAGTATGAAAATTTTAAAAACTATCTTTTTATTTATTGGAGAGAAATAGGCAGAGAGAGAAAGGGGAGAGAGGAAGAGAAAGGGCACACCAGGACCTCTAGCCACTGCAAAAGAATTCCAAATGCATGTGGCACCTCATATATCTGGATTTATGTGGTTACTGGGGAAAGCAAGCACCTAACTGCTGAGCCATCTCTCTAGCCCTTGAATATGAAAATTTATAAGTATGAGAAATTATATTGGTTATGAAAGATCATGTCTTTATTTTTGGAAAATATATGTGAAATATGTAGGATGAGAGATTAAAATGTCTGCAAATAGCTTTAAAGGTTCAAAGGTTTGGCAAAGAAGTATGTGTGTTTTACACACAGAAGCACAACTGTGGCAAAAATAACAAACAGTCTAGCTAGGTAAAGGGTATGTGATCATTCATTTCACTCTTCTTGTGACCTTTCTGTAAGTTTGACATCTTTCAAAATGAAGCATTGGAAGTAGGTAGGAAGGGAGGAAGAACCATCATTATTTTCATTCAGAGAATGAATGCTGGGTGCTTTCCTGAATGGAATCTTTTGGTTCTACAACCAGCTGTGTAGTGACTGAGATAATTAATAATAATAATAATAATAAAGGACCCAGTTGAAATAGAGATTATTCCAATACCTGAAGGAAAATGATGAGCTTCCATTAGATTGCTACAGAGCCACGGTGGGCGTGCCCAGCATCACTGCACTGGTGAACAGAGCCAAGCTTTGCCCAATGCAGCTGTTCCCTGGCACCTGAAAGCAGAGGAATCCGTATCTTCATCTGAGCATTGGTACAAAGCTCCCTCAGGATTCAGAGGCGTTTAAAATACTGAATTTTCCTAGGAGCTATTGAGAAATTAAGATTCAGTAGAATGGAGATAAGATTTTTAAAAGTTTCCTAGCTAAAAATAGAAACAGCTAGTTCAATCTTCAATATTTGCAGTGTCAGAGTCGGGCTTTGCTTGGAAGGACGAGGCCCAGGGCCTTGGTTCTGCTATCCTCTGCTTAGGTCCAGCAGGCAGGGGTGGGGACGAGGCATTGAAAAGGCCTTCTCTCCTGCACTCCTCCTAACCTCGTCTTTTCTTAGGCTCCTCATTGCTATTGGAGCGCTCTGCTCATCACTTCTCACGCCAGGCTTCCTGCCAAGATTGCCTTTGTTTTTCCCTGGCTTTCAGTCAAGTTTTCGGCTCTTTGCGGGACTCTCTTGTCGTCTGTTCACCCATCCCTCACTCTTTTCCTTCTGTCTTGTCAGCCTTCCTTTTGTCCTTCTGCTTTCCAGTTTGCCCTCCCAGCCAGCCTGTCTGCACTATTTCTCCCGTTCTTGCTCTTCTCGTTCTCTTTCTTGGGGACATTGAAATAGATTGGATGAAGGGGAAAATCAGCCTCGGTTACACAGACAGATGCAGACTCTCAGGGTGGAAAAGGAGAGCTGTTAACATACAGATGGCGTCTCCCTAGTTTTACTTTCTGGGTTCGTCTTAAACCACAGGCTGTAAGTTGCAACAAACACACGTGGGCTGAAAACCAGCATTACCACTCCCACTGTGAAGATGAGCAATGTTGGGGTTTACATCTGAAACATCCTCCAAGGCTTGGGAGACTTTGTTACCCAGTGTTGCAATGCTCAGACAGGGCTTCTGGGATTCTGGATTCTGATTGGATGGTGAAGGCTTTTACTTCATCAGTGGGTCAGTCCATCCATGGGTTCAGAATCTGAAGAGCTGTTGGGAAGTGATAAGGAATGGGTGCATGGGAGTGTGATTCCTGGCTCCTTTCTTCCCCTTCACCCACTCTCTGCCTCCTGTCCCCTGTGAGGTGAGCCACTTTGCTCCCTGCTATGGTATTCTGCCTTACCACTGGCCCAGAACAATGGAGCCGGATGACAATGGACTGAAACAATGAACCCAAAGAAATCTTGCCTCATTTAAGATGATTTTTCTTTAGCATTAAAAAAATTATTTATTTGCAAGGAGAGAGAGAGAGGGAGTGAGAGAGGAAGGAGAGATAATGGGTTGCCAGGGCCTCTAGCCACTACAAATGATCTCCAGATGCATGCGCCAGTTTGTGCATCTGGCTTTAGGTGAGTACTGGGGGGTTGAACCTGGCGGCTATACTTTGCAAAAGCACATTAACTGCTGAGCCACCTCTCTGCCCCCCCATTCTTTAGCATTTTTAAAAAAATATTTTTATTTATTTATTTGACAGAAAAAAAGAGGGAGTGAGAGTGAGAATGGGCATGCCAGGGCCTCTAGCCACTGCAAACAAACTCCAGATGCGTGCACCCCCTTGTGCATCTGGCTAACGTGGGTTCTGGGGAATCAAACCTGGGTCCTTTAGCTTTGCGGGCAAACGCCTTAATGGCTAAGCCACCCCTCCAGCCCGTCTTTAGCATTTTTTGACAGTGATGGAAAGCTAGTAGCCCAGTGAGTTACCCCACCTCTCCCCATAGGAGTTTCTGGTTTTCGTGTGATAAATGGATATATTGATGGTGCCTTCCTCTGCTGCTCTGAAGGTAAATAAGACAATACACTTCAAGCACATGGAGGAGGACACCTGTTACTCAGTCTGCCATGAGGCCTCACCATCCTGGGTCTCTTTAAGCCTTTATTGACCACCCCTGTCAGACACCAAGTGATTTCCTCCCCAACACATTTTGTGACAGAATTTTATAACATGTTTTGGGGTTGCTTTTTATTATCTTTCTGTATGATTCATTTTTTAAATTTATTTAATTTATTTATATATATTTTAGAGAGAGAGAAAGAAAAAAAGAGAGAGAGAGAGAGAGAGAATGGGCGCATCAGGGCCTGTAGCCACTGCAAATCAACTTCAGATGCATGCACCACCTGTGCATCTGGCTTACATGAGTACTGGGGAATTGAACCTGGGTCCTTAGGCTTCACAGGCAAATGCCTTAACTGCTAAGCCATGTAGCCAGCCCTCATTCATTTTTTATTCCCCCTCCCATTGTTCTCTTTCCCTTCTCATTTTTATATTTCATGTATGTGTCACTTCTTGTTGCTATCACCAAGTAGCAGACAAGAAGCAACTTAAAGCAGGAAGGGTTTTTGTTGTGCTACAGTTCCAAGGGATTCAGACCTTCAAGGTGGGAAGGTAGGGCACAGGAGAATGAGGTGACTAGTCACATTGTATCTGTAGTCAGGAAACAGAAAGGACAGGAAGTAGAGAGTGGCCAGGAAGTGGAACCAGGCCTGAAAAGCCTCAAGACTAGCTCTTAGTGACTCAGTTCCTCCAGCTAAGCCCCACCTCAAGGCCTGTCCCTCGTGTTCAAACACATGCGCTAGTGGGGAACGTTTCACACTCAAACCACAATATAACTTCTCTTTCCTACTGTCTTATTTTCATTTTCATCTTCTACTCTCCCACAAACTTAAAAGAAAACCTCTAACTTAGCAAGTTAATATTAATTATTTGAAAGGAAAGTTGAGAATAAGATTTTACTGATTTTCTCAGCTGCCAGGGAAAAAAATGAATAGCGATGCCCCTGAGATAAAGCAAAATAAAGACTGTAAGACTGTAGTTCTTTTCTTGAACATTAAACTCTTTTTTTTAATTTTTATTTTTTATTAATTTGAGAGAGAGATACAGAAATAGGCAGGTAGAGAGAAAGAGAGAGAATGGGCACGCCAGGGCCTCTAGCCACTGCAAATGAACTCCAGATGCATGTGCCCCCTTATGCATCTGGTTTACGTGGGTCCTGGAGAATCGAGCCTCGAACCGGGATCCTTAGGCTTCACAGGCAAGCGTTTAACCACTAAGCCATCTCTCCAGCCCTAGACTCTTTTTTTAATTTACTTTTTTTGTACATTGTGTGTGTGTGTGTGTGAGAGAGAGAGAGAGAGAGAGAGAGTGTTGGGATCACAGATGCATGAGCCACTGCGCATCTGGCTTTATGTGGTTGCTGGGGAATTGAACCCAGGCCAGCAGGCTTTGCAGGCAAGTGCCTTTAACCACTGAACCATCTCCCCAGCCTTTCTTAATGATGTCCTGCACGATGATGTGTCAACTTTCAGAGTGGCTGTGATAATCAGTTTCAGGGAGCTGCTCCTATAATGTCCTTCCATCAAGGCTGATAACACGCAGCCAAAGTACAGTCTTAAACACGTCTTTACAAGAAGCTACAATAGCATGCTTTCTGTATACAATCCTCCAAGGTCTGGCGTGCTGCAAGGACAGACTTTGGAATACAGTGCACCCAGGGGAAAAAAGATCCATGTCCTCTATGCCATGCTCTATAGATATTCTCTTTGGAGAGCTGCAGGAAAGAAGAGTTCAAGGCCAGCCCCTGAGTGTGAATCCTCTCTCAAAGTTGAGAATAAGAAGAGGTGATTTTCAGCTGCCAGGAAGATGAAAAGCTCTTTCAACTAAAATTATCATTCAAAAACACACCTGGCTGAACACACCAGACTGTAGTTCTCTGCAGGCACAGAATTAAACTCTTTTTTTAATTTTTGTTTGTTTGGCATTGAGAGAGACTTTGTGGTCCATTATTGATGGACTGATGAAAAAAGAGAGAATTCCGCCAGGGAAAAAGCCACACAAACATATATTCTAGGAAGAAAATACCAAAATGTTGACAGAAGAAATTCTGGGAAAGTGGGATCCTTAGGCTTCACAGGCAAGCGTTTAACCACTAAGCCATCTCTCCAGCCCTAGACTCTTTTTTTAATTTACTTTTTTTGTACATTGTGTGTGTGTGTGTGTGAGAGAGAGAGAGAGAGAGAGAGAGTGTTGGGATCACAGATGCATGAGCCACTGCGCATCTGGCTTTATGTGGTTGCTGGGGAATTGAACCCAGGCCAGCAGGCTTTGCAGGCAAGTGCCTTTAACCACTGAACCATCTCCCCAGCCTTTCTTAATGATGTCCTGCACGATGATGTGTCAACTTTCAGAGTGGCTGTGATAATCAGTTTCAGGGAGCTGCTCCTATAATGTCCTTCCATCAAGGCTGATAACACGCAGCCAAAGTACAGTCTTGTAAACACGTCTTTACAAGAAGCTACAATAGCATGCTTTCTGTATACAATCCTCCAAGGTCTGGCGTGCTGCAAGGACAGACTTTGGAATACAGTGCACCCAGGGGAAAAAAAGATCCATGTCCTCTATGCCATGCTCTATAGATATTCTCTTTGGAGAGCTGCAGGAAAGAAGAGTTCAAGGCCAGCCCCTGAGTGTGAATCCTCTCTCACTGGGGAAGCACGAAGAGGTGTGATTGAAGTCAGGGCCAGGAAGATGAAAGCTCTTTCAACTAAAATTATCATTCAAGCCGACACACCTGGCTGAACACACCACCCCACTTCTGCAGGCACAGAATGGACAGGCTCTCCACAGCATGCTCGGAAGATCTGTCTGTTCTGGCATTGGATGGTACTTTGTGGTCCATTATTGATGGACTGATGAAAAAAATTGGGTTCCATTTTGGGGAAAAAGCCCACAAACATATATTCTAGGAAGAAAATACCAAAATGTTGACAGAAGAAATTTCTGGGAAAGTGGGATTTGGGGCAATGCTTCTTTTTTATGTTTACAATATTCTTTTTTTTTTTTTTTTTTTAATTTTTTATGTTTTGAGGCAAGCCCAACAGATTGGCTTTTTTATGAGAGAGAGAGAAAAAGAGAGAGAGAGAGAGAGAGAGAGAATTGGCGCACCAGTGCCTCCAGACACTGCAATCAAACTCCAGATGCTTGTGCCACCTTGTGCACATGTGCAACCTTGCACTTGCATCACCTTTGTGCATCTGGCTTACATGGGATCTGGAGAGTCAAACATGGGTCCTTAGGCTTCACAGGCAAGCACCTTAACCACTAAACCATGTCTCCAGCCCTTCAATATTCTTTATGATGGACAGATGTTATGTTTGTCATAAGAAAAAGTAAACCAATCAACATTATTTCAAGAGAAAACTCGATCCCTTGAGGTACTTTGATGTATGTGTGAACAAGTCAATATGCCCCATGGAGTTCTACAGCACTGGTTCTCGGCTCTGGCTGTATTTGAGGATGCTTTAGGAACCTTTAAATTTAGAAGTATCCTGGTTTAGAATCTCTAAGACTAGGATTCAAGCATTAACATTAAAAGAAAAAAAAGGTCTTGTGTGTAGTTATAATGTGCATCGACTCCCAGCTGGGATCCTTCAACCCCAGACAATGCTAGGAGCAGGCACTCTTTTCAAGTGGCATATAGGACTCTCTGTAATCTGATGATTTTCCCCCCCTGCCCCCAAACTTCAGTTCATCCAATAGCTTTCAAAACCATGCCAGAAACACAGGGGGTTATCCATCTGACACACTGTAGGACTGGAGGAATCCGTGCGTCAGGGTTTGGAACGTTTGTCTGGTCCTGCTCTGCTCAGCCCTTGCTTCTCTCATGTCTCCCCTCAGACTTCCTCCTGGTTTGCTTTGCTCCAAAGGCCAGGGATACTTCTGCCACAGGACATTTACACTTCTGTCCCCTTTTACTAGGGTGCTCCCTGCCTATATTACTGAAGTTCCCTGCTTTACTGCCTTCAGTACTTTGAACAATGGCCATCTTCTTGTGAGGCTTCTAACCCTGTCACTCCGGGCCTCACACCCCAGGCATTTTCTGCTGCCTTTCCTGTCATGTTCTGTTCTGCATCACCAATCTCCTTCTGACATAATTTATCTCAATGTATTTTATTGTCTATTTTTCATTGGCATATAATAACCATGGAGACAGGGATTTTTTTTTTTTTTTTTTTTTGCTTTGTGGGGGGTTTGTTTTGTTTTGTTTTCGTTTTTCAAAGTAGGGTCTCACTCTAGTCCAGGCTGACCTGGAATTCAGTATATAGTCTCAGGGTGGCCTCGAACTCACAGTGATCTTCCTACCTCTGCCTCCCAAGTGCTAGGATTAAAGGTGTGCGCCAGCACACCCACTTGTATTTTTAAAAATATTTTATTTATTTATTTAAGAGAGAGAGAAAGAAAGAGGCAGATAGAGAGAAAGAGAGAATGGGCATGCCAGGGCCTCCAGCCACTGCAAACAAACTCCAGACACATGTGCCCCCTTGTACATCTGGCTTACGTGGATCCTGGGGAATTGAGCCAGGGTTCTTAGGCTTCATAGGCAAACACCTTCACTGCTAAGCCATTTCCCCAGCCCCCAATTGTATTTTTTTTTTAAAAGAGAGAAAGAAAAACTGAGAGAGAGAGCAAGAGAGAGATTGAGAATTGGCGCACCAGGACCTCTAGCCACTGCAATTGAACGCCAGATGTTTGGACCACCTTGTGCACACATGCAACCTTGTGTGCTTGCACTACCTGTGCATCTGGCTTACACAGGGTCTGGAGAGTCAAACATGGGTCCTTAGGCTTTGCAGGAAAGTGCTTTAACCACTAAGCCATCTCTCCAGCCAGAGGCAGGGATTTTTATCTGTTATGTCTTCTGTTCTATCACCAGTACTTTAAACAGCGTTTGTTAAAATAAACAAACTAAGAAAAAGAAAACATGCATTCTGCATCCTAATGAGCTATGATATAGTCTAATTTCCCTAAGTGATTAGAGTCATGATGGTGCATGCCTGCAGTCCCAGCACCCATATAGGAAGAAGAGGCAAGAGGATTGCTGCAGGTTTGAAGCTAGCCTGTGTTACATAGTAAGTTCCAGGCCAGCTTGAACCACAAAGCAACACTCTGTCTCAAAAAACAACCGTAGCATTAACAAAAACCTGGAAATTTGTTTAAGATAAATGTGTTTTTCTTCTACTTTGTTCCACAGCACCCCTTTTCCCCCATGTTCACATACATACTTGTAATCACATTGACTTACTTACCTAATTATTATTGGATTTCCCAAAATTTCCCCCCAGGCTAAGCAGCAAAAGATAAAGTTGGGTGAGGAAATGTGACTCAGGACCCTAGGTTTGGTCTTTACCACCAAACACCAGACTTTCAGGAAGAAAAGTGAAAATTTTCCAAACCACTGCATAAGTAAAATGAATGTACTTCCCAGTGTCTCCCGCAGAATCTCCACATCTGCAGCCCTGTGTCTGGTGGTCTGTGGTGGATGAGGAGGAGCTGGGATGCAACTTCCTGACAGCTATGGGCAGGTTTCTTCTGGGGGTGGGGGGAGGGATGGGTCAGACAGAACCCTTCTGGCCTAGAGAACTTGACCAGAGCCTTACAAAAACAACCATGTGTTGACTTGATGTGGATGCATGTCTTCTTGCAGACTGAGTTCTGGGGGGCTGGCGTGCCAGTCACCACACTTACGCGATCTTTTAAAAGCAGCACAGCCTTCTCAGTAGGGTGGCCTGAGGCCCCGAGGATGGTCTGGACTCCGGAAGTGAGTCTGAAGCAAGTCTGAGTTGTGCAAGTGTGGAATTCTTGCTGGGCTTCAGTTTCCTTACCTGTGGAATTAGATGCCCGTACTGGGCAGGCAGAAGTGTTAGGATTAGCATTTTTGAAACGCTAAATGCTTCTTTTCTTTAGTCCCAGCAACAAATGTTGCGTGTGACTTTCTGCTGGCCTTTGAAGAACGTTGGCATGATAATTGTAGGAAAGACCTTCTGCCTCACACTCATCTCCCGCCCCTCCTGAAAGGCCACCATAGAACTGGTGGAAACACTTAAAATTTTCACCTCACCTTATTAGTCACAGTGGAGGTGAGAAACATAAATATACGTGTGGGAAGCGTAGTTCTTTGTGGTAATCATTCTTGGGTTTTACATGCTACAGGCATAAGTCCATTTGTGTATATGCAGGTGTGTATGTGTGTGCATGTGAGGGTGTGGAGAAAGGAGGGAATGAAATATTTAGTTTTTTAAAATATTTTATTTATTTATTTGAGAAAGAGGGAGAAAGAGGCAGACACACAGAGAGAAAGAGAGAGAGAATGGTGAACTCAGGGCCTCCTGCCACTGCAGACAAACTCCAGACATATGTACCACTTTGCATCTGGCTTCACATGAGTATTGGAGAATTGAACCCAGGCCTTTACCGCTGAGCCATCTCTCCAGCCCCAAAATATTTAGTCTTGAAGATATTATAATTACGTTTTTCAAAGCTTGTTTCTTGGGGTACCATGGAACAATGTGGTTAGGTTATCCAAGGAATAAAATCACGGCTGGGGTTGTCTTCTGGGTTCTCCTCCAAACCACTGTCCGTGGACCCAAGGGAAAGAATCCCAGCTTATTCACCAGCGCTGTTGTCTTTCCACAGGATATTCATTGTTTTGAAAGGAAGAAAACCTCAACAGCTCCACAGTATATAATTATGCCTTCTCATTACCCAACAGGAATGTTCTCCGGAGTGCTATAATAATATACTTGTGAGGGATTTGGAGGAAGGAAGGGGAGTTCAGGAGAGCAGCAGGCCAGGCAGCCGAGCCTTCCATACGTCTCATCTTGCCATTTTCTGCCCTTGTTGGCCCTCACAGATTTGTGGCTTTTCCTCAAATAAACAGCCTAGGTAGATGTTTGGTTGTGTGTTCCCTAGTGTCTGCACCCCTCCCTTCCCTTCCCCAGCTATCAGTTTAATAAGTGATTTCAGAGTATTAGGGCAGATTCCACCACTGCTGAATCATAGGCAGACCCAAGGCCAGAGGATGACATCAGAAACACATGTGTTAGTCTGAAGACAGAACTTGGCTTTGGAAATGAGAGCAAGGTCTCCGGTGGCAGAGTCAGGGATCCAGAGGCCTTAGAAAGGATTCCCAGAGGAGCGCTATCTTGGGCCTGCACTTGGGAAGTCACTCCTTGGATGTCTGCATTTCTTAAGCTGTTCGAGACGAGCTCCTCTGGAAAGTGAGGGTGCATGTGTGCACAGACACGGCAAGTCTGCATGTGGGGGTCAACTCTGCAGCTGCAACTCAAACTACTGTGATTTTATAAACGTGGAGTGGCCTCACCCAGCTTTATTTCCATCCAGAGCAGGATCTGGGGGATATGACTTCATTAATCACATTTGCCTATCTGCACCTTCGCTCATTAAGGAAAGGTGTATCCCCAGATATGTGTTTATATAAGCACATCACAATCTTGGGAAAGGATAATTTTCCAAACGTTCTTATCAAGCCATGGGATGAAATTCAAATCATTTTATAAGTTGAGATCACTTTAGAGCTTTAGGCAGGCATTGTGGTTTCCATAGTAACAAAAGCACTTAGCAGTCTAAGGGACATGTGGAGGGTTATAGAAAAGTGAGGGAATCCGGAACAGAACAAAAGGTAGGAGCTAAATCAAATTTTTTTGGGATGCTATACCATTTTTTTCCTGTCTTATCTATCTCAACAGATTAGTACAAACCCTCTTGATGCCACTAGGTGGAAGTCATATCAGTTTTTTCATAACCTCTCAAGATTCAAGGTCATCTTTGTACATGCTAGTCTTACAGATGCCCGCACTCCTCCTTGTGTGCCCACGAGTATGTGTGTTTATGCATATGTGTGTACCACACGTGCTGAAGAGCTGCAGTCTTTTGAGTCTGATTTCACCATTTTACATTAGGAACACGCTATAAGATGACTTTCTAGAAGAGCTACCTTATTTTCTCTTATATGCATACAGACAGACCCAAGACAAACTGAACCCTCATCTGGCAGTGGCGTACTTGGAGGTGGCATTTCGGATCATTCACTTGTTAAAGACATGGTTGTTGAGTGTCTCTAGAGACAGGATGAGACCTCACACCAGACACGGAGGTATAAATGGGCCACTGCAATCCATGTAATATGAGTTTCTTATGAGGCACTTAGGGTGAAAACCCTCAAGCTTTCTCATCAATAGCTCACATTTCACATATCCCCAGTCCATGGACCGTTTGACTGGCAACTTCCATCCCTTGGCAAATGTTAGTAGGTCAGTGTCAGTTCTTTCACGTGTTAGTGTATGCTCTGCATCCTATTTATCCATGATTCTAATCAGGTAAACTGACTAGGCAAATGCAAACACAACATAATCCCAGGATCGGGGCTACAGAACCATGAGAAGATTGGGTTAGTGTGTTCATCAGATGTGTTGCTGTAACAAACGCCTGTGATAAATCAACTTGAAAAGAGGAAAAGTTCATTTTGGCTCAGAGTTTTGTAGAGTTCAGCCCATGGTTGGTTAGAGCACTTGCTTAGGGTCTGTGGGGAGATGGTCCGTCTTGGTGGGAAGTGTCCGGCAGCGGAAGCTTCTCACTCACTTCATGGTTACTGGGAAAGAAGGTTAGAAGCAGAGGAAGAGTGTAGCTGTTACCTTCTTGTCGCTGGGACAAAACGCCCAACCTGAAGCTATTGATGAGAGGAAATGCTTTATTTTGGCTTACAGTTTCCAAAGGAAGCTTCATCATGGGAAAGGGAAACGTGGCAGAACAGACAACATGCGGACATCATTATACATCAACAGCAGAGAGAAAGAGCAGCCAGAGCCAGCTTGCAACACCCAGTGGGTGGGGCTAATCTGCCTCAAGGCCTGCCCCAAACAAGGCTCCACCTCCCAAAGGCTCCACCAGCTGGGGTCCAAGCAGGAGGCTTCATCAAAAACACTTGAGGCTATAGGGGACATTTAATATTCAAACCACCACTAGGGGCCATGTTCCCAAGGTCGCCCAATAACCTAACTTCCTTCCATTCGCCACACCTCCCAAAGGTTCACTGCTTCCTGGTGGAACCACTCATTGGTGACAAAGCCATTAAAACTTATGTAAGTCATGTTAAGACAGCATCTGTGTTCTGATGCTTCATTCAGAAAGCACCGGCTTTCTTGGCTGATGCATTTTCCCTTTGGTTAAGTTAGAAACTGGAGCCTACGGAAATGACTTTGCCTCAGCTCTTCTTAGTGCTGGGAGTTGGGACTGTTAGTGCAAGGGCCAAAGGAAATATTTGTTTGTTTGCTTGTTCTTTTAGTTGCCCCAAAGACTGGTACTCTTCCTTAATTTTTATCCAAAACTTTGACTGTTTTTTTTTCAAAGTTTTTTAAAAATGTTTTTTGTTTATTTTTTATTTATTTATTTGAGAGCAACAGACAGAGAGAGAGAAAGAAAGGGACAGATAGAGAGAGAAAGAGAGAATGGGCATGCCAGGGCCTCCAGCCACTACAAACAAACTCCAGATGCATGCTTCACCTTGTGCATCTGGCTTACGTGGGTCCTGGGGAATCAAGCCTCAAACTGGGGTCCTTAGGCTTCACAGGTAAACGCTTAACCACTAAGCCATCTCTCCAGGCCCTGTCTTTTTTATTTTTTATTTTTTTGAGACAGAATCTCATTGTGGTCCAGGCTGGCCTTGAACTTGCTAAGTAGCTAAGGCTATCCTGAACTCCTGATTCTCCTGCCTCCACCTCACAAGTGCTGAGATTATAGGTATGTCCCATCAATGCCAGCTTAACTTGACTCTTCCTGTGAGGGCAAGCATGTGCTACGAGGCTGTAGCCTTTGATGTAGATGTGTCCCAGAATTCATGATGTGAAAACCTACCACTGGAAAAAGGTTCTGGTAACTAGACTCATCTTCCTCGTTGAGAAGTTTTTTTTTTTTTTTTTTTTTTTTTAACCAGTGACAGCATTAATTATTGCTGATAAATATGATCTAAGTGCAGGGCTGAGGGAGATAACAGCCATTAGTGGGCCCTATCTATCCCTTCTCTCCAGGAAAAACTCTTCCTTTGCCCTTAAACCTACCTCTCTACTTCCTCCAGGACCTGGTTCTCTCAGATATTCCTTCTCTCCTATACCCTACATTACTTTCTTTCATCTGGTTTTTTCCTTTCTTTTTTTATTTTTAAATTTTTTATTGGAGAGAGACACAGAGAGACAGAGAGAGAGAGAGAGAGAGGGAGAGGAACACAGATAGAGATAGGCACGCCAGCAGTGTCTCAGCTGCTGCTAACGAAATCCAGATGTGTGCGCCACCTTGTGGTCAAGTGTGGCATTGTGCCCTTGCGTCACTTTGCATCTGGCTAAACGTGGGACCTGGAAATTGGAACTGGCGTTCTTAGGCTTAGGAGGCAGGCATCTTAACCACTAAGCCATCTCTCCAGCCCTTTTTTCCTTTCTTATATACCTATGTACAAATCTCCCTGGGCCTTAGAAACAAAGCACACTTATAACCAAAGCTTTTCAATCAAGTCTGTTTTCAGCCTCTGACAGTCGAGCTCTTGCATCTTCAGCTGAGACACTCCCAGCCATTCTATTTTTCTCCCCTATACCGTCATAGCACTTGAATGCCATTCCTCTTTGACAAATATTCCTGTTCTGGCCTCCACATTAGTATTTCTGCTTGAAATTCCTTAACAATTCTCTCTGCTACCTATTCACTGCTGTTTTCCTCATGATTTCTCCCTCCTTGTCCACCTTTTGAAGTCAATGTCACTAATGTCCTACGTTTAGTACTCTTCCTCTCTCACTGTGTATATTTTCCTACATGAAACTTCCCAAGCTAAACAGAAATGTGTGTGTGTGTGTGTGTGTGTGAGAGAGAGAGAGAAAGAGAGAGAGAGAGACAGAGAGGGAGAGAGAGAGAGAATGGGCATGCTAGGGCCTCTATTCATTGCAAATGAACTCCAAATGCATGTGTTATCTTGTGCATCTGGTTTTACATGGGTTCTGGGGAATGGAACCTGGGTCCTTAGGCTTTGCAGGCAAGCACCTTAACCGCTGAGCCATCTCTCAAGCCCTATTTGGCTATTTTATATGGCTCAAACTATAATGATCCTTGTATTATTTTATTTTATTTATTTATTTATTTATTTATTTTGGTTTTTCAAAGTAGGGTCTCACTCTAGCCCAGGCTGACCTGGAATTCACTATGTAGTCTCAGGGTGGCCTCGAACTCATGGCGATCCTCCTACCTCTACCTCCCGACCCTTGTATCTCTTTATTTTTCCCAGCTCTTACCTTTTTCCTAAGCTTAGACCCGTATTTCCAATGACCAAGCTAGACAGTATGAATTGGAAAGTATATTAGTCCACTTTCTGTTACTATAGTGAAATACCCAAGGGAGGCTCATGTTTTTGAGGCTTTGGTGAGGGCTGTCTTGGGAATGGCAGGAATGCATGTGGGACAGGAAGCTTACATCTCCAAACAGGAAGCCAGAAAGGCTGTAGTCCTACAGTCTTCTGTGGCCACACCCCCAATGACCCAGTGTTTCCTACTAGGCTCTGCCTCTGAGAAGTCCACCAGCTCCTAATACCACCCTGAGCACTAAGCCTGTACCATAGAAACTCCGAGGAAACAAACTGAAACCACATCCAAACCATGGCCGACAGTCTTTGGTCAATTCACATTTAATTCATCCCCACTGAGACTCTTTTAATCTCCAACCTTCTCCCTTCAAGTATTCTTGATTTTAATTCATGATTCCATCCCTTCCTCTGTTTCACAGCCTAGGAAATTTGGAGTCATTCTTGAACTTTTCCTCTCTTTAGCCAGTTAGTCACAAAATCATGGGATTGCAGTCCATAACCCTGTCCTGTGTTAGGTCAGGCCACCATCATTATCCCCTGCCCCCAGGCTTCATCTGTGTGACCTGCTTTGACTTGCATTTAAACTGCTATTGTCTGAATCTTGCTGTCCCTTCAAAATTCACGTGTTGAAAGGAAGACCTTTGAATGCGATTACTTTGTGAGGGTGGAGCTCTCACAGATGGGGCTAGCGCCCTTATAAGAGGGTTGAGAGGGCTACTTCCCCCTCCTGCCAGGTGAAGTACTATTCTTGGTGCTGAGAAGTGAACCCTCCTACCATGTGAGGATGCTTCTAGAAGTAGCCTTTCTAGAGCTGAGAAGTGGGAGCCACTCTGCTCATCAAACCCTTCACCAAAGCCATTAGGCTGGAACTGTTTGCTTTTTTCTCTGAAACACTAGGCCCATTCACTATCACATGCTTTCTCTGCCTGAAATGGTCTCCATCTTCTCAAGGCAATTTCCTAGTCAGTCCCTGAGAGGCAGCCTGAAACCCTACCTCTCCTATCAAGGCTCTCTGAAGTCTGCCAGCTAAGCTGGTCCTCTGATTCCACCCACTTTGCCCACATCTTGAATCTAATACATTATGAGTCATCTGAGAGCTAAATCTACCCATTTATGTATTGGTCTTCTCTAATAGAAGCTCAGGTCATGTTTATTTTAGGATATTATTAGGTCTTCAAAAATACTTATCAAGGGGCTGGCGAGATGGCTTAGCGGTTAAGGTGCTTGCCTGCAAAGCCAAATGACCCAGGTTCCATTCCTCAGGACCAATGTTAGCCAGATGCACAAAGTGGCACATGCATCTGGAGTTTGTTTGCAATGGCTGGAGGCCCTGGCACGTCCATTCTCTCTCTCTCTCTCTCTCTCTCTCTCTCTCTCTCAATTATAAAATGAAATAGGCATAAGATCAGTTTGAGATATAGACAATGAAGAGACATTGTGGCTGGGGGCTTTTATTCATGGTGTTCCCTCTTCCTAGAATCCCACTTCACACTTTCCCACCATCTGGATATCTCATCTCCGCTGACATTCCCTAAGATGCATTCTTGTTATCCTTCAGCTAGCTTGCAGCAGCCTTGCTGGGTGTAGGGTGAGAATGAGACTATGGACAAGACATTCAGTTGCCTCGAAGCTGAAGCGAACAGCTTCAAACACAGAATGCCCCTGCAGTGGCTATGAGGCAGGCAGAGGTCCAGGCATGTGGTATTCAGGAGTACTCACACTGATTCAGCCCATGGCCTGTGGGTGACTCGGTTTCTTAAACCTTAATTCAGGTGTAATGACACTCGCTGTGGTGTGAGGGGCTGTTAATTATAGTCAACAAACTATGTGGTAATGCGGGGATGAAAGGGTTAAAGTCAGTGTCATTGTGTGCCTGTAAGGGTGGGGTAGTTTGAATGTGAATGCATGCCCACCATAGCCTCAGGCATTTTTTGATTAAGATTAAGCTTGTAACTTAAGTCTCCAGCAGCCTGCTGGAGGAGGTGTCACTGGGCACAGATCTTGCAGTCCAGCCTAAGGTGTGGAAGGGGCAGTTTGAGCTCTGCTTGTTCATGTTTGCTGGCTGTTTGGTGGTGTCTCTGCTATGACTCCATGGAAGTGAGTCAGCTTCTTCTGTCACGATGGTGTTTCTCCTGGATTCTGTAAGCCTGAAAGACACCTTTTCCTCCCATATGTTGCTTCTGGCTGGGTGTTTGTTTAGCAAGGAGAAAGTAATTACAATAGGGGATCTCTTCAGCTCTAACCATAACAATCCCCAAACTAAAATCTGGAGAAAACGGGTGAGTTTGCACTGGGGATATATGTTCACAGGTTTGACATTTTCCTCTATGGTTTGTTAACAGGAGCGAGCTGATTTCCAAATGTCAGTAATTCCAAATTCTACTTTGGAGACTTCATGTCTTCCCCCGCCACCACCATCTTTTTTATGAGTTAATTGTGAACTTCACTGCATAAACATACCGCATATTGGTCATATTCCCATCAGATTATACTCTTATGTTTCCTTTCCCTGATCCCCATTCTACTGAGGGCCCTCCTCAGTGGGGTTATTGCTGTTCATTGTGGGGGCCATGAATACACTAGTCAGTCTCTTGGGTGGGGAGGGCAATTCCTTAGGATATTCCTTTCCACGCTGTGGGTCTTACAATCTTTCTGTTCCCTCTTCTGCAATGTTCCCTGAGCCTTGGAGGGCATGTTATAAGGTCATAGACTATAGATGGACACTCCCACTATTCTTTGACTAAAATGAGAGGGTGTATAAAAAGTCTTCTATATATCTATGTTTATCCCCTTTGTCCATGGAGTTCTCATTTTTTTTTGAGAATTTGTTTTTTACAGATGGAAGAAGATAGCAGGGAGTCCCAAGATCCATCAGTATGACAATAAAAGAAAGCCTGGTGCCTAGCAGGAGATCAGACATGTCTCTCATATCTGCCAGGGTCCAGGAAACATTACAGAGGAAGTGGTGGATTAAATATGAGTGCTGCTCTCACTGCTAGCCTGACAACCTCCTCCAGGGAGATGGCGGTAGATACTGAGGAGACTCAAAACTCATCAAAGTAGAAAATCAGAGGCTTCTGAGAGCTCCCCTCATCTTGATGACAGAGAACACACTTTCCAGGTGAGCACAGCCTGGCAGTGGGTCATGGAGGGGATAAGAGAAACCTGGATTCTCTCACTGTCCACACATGACTTTTGTGAAGAGATGAGAGTGTGAACTTTCTTATTATGTTTCTCAGAGGCCTACTGCCAAGACTTCCTCTTGGTCAAGAAGCCACACACCAAGTTCTGTGAGTTGGTTCCAGGCCACACAGACAGTGAGTTGTGACTGGAGGCTGGGTTTCACCTGTGTGGATGGGAGCCCACAGAGCCTTCTGCTGACTTAGTCAAAATGCTGTTGTGGGTGAGGTTAGTTTTCTGGAAATGAAAATCAAACTGTCTTGGAGGGATGAGACGATCTCCCAGGGAGGCTGTGAGACTTTTGAGCAGAGTCTTGCATGATGGATAGGCTGTTCTCTGGGCTTTGGTGTGCAACCAGATTTGGGAACTGCCAGCATTGGGAAATCCCAAGGAGCTGGAAGTACCCCCAGCTTTGTCCAGTTAAGCAGCACCCTAGCCATGCTCTGGGCTCTGTCTAAGCACTTTTCTGGCAGCTGATGATCCGGCTGAAGATGAATGAGACAACCATTCCTGTCTGTGTGAGTATCATTCTGTTACTGAGACGTCCAAAGCAGAGGTCAACATTTAGAGCATCCCCACTTGAATGACGAGTTCTGTTTCCAGCTGTCCTGCATCTATATGGACTGGGACCATGGTCCAATTCCAGACCCAGTGCATCCCTTTCTCTGTGTTGGGAGGAATAATAAAATGAGGAGGTAGTTGTTGATTTTAACTTAGAAGCAGGGATGATCTTCAAAATACTTAGCAAGCAGAGCTGGTGCTGGCCAATCAGACTGGACGGTGCAGCTGCCTTGTGAACATTAACCGTTTGCTTCTGGGAGTGGACACTTGGGTCTGCCTTGTTGGCATTGATTGTTTACTTCCAGGGATCTCCGAGTGGACACTTGTGGCTACATTGTCAGTACTAACCATTTCAAGAGAAAGACTGGGTAGCTGGTGAGAGATTTCACAGTGGGGCTGCCTGGGGCATTGAAAGGGTACAGAAGTAATATGGAATGGCTTGTTTAGTCAAAAGCCCTATTAATACCAATCCTACTCTCAAAAGAAACTAAAAAAAAAAAGATGTGAGCTCTCAATGTTCAGTAATAAAGGATCCTATAGTCACCAGAGTGCCTAATGTTAATTAATTAATTAATTAATTAATTTGAGAGTGACAAACAGAGAAAAATGGAGAGAAAGATAGATATATATAGAGAAAGCACACTAGGGCCTCCAACCACTGCAAACGAACTCCAGATACATGTGCCACCTTGAGCATCTGGCTTATGTGGGTCCTGGGGAATCGAGCCTTGAACTGGGGTCCTTAGGCTTCACAGGCAAACCACATAACCACTAAGCTGTCTCTCCAGCCCCTAATGTTAATTTTTTTAAAACATTTTATTTATTTGCACAGAGAGACATAGACTCAGAGAGAAAGAGACAGACAGACAGACAGACAGACAGAGAGTGTGCATGGATGCACTAGGGCCTCTAGCTACTGTAAAAAATTCCAAATGCATGCGCCACTTTGTGCATCTGGCTTTACGTGGGTTTCTGGGTTGCTAGGCTTTGCAGGCAAACTCCTTAACCACTGAGCCATCTCTCCAGCCCCCTAGTGTTAATTTTGAATGTGGATTAGAACTCAGAGCTGTTGAATTCCCACAACCTTGTAAAATGACCTTGAAACAAGATGGCCTTAAGATTGTCACATATGGCAACCAGGTGGAACTCAAATAGCCTGGGCAGCAGCCCTCTGAAAACTAAATGTCTTCATTGAAAAGAATGTGACAATCCTGCAATGTGTTTTGATGTGGTGATCTGCTCTTGCCTGGTCATTACTTGCTTTATATAGGAGTGGCCAAGGCGGAAGCCACTCCTTTCTGGCAGGAAGACAGGACACACTGTTGGGAGGGGTGGCAGCCAGCAATCCCACTTGTGGTTGTTGAAGAGCTAGCCCTCTACTGGTCCTACAGGTTCCTAAACTCTCATCCCAGCTGGCAGCATCCCCTGGCTTTTATTGAAGGCTTAATTGAAGAGTGTCTGATGCCTAAAGGCTGTGCTGGTTGACAACCTTGAAATGGAGAAAGAAGAGAATGACATTGAATGCTTTTCTCCCTCCCTCCCTCACAGATGGATCCTGGTAGAAACGATCATTTTGTTGCTGTTCATTGACCTCATTCACTATGTAGTCTCAGGCTGGCCTCGAACTCATGGCAATCCTTCTACCTCTACCTCCCAAGTTTTGGGATTAAAGGTGTGCACCACCAAGCCTGGCTTGAAACTGTCATTTTGTATTGTTCCAATTTTTTAGTATATGTGCTGCCAAAGTGAATATGAAACTATCTTTTTGTTTGTTTTTTTATGAGAGAGAGACAGAACAAGAAAGAGAGAGTTGGCGTGCCAGGGCTTTTAGCCACTGCAATTGAACTCCAGATGCATGTGCCACCTTATGTACATGTGTGACCTTGTGCACATGTGTGACCTTGTGCACATATGTCACTTTGTGCATCTGGCTTACGTGGGTTCTGGGGAGTCAAATCTGGGCCCTTAGGCTTTGCAGGCAAGTGCCTTAATTGCTAAGCCATCTCTCCAGCCCCCAAACCATCTTTTTGATAGTAACTGAGAAGGTGGCTAGAATAATTAGACGTTGCCTGAAGAGTTACCAACCCAGTTAAAAAGAGGAAATGTCTTTAATCCCAGAACTACAGAGTGAGATCCAGGTTAGCCTGGGCTGGAGTGAGGCCCTACCTCATAAAAAAGAAGGAGGAGGAGGAGAAGAAATATCAATCATTCATATCCATATCCTTTAGTAAGGGGTCTGCCCCACCCATGGCATCAGTGGGTGCCAATTTTTGTACTATATGACCAGTGGCAGCCAGGCTTACCAGAGTTCTGTGGCATGGCACACAAAGAAAACCAGACCAGTCTGGTTTCACCTCTTTGGAATGTGACCCAGGAACTATTGGGAAGGGGACAAGTAGGTGCAGTGGCTGACAGTCCCTGGGTGGGGCAGAGTGGGGATGCTTGGGTACATTCATGGTCATGTGGTGGGGGAGGCGTGGGAAAGACTAGGTGCTACTGTGCCGTAATCACCTCACTGCTTTATTCAGCTGTTATTAATGAGTACCTACTGTGTGTCAGCCAGTGTTCTGGATGGTGAGGATATGTTAGTGAACAAAGCAAACAAAAATCCAGTCCTCATAGAGCTGACATTGTAGTGGGGGAGACATGAAATAATTGAGGGAAGTTAGAAATAGTTATTACATAGTGATAAATGGTAAAGAGAATCGGAAATGACTCAGGAAGCATTTTATAGCTCAGTGGTAGAGTGATTGCCTTGAAATATGAAAGACCCTGGGTTCCATATCCAGCAACCCCTTCACACACACAGACATGGTATGAGAAACACATTGAAGGTGCTGGAGAGATGGCTTGGGGGTTAGGCGTTTGCCTGTGAAGCCAAAGGACCCAGGTCCGATTCCCCAGTACCTATGTAAGCAAGATGCACAAGGGGGCACATGCATCTGGAGTTTGTTTGCAGTGGCTAGTGGCCCTGGTGTGCCCATTCTCTCTCTCTCTGTCTCTATCTCTCTCTCTCAAATAAAAAACATTTTTCAAAAAGTTAAAAAATATTAAAAATATTCAACAAAAGAAACACATTGAAGGAGAATAGATTTTTAAAAAAAAGAAGAAAGAAAGAGAAAGAAAGAAAGAAAGAAAGAAAGAAAGAAAGAAAGAAAGAAAGAAAGAAAGGAAGGAAGGTTGTGTTGGAAAGATGGCTTAGCAGTTAAGACACTTGCCTGCAAAGCCTAAGGATCCAGGTTTGATTCTCCAGAACTCACATAAGCCTTATGCACATGGTGGTGCATGCCTCTGGGGTCCATTTGCAGTGGCTAGAGGCCCTAGCATGCCTATTTTTTTTTCTCTCTCTCTCTGTCATAAATAAATAAATAAATAAATAAATAAATAAATAAATTTTTAAAAAGAGAAAGGTCAAAACTCAGCCATCTGACTGGTAATGGATAAATAGGGTTCATTATACTATTTTGAGTATATTTAATTTTTTTTTCATAGTAAAAAGTTTTTAAAAGGATTTGGGGCTAGAGAGATAGCTCAGTGGTTAAGGCACTTACCTGCAAAGCATAATGGCCGGGGTTTGATTCCCAAGTACATACATAAAGCCAGATTCACAGAGTGGCACATGCATCTGGAGTTCATTTGCAGTGCCTGGAGCTCTCTGTGAGCACTTTCTCTGTCTAGAGGAAGATGATGATCATACAAGGCTTGTGGGTCATGGTTAGTAATTTGTCTTTTCCTCTGATTAACATCGGACCAGTGGAACATCTTGAACAGAGGAGGAACACAATCTGACGTGGATTTTCACAGATCTCAGAGCTCTGGGAGTGAGGACTCCTAATTCCTACCTGGGTGCCCACGAGAGTCCTTGGGCTAGGTTATTGTAGATTCTGATTTTAGGTGACATGGATTTTCACAGATCTTGGAGCTTGGGGAGCGAGAGTCCTTAGGCTAGGTCATTATAGTTTGTGATCTCAGGTGGAGTTAAAAACCCCATTTTTGTTCCCCTGTGAATCCCCACAGTAAAATACCTTTGTGCTATCTTTAAGGATCTGTTCTTTTTAAGTGGAAACAATTCCCAGCACCTTTTCCTCACATGTGCCCGCCATTTGTGGGGAGCAGGCACGGTGCGCAGCAGGGGTACCTGGAGGCCCAGGGAGAACATTACAGTCTGTATGAGAGGACACCTCCCTCTGATTTCAGAAAGCCCTCAGGTGGTCCAAGAGTTTTATTTTATTTGGAAACCTTAAGACAGAAAGTTCACTTGGACCAAAAGCCAATTTAGGAATATTTATTTATCTTAAAATCTCATATTATGAGAAATTCCAAACTTATAAAGATGTTCCCTGTGTTCCTCAAGCACAGGAATGTGGATTATGGCCTGGAAGCTAACAGGTGTAACTAACTGAGTTAAGGCAGCCACTGAGCATTAGCTGTTAATTACCAGTCTCTGCTGCACTCGATGGTTAAATGTGGTCTCTTCCATCAGAGTGCTGCTTAACGTGGCATTTATCATGCCAGGAAGGTTGAAGAAGTACACTGCCTAAAAATAGGACCCGGGGATGAGTTTGCTTAGGTCGCCAAGCCCTCCAGTCCTCAAAGTCAACTTCTTGCTCCCATCTCAACCTCAGAAGGTCAACCTCATGAGGCATCGCCCACAAATAACTCCATGGAAGCAGCCAGAGCGCGCACACCTGAAGATGTGCCACAGGTGTCACGTGACTTCCTCAGGCGAGAATGCTGCGGGACTGGTTCCCGGAGTGCGCACGCTCTGACTAATGACCAACAAGTAGGAGCTGCACAGCTTCTGCTGGGAACATCCTTTGCTTGTGGAAGCCTTTTGTGCTCAGGATGCTTGAACCAATCGCTGCATTTATTTTTTTCCATGTAAATGATTAATGGAGAAAGAAAAATTTGGAAAAGATGTGTAACCTAGTGACAGGGAGCAATGTTTAAGCCGCAAGGCTAATTAGCGTTTATGAAGTGTGTGCATATAGTGCCCTGTGTTTTTCTCATGTTTAAAGCCTGTCATCACGTAACATCTATAAACTATCTTCCCTCATGAAACTGGCCAATTTCAACAGAGCAGAAAATGGTGGAGAAGGTTGTTAAATGCCTTAACATGGGTCAGATGACTGTAGCCAGAGTCACAACTAGAACACAACGCTCCTGGGGGGAGGGGACGACGTCTGTCAGGTACCAAACCAACAGGACCAAGCCTTGCATCGTTGTTACCCCAGGCAACCCAAACTGGTTCCTGTACATTCTCTACAATATGGATGCTCTAAACAGGAGAGCAGAAAGCGTTCTTTGTCCTGGGGGCCCGGGGGGGGGGGCATATCCTACTTTTTCCCTCACATTTAGTGAGAGCACTCGCACTGTGAGAAGCAAAATTGCACGGTGGTCCCTGAAGTGAGAGCTCCTTTAAATTTGTTCTTCCAGGCCAGGGTGTCACGTAGAAGGGCTCTGGGGAGATAGTGCTCACGTGATGCTGCAGCAAACTCATCTTCAGGAAAAATGACCTATGTGTTGAGGCGATTCTGGCTCCAAAGTGCCTTGGCGCCTATCTTTCTTTCTATCTGAGGCATACAAATGAGAATAATCCGTGCTTTCCTATGGTCAAGGAAACAAGGAAAGCTCGCCAGCCTATTCACAGCTGCCAAAACCTTTCCCAAGAAACAAACTGGTTCCCAAAGGATTGTCAGTGAATGACGTTCTATAAATACCTGCTACCTTATTACTATGCTAAAGGCCAAATGAATTTGTTCTGGCTTTTCATCAAGGACCACCCAAAGCCAGAGCCCGGTGTTTTTCTGGGGTGGATTTCTTCAGTTAAAATAATGGTAGAGATCATTTCATTCTGACTTTGCCTGATAACATCGTTTTACTTCTTTTGTTAGCTGCTCTTCCACACAGATCAAACCCTTGTGTGATTAATCCAGTAGGAGTTTCTATGTCCCTCACTTTTCACACAGCAGGTGGCTTTTCCTCAGTTGGTGACCCTGAGGCTTGGGATTCTTCTGTCTTCCCTGTTCTCTGCTGAGCCTACCATCAGGCTGACAGAATGGAAAGAAACCACGAAGGCCCACCTCCAAGGATATCAATTCTACTCATATTCCCTTCGTGAGGCCTAGCCACAGGGCCACTCGGGTACAAGCAAAGCTGGCTAGGCAGCCAGTGTTTATCAGGAACACGACACTATGAAGGTGGGGGTGAGGGTGTTGATGAATGTGATGAGTGGGAGATCTTTCCCATGGTGCTTGGAAACTTGGTGCCACTTTGGAAAGTGCCCACGTTTCACCTTCTTGCACAATATCTATGATAGTCATGAGCAAGAGCCCAGGCTACATACCTTTGTGTGTGGTTTCTGGCATGTCTGACCTGTCCAGAGGGCTGGAACGGTTTCTGTTTGCATGATATCTCAACAAGCTTGAAGGACAGACAGTGGGTAGTTGAGCTGGAAATGAAACAGTGAACTATATAGGGACAGAACCACTATAACAGCAAACAAAGAGGCTAGACCTTTTAAACATGCAGATTCTGCAGGAAGGGTGGGCTGGCTGTGGGTATCAGAATTGAAAGACATAACCAGTGGCTGTCTCATACATCAGCAATATGATGGCGTGGTCAGCCCTGGTGTGAAGGACTCTCCCTATAGACTGCAGAGAAAGAATGGGACTCAGAGGAACACAGCAAAGCGACCAGAGGAGCAGCACAGCCAGCAGGCAGGGCACCTCACAAGGACTGCCTTGAGGGTAGAGAGAGTGAGGCAGAGGTGGCAGGCACCAAGGGAGCCCGGATGCTGCACAGGTGGCAATCATGGCTTCATAGATGGTGCCCTTGCCAGGCTCTCAGTTGCTTCTCTCTACAGCATAATGCCCAAAACTAGCATTTGTGCTTGTGTCAAGAGGACTATCATCCAGAGGCCTGGTGGCCTTAAGGATCAAACATCAGTTTTCATTCCAGATCTCTGAACCTCCAGAAGAGTGACAGCTGTGCGGTGGCTGAATGTCAAGCAGAAGAATGTTTGTGTGCTCAGGATGAGAGGAGGAGAGCCAGGGAGGGAGGCTGCTGTCTTCTCTAAACACTGAGACTCTCAAGCCTATGAGATTTCCCCGCGGCATGTCACAGACTGACATCTAATCAGGGTGGCGTAGGGAAGAGGAAGGGAACAGAAGACTTGGTGAGGGACGGTCCCACAGAATGCCTCTGGTGCCAGGTTCATTTTCTCTGGGATACTCAAGTAGCTTGTTTTCTTTTTGACAACTTCTGGTGGACATTTTGAATTTGTGTGAGGGTGAGTGGGGGTGGGGTGCTCTGAGAAGAGTGGATTAACTGGAGAAGTTCTGCAAGGGTTGGCATACTTCAGAAGAAATCAGGTATGACAGGCTGTCATATGGGGCCTTGTAGCCAAGAGGAAGTAGCCCGCATGTCTATGTGTGGGATGTTTACAGGTGAGAAGGTGATTGACAAGCCTACTTAGAAATTCCTTTCCTGGGCTGGAAAGATGGCTTAGTAGTTAAGGCACTTGCCTGTGAAGCCTAAGGACTCATGTTTGACTCTTCAGATCCCATGTAAGCCAGATGCACAGTGACACAAGTGTACAATGTCACACATGCACACAAGGGTGCACACACATCTGGAGTTCAATTGCAGTGGCTGGAAGCCCTGGTGTACCAATCCCGCCCCATGTGCCTCTCTCAAATAAATAAATAAAAAGAAATTCCTGGGCTGGAGATATGGCCTAGCAGTTAAAGCATTTGTCTGCAAAGCCAAAGGATCCCCAGTTCCATTCTCCAGGACCCATATAAACCAGATGCACAAGGGGATGCATGCATCTGGAGTTCAACTGCCATTGCTGGATGCCTAGCATGCCCATTCTCTCTCTCTCTCAAATAAATAATAAAATAAAATAAAATAAAATAACAACAATAATAATAATAAAAGAAATTCCTGACAGGCGTGGAGGCACACACCTTTAATCCCAGCACATGGTTGGCAGAGGTAGGAGGATCACCATGATTTCAAGGCCACCCTAAGACTACAGAGTGAATTCCAGGTCAGCCTGGGTCCGAATGAGACCCTACCTTGAAAAACCAAAAAAAAAAAAAAAAAAAAAAAAAGAAATTCCTTTCCTACACCACAAATCCTGCACGTTTGGACTAGTATTGATACAGTGTTCTAGAGGATTTAGTCTGGATGATGAACACATTTGATTAGCACTGACCCACATGTCTCAAGAGTGAGTATTTTATAGGACAAGAAGTGTTAAGAACAAAACAGAAAAACATCTGTGGTCTGGCTTCCCATGCAAGGACAGTCCATCTGCTAAGTGGTGCAGAGTTCATGCCAGGGTGAGGAGGAGCCTCTTCAGTCTCAGACCCAGCTGCTGAGAAACCCACGTGGAAAACTGAGAAGTGAGGTTTGTATCTGTAGAGTGCACCCTGGCCATACGCAGCTGAGCATTTGATGAAATGTTCTGAGATCTGGAGAGAACTGTAAACTCTCTTAGGAGAAAAAGGAAAACAAGAAGAGAAGTGTTTTTGGATGAAGAGCTCAAGTGGAGCAGGTATGGCGAGAGCAGAAAGGCTGGCCAAAGAATGCCTAGGAAGAGCCCCGCCATCACCATAGGGAGCTAGCCCTAGCACCATTGGGATCTGTACCCCTGAAAGTGACGGCCATTGCTTGTCGTCAGCCTCGTGGAGTAAGCATCCATTTATTTGACAAATAAAGGATAGAGAATGTTTACATGGAAGAAACGAGTAGAGATTGCTGGACATAGTGGCTCATTGCTTATATGCTTGCCATTCTAGCATTTGGGAGGCAAGTTTCAGGCTTTGAGTTCAGCCTCCTGTACATAGAATTCTAAACCAGCCTGGGCTACCAAATGAGACCCTGTATTTTTTTCTAATTTTTTTTTTTTTTTTATTGACAACTTCCTTAATTGTAGACAATATCCCATGGTACTTCCCTTCCTCCCCCTACTTTCCCCTTTGTAATAAAGGATAAACTAATAATCTCACTTTTTTTTTTTTTTTTTTTTTTTGGTTTTTCGAGGTAGGGTCTCACTCTGGTCCAGGCTGACCTGGAATTAGCTATGTAGTCTCAGGGTACCCTCGAACTCACGGCAATCCTCCTACCTCTGCCTCCCGAGTGCTGGGATTAAAGGCGTGTGCCACCACGCCCAGCTAATAATCTCACTTTTGATATAATAAATCAAACCTGTCCAAACATAGAGGCTGGGGAGTTGACTCAGAAGTTGAAAGTGTTTGCTGCAGTTCCCATGGCCTCCTCCTTCTACAGGGGTAGGGAGGCATGGGTGCTATCAGAAAGGACATATCCAGTGGGCTTATAGAAGCCCATTATCACCCGTCTTAGAAGACAAGGGAAGGCGGAAGAACTCATCAACATATTTTGAAGGCTTGGATCTGTCTTCTGCTTGAGGCGTCTCAGTGGAGAAGTTCAGCTGCTAAACTGACAAGGTCGGTAGACATTCTTGGGCCGGATACACCATGAGAAGTAGGTTCATACACCAGAAACCAAACAGGAAATTTGATATGAATTATCAGAACGCTGACTGTACACAGAAGGTACTGTGGCTTAGTCAGAAATGCAAAGCATGCTGGGCTGTGTAGGGGTGGTGGGCAGGAGAAGTCGCAAGAGCAGAAGCTAAGACAGAGAAGCAGGGTGTCCGGGGTTGTAGGAGGCTGATGGAATGGATTCTGCTGCTGGAGAAAGGAAAGCTTGGTGCTGGAGAGATGGCTTAGTGGTTAAGGCACCTGCCTAGGCAGCCTAAGAGCACTTGTTCGAATCTCAAGGTCCCATGCAAAAGTGATGCAAGCACGCAATGTCGTCATATGCATCTGCAGTTCCTTCATAGTGACTGAAAATGCTCTGGAGCACCCACTCTGCCTCTCTCAAAAAAAAAAAAAAAAAAGGGCTGGAGAGATGGCTTGGCAGTTAAGGTGCCTGCCTGCCAAGCCTAAGAACACTGGTCCAATCTCCAGGTCCCACATTTAGCCAGACGCAAAACGTGATGCAAGGGCACAATACCGCACTTGCCCACAAGGGGGTACACGTGTCTGGAGTTCGTTCACAGTGGCTGAGAGGCCCTGATGCGCCCATTCTCTCTATCTCAAGCTCTCCCTCTCTCTCTCTCTCTCTCTCTCTGTGTGTGTGTGTCTCTCTCTCTGTGTCTCTCTCTCAAAAAAAAAAAAAAAGAAAGAAAGAAAAAAGAAAGGAAAGTTTGGACATGAACTTCAGCTTCAGGCATGATGAGAAGAGGCTATATTGATTTACCAGCCAGTGAGAACAGGTGTTCTGTTCCTGAGAGGCTATAAAAGCCTTTGATGGATTGTCCCGATGCAGCTCACATATCTCCGTATTTCTGTGGCACCTGCTAGTGTAGGGGCTGGGAGAAGAGAGCATGGGTGCACCTAACAGCAGAAACAAAGCAACAAGAGTTGTGCAGAGATAGGCAGGGTCCCATCCAGTAGGAACACTGGTGTGAGGAAGGGAGGCTGCACTCTGCCGAGCTTTCTGGGATGCCAAGAGTTGATTCTATGCTAGGTAGGATCTAGCATCCTGCTTGAATACTTTCTCCCACACACTAAGAGGGCAAGGTCACTGTAAGCCATTAAAAGCCGGAGAGCCAGAACACCAGGGATACCCCAGGCTTGTAAGCCAGGGCATTGAGGACAGCCCTGTTGGCCCCCAGAGGAGAGTCTGGAAGCAACACTGCCTCTTGCTCTTCTGATCCTCAAAACTGACTGTTGCATGCCCATTGGTACATGCTTGTGATACAAACTCAGGTCATTCGAGCGGCTTGGGAGCTGTTTATTCATGTCCTATGAGGACATAAACACAGTATTGCATCTTAAATGGAAGTTGGTGGAAAGAAATATGTAGTGTGGTAGAAAGAGCCCTTAACTAGGACTCTGGAGATGTGTTTTCCGAAGCTCCTCTCGCTACTGGGCACCCAGGCTTATCATCTTGTGTCCTTCCTTATTTAACACAGAGGAGGGAAGAGCAGAAGATCTTCAAGGCCATTTCCATCTCCAGTGACAGCAGGAAACTGTCTCCTGACTGCTTCTCACAGTCTTCAACCCCTTCTCCCATACAGCAGTCTTGAGTAGGAATAAATCTAACACTTACGGTGTTTACTGTAGCGCTTTGCAAAGTGCTTTATTATTGATATAAACTCACTTATCTTGTCATGCTATATAGAAAGATAGGTACTTTTCTCTGAGGCTCAGAGAAATTAAGCAAGTAGTTCAAGGTCACCCTTCAAAGTGTATGGACATTTAATATGAACAAAGAACTTCGGTGGATATACCCCCCAGAGAAGACACAAAGATGGTCAATAACCACATGAAAAGATGCCGAACATCAGGGGGCATTAGGAAAAAGCAAAGAAACAAAGATGAGCAACACATCTTTGCACTAGAATGGCTGTTACCATGCACAAGGAGCAAAGCAGCAAGTGCTGTGGAGAATGTCGAGAAATGGGGCTCTTCTGTGTTACTATAGGGGTGTAAAATGGTTCCATTATCATGTAAAACAGTTGGGTGGCACCTCAGCAAGTTAAACACAGAATTCTCTTGTTAGTCCATAAACACTGAATTCTAGTGCTGGCCCAGCAATCTCACTCCTAGGTGTATATCTTCTCAAAGGACTTGAAAGCAGACATTTGGATTTTTTTGTCCACCAATGTCACGAGAAGGTGATTTGCAAGAGCCAAAAGGTAGAAACAACCCACATATATTGTCAGATGAATGGATAAACAAAATGTAGAATATACCAGCAGTGGAATATTATTCAACCTTAAAAGTAAATGATGTTCATCTATATTGTAACATCGTTGAACCTTAAAAACATTTTATGTAAAATAAACCAGACACAAAAGGAAAAACACTGGATATTCTACTTAGGTGAGATACCTAAAATGGGAAAATTCTCAGAGACAGAAAGTACATTAGGGGCTTCCAGGGCCTGCACAGGGGGAAAATGAAGAGTTGGTATTTCTTTATTATTTTATTCATTTATTTATTTTTAATTAATTAATTTTTATTATGTTTTGTTTGTTTGTTTTTGATTTTCGAGGTAAGGTCTCACTCTAGCCCAGGCTGACCTGGAATTCACTATGTAGTCTCAGGGTGGCCTTGAACTCATGGCGATCCACCTACCTCTGCCTCCCGAGTGCCGGGATTAAAGGCATGTGCCACCACGCCCGGCTATTTATTATTTTTAAACTGTAAAAACATTTTATAAATTTTTATTTTGAGAGAGAGAGAGAGAGAATTGGTGCATCAGGGCCTCAGCCACTGAAATTGAACTCCAGATGCTTCTACCGCCTAGTGGGTATGTGAGACCTTGCTCTTGCCTCACCTTTGTGCATGTGGCTAACGTGGGATCTAGGGAGTCTAACATGGGTCTTTAGCCTTTGCAGGCAAGTGCCTTTAGCCATTGGGCAATCTCTCCAGCCCCAGGAGTTAGTATTTAATGTCTATACAGTTTTAGTTTGAGATGATAGAAAAATTGTGGAGATGGATAACAGTGATGGGTGCAAGAAAATGTGAATGTATTTAGTGTCATTACATAATGACATTACATAATGAATTGTACCCTTAAAATGATTAAAGTAGTGAATTTCATGTGATATGTATGTTGTGGTCAGTTTGAGTTGCTATAACAAAATACTTTAGATTGGGAAACTTGGAAACAATAGAATTTATTGCTCACATGTCTCGAGGCTGGGCAATCCAAAGTCAAGATGCCATCAGATTCAGTGTCTTGCAAGGGTCTGTTCTTCACAGGTGGCTCCTTCAATGTGTCCCCAGGTCTCTTTTAAATGGGCACGGATTCCATTCATGAGGACTTTGCCCTTATGGCTTAATCACCTTCTCAAAGGCCCTACTTCTTAATAGTATAAATTTGGGGAGTAGGTCTCAACATATGAATTTATTTTGGGGAGAAGGGCACTCATACAGATCACAGAGCACATTTTACTGTGATTAAAAATACCAAGGAAGGGGCTAGAGAGGTGGCTTAGTGGTTAAGGTGCTTGCCTATGAAGCCTAAGGACCCATGTTCAGCTCTTCAGATCCCATGTAAGCCAGACACACAAGATGACACAATTGTGCAAGGTCACATATGCACACAAGATGGCGCATGTATATGGAGTTTGATTACAGTGGCTGGAGGCCCTGGCACACCAATCCCCACCCCTTGCTCACTTGCTCTTGCTCTCCTTCATTACAAAAAAAAAAAAGAAAGAAAAAAAATAGGAAGGTAGAGGTGGTATAAAGAATGTAAGAGCTAAAGGAAGGGTAGGAATGCTCACAAGGCAATCTTCCAGACACAAAATGGCCTGGATATCCATGACTTTGCAATGCCTGACACTATCTACACAAGACCCTCAGTGGTAGTTTGAATAGATGGCCCCCGATATATTCAGTGTTTTATTAGTTTGTAGTTTGCATCTGCAGCCACCTGTCTAGAGGCAGTGTCACTGGGAAGATCTTAGGGTCCAGCCCTAAGGTGTGGTGGTGGATTGGACATTCCCATCTAAAGATATGCAAAATGCCTGGAGTTTCTGAAGTGTGCTTGTTTTGTGGTGTGACTTTTGGCTTGGGGCTTCTCTCTCTCTGCTTGGACCTGTGAAAGCAGGCCAGCTTCTTCTGCCATTATGGAACTTCTCCTGGATCTGTAGGCTTCAGTAAATATCCCTTCCTCCATAACTGTGCCTAATCTGGAAGTTCATCTCAGCGAACCTGAAGCTGTCTGTGACACCCTCATAATAGGAGAAAAAGATGATAACATCAAAATTAAAGAGAGACTAACTGAGAAGGGGAGGAGATATTATGGAAGGTGGATTTGTGAAGGGAAAGGTGGGGAAGGGGAGGGAATGATCGTGGTCTATTGTCCATAATTATGGAAGCTTGCAATAAAACACTTTTTAAAAATAGGAAGGTAGGCTGGGGAGATGGCTCAGTGGTTAAAGGTGCTTGCTTGCAAAGCCTGCCAACCTGGATTCAATTCCCCAGTCACCCACATAAAGCCAGATGGACAAAGTGGTGCATATATCTGAAGTTCATTTGTAGTGGCAAGAGGTTCTGGCACACCCATACTCTCGTTTTTTTTATTTCTCCTCAGAAAGAAAGAGAGAAAGAAAGAAAGAAAGAAAGAAAGAAAGAAAGGGAAAAAAGAAAGAAAGAAAGAAAGAAAGAAAGAAAGAAAGAAAGAAAGAAAAAAGGACAGAAGGAAGGAAGGAAGGAAGGAAGGAAGGAAGGAAGGAAGGAAGGAAGGGAGGGATAAGTAAGACCCCTCCCTGAACTACACATGTCTGTGGTGTCCTCCATCTCTAACACTTCTTCCCGTCACCTCAGCAATGGCACCCCAGCCTAGGACCACAAGTACATTACCTCATGTGGATGCTTTTGGCTGTAGACAGGCTGCTATCCTCAAATAGTCATGCTCATGTCTGCTCCCTGCCCTACTCGGCTGCCTCCAGTGTCTGTTTGCTGCCTGCAGTCAAAGGTCCCATTGTTAACCAGGAATCTTTTCTGAATAAACACTGGCTGGGCTGTGTGTGTGTGTGTGTGTGTGTGTGTGTGTGTGTACTTGTGGGTATGTTTGCACATGTGTATGGAGGCCAGAATTAAGGTCCAGTGTCTTTTTCAGTCACTCTCCATCCATCTCATTCTTTGAGACAGGATCTGTCATTGGACTTGGCTGATTTGGCAAGATTAGCTGGCCAGTAAGCCCTAAGGATTTCCCTGTCTCTGTGTCCACGGGGCTAGGATTACAGGTGTGTTCCCTCCCTCCCCCACACTCGGCTTTTATATGGGTGCTTGGGATCTGAACTCGGGTCCTCATGCAGAGCTTTACCGACTGATTCATCTTCCCAGCCCCATGGGTTCTGTTCTAGGAATCTCCCTAAAGCGCAAGAACCAGTGCCATGATCTCCATGTTGAGTGACACTTTGCTGGGTGTGTGTGATGGTGAGGAGCATCTCTTCTGGATCTAGGGCTGGGGATGTAGCTCCGTGGGTAGAGTGCTTCCCTGGCATGCCCAACGCACTGGGTTCAGCCTTCAGCACCACATAAACTAATCCCCAGTACTGTGAAACCTGGCACGGTGGCCTTCAGAAGTAGAGGCAGGAGGATCAGAAGTTCCAAACCATCCTCAGCTCTACAGCGAGTCTGAAGCCAGTCTGGGCTACATGAGATCCTGTCTCAAGAATGAAGTTAAATTTCATTAAAACAACCTGGGACCCTCTCTGTCTAAAGGAAGCACAGAAATAAGAATGCAATAAGGAATGATAATTAAAAAATAAAAATAAGGGGCTGGAGAGATGGCTTAGTGGTTAAGGCACCTGCCTGCTAAGCCTAAGAACCCGGTTCCAATCTCCAGGTCCCATGTTTAGCCAGATGCAAAGTGATGCAAGGGCGCAATGCCACATTTTCCCACAAGGGGGCGCAAACATCTGGATTTCGTTCACAGCAGCTGAGAGACTGCTGGCACGCCCATTCTCTGTCTCCCTCTCCCTCTCTCTCTGTCTGTCTCTCTCTGTGTCTCTCTCCAAAAATAAATAAAATAAATAAAAAATAAATAAATAAATAAATAAATAAATAAATAAATAAAATTAATGGCTGGAAAGATAGCTTAGCAGTTAAGGCACTTGTCTACAAAGGCAAAGGACCCAGGTTCTATCCAGTACCCACATAAGCCAGATGCACAAGGTTGTACATGTGTGTTGAGTTTGTTTACAGTAGCTAGAGGCCCTGGCACACCCATTCTCTTTCTATTTGACTCTTCCTTCTCTCTCCCTTTCTCAAATAAATACAATAAAATATTTTAAATAATTTTTCATTTATTTGAGAATGATAGACACAGAGAGAGAAAGAGGCAGAGAGAGATTGGGTGCACCAGGCCTCCAGCCACTGCAAACGAACTCCAGATGCAATGTGCCACCTTGTGCATCTGGCTTACGTGGGTCATGGGGAATCTAGCCTCGAACCAGGGTCCTTAGGCTTCACAGGCAAGTGCTTAACCTCTAAGCCATCTCTCCAACCCCCAAAATATTTTAAAATAAAAATAAAAACAGCTCCTCACGATTGGCCCTAAAACAATGTCACCTTTGCCTTTATGTCAACGCTGGCTCCTATATTGCCTCTGGGATTGTTCTGTGTTGAAATCAACTTCTAAAGTTAGGCCCAAAGAAAGAACAGATGAACAGATAATTAGGAGAGGAAGGACCGGAGTCCCCAGGGCACAGCTCTGCTTCATTAATAATGGCGCCATTACAACGTTGCTTGCAGGGAGCATCTTTAGAAGACTCATCATGGGGAGAAGCTGTCATTGCTCAGCGTCATCAGATCTGTTATCGCCTTGTTTTTGTTTCTTAGCTCTTTTATAATCTGTACAGCGCACCCGCTGGGGAGGACAAAAACTGGAGGGGTCAGGGTATTTCAGCCGTGGCTTTTAGTCAGCTCCTTGGTGGACACTCCTTGGCTTTGCTTGGCGGGCCTCTGGGCAGAAGAGTTACAGCTGGGTAGTGTGGGGGCGGAGGGAAGCCACAGGAATGGGGAAGTGTTGAAAAGCCACAATGATGCCATACTTTAAGAAAATCCTAATCTGCTTGCAGCCTCTTGGACGATCTGTTCTATTTCCTCTTCTGCGTGTGTCGGTGTAATGAGACATGGACGCGCCTGGCCTGGGTGTGAACGGGCTGATTTTCCTCGCTCTGCAGCCTGCAGTTGGCCTCTGCAGTGAAGGCGGAGGCGTGCTGGCCCGGGAGCCGTGGCTGGCTTGCTTGTAATGAACAGCGACCTCTAGCGTGCGTCCCGGAACTTGCACCTGGCCAGGAGTATGGGATGAAAACAAGAGATGGGAATTCTGATCATATTCCGGAAGAACAAAGGCGAGACCTGTTTCTATTGTTTTCCTTGGTAGAGAAGCTCAAGACGGACTCCTAAAGATTTAGTCTCCGTTACACCACCGAGTGTTACCAATATTGCAGATGATATTCCAAACCTTTGCATCTTTTAAAAATTTATTTTATTTTAGTTTTTATTTTTCCCCTTTGATTTTTAAAGGGTTTCCTGTTTGCCTGTAGGGCTTAATTCCGAGAATTCCCCTAGAAAGCTAGCGTGGATTTCTCTTACAGCGTGTGTGTGTGTGTGTGTGTGTGTGTGCGCGCCGGCGTGTGCTGCATGGCTGAAGCCACGCTGAGGATGGGTGAGGGAGGCTCAGAAAACCATGTTGGGTGTACCTGGAGCTGGGAAGTGCAGGCCTCTGCTCACCGTGCTTCTGCCACAGCTGCTTTCTGGGGTGGCCAGCCTCTACTCCCACATGTGACTCTGTTATCTGTGGAAACCGTTCTCTTCTTGCCCCCAGCACACCCCCAGAGCAGCAGTCGGCCTCTGGTCTCAGCCTCTCCAACCCCTCTGAAGCCAGGGTCTGGTCTCCAGGGAGATGTCAGGGTGGAGCTAACTTGGCTGATGGTGTTCATTCCCAGGAAAGAATGGGGCCAGAGGGTGATCTAGCTCTAGTTGTGTCAGTAGCCAGGAGATTTCTTTAGAGAAAGGCTAAAATCACAGTTCCTGGCCCTTGACCTTGTGGTTTTGTAATGGGAATAGGGGCTTGGGGGCTGAAGATGAGGGAATGCATTTTCCTGTAATTTCAGTAAGACTAAGGCCAATATAATCTCAGTATACATACACTGTAATAACTGGGCTTGGCCTGCTGCGGCCTTTAACCTAGCTTCTGCTGTAATCATTTATTTATTTCTTCTTTATGTAGTCATTTATTTCTTCTTTATTTTTATCAACAGCTTTCAAACATGTACATGATGTATTTTGATCATAATCCTCTCCCCTCCATTGTCTCTCCACCCCCTCTTTACTGAACCCTTTCTTTTCTTTTCTTTTCTTTTCTTTTTTTCTTTTTTTTAAAGATATTTTATTTAGCCAGGCGTGGTGGCACACACCTTTAATCCCAGCACTCAGGAGGCAGAGGTAGGAGGATCACTGTGAGTTCGAGGACACCCTGATACTATATAGTGAATTCCAGGTCACCTGAGCTGGAGCGAGACCCTACCTTGAAAAACCAAGCCAAACAAAACAAAACAAAACAAAAAGATATTTTATTTATTTATTTGAGAGAAAGAGAGGAAGTGGAGAGAGAGAGAGAGAGAGTGAAAAGCTGTGCCATGGCTGCCACCCACAGCAAACGAACTCCAGACACATGTGCCACATTGTGCATCTGTCTTATGTGGGTCCTGGGTAATCAAACCCGGGTCCCTAGGCTTTGCAGGCAAACACCTTAACCACTAAGCCATTCCCCAGCCCCTGAACCCCTTCTTTTCAATGAGAAGTCCTTCTTCCATCTTTGTTTTTGTTGTCTTCTTTCATCATTCATGTCAAAATGATGGGCCCAAAATTGTGCAGGTCAGGTGCAGGTAGTGACAGCTGCTGAGAGGTCACGAATGCAATGGCCACTTCATGTCCAGAAGCTAGTGTTCCAAAGCACTTCTCCCCATCCTCTGGTTCTGTCCTTCTTTTGGCCACCTCTTCTGCGATATTCCCTGAGCCTTGAAGGGCATGGGAGAGATGTCTCATTTCATGCTGAGAACTCAACAGCCACTTGCTCTCAGGGTTTTGACTAGTTTTGAGTCTCCCCAGTAGTCACCGCCATCTGCAAAAAGAAGCTTCTCTGTCCACAGGTGAGAGCAGCGCTAACTTATGAGAATAAACATAAATATTTAGAGAGCAATTTGATGGCTTTAATACATCCACTTAACCAAACAATGGTAGTAACCATCCCCCTGGGGTCTATGACTTTCCCAGCCATAGGATTTTAAGTAGATATTAATTACCAGGCATGAATTCCTTCCTGTGGAGTAGGCCTCAAATCCAGTGAGAGAGCAGCTGATTACTCCCATCACAGTCACGCCACTAGTGCATCAGTGGCTATGTCTTGCCTGGCAGATGGATCATTTCGCCAGCATGGTGAATCCAAAGCTGGGTAAGACTATGGGTGACTTTTCTCCCCCAATGGGCTGCATAGCACTTTGTAGCACTATGACAGTTTGCCAGCAGGGAGGAGGCTTCCAGCTCAGTTCCAGCTTGATTTCTTGGCACCTAGCTGTAGTTTGAACCTGCAGATTTGTGCTTGGACAGCTCCTGTGTCATCCATGCCTCTTTCTCCCTCATGATTTGGTCAAGGCCTAAGCATTTGCTCAAAGCCTTCACTCTCAGGGCCCAACCTATTGTTCTACAAACACACAGAGCCATGAAAATGCACATGTTAGAAACAAGAAATTCATTACAGGACCACCGTTTGTCCAATTTCAACTAGGCTCGTACCAGTTTCTTTTACCCAGAGCCTTTGTCCTGACAAGGCTCCCTCCTTGACCAAACTCTAAGCAGGCTCCTCTGGGCCTTCTTGACCAGGCTTCAACCTTGACTTATAAAGAGCTCAACAAGCACTAACACAGTTTCTCAGAGTTCCAGGTTGCATCCCTTGGATGACTCCAGGTGCCCCAAACACGTTGGCTTTGGAAAATTCAAAGCTATAGAATGATTTTATTGATCTATGTAGTCAACACTTGAAGATAAGGCCCCTGACTCTCAGTCTCTGTGGCAAGGAGGTACCCAGATTTTTAATTATCAAATTATTATATTGACACCCAATTTTAATAAATGCCAGTTACAGAAGCCAAGTGGGTTTCATGTGGACCAACCTCCCTTGTAAAACATTATGAAAAATAATAATTTTAAAGTAATTTAAAATTTTTTCCTACTTAGTCCCTGCTCACCTTCCCATCACTATCCCTCCATTCTCTCTCTCTCTCTGTCTAACATATATATATGTTATTGCTGGGATTTTTTTGGAGACAAGGTCTCAAATATTCTACAATGGCCTCAAACTCCTTATGTAGCTAAAGATGAACTTTTAAAAAAATATTTTATCTATTTATTTATTTGAAAGAGGGAGAGAGAGGAGAGAGAGGCAGAGGCAGAAAGAGAGAGAGAGAGAATGGGCCCACCAGGGCCTCCTAGCCACTGCAAACAAACTCCAGATGCATGTGCTGCTTTGTGCATCTGGTTTCAAGTAAGCATGGGGGAAATCGAACCTGGGTCCTTTGGCTTTGCCAGCAGGCACCTTAACCACTAAGGCATCCCTCCAGCCTGACCCTGAACTTCTAATTCTCCTGCCTCCATCTCCCAAGTTGCTAAGATTGCAGGCATGTCCATATCACTGTGCCTAGTCCCATTCTACTAAGTATCTATCTTTAAAAAAATTTTTAATTTGATTTATTTGAGATAGAGAGAGAATGCACACCAGGGCCTCTAGCCACTCCAAACTCCAAACACATGGGCCACCTTGAGTATCTGGCTTATGTGGGACCTGAAGAATCAAACCTGCATCCTTAGGCTTCACAGGCAAGTGCCTTAACTGCTAAGCCATCTCTGCAGCCTATGCATCCATCTTTATTTTAGGTACTTCACTCAGTAGGTGATAGACACTGAACGCATTTACCACAATTAGTACAATTACATGTGAAGAAGAGACAAGAGCCCATCCACAAAGAAATGCCTATAAAACCTGCCTCAAAAATCTTTTAAGTCAGGTGTGGTGGCGCACACCTTTAATCCTAGCACTTGGGAGGCAGAGGTAGGAGGATCGCCGTGAGTTCGAGGCCACCCTGAGAGTACATAGTTAATTCCAGGTCAGCCTGGACCAGAGTGAGACCCTACCTAGGAAAAAAAAAAAAAAAAAAACTTTTAAATTCCAACATGGGTCCCATAGTAGGCCTCTGTAGATAGAGACACAATCCAAATTCTATTTGAGAAAACAGTGGAGGGGCAGAGAATGCTAGTGGAGCCATCCTTGGACTCGCTCTCTATTTAGCCACATGTTGCCTGTGTTTATAGAACCTAAATATGAGGAGTGACCAGAGCGGTGTGCACATGAATGCCACACGATGGTGAAAGCCTTGATGAGAACTTCATCACTAGATAGAGCCACGGAGGTCTGTAGACCTTGAAGGAATCACTCAGCAGAATTTCCCAGGTGACATGGCTGAACCTGACATGGCTGAACAGCTCAGGAGTAGGTTTTGGGGCCAGAAGAGGGATAAGTTCAGAGAGACAAGGAAGAAGGTTAAGGTGGCCAGACTCATTATTCTTTGACACAAAATGTTAGCACCATGGGCTGTATTTCCAGTGCCACTGAAAGCCATCAGAATCCAGCCTGAAAAGGGGTAAGGGAGGGCAAATAGAAACGATGGCTTCATGAAAACAGCACTACTCAGGAAAGATAATTTTGGCTGACGTGATGAGGGAAGATGGAGAAGAGTCGACCATGTTAGAAGGAAGAAGTCTGAAGAGGAAGAATGTTCTGAGGGGAAAGGATTAGTGCCTGTTCTTAGGCTGTGGTGTTTAAAAGAGAAGGACGAGGGCTGGAGAGACGGCTTAGCAGTTAAGGTGCATGCCTGAGAAACCTAAGAACTTAGATTCAACTCCCGAGAACCCGCATAAGCCAGATGCACAAGGTGGAGCATGTGTCTGGAGTTCATTTGCAGTGGCTAGAGGCCCTAGCAGGCCCATTCTCTCTCTCTCTCGTCTCTAATAAATAGATGAATAAAAATAAAAATCTTAGGGCTGAAGAGATGGTTTAGCTTTAATCCCAGCACTTGGGAGGCAGAGGTAGGAGGATCCAGAGTTCAGGCCACCCTCCAGGTCCCATAGTGAATTCCAGGTCAGCCTGGACCACAGGTGAAAAACCAAAAAAAAAAAAAAAAAAATCTTAGGGCTGGAGAGATGGTTTGCAGTTCATTTGCCTGTGGCCTAGGATCCAGGTTCAATTCTCCAGGTCCCATGTAAGCCAGATGCACAAGGTGGCACATGCATCTGGAGTTCATTTGTCTGTAATAAATAAATTTTAAATAAATCTCTGTCTGTAATGAATAAATAAATAAATTAATTAATTAAATAAAAATAAAAATCTTAAGAGAGAAAGACAAGAAGAATGGGAAGGCAAGGCTGAGTAACAAATGGAAATAAAGAAGTAAAGAGTGAAATGGAGAGAGGACCACTCAGAGATTCTCACCCATAGGGCTGGCAAAATGGCGGCATAGAGGAGGTGGGCGCTATGAAGGAACGACTTCCTGCGAAGGACAGTGGGGAACCAGGTGAGGGCTGCACCTGGAAGCAGAGTCTGGAGGGCTGGCCTTGCTTCTGGTCCCCACTGTTCTTTCTGTAGCAGCTCCACCTGCTTTCTGATCATCTGCCCCACATTCTCACTGGCGGATATGGCAATGACTGTTTCTGACCTCGTCCCTTTCCTCAGTGCCTCTCCTTGTTCACCCCACACTCTTACTACTCACCTCCCAGACCAGCTGACGCCTACGCTGTCCCTAGTCCACCTGGCATCCTGCTCAGATGTCACCTCCAAGGCGAGGCTTGCTTAGCCAGCCTATGCAAGATTATGTTCATGTCATCACTTGTCCCTTTCTCTACTTTACATTTGCCTCAGAGCATCTCCTCACAACTTGATACATGTTTATTTATGCTCTCTGTTTTCCCCAGGGTAGTGGAAGCCTTTAGCACTCTGTTCTGCCCCACATTAGACCTCTAGCATACACAATAGTCCTGGGCATGTTGGAGATGGCCAGGGCAACATTCACTGGGTGATTGCTACTGACCTCTTTTTCAGGAACTGCTCCCCTCTTCCAAACCTTGCTCCTCCCTGCTTGGTTGTAGATTCTTTGTCTTCTGCTCCCCTATTTTTCCAGCTCAGGTTCTTAACCCTCTTCTATCATTTGAGTTTTGAATGTTCCCCCAAAGGCTCATATATTGAAGGCTTAGCCTCTAGCCTGGAGAATTATTGGGAAGAGATGGAACCTTTAAAAGGTAAATCCTACTGAGAGAAGTTAGGTCTCTAGGGCACACTCTTGAAGTGAATTGTGAGATCCCTGTCCTTTTTACTTCCTGACTGCTATGAGGTGAGAATAATGAGCCACAATTATGTTTTATGAGAATCCAGAAGAAAGGAAAAAATAATCACTTCTCATTGGATTAGGAAAGAATTTAGAAAATGGAACATTTGGGATGGCCTTGAAAATCAGGCAGTGTTGCAATGCAGAGCCCAAGAAAGGAGTCGTATGAACAGAACATAGAGAAGCAAGGCCACCATGTGTGGGGATGGAAAGAGTCATCTGGGTGTGCACAGGGCCTGGAGCACATGAGAGAGACCACAGGGCCTGGTCATGAGGGAGAAGACTGAGAAGGAAGGTGGAGAAAAGAGGTTATGGGCTTTTAAATTCCACTCTAAAGTCATTGAAAAGAGATTGAAGAACAGATCCATAATGCACCAGAGCGGTATTTCAGCAATGCTGATCTACTTGTAGCCTCTGGAATGGGTAATAGATGAGAAATGCAAAGCAGGGCAAAACCATCAGGTGCAGCCTAAAAGCAGGAAAGAAGAAATGAAGACACAGGGAGGAGCAGGGGGTGCTGATGAGGCAGGATGAACAGAAACTTAGCATGAACACAGAGGAACAAGAGGAAACAGTAACAAAGAGATGCTGAGATGTTAGGTGCAAGCATCCATTCCCCAAGTCAGAAAGAAAGAAGAGCCGAAGCTCAGATTTAGAAAAGAAAGAGAAAAAAAAAAAAAAAGCAATGAGCTTAGTTTCAGCCAAAGGGAGTTTAAAGTGCCTGTAGGGTTTTCAAGTGGGTTGTTAACACTTTAGTAGGTAGTTAAATATATGAACCAAAAATCATGACCACAAATGGATAGAGCAGTAACAATTTGGGGACCATTCACCTCCCAGTTAAGAGGAGAGGGAAAGGTAAGAATCTATGATTCCCAGGATGTGGCTGAAAAGAGAAGAGAATGTGACTACAGATGCTTCCGTGTAAAGTGCACAGATATGGAAGAAGCATCTGATCAATAGGAGGAGTGTCAGGAGAGGAAGGAGGAGAGTATCTGAGAAGACATGGATAGCAGTGAGGTGGGAGGTGGAGGCAGGAGGACCCAGTGCTAGTCTGGCATACACAGCAGCAAGCAAAAGGGCCTTGAGCCAGGCAGGAGGCAAAGACCAACGCCCGAGGTTGTCCTCTGACCTCCACTTGTGCACCATGACACTCACACACCTGTACTCACACACAAGACCACTCACACACACTGTAAAAAATGAAAGGAAGGCTGGACAGATGGTTTAGTGGTTAAGGTGTTTGCCTGTGAAACCTAAGGACCCATGTTTTTTTTTTTTTGTTTTTTTTTTCATTTTTCAGTTTTTCAAGGTAGGGTCTCACTCTAGCCCAGGCTGACCTGGAATTCACCATGTAATCTCAGGGTGGCCTCGAACTCACGGCGATCCTCCTACCTTTGCCTTCCGAGTGCTGAGATTAAAGGCGTGTGCCACCACACCTGGCAGGACCATGTTTGATCTCTCTCCAGATCCCGTGTAAACCAGAGGCACAAAGGTGAGGCCAGCACAAGATCTCACATGTGTACTAGGTGGCACAAGCATCTGGAGTTTGATAGCAGTGACTGAGGCCCTGGCACACCAATTTCTCTCTCTCTCTCTCTCTTTCTCTCTCCCTCTCTCTCTCATTCTCGCTTTCACTCTCTAACAAAAATGAAAAGGAAGGAGTCATTGGCACTACCCTTGGGGAAGGTGAATTTATGTGATTTCATTACCTCTTTTCGCCCTACTCTCAGTTTTGGGTTTGTTGTTGTTGTTTATTTATTTATTTGACAGTGTGCACCCCCTTGTACATCTGGCTTATGTGGGTCCTGGGGAATTGAACCTGGATCCTTTGGCTTTGCAGGCAAATGCCTTAACCACTAAGCCATCCCTCCAGCCCCCTACTCTCAGTTTTTTTTTCTCCAGCCGAGGCCCTCATCTCACAGCCTCTTCCCTGCCTTCTTCCAGCTCTTATAGTCAGCCCACCAACCAGACAAGCTCACTGTACTGCCACCTGCATATCATCTCACTTACTCAGAGGCAGACTGCTATCCTGGAAGAAGGTCAGACAAGGAGTCAAGAACTCTGGTTCTCTGGGTTTTCACTAACTTGCCAAGGGTTCTCGGGCAAAAATCATGAACGTCTACCAACCTCTAAGTTCTCTTCCTCTCTAAAGCTCAGGACCTCTTCCCACCACATCAAGCCCGTACACTTCTCCCAGTGTTTTGGGGGCTCCAAACTGTGTCCCCATCTGCCCCTCCAACCTTACTTTCCAAGTGATCCAAGCGCACCCTGTCCAGTGAGACCACACCGGTACCTGCCTCTGCCTTTGTCTACTAGGGTTTCTTGGCCAGTGCCTACTAAACAGCATGGTGCCTGCAAAAGCTCAAACCCCCATGCCTGCCAAACTCTCGCCTTTTCCAAGAAATGCTCCCACTCTGACTGACCAAACTTGTCTCCTGATGAGCCCCTGGAGGGCTTCTACTCAGAGCACCTCTAAACTCAACTCTTGATTTTGTCACAAGTTCATCTCAAGTCTCCCATGAGTTGTGAGCTCCGTGAGGGAGATAGAGCACATCATATATGGCCTTTGTGCTTCCTTCGGGGACACCTAGTATGTTTCTCTTGTGCTGTGCCAGTCAGGGTTCTACTGACATACACACACAAACACACACACACAGAGACTCATACACACTCAGATTTAGTGTAATGACTTGGCTAGTGTGAGGGTGTGGACCTGGCATAGCAGGTGGTGATCTGGATGCTTGGGGTGGGAGTTTGTGTTTCAGGATTAAGGTAGAACCTCTTTGGGAAACCTCAGTTTCCATTTGTCAGGCCTTCAAATGATTGGATAAGATCTGTACAGCATTATTGCAAGGCATCTTCTTAAAGCCAATTGCCTGTAGACGCTAAACACATCAGCCGCTACCTTCACAGGAGCAGTTAGATGACTATCCACTTCAGTGCCAGGACTGGAGTCTTCCCCTGACCACATACAGCAGACCATGCCGTCATGCAGTCATGCAGACAGTAACTCACTGGGCAGGATTCAACATGGTGAAATCCTCAGCAGAAGAGTGCAGAAAGATCCTTGGGAAACCCTAACTCAAGCAGTTTCCACAGTCACAGAGGGTGGGGTCATGAATGTGCCCCTGTGAGGTTAGAATGACCAGCAGGAAGGTTTTGGAAATATGATTCTAAAATATAAAGAGAGAGAAAGAGGAAGAGAGATCATTGGTAAAAAGTACTGGAAATGTTTGAATGTAAGAGCAAGGAATTTGAAAGGCCCAAGTCAATGTTTCATATGGTCAAGTAAAACTGAGGTGAATTTAAGTGGCTCCAAAATTAGAAAGAAATTTTGCTCCCCTCTTGGGCAGAAACTAATGAGAGACTCTGGACATGGGAGAATAGAGTCAACAGGAAACCTCAATATGGCAAAGCAGGTGTTCCTAGTGAGCAGAGAGGTCTGGGTAGATTTTTCAGATGACAAAAGACTCATTTTTGTCTGGAAGTTGGTTTATCTCAAATAATTTGTGGAGATAAGAGCCTTGAGAGTATAAATACACATACATACACACAAACACACAAACACACACACACTGAAAAGCCAAACCAAACAGCCTACAGCAGAGATATAGCTATTTGCTGCAAAGCAATCCAAATTAGCATTGCGGAGGCATGCCTGAAATAGATGAGTTTTGCCATTAGCCTTCTGTGCACTCAGGCAAGGAGGCATCATCACACAAATTACAGCCTGGAGAAGGGCTTTTCACCAGGGTGAACTTGGGAGAAGAGCATTTCAACCCAAAGCAATTCCGCCCGTCTGTAATTTGTTCCAGTTCCCCTCGCTGGCATTGAAGATATTTATGCTTGAGCAGAATTCTCACTCCCAATCTGATTTCTCCTTTTTCTCAAGCCAGCCATGAAGTCATGAAGTCCCTCGTTTGGGGGACAATACGATTTGCTGCCATGGAGACAATTAAGATATCATAAATTTATCTTGCCCCATGAGAGCAAAGAGGAAAAGCAATAACCCTGACGTTTGCAGTTCAATAACACTATTCACCCGGCAGTCACTGACTAGTAAATATCCTATCGATTTGCAGATGGGGGAAAACTGAAGCAGCAAACTCCTGTGCCTCGGTCTAAAGCTCGTGAAGTTAACACTGAGCCAAGAACGTCCAGATAGTTCTAGTTCCCACCCTGAACGGCCATGGAGGAGTTCAACTCTTGGTCGCCATTACTCTCTTTTTGGATGCAAATAAAGAGTCGGCTCCTCTCCCGGAGCCTGTACTTTACCAACTGTTCCTCATTACAAGAGTATTTCGTGGGACCGTAGTTTGATAAACTATACAAACAAAAAGCCCTTGGCAACTGTCGCAGGGTAAAAAATATTTGTAGAGGAATAGAAGAGGCTCTGGATGCAGTGCATGGCCAGTGTCCTCAACAAGTTGATGCTCTGAGCTGTCAGCTAGGGGTGAATTGCTTTACACATTAATGGTACTAAAGACCCGGGGCCTCTCATGTGTATAGACTCCTCCCAAGGACCTGGGAGGGACCTGAGCCATGTGTTCACCTGGATAGACCAAGAAAATAGCTTTTTGCACTTTTTTTTTTTTTTTTTTTGAGGTAGGGTCTCAGTCTAGCCCAGGCTGACCTGGAATTCACTATGTAGTCTCAGGCTGGCCTCAAACTCATGGCGATCCTTCTATGTCTCCCTCCCAAGTTCTGGGATTAAAGACATGCGCCACCATGCCTGGTACACTCTATTTCTTGAGTGGTTGTTAAGGTACAAGAAGCTTTTGGGAAGATTGTGGCCTAGGAAAGTGAGTTTGCAGGGATTAATTTGTAGTTGCTCCTGGTATAGTTAAATTATTGCTATCATTCCTGAGTAGCAGTGGCTTTCAGAAACATTCTTTTGGATTTATTTTATTGTCTGTGTAGCACGTGTATATGCATACTCTTATATATGTGTGTGTGTGTGTGTGTTTCCTCAGGTACACTGTCCACCTCTTGTTAAGGTAGGGTCTCTTATTGGCCTGGAGCTCACCATTTAGACTAGACTGGCTAACGGAGACTCCTAGAGGTCTGCCTGTTTCAGCTTCCCCAACACTGGGATTACAGGTGCACACCACCACAATGGGTATTTTTTATGTGGGTTCTGGGGATCAAAAACAAGCCCTTGCAGCCAGGTGTGGCAGCGCACGCCTTTAATGGCAGCAATCGGAAGGCAGAGGTAGGAGGATTGCTGTGAGTTCGAGGCCACCCTGAGACTACCTAGTCAATTTCAGGTCAGCCTGGGCTAGAGTGAGACCCTATCTTGAAAAAAAAAAAAAAAAAAAAAAAAAAAAAGCCCTTGGGCTGAAGGGATGCCTTAAGCAGTTAAGGTGTTTGTCTATGAAGTCTAAGGATTCAGGTTCAGTTCCCCCAATACCCACATAAGTCAGATGCCCAACGTGGCGTATGCATCTAGAGTTCATTTGCAGTGGCTGGAGGCCTTGGTGTGCTCAGTCTCTCTCTCTCTCTCTGCCTCTCTCTCAAATAAGTAAATAAAATATTTTTTAAGAAAGCCCTCATGTTTGAAAGGCAAGCACTATACCACCTGAACTATCTTCCCAGCCCTCAGGAATATTCTCAGTGCTTACCATCTTGTGGTCCCTGACCCTATGTGTGGTGAGAGATCTGAGTGTGTCTCAGGTACTCACCACTAGAACAAAACACTATGGTCCTTTGTACATGGGACGTGCAAGAGGCAATTCTTTGACTTTGGAGTGGAGGCCTTCGCTCACCTAAGATCAATTGATGTGGTCAGTCCCTGAATTTTCACTGTGTTTGTCCCTCACCGGCCTGAGTGCACGTGGCTCTGAACAGGATAGGAGGTGTGATTTCAGAAGCTTCTACGTGGTTAGAGCCACAGTCCAGGAAATCAGTAGAGATGTGTGTGTGTGTGTGTGTGTGTGTGTGTGCGTGTGTGTTCAGTTGGAGTCTATGGAGGTGACTATCAAATAGGCTTGTGGACACACTGGGCTCACTGTAAGTGAACTTGGGGTGACTGACCCAGGTGACCTCTATTTATTAGCTGGATCTTCTTTGTCCTCATGCTGACAACAAGAGGGTCATAATGATGCTTCAACTGTTATAATTAGCAATTCAAATATTCAGCAGACCTGTGTATCTGCCTTTCCCAGCGTCCCTGGGACAAATGGTCACAAGGCTCTCTGGAGAAGGACTGGAGGCATCACGCCTGGGGACACGTTCTAGGATGCTGTAGGTCTTCTCCGCTAAGGACGCAGCCACTGTCCATAAGTAGTTTTCAGGTCATAAGCCATATCACTGCTGGAAACTGGGCAGGGAAACCATGACTTTTTTTTTTGGATCATGACTTTTTATTGGGTCATATTCCTTGGTCTTTTGATCCTTCAGCCTTAATTTCTGTTTTTAAGTTTTTATTTTTTCATTTGCAAGCAAAAAGAGAGAAAGATAGAAGAGACAGACAGAGAATGGGTGTACCAGGACCTCCTGCCACTGCAAATGAACTCCAGATGCATGTGTCACTCTGTGCATCTGGCTTTACATGGGAACTGGGGAATCAAACTCAGGTCTTTATATTCTGCAGACAAGCGCCTTAAGCACTGAGCAATCTGTCTAGCCCACTAATTTCTTTTTGTTGCCAATTAAGTAGTATCCTTCCTTGGCCATTGACTTCTTTGAGATGTTTCCTCCACTAGTGAGGAATGGAGTGCTTCGGGTTTTCAGAAGACTCATGACAACCTGGGAATGCTACATCTTTGATTTGGATGAGATGACTTCCAAGATGAATTTGGCCACAGGCATCTCTTGGGAGCTTGTTGTAGGTCTAATTCTGACTTTGCATGAGGAGGCAGCAAGGTGCAGGCTTCAGGGGAAAACCACATAGGTTCAGACAGTGGCTTTGCTACTTACTAGCTGTGGCCCCTTCAAGCAAGTTAGCTAAAATGTTTGAGCCTCAGTTTTTTTTTTGTTGTTGCATGGATATATGTGTGGTGTGCATGCATACGTATGTGTGTGGCCACACAAGTTGAGTGCCTGTGCACATGTGTATGCATGTGGAGGCCAGAAGTTAACATTGGGGTTCTTCTTCAATCACATTCCACTTTATTTTCTGAGACAAGATCTCTTGCTGAACAGAGAGCTAACCTATTAGGCTAGACTACCTAGCCGGTGAGCCCCAGCAACTCCCTATCTCTGTCGCTCCAGTGCTGGGGTTACAGGCACTACACACGCCCAGCTTTTAAAAAAATATAATATTATATTATATATAGATTTATATATATAAAAAATATATATATATATATATATATATATATTATAGTATAATCTATATGTATATATAAATAGAGAGAAAGAGAAAGAGAGGAGAGAGAGAGAATGGGTGTGCCAGGGCCTCCAGCCACTGCAAAAGAACTCCAGACGCATGCGCTGCCTTGCACATTTGGTTTACATGAGTCCTAGGAAATTGATCCTGGGTCCTTAGGTTTTGCAGGCAAACACCTTAACCACTAAGCCATTTTTCAGCCCCCATGCCCATCTTCTTATGTGGGTGCTGGCTGTCCAAACTCAGGTCCTCAGACTTGCATGGAAAGCACGTCCCCACTGATCATCTCCCCAGCGTGGACCTTGGTTTCTCTATATGTAAAATGGTGATACTATCGTACCTCTTGCGAGGATGAAATGAGTTAGGGAGTGCAGAGCCTTTATAGCAAGGCCTGGCCCGCTTTGGCACCATTACATCTGTCATCCTGGCACCTTCACCCAGCCAGCTCAAAGCCATTTTCAGATGTGAGCTGTGGTTCAGGCTGCTTCTGCAGCACACAGCGCACTGGCTGTGGAGTTTCCTGCCCGGCTGTTTCTCCTCCTTGGCTTCTTGCTTCTCCAGAGCCCAAGCGTGTGCTTTACTGTCACACAGCTCCTGACACAGTGCAGCTACTTATAAAATATCCTGTTGAATAAATCCTTGAACCAGTACCCCAGACACTGATTCATCTCAGTCTGGGTCCTTACTTAAGTGACTTTAGAACCTGCAGGTCAGCTGCATGTAGCTGGTTCTGCCAAATGTGCACATCTGCATATCTTGGTGTGAGACCATTCTGACAAATAGATCATGCCCCCACCTTGTAACTCATATATAGTGATAGTTGTCACTGCTGTCTGTTTCACCAGTGCCTCTGCGTTCTGGAGTCTTGCTCGTCTGGGCTGTTGGGGGACATTTGTTCCTAAGTACTTTCTGGTTTCCAGGTTCTCAGCTTCTGAAAACCAGCACCTCACATCCTCTCACCTCTGTTTTGACCTCTGGGTAATACCAAATCCCTTATTTCTGCCAGGGCTTCCTATTTCTCAGATTTTTTTTTTTAATTTTGAGAGAGAGAGAGATAGAGAATGGGAGTGACAGCGGCCTCTCAGCGGCTGTGAATGAACTCCAGACACGTGCGCCCCCTTGTGTTACATTGTGCGCTTGCCTCACTTTTGCTTCTGGCTAAATGTGGAACCTGAAGAATGGAGCAGGTGTTCTTAGGCTTTGCAGACAGGCGCCTTAATTGCTAAGCCATCTCTCCAGCCCAGTTCTTAGATTTTTGGTAGCCCAAGAAGCCCCAAGACTCCTCTTTCATTGCCACCCTTGCCCAGTAAGACCATGGCACCCTCTGTGTCATCAGCGCAAGGGCTTCCTGGTGCACAAATAGCTTGAGCTTCCTCTTTCTCAAGCTACCTCCCCAGCCAGCGAAGCCAACCAACTCCATGGCGGCCTTGGTTCTGTCTTACTCTGACACTACTCTTGCCTCAAAAATAAATACAAGACCACTGGCTGTGATGGCACACGCCTTTAATCCCAGCCCAGCATTTGGGAGGCAGAGGTAGAAGGATCACTGTGAGTTTGAGGCCATGCTGAGATTACATAGTGAATTCCAGGTCAGCCTGGTCTAGAGCGAGACCCTACCTCAAAAAACAAAATTCATACATACATACATACATACATACATACATACATACACTTGTGCTTGCATAAATTTTTAATCAATATCAAGATTCATTTTGAAGGAGGTGGCATCCACTCCTTGTTTTCAGATTCTTGTTTAGCTCCTGCCTGTTCTTCAAACACCTTGACATTTCCTTTCCCCTGACCTCCTAGCATGGGTATTTAGCAGTACTGTGTGGCCTGCTAGAATGGGGATGCTTTAATCTTATTCACTCTTTATCCTGTGCCTACTAGAGTGGATGCTTATCAGTCACACCCCTTTTCTTCAGTGTCCAGCTAAGTTTGTGAACCATTCATAGTCCAAGATTCCCAGCAGCCCCTACCAGTGATTGGTGTATTGGTGGTGGGCAACAAGGCATATGGGGATCCTGTTTACCATCTCTAAAGTCCATTATGGCCTTGCCCATCCTGACCCCCAGAGTCTGGCTGTGTCTGACCATGTCTCATTGGGATGACAAGTGAAGTGCCTTCTCCTGGTTGCACAACAGACCTATATCTTCTTTCCTTGTGATCTGAAGATGGTAGGTTAAAGGGTTAGAGGCTCTGAATGTGAACCAAACATCTATACATTTAATTTTGAATAACACGTTTTTATACTTAGAATTTATCTCAAAGCCAAAGTGATCTGGTCAAAATATATCCAAATTGCCCTCCCCGCTCCCCTGAACTGGAGGTTCTGGTATCCATGGCAGCAAGTTCTGGGATTTAGGAACCTCGGTTGAAGTGGAATGAGATAAGGGTGGCTGGTGTCAGGAGAGACAGAAAAGAAGGCATAGAGACAAAGTCTGAAATGAGAGCTGAACAGATTGCACATGAACATTAACCTGGAGGCTAGGAAGATGCTTAAGAACTAGATATGGGGCAAAACAGGCCAGAAAGTGGAGATGGAGGGCAGAAGAGATTTGGTCTGGGTCAAGGAGGACGACAGGGTCTGCCGAGATGGTTGCAGGTGATGGAGAAAAGCCATAAGGATTTCTGTAGAATGTTTATGGCTTTGTTCATGGGGTAAGCATGAGAGAGACAACCTTATCAATCACACCCCTTTTCTTCCGTTGTCAAAAGGTTGTCAAGGGTCCAGAAGAGACACAATATCCTGCATCTTAAAGAAAAGACCTCCCTTGGGCTGGAGAGATGGTTAGTGGTTAAGGCGTTTGCCTGCAAACCCAAGGGATCCTGGTTTGATTCTCCAGGACGCATGTAAGCCAGATGCACAAGGGGGAGCATGCCTCTGGAGTTCATTTGCAGTAGCTGGATGCCCTGGTGTGCCCATTCTCTCTCTCTCTCTCTTTCTCTCTCTCTCTCTCAAATAAATAAATAAATAAATAAATAAATAATATTTTTAAAAAATGAAAGAAAAGACCCCCCCTTTTCTTCTCAGTATAATTTATATGTAGGTACCAGGCCTATAACCAGGATGCAATAACCAAATTTAAGTATGCACAGTATATAGATAATTGACACCCTATTCATTTCAGGCATCTAAGGCCTCACCAACTCAGCCATATGGAAATGGCAGGGGACCAACATGGCGGGAATAGCACACATCCTCCCCAAGTCATATTCCTTCTTCCCCAAAGAGAATATTTTTATGTTGATATCATTCATATGAGAGGTGGGGTATTTTTTTCTTCTTCCAAATTTCTGTGGCGTAGTTTTCATTTATGCTAGTGCTGGGAAAACAGGACTTTTAAATATCACGTTGAATAAAGACCAGCCTGAGCTGAAGGTGAGCAGACAGTGCCAACGGATATCCTCCCTGCCTGCGTTACAGACTTATCATTGCTCATGAAGCCTTTATTATTTTAACTCTCCACTGGGTATGGAGAGAATAAATCATCCTGTCCTCTATGCAACATAACTTTATATACTTAAAGACTTATGGATCCCTGTAGTCTCTTTCCTCACAAACCAAACATAGACCATCTTAACTGTATTTTCTCCTAAGACTTATTTTTCAAAATTTTAATAGTTCTCAATTTTTTCTCTAAAACTTCTTTGATTAGTTTGCATTGATTTTGGAATCTGGAACTTGAAGAAGAATTTGCTTAGTATCCCCACTAGGTCTGAACTCAGCGAAGGCCAAACCAAGAGTAATAAACGCATGCCTTCTTGGCTGCAGAGCAAGCTCCCTGCACACCCATCCCAGCATGCCATGGTCTGCTGTTGCCTGGGGCCCCCTAAGGACCTCCTGGAGCTCAGCCAGAACAAAACCCCAACTGTCAGCTTGCTGTGTATTTGCTCATGTGGAAACTATTTTGTTTTCTCTGTATTGAATCCCACTTTATTGATTGGAGGCCAATCTCTAACTTTGACAATGTACACGTTTTATTGTCCCTTCTTACCCTGTCAGCCAGCCTTTGCAAGTGTCACGACACTCTACCACGAACATTTTGGTTTGATAAGGATCACATCTCTTGAGTTCACATTAAGTTGGCTAAAGAGAATTTTTCACTGACTTATTTGTTCTTCAGTAATTACTGAGCTTATGATGTTGTGAGAGTATGGTGGATGTAATGAAGAATGATACAGGAAAATGATACAGCTGGCTGGGAAAGCTTATAGGAATCAAATCTATACACCCCACTGGACATAGTTCAAATGCTGAGATACACTCATCAAAGGTTGATTTTGTCCAGGTCAGCCTGGTCTAGAGCAAGACCCTCTATGTTTGTGTCTACTCTAATGAATGGAAGTTTTGATGCTGTAACTGGAAGCAAGAAAACAAAACAAAGGGATAGAGGTGTGCTATCTGCCCCATCCACCCCAAGGAACAGGTGAGTTTCATGGTTGGGACATAGACCCGGGTGACAAAGCAAGACCAAGAGGGAATGGAGAGGACCAGATCTGGAAACCTGCGGCTCTGGAGCTTTGATGACAGGATATATTGAAACCATGATGAGCTCACCTTCTTGACATGAGTCCTGAGGGCTTTTTAAGAAATGCACTCATTTAACTCCCCTCCTGAGATCCCCTAAGAAGGGCAGGGATTGGAGGTGGGCAACTAGCTCGGAGACCACACGAGTCTCCAAGTTGAGATAAACAGTGAAGATTCTGACAACAGTACACACTGAGAGAAGAGGGGAGAGTAGGAAAAGGGTAAAATGAGTATTACCTGAGTGCATATTATATCTCAGCACCGTATTGTATGTTTGATATAGTTTGGCCTGTCTTAACCATACCATAACCCTATGAGATGGGTAACATAACTCTATTTTTAGACAAGTAAAATAAGACTAATAGAGGGTAAGTAACTTGGCCAAACCAGATTTTGATGATAAATCTGCTTGGCTCCAAGACTATACTGTTTCCATAACATCACTTAATTGTTCGTCATGTGTGAGACTTGTTCATATATGTGCCTATTGCCATGTCATATGACATAGGCATGCACACTTGTACACTGTGGGAGGGAGGAGAGTGGAAACGTGACTCATCATGACCCTCCCTTTCCACAAAACCTCCACAGGAACCTGACCTGTGACATGATACCACTCTTCTGTCATAGAACAATTGATCCAGATCTAGTCTGGGGCAGAACTTTCCTGTGTGATGGAAATCAACACACATACGTGCACATTTTTGCTGATTTTTTTAATGGGATGAAGGTTTGGTCTAAGAAATCACCACGCAGTCAGCTTGCTGTGTCTCAGCCTGTTGTCAGGGAAGAGGTCAGAGACTTTTGAATCAGCTATGCCAGCCTCTTGCCTCCCATTTTGCACTTAGCAATGCTATTTCCACCAAGTTTTCTTCCTCCGAACTATGTCTGACTCGGGCTTGCTACGGACCTTTCTCCTTGTGTGCATGATTGAAATAATGTGCTGGTACTTGCTCACAACTAAATTGCCCCAATTTTTTTTTCACTCTGTCACTTCACTTACAAATAATAACTCTGAGTTTTTACAATTCATGGAACTCCGATCAGGCAGGGTTCTAAGCACTTCACACATACTATCTCCTGTTATCCTCATCACCATCTGGTAAAATAGAGGCAGCCGAGCACAGTGAGAGCTGGAGAAATGAAAGGGTTTTTGCAACCCTCACAGCAGGTTCAGCGAGGAGCTGGGCTGGGAGCCCAGGCAGTCTGCTCCATCCTGTCCCTTCCCGCAGGGTGCCAGGGCTGCTCTTCTGCTTTCAAAGGCTTCATTACTTTTGCCTTGATGACACTTTGAATATCAATGTGGTTGGAGCTTCACTGTTTTGCACCCCATGGCATTTTCAATTAGAGAGAAAAGAGGCAAATATGTTACCTTTCCCCCACTTCCTTCTCAAGTCAGAGGTGTCATAATCATTGCTAGTCCTTGCCCATCCCTGCAATCCTGCCCTTGGATGGAAAAGACACACAGGTGGGTTGGAGAGATGGCTCCACAGTGAAAGGTGCTTGCTTGTGAAGCCTGATAGCCCAGGTTCAGTTCCCCAATGCCCACATAAAGGCAGATGCACAAAGTGGCACATGCATCTGGAGTTCATTTGCAGCAGCAGGAGGCCCTGGAGTACCCATTCTCACTCTCTTTCTTTCCGCCTCCTTCTCTCTGTCTCTCTCTCTCTCTTAAATAAATAAATAAATAAATAAATAAATAAATAAATAAATAAATAAATATCTTTTTAAAGATGAAGAGTGAGCCAGTCATGGTGGCACACACCTTTAATCCCAACACGTGGGAGGCCAAGGCAGGAGGTGCTCTGTGAGTTCGAGGACAAGCTACATAGTGAGTTCCAGGTCAGCCTGTGCTAAAGTGTGACCCTTGCTAGAAAAACCCAAACAAAAAAAAAAAAACAAAAAGAGGGTTGGAGAGATAACTTAACAGTGTGGTTAAGGTGTTTGCCTGCAAAGTCTAAGAATCCAGGTTCGATTCCCCAGTACCCTGGCATGACCATTCTTTCTATATATCTGCCACTTGCTGTCTCTCTCTCTTTCCATCTCTCAAATAAAAAATATATATATAGGAGCCAGAGAGATGGCTTAGTGGTTAAGAGCTTGCCTGTGAAGCCTAAGGACCCCAGTTCAAGGCTCAATTTCCCAGTACCCACCTAAGCCAGATGCACAAGGTGGCGCATGCATCTGGAGTTCGTTTGCAGTGGCTGGAGGCCCCAGTGAGCCCATTCTCTCTCTCTCTCGCTGCCTCTCTCTCTCTCTCTCTCTCTGCCTCTTTCTCTCTCTGTCTGTCACTCTCAAAAATTAATAAATAAAAGAAAAAATACATATTAATTTTTTTTCAAAAAAGATAAACAATGGCTGGAGAAATGGCTTAGCAGTTAAGGCATTTGCCTGTGAAACCTAAGGACCCAGGTTTGATTTCCTAGGACCCACGTAAGCCAGATGCACAGGGTAGCACATGCTTCTGGAGTTCATTTGCAATGGCTGGAGGCCCTGGCACACCCATTCTCTCTCTCTCTCTCTTCTTTTTGTTTCTTTCTCTCACATAAAAAAAAAAATGGGCTGGAGAGATGGCTTAGTGGTTAAAATGCTTGTCTGCAAAGCCTAAGGACCCAGGTTCAACTCCCCAGTACCTACATAAGCCATGGTGGCACATGTGTCTGGAGTTCATTTGCAGAGGCTAGAGGTCCTGGTATGCCCATTCTCTTTCTCTATCTACCTCTTTCTCTCTCTTCCTTTCTCTCTCCCTCTCTCAAATAAATAAATAAAATATTTAAATATTTAATTTAACAAATTTGACAATTCATTGACTCAATTTCACTTTTATTTTTTTATTACCTTCTGGAGATGAGGCACCACCATTCTAACTATTGGGCATGTAATAGTGACAAGAAACCATTTTGTAATGAGACCTATATCTGTCCTCCGATTCTCATGGGGATGTAACTTTAACAAGGGCCCAGATGTTTTGTCAGCTTGCAAATTCGGAGGTTAACCCTTAGAAATTTGATAGTTTGTAATGATGTCTTGTTTCATGTGTGTGAGTGAGGGGTGTCCTTTTTATTTGAAGTGTAATGTCCTTTCTCTTGTACCTAATTTCAAAATCTCATAGAAATCTTCTTTTTCCCAGGATTACATATGCATCTGTACTTGGATGCACTTTGAATGAGCTCTTGTCTCTCTACTGGTTTCCTTATTAATTAGTTGATTAAAACATCACTCCATGACTGGAATAAACCTTAAAAACTTTGCATTCATGTGTGTCTAATGAGTGTGATGGCGAGAAATGAGTCATGAAAGAGTGGGAGCATTGGTGGGTGGGAGGAGCTTGTGGCTGTTAAGTAGAGTGGTTAGAGAAGGTATTGGCAAAAGGATGGCATCTAAGCAAAGCCCTCCTCCAGTGAGGGATGTAGCCAGGTTCCCCAGGGAGAAATATCACAGGACTGGGAAGGGTGAGTAAGGAGGCCCTGCGCTGGTTCTGGGTGGCTTTCTCTTTTCTTGTTTTTCTTTACATTTAGGATGTGTGTGTTCATGTATCTGCCTCCTATCTCACCATCAGTGTGCTGGGATTATAGAAGCATGCCATGGCTTCTGGCTTTTTATATGGGGGACTGAGGTTTGAACTCAGGTACTCCAGCGTGAAGGTCAAGCTCTTTGTCCACTGAGCCATCTCCCCAGCTCCAGCCCTCTCTCTATATATTTTTTAATGGTAGTGAAGTTCAAACCCAGGGATTCATACATGCGAGGGAAGTGCTCCACCACTGGACTATAGCCCAGCCCTTTTTGTATTTTTACTTTTGAGACAGAGACTTCCTAAATTTCCCAGACCAGCTTTAAACTTACTTGGGTAGCCCAGACATACCTTGAATTTGTGATCCTCCTGCCTCAGCCTTCTGTAGAGCAGTGATTACAATCCTGTGCTACCAGGCCCAGATAAGCCTGTAATTTTCACGTTTAGTAACAAGTTCCAGAATGTGCAGGAAGCAGAAGAAGAGGATGATGAGGAGTAAAGGAGATGAGAGAGAGTGTGGGAGATGAGTGATATAGCTGAAGGCTGTATGCACCACTGTAAGACCCTGCCCTTTCCTAAGGGTATTGGAGAGGTTTTGAGCTGAGGAGTGACTTAACCTGGGTTGCGTCTTAATAGACTCAATCCACTGTCTACAGTAGACTTTGTAAAAGGGCCAGGGTGGGAGCAAGGAGACTTATCAGTAGAAAGTACAATCCATGTGAGCTTTCCTAGAACAGAAAATAAGAACCAGCCAGGGATGCCATTCTACCGGGACTGGAGGTGGGGGGAGAACAAAGCAGGGTAAGGTCAGTGGTGAGTAGGGCTGGGCACCACTGTGAGGCAGGGTTGATCACCAGGGCTAGATGCTATTCTCTACCATAGTGGCTGCCTGGGAGCAAACAAATTAAGAGAAGCTCAGTGAATCTGTTTCATTCTACAGGTGGTAGAGAAAATGGAGGAGATCCAAGATCCATCAATAAGACAGGAAGATAGCCAACCACCCACCATGAGACATGCCACCTGTACCATATCTTCCAGGCCCCAGGAAAAACTGCAGAGGAAGAGGTGACATGAACACTGCTCTTACTGCTAGCTGACAACCAGCCCCAGGGTGATGGTGACAGACACAGTGATCAATCAAAAGCTATCAAAGCAGAAATCCAGAGGTTACAGAGAACTCAACACCAAATCAGACTGCCAACAGGCCTGCCATGACTCAGGAAACATTGAGGAAGAGAGGAGAAAGACTGTAAGAGCCACAGAGTGGGAAGGAGTACCTAAAGTATGGTTCTTCCATCCCCATCCCCATCCCCACCTACTACCCCACATGGACAAACTGAGGCCTTCATGACCCCATAGCAAATACAATAACCCCACTGAGGAGGGCTTCCAGGGTAACAGGAGCTGGGGTGAGGGGATAAAAGAGTAAAATCTGTTATAATATATATAAAATAAATAAAATAAAATATTTTTTAACCTACAAAAAGAGAGCTGGGGAGAATTCTCAGTGGTTAAAGGCTTTGGCTAGAAAAAAAAAAGAAGAAGAAGAAGAAGAAGAAGAAGAAGAAGAAGAAGAAGAAGAAGAAGAAGAAGAAGAAGAAGAAGAAGGGCCATCCAGAATCTATTTATATCCTGAAGGTCAAACCAAAAGGATGAGGTGGGTTGGTTGTGGGGTAAAGAGACAGAGGTGTAAACTAATTAGAGTCTTATCTGTGAACAGAAGTGGGGAGAACTCCTTAGCTGAGTGCTCTTGGACCAGAGCAATCCTGCCAGCTCCTTCCCACAGTCCAGAATGTCTGCAAGTCCTGTGGGAATTTGCCTAAAGACTGACCTAGAACATGCAAGGTTCCATGGTTCAAGCCAGTCAGCATTCTCTTGCTGGACAGTCAGCCTTCCTGCTTGGAGCTGTTTATAGGAATACTTTTTTCATTCACTTATTTCCCAGGTTGTATATTCTTATAACTTTTTTTTTGTAAAATTGGTTCTCATTTTTGTTTCAATTTGCATATTCAAAATTGCATTTTCCATTTTGTAGTAAACACATTTTGAAGTGTTTTGCAGGCTATAATTATTACCTTTTGAGAATCATTTCCCCAAATCTCAGGTGAGAACCTGTCCTTTATATAATTCACAATAGATAAGTAACACTTAATAAATAACCACTCTCATTTCTCAGTTAATAAGCCTGACTTTTCTTTTTTGAAAAGTTTTTATTGACAACCTCTATACATATATATAAGGTACCCTAATCCTCCTCTTTTGTTCCACCTCCTTATAACACCTTCACTGAATCCCTTCTTTTTTTGCAATTAGTCCCTCTTTACTTTGATGTCATCATTGTTTTCCCCCTCCCCCAGGTCTTGAATATGGAGTGACAGCCACTGTGAAGTCATGATTATAGCTGCCACTTAATATCTGGAAGACAGGGTTCCAAAGCACTCCTCCCCCACCTTTGGCTCCTACATTTTTTTTTCTGACATCTCTTCCACAATGGACCCCAAGCCTTGGAGGATATGCTAAGGATGTCTCATTTAGTGCTGAACACGCCACTATCTCTTCTCAGCACTTTGATGAATTTTGAGTCTCCCCAGTGATTGCCACCATCTGAAAACAGAAGCTTCTCTAACCAAAAGTGAGAGCAAGTCAGGTGTGGTGGCACATACCTTTAATCCCAGCACTCAGGAGGCAGAGGTAGGAGGATCGCCAGTGAGTTCAAGGTCACCCTGAAATTGCATAGTGAATTCCAGGTCAGCCTGGGCTAGTGAGACACTACCTCAAAAAAAAAAAAAAAAAAAAAAAAAAAAAAGTGAGAGCAACATTAATATATGGGCATAAACACAAATATTCAGAGGGCAATTTAGTGAGTGTAATATATCCATTTAGCCAAGCAACAGAAGAAGCTCCCTACCCCCAGGGTTTATGACCTTCCCAGACACAAACTTTTGACTAGGTTTTCAGTACCAGGCACGAATTCCCTCCCATGAAGAGGATCTCAAATCAAATCAGAGAGCAGTTGGTTTCTCCCATAGCAGACATGCCACTATTACACCAGTTGGCACATTTGGCCTGGATGGCCAGCTGTAAGCATGCAGGGTCCACTGCTGGTTAAGACCACTGATGACTTTTCTCCCCCAGCAGGCCGCATAGTATCCTGACAGCTGGTCAACAGGGAAGAGGCTTCCAGCTCAGCTCCAGCTTAATTTTTCAATGACTTGCAGTGTAAGGATGTGGTGCTTTCAGCAATAGGGTCTTATCATCTAGTTCTGGTGGGAAACCAGGATCCTTGCAATAGACTCTATTGTTTGGGGGGTATGAGGGACCTCCATGACCAATGACTCACTAGGAGGCATCCCACCCCTGGCACTAAATTTTTTCTGTAGCAATCTGTGGTTTCTGGAATCAGTATTATTCACCTCCACAGAGTATTTCTGCCCAAAAATTATTTTATTTTTATTTTTTTGGTTTTGTGAGGTAGGGTCTCACTCTGGTCCAGGCTGACCTGGAATTAACTATGTAGTCTCAGGGTGTCCTCGAACTCTTGGTCCTCCTACCTCTGCCTCCTGAGTGCTGGGATTAAAGGTGTGCACCACCATGCCCAGCCCAAACACTTTTTTTTTTAACATGTATTTTTTAGCTAGTGAAAAAGTAGGTTTCCACAGGACTGTTTCATAACATCTTTAATTTTTAAATATATTTTTTGGGTTTTAAAAATATTTTATTATTTATTTATTTATGAAAAAGAGAGAGAGAGAGAGAGAATGAGAATGGGTGTGCCAGGGCCTCTAGCCACTGCAAACGAACTCCAGATGCATGTGCCATCATGTGCATCTAGCTTACATAGGATCTGGAGAATTGAACCTGGATCCTTAGGCTTTACAAGTGCCTTAACTGCTAAGCCATCCCTCCAGCCCTAATTTTTTTTTTTTTTTAGGTAGGGTCTCACTCTAGTTCAGGCTGACCTGGAATTCACTCTGTAGTCTCAGGATGGCCTCAAACTCACAGCAATCCTCCTACCTCTGCCTTCTAAGTGCTGGGATTAAAGGTGTGCGCCACCATGCCCAGCCATGACATCTTTAATTTTGATTAACTCTCCTCCCATCCTCTCCTCTCCTCCATCCCTGTCCCCTGACCCCATTTGCCCGACTTTTCATGAGTAGATTTTTGTCTGTCTGTGGGATAAGCTTGGAAGATGACCTTGAATTAGTCACTGCATACAATGCACACATGTGTATCTACAAGTGTTTATATGTTACACCTCTTTCTTGGAGTTTTAATGCAAAGTATTCTCCACAAAATCACGTTTAGACACTTGGTCCCCAGCTGTTTTGAAATGTTGTGGAACCTTTAGGAGGACGGGCCTAGCTGGAAGAAGTGTGTCACTGGGAAGCCAGCCTTCCATTTGAGCTCCACCCTGCTCCCGGCCCAAGCTCTCCACAGCGATGTGAGGAGTCTCAGCTGCATGCTCAACTGCCGTGAATTCAGGCTTACGCTCCTCGCCATGATGGACTGCACCCTCTCAAAGTGTGAGCCAAAATTAATTCCTCCTCAAGTTGCTTCAGTCAGGAATTTTGTCACAATGATGAGAAGACGAAGTAACTAATCCACATTGATACATACTTCTTTAAAGCTATCAACAGTTAAGGATGGGCTGGAGAGATGGCTTAGTGGTTAAGGCACTTGCCTGCGAAGTCAAAGGACCCAGGTTCAATTCCCCAGAATCCACATAAGCCAGATGCACATGGTGGTGCATGCACCTGGAGTTCATTTGCAGTGGCTGGAGGCCCTGTAGTGTCCATTCTCTCTCAAATAAATAAATAAATAAATATTTTAAAAAAAACAGTTAAGGTATGGGTCCACAGGTAGGAGGCTCTCTCAGTCTTATCAAAGAAAGTTCTTGGGCTGGAGAGATGATTTGGCTGGTGAGGCGCTTGCCTGTGAAGCCTAAGGACCCAGGTTGGATCTCTCTTCCAGATCCCTCATAAGCCAGAAACACAAAGGTGAGGCATGTGCATCACACATACTCACTAGGTGTCACAAGTGCCTGGAGTTCAATTTCAGTGGCTGAGGCCCTGGTATGGCAATTCTCTCTCTACAAAAAAAGAAGAAGAAGAAGAAGGAGGAGGAGGAGGAGGAGGAGGAGGAGGAGGAGGAGGAGGAGAAGAAGAAGAAGAAGAAGAAGGAGAAGAAGAAGGAGAAAGTTCTCACTTAGGTCCTCTTGAGAGCTTTGTTATCCCACAAAGAGGCTGGAATCAGAGATGTAGAGACACCAAGTAGCCTCCCCTAGGCTCTAGGGTAAGGCAAGTATCTTCCCATCTCTTTTTATTAAACTCAGGTTCCTGGTGCCCTTGTTAATTTGAGTGGGAACCAACAGTCCACCTTGCTGAGTATGAGTTCAGTGACAGAAGACCAGTTAAAACCAACTTAGACACCAAGGGGACTTCTCCGGGTAACCTACTAGCAGGTCCAGCAGGAGTGACTGGACTCAAGGGCTCCGGCACTGTGGTCAGGAGTCTGTAGGCTCTGCATTCCTTGACTCAGCTTTCTTTGGTACTGGGGAAGGCTGACCGTGACTTCTGACCCACGGGCATCTCCAAGATTACTCCCATTGGTTTTTAACCCTGGACACACGGGAAACCAACTCCCTCTTATGACTCGATTGGTACTCCAAAGCTGCTCTCATGATGGTGGATGTGATTCCATGTTTGAATTATGGCTGTGGGTGTACAGAGTGAAAGTGGAAAAAAAGGAGAGAAGATTGAAAATTTCCAGAGGAAGGGAGATGGATGCTAAGCTGACCTACCATCAGGGGATCCCATCTCAGATCTGAATTACTTCTCTGCCTTCTTAACTCTCCTTGGTGGACTAGAATTTCCCACTGGGGCCAGAGTTCCATGTGCCCACTGAATTCCCAGCTCAAGACAGAAAGTCTTTTTGAAGTGAAACAATGAAGTTGTTTCTGAAGGAGCTTTAAGAAAGAACTTCCTCCCCCACTCCCTGCTTGAATTTAATCTTTTATGGTTCCATCAGAAATAATTTCTAGTGTTCTTTCATCTGCAAATAAGTGCTGGTGTTGCCTTTGTGTGCATGTATTATTTATCATTCAATTCATGGGGGCATTCTGTCGATCAGCCTGTGGGGGTGTGAGCCTGAATTTAAATGAGAGTTATGTGTGTGGTCAAAGAAGTTCTTTAGGAAATCAACTGTGGACAGAGGCCTTAGGCCAGTGGCTTGGTCTTGACCTAGAGAAGGAGCAGCTAGTCTGTATTGGAGCATTTGGGTCTGCGAGGGGGATGGGAGGAGCACAAAGTCTCTCTGGGCTCTGAGATCACCAGGGAAGTGGATCTAGAAGCAAAAAGGACATTCCACACACATCTGCCCAGCTGAGTTTATAGAGGTCATGTTGGCAATATGCAGCAGAGGGTTAGCTTGTGTCTCACAGCCAGACAATCCATTCTCCTTACTAATGTTATCGTCATCCTCAAAAGGGAATGGAGGTTAAGGTGCCTGCCTGCTAAGCCTAAGAATGCCCATTTGATTCTCCAGGTCCCATGTTTAGCCAGACACCAAGTGACACAAAGGTGCAATGCCACACTTGCCCACAAGGGGGCGCACACGTCTGGAGTTCATTCACTTTGGCTGAGAGGCTGCTGGCACCTCCATTCTCTATCTGACTCTCTTAAAAAAAGGGGGAATGGTGCTGGTACTGGGGGAAAAAGGCCAAAGTGCACCTTATTTGTTCTTTTCTTGTGTTTGTGGCATGTGGTATACGCATGTGTGTGTGCACATATGCAAGCCCTATGTATCTGCATGCAGAGCCCAGAGGACATCAGGTGTCTTCCTCCGTCACTCTTCCTCCTCATTTCCTTGAGACAAGGAACATTTTGGGCCAGACTGTCTGATCAGCAAGCCCCAGGGATCCTCCTGTCTCTCTGCTCCTCTCAGCATGGAGGTGACAGGCATGCACAGTCACCCTGGCTTTGTGTAAGGGTGCTGGGGATTGATCTTAAGGTCATGTACATGCACAGCAAGGGCTCTCACCCCCTGAGCCATGCTTTCTACCCTTCATTGACTATAGGTGTTCAGTTTGCTGATAGAAAATATACGTACTCGGGCTGGAGAGATGGCTTAGTGGTTAAGCATTTGCCTGTGAAGCCTAAGGATCCCAGTTCGAGGCTCAATTCCTCAGTACCCATGTAAGCCAGATGCACAAGGTGGCTCATGTATCTGGAGTTCATTTGCAGTGGCTGGAGGCCCTGATGCGCCCTCTTTCTCTTTCTCAGTGTCCAGTGTCACTCTGAAAGAAAGAAAGAAAGAAAGAAAGAAAGAAAGAAAGAAAGAAAGAAAGAAAGAAAGAAAGAAAGAAAGAGAAAGAGAGAGAGAGAGAGAGAGGAAGGAAGGAAGGAAGGAAGGAAGGAAGGAAGGAAGGAAGGAAGGAAGGAAGAAAGAAAAAGAAGAGAATATATATGCTGGGCAAACATGAATGCTTGTCCACATGTAACCAGCAGCTGGAATAGTTCCTCTCCCCACCAGAGGATTTTGTACCCATGGCAACAGGAAAACACAGCAGCTGGACAGATAAACACCCTGGGGACTTTGGGGCCACTCCATGGACCCTGTATTTAGCTTTATCCATCCTGGACAGGAGATTTTGTTGGCTGGCTCGGTAGCTAATAGCTTGGGCTATTGTAGCTGTCAGCCAAATGTAGAATAATCCAGACTTCATCTTGATGAGCCCACAGTGCAAATCTCAAGGGTTCTCTGCTTGTTTGATGCAACTTTAAGGGCATTTTATTGAGATTGGATGCGATTTCAAAGATTCATAAGTTGGGAAATTTTTCTTTAGAGTCCCTGGGAAAGATTGAGGCAAATCTCCACAAAACGTTTCTTCTTTCCTCAAATATTAAGTGAGTGTCAATTAGCCCGGGATCCTAGCAGCAAAGTGGAGGACGAGACCTGGATGAAGGCAGCACTGGGCAGTAGATGCTCCCACCACCCCTTGTGCACACAGGTGTCACACTGGCCACCGTGGCCTTGTAAACGGGCAGCAGTCGAACAACTATTCATGTGGTGACTCTCGCTCAGAAAAACATTTCAACAGGGCATGAGTCCTTGGAGCGCCGCATGCTGTGCTTGTTGTCAGGCAAGCTGTCTCCACAGCTGCCAGCACCTGACTCTGGGAACATTCGGGAACACGTTCCCATCTCAGCTCCCTTTCGTTTCCTTTTCGCACCCCCGCCCGCCTTCCCTTCATCAGTACTTCATGCCAAGCACCTCTTCTGTCTCTCATTCCTGGTGGCATTTGTTCATTCTTGGTGAGGAGCAACCTCCCCTGACGTTTCGCTTTGAACATTGCACAGGTGGGGAAGCTCAGAGCCATTCTCCTGGTAGAAGCCTTCTCCAGACAATTCGCTGCTTCCTGTCTTTCTCTCTTTTAGGGAGAGAGTTCACATACTGCCTTTCTTTGTCCCAACCAACAGTATGACTTTTCTTGTTATAAGATGGGGCCTACGGACTGGGGAGATTGCTCAGTAGTTAAAGACACTTGCTTGCAAAGCCTGACAGCCCAGGTTCAATTCCCCAGCACCCATGAGAAGCTGAGCTCAAACTGGCACATTAGTCTGTCCTTTGTTTGTGGTGGCAAGACACCCTGGCACATACACACAAATAAGTAAATAAATAAATGTTAAAAAAAAAAAAAAAGATGGGAGCCGGGTGTGGTGGCGCACACCTTTAATCTCAGCACTCGGGAGGCAGAGGTAGGAGGATCGCCATGAGTTCAAGGCCACCCTGAGACTACATAGTTAATTCCAGGTCAGCCTGAGCTAGAGTGAGACCCTACCTCGAAAAAAAAAAAAAATAAAATAAAAAAAAAAGATGGGGGCTAACCTGTTGTGCCTTCTAGACTGCTCATCAAACGTGACTGACTGAACTTGATGGCTGTAGTGACCATACCGACTCTGCTGCCGGGTTCCTTCGGTTTGAGGTGTGGCTCTGCCACTTATGTCTGCATTTGTGTGTGGTCTATTGGACACACTGAACCTTCCTGTGCTCTCTCTTATTTGCTACTTTTTCAAATTGCTACCGTAGTACTCATGTCATAGCTTCATATTAAATATTCTATGTATGTACTTAAGTTTACCTAAGTACCTAGAACAGTGCCTGGTGCCGGCTTAAGAACATAAGTGAAGTTATGATTATCAGAGTGAAAATACTATTGCTGACATTTTGTTTGAATGTTTACTAAAGGGCCAACTATGACGATAAAGATTTCACATGAATTACTACAGTGAGTCAGCACAAAGCCCGATGGATCGGTGCTATTATCTGTCACCTGGGTCCTATACATAGGGACACTCCTTACCCAGAGTCACTCAGTCATTAGTAACAGAAGCAGGCCACTAAGCGAGTTCTGTGTGGTACTAAAGCATATAATAATTACCGATAATTATGAGACTGGGTTGTCTATAAGAGGTGTTTTTGATGTTGCTAAACACCAAGCTTTTCTGGTAACAAAGTTTGGCTTTTTGGAGCTTCATTTGTATCTTTCTATCTATTTCCTTCACAATAATTATCAGATCCATGAGGACATTTTTTTTCTTTTTAATTGTGGTCTCCCTCTAGCCCAGGCTGACTTGGAATTCTCTATGTAGTCTCTGGCTGGCTTCAGACTTGCAGCAATCCTCCAATCTCTGCCTGCTGAGTGCTGAGATTAAAGGCGTGTGCTGCCATGCCCTGCAGTGAAGACAGTTTTAAACTAGTGACTGTGTAAGTCATCTCCCCATGAACACTTGGTCAGCACACACTTTTCTCCCAGGTTCTCACTCGAAGGCTGGGAAAAGTTTGGCCAACCTCAGAGATGGATCTGTTCCTGGGTCTTGTTCTGGCCCCTCAGAATGAATTCAGAATAAACGTGGAGTAGTGTGAAAATAGGCAGAGGGTTTTTGTTGTTGTTTTGTTTTTTTTTACAGAATTCTGGGGTGAGAGTGGACAATGGTCACAGCACTATTTTGGAGGAAAATAGTCTCATGGGGTGAGAGTGGACAATGGCCAGAGAAGCCTATTATTTCTAGAAGTCTCTAGAACAGTGTTCCTAAGGGATCTTTTCCTTCCTGGGTGATTGACAGGCCCATTTGAAGTGACTCTTAGGGAGGAGACAAATGTCTTTACTCTTTACCAGAAAGCCTCTGGTTGGTTAGTAATTGTATTTGCTCATTTTCTCATTGCTGGGATAAAATACCTGAAAAAGTCAACTCAAGGCAGGATTTATTTTGTCTCACAGTCCGTTATGGTGGGGAAGTCATTGAATTTGGTCAGGAAGCAGAGAGCAATGAGTGCTGGTTCTCAGCTCGCTTTCTCATTATTCAGTCTGAGACCCCAGCCCATGCAGTGGTGCTGCCCACGGTTAGGGTGAGACTTCCCACTTCAGTTAACCCACTGTGGAAATTTCCTCACAGACATGCCCAGAGGCTTGTCTCCTAAGGTGATTCTAGGTCCTGTCAAGTTGATGATCAATAATAAGACTATTGATGATCTTTTGGGCAATTTTAAAATATTGTGCCTCCACTCAGGGCAGAGATGCGGCTCATTTTTTATTAGTTTTTTTAAAGTATTATTTATTTATCAGAGAAAGAAAGGGATAAAATGGGTGTGCAAGGGCCTCTAGCCACTGCGAATGAGCTCCAGACTCATGCACTACCATGGGCATCTGGCTTAAATGGGTTCTGGGGAGACAAAGCTGGGTCCTGAGGCTTTGCATACAAGCGCCTTGACTATGAAGCCATCTCTCCAGCCCAGAACCCATTTTTTTTAAAAAAATTTTTTTAATTTATTTTTTTGCAAGCAGAGAGAGAGAAGAGAAACAGACAGAGAGAGAATGGGCACACCAGGGCCTCTAGCCACTGCAAACAAACTCCAGATGCATGTGCCTCTTATGTATCTGGCCTTACGTGGGTCCTGGAGAATCAAACTGGGATCCTTTGGCTTCGCAGGCATGTGCCTTAACCGCTAAGCCATCTCTACAGCCCAGATCCCGTTCTTTTAACCAGTAACCAAAGCCCTGAAGTTTCAGTTCCTAGTTGTACAAGACGCTCACTACTAGGGAGAGCTTACTCTCGATGACCTATGAGCTGATGGACAGTTATCAAATGCATCCCGAGCCAGCCTGAGTGCATAGGGATGTTCTCCTCCTGGGAAGCACCAGCTTTGTGCTCAGTAAAACCAGCCTGACCCTCAGTACCTAAGAGGGAACTGAAAAATGTTGAGTCTAGGACACAAATTCTGATGAGATCGAGAAAACCTCTAAGGGGATCCCTGGGCAGTGGGGTTAATTTGAGGGTCGTGGACACCTGAGGTGGTCTGAGAACTACTAAGTGAAGAAAGTGTCAATAAAAGGAACTAAGGAAGATAATGTTCCTTTTACAACTTTATCTAGATCTGGCTAAAGATAGCCCAGTAAAGTTCTGGAACCAATGACTATTGCCCTGTGGGAAACTAGATTCTAGGAATGAGCCTTCCTAGCTACGTGGGACATATTAAATATTATATTTGGCCTTTGCATGAATAACATGTGATGCTTGGCCAACGGGGGAACTGTGAACTAAAGTTCCCAGAAAAATGCTCTATCTGTTGCACCTACTTCCAGCAAGGCTGAATGGACTGATAAAGTTCCTGTGATCACAGAGAGTTGGAATGGTGCAAGTCAAAGCCAAATTACCTTGGGCTGCCTTTAGCCCCTTAATAGCCATTTATTATCCACCTCTGTGTCTGAACTAACATCCTTGTGACCATCAGTTGGTCAGATGTAATCTTTTTTGGAAAGTACTGACAGACCAGCTTCTACCAATCCACGGGCTAAGAATGTCATCAGATAGCATCTGAAACCTATGGTGGAGATTTCCCTGCTTTGCTGTAACCCCCCTACCTGATGGTGGGCCAGTGTATTTGAAAAGTGCCTTGATTTATGACTTTCTTTTGTTCTGTAACTATAAAGCCTTCATGAAACTGCTAACACATTAGAACATAGAATTTGAGGTAACACAGTATCTCTTATCCCCTTTGAGGTGAGAGTTGTGTCTTTTGAGTGGACAGGTACAAAAATTAGAACCTGGCACAAGAGGCAACACATTCAAAGAATTTTTTAAAAATCACATTCATTTATTTACAGTGTGTGTGAGCACAGTAAAGTGGAGACCCAATGGCACAGTGTGATGGTTACTTTTGATTGACAACTTGATTGAATTAAGAAATTATTAGGGTATTAGTGAAGCACCTTTCCCCATGTCTGTGAGTGTGTTTCTAGAGAGGGTTAAATAAGGGAAAAGATCTGCCCTGAGTGTGGCTGACACCATATTATGGGCTGGGGTCTCCAACTGAATACAAAGGGAAAATGGACAAAGCCTGATGGTCACCTGCATTCCCCATTCTCTGCTTCATGGTCACCCTCACAGATCAAATCACGCCTGTCATCATCCCTTTGCCGCCATGATGGACTGTACTCCTCTGAACTGTGAGCCAGAATAAATTCTTCTTCCCTTAGGCTTCTTTGTCAGGTATTTGGTCACGGAGATGAGAAAAGGAATTAATACTCCCAGTAAAGCCCCCAAACCTTATATACTGTCTTCATGAAGGGAGAGAGGTGGTGTGGGCGGAAGGGTGAGTTGTAGGTCAGCTAGAGAGAAATAAAAGAGAGGTAATAGCCTGGGTGGATTAGGTACTCATACTCAGTCCTCATACCCAGTCCCTTCTAGGCCCCATTCCTATTTCCTGCTCATCTTCTTGGCCATTGGCTTCCAGAGAATCTGCCTTGATGTTGAAGGAAATTCAGGAGCGTCTCTCTAAGTGCTGCCTTGTGGTGCCTCCAGGCTGCAGGTAAGCAGCTTGCTGACATGGCAGGGTCTGGGTGACAGTGCCTGGGTTTCTGCAGCTCTCACCTGCCAGATCTCATTTGACAATGACCATGTGATCTATGGTGGTGTTAATGTTGGCATCATTTAAACTTCAGTTTGTCAAAAATGTCACCATTATAAGAAAAAAGAAAAAAATACTAGAGGAATTGAAATGAGGATTTTTTTTTTTTTGGGGGCTTTGCCTCCCTGCCATTTGTTTTTAACTAGAGATTGGACCCAGAGCCTCATACATGCTAAGCAGGTGCTCTACCACTGAGCTACATCCCAGCCCATTCTTTAATATGCACATTCTAGCTGAGCTGATATGCTGAACTGAAGCCTCCTTCAACAAACTCAGTGAGCTGCCTTGTCCAGAAATGAAAAGGCCTATTTTATAACAAGGAGCAACTCTTTAATTTAATTTAATTTAATTTAATTTAATTTAATTGCAAACAGAGAGAGATAGAAGAGAGACAGAGAGAATGGGTGTACCAGGGCCTCCAGCTGCTGCAAACAAACTCCAAGTGCATATGCCACTTTGTGCATCTGGCTTTACATGGGCACTGGGGAATCAAAATCAGGTTGTTAGGCTTTGCAGGCAAGTACCTTGACCATTAAGCATCTGTCTAGCCCAAGAAGCAATGCTTTATGCCCTCTCTGTCTTTTATGATTCTTTCTGGACTCACAATTTTCTTTAATGTACAGTTTTAATGGACATTGGCAGGGTGATGAGCAGGCTTATTTCTGGCCACCAGGCCTCTTCCTAGGGCCCCACGTGGAGTCCTGTCTCTGCACCACAGGTTTCTGGTCTGGGTTTTGTGGCTGTGTTCATTGTTCCTCCACAGTCAAGGCAAAGACAGGAAGCTGTGTGACTTTACTGAGCTTCATTCCCTGTCTATAACATGAGGCTCTGTGAGGACAAAATGACTTTGCACACCAAGTCCCTGGTGCCCCACTGATCATCTCATGAGTTCTCAGGCCTTTCCTCCAGTCTTGTTTGACAATGGTCTGGTGTACTTTTAAGTGTCACCTTTTAAAAAATATATATTTATTTATTTGAGAGAGACAGAGAAAGAATGGGCATGTCACGGCCTCTTGCCACTGTGAATGAACACATACATGCACTACATTGTGAAACTGGCTTTACGTGGGCACTGGATAATTTAACCCTGGCTGGCAGGCTTTGCAGGCAAGGTCCTTTAACCACTGAGCCATCTCTCCAGCCCTTAAGCATCACCTTCTGGAAAGATAAGTGCACTACATTATCCTCCTGAGACCTGGGAAAGAGCTCGTGGCTGATGTTAGCAGGTTCTGCAGGTTACTGCTAATTCAGTAGGCCTTCTTTCATTGGCATCGAAGTAATGCCTCATATTTTCTCAAAGCTGGGATTCAAATCCCAGGCTGCACTACTGCACTGAGTTATACTAGACATAAATAAACTCCGGGAGAGCTGGAGACTTGCCCAGTTTGAGGGTAATTAGCTTTACATCTCCAGAGCACACATATAAGCATGCCGGCACCCCCAGCTTAGAACCTTGTTATTTAAGACCCGAAGGGGCTTGAGAGAGAGCGCCACACAGCAGGCGCCTAAGGACCAAGCTTCTCTGCTTATGTTTGGGGCCCATAGGGATTAAAGGGTTCACTCTCAGGGACAACCCTTCCATTGAGAGTTTGTAAGAGGAACTCACAAGACAGACTTTAAGCAAGACAGCCAAATAGGAGAAAACTTCACCCCCATTTCCCTCTGCCGGTTGCTAGAATCCCAGAAATACTAGTTGCAGTGTTGTTCTAAAAATCGAAGGTAGGTTAAGGACTTCTTGCCAACAGTACTATCCTGAGCAAGACACCTTGACAACTTGTCCATGCTGGCTGTCTCTGGCTGCTGTCTCTGATGCTCTCCCCGGTGGGAGTCTGGCTCAGGATCGCTGAGCAACTTAAAGGAGGAAGGATTTCTTTTGGCTCAAGTTTTCAAAAGTTTTGGTCCACCACAGAGCAAAGGGCATGAGGAGCAGAGCTTGGGCTCACCCTATGGTGACCAGTGTTGGGGACCCCCTAGGGCCAGCCCAGGAGGGACTACAGGGTCTCTGCAGAGTTGGGGTGAGCAGACTCTGGGAGTTGGGTGGAAGCAGCAGAGGGCGAGCTGCCGCAAACTCATTTATTGAGGAAGTGCAGGGGGTTTTAAGGGGCTTGGCTGGCCAATCATTGTATGGGGTGATCCCCCTTTTTGTGACCAATGACAGCCTGTCTCTGGACAGATCATCTCGTAGCAGTTTTCTTGCAAGCATGGGACTGTAGCTGTTGTCACGCCAGGCCTGCGTGGGATGCCATGTTCACAGAAGCCACTTCCTGGTTTCTTTTGCCATGTAGTCTGGCTAGGGCCAGGCCTGCATTGTGCCATACAGACCAGGAAGGAGAGAGAGAGAAAGATTGGGAATGCCTACACACTAGGAGACTTTGCCCCCATGTCTTTTATTCATCTGGCCCTTAGACTGTGAGATGGTGCTCCTCCCACCCACGGTAGGTCGTTCCTCCTTAGCTAAACCTGTTGGAAACACCTTCACAGATGCACTAACTCCGAGCCTCTTCTCAAGCCAATCAAATTGGCATCAGGGTTAGGCCTCACGCCCACTGGTCATCTTGCTCTTTCAGGGACATACTTTGTTTGGTTATTGGAAGATCAGTAGGTTTCCTCCCACCTCTCCGTTTCCGTTTGTTTGTTTTACTGACTTCTCCTGATATTGCATGCTTTTGGATGTTGGAAGTCTCCCAGGCACAGTTTTTTGAATGTCTTTTAAAATTCACCAACATTTAGGTCATTTCCTATCGTGGCTCTTGTGAACAGGGCAGCAGTGAACCTGGGAATGGTATTTCTAAGCTATCCCAATGCCTTTGGATATATCCCCGTAAGCGGAATTACTGAATCAAAGAGCAATTCCATTTTCAATTTTCTTGAGGGGTTTCCATATTGCATACTTTTCCCGCACTCATTCCCTGGCTGTTCCAATCTTAGGACATTTGATTCCACTCGTGTTCAGACAGTGTGTAGATTTATGCATCAAGCTCATACCTCGGCCGGAAATCCAGACTCACATAGTGAGTGGTTCCGGCAAGCTTTTCACCTGGACACTTGTGATAGGCTGAATAACAGCACTTTTAAAAATATCTACATTCTAAGCCAGGTGTGGTGGCGCCTGCCTTTAAAATCCCAGCACTTGGGAGGCAGAAGTAGGAGGATCACCGTGAGTCCAAGGCCACCCTGAGACAACATAGTGAATTCCAGGTCAGCCTGAGCTAGAGTGAGACCCTACCTCGGAAAACAAAAACAAACAAACAAAAAAAAAAAAATCCACACTCTAATCCTTTGCAAGACAAGAATGAACCTTCCTGCATTTTCCTTGGCCTTTATCACTCACCCGTGAGCTTTTTCAATTCTTCCTTCCCTTGGTCTTATTTCTTCTAAAATTCTTTTGCTCTTCTGAGTTTCATGGTAGTAATACAAACTTATTTCAATTATGGGACAGCTAGGAGAAATTGAGGAACATCTAGGCTCATTTTTGCCTTCAGTAAACTAATATGAAACATTTCCCCTTTAGTCCCACCTGGCCATGTGAGAACCTGAGCTCTGTGTGATGCTTGGAGAAGTTGCTCAATTAAGTGTCCTAGTGTGAAAGCAACCCTTCACACTTGTCACACTCATTGACCCTGAGCCTCCCACGAAACACTGCAGCTAAATTATGAAGAATCTCAGTACAACAATGATTTGTAAATTAAGACTTAGGTCAGAACTTGTGACAACTACTCTCATCGCTGTCCCATGGAATGGAAGAGAGCTCTGGCACTACAAGATAAAATTCCATGCTAGTCACCATTCATATGGTACAAATGTCACTACAAGAATCTTCACAACAACTCCATAACGTAGGCATCCTATTAACCTCAGAGATGAATATTTGCCAATGGTCACATTTTTTTTGAGGCAAGCCCAACAAACTGCCCCCCCTTTTTTTAAATGAGAGAAAGAAGAGAGAATTGGCATGCCAAGGCTTCCAGCCACTGTCATAGAACTCCAGATTTGTGCACCCCCTTGTGTGCATGTGTGACCTTGCATACTTGTGTTACTGTGCATCTGGCTTATGTGGTACCTGGAGAGTCGAATATGAGTCCTTAGGCTTCCCAGGCAAGTGCCTTAACCACCAAGCCATCTCTCCAGCCCTAGTGGTCACATTTTTATGAGTCATGTTGTTTCAATAAATATCTAACAATAGCAACTTAGGAAGGAAGGAGGGAGGGAAGGAAGGAGGGAGGGAAGGAAGGAAGGAGGGAAGTAGGACGGGAGGCAAGGAGGGAGCAAGGAAGGAAGGAAGGAAGGAAGGAAGGAAGGAAGGAAGGAAGGAAGGAAGGAAGGAAGGAAGGAAGGAAGGAAGGGAAAGAAAGAAAAGAAAGAAACAAACAAAGAAAGAAAAGAAAGAAACAAAGAAGAAAGAAAGAAAAGAAAAAAAGAAAAGAAATAAAGAAAGAAAAGAAAAGAGAAAGAAAAGAAAGAAAGAAAAAGAAAAGACAGAAAGAAAGAAAGAAAGAAAGAGGAAAGAAAGAAAAGAAAGAAAGAAAGAAAGAAAGAAAAGAAAGAAACAAAGAAGAAAGAAAGAAAAGAAAAGAAGAAAAGAAATAAAGAAAGAAAAGAAAAAAGAAAGAAAAGAAAGAAAGAAAAAAGAACAGACAGAAACAAAGAAAGAAAGAAAGAAAGAAAGAAAGAAAGAAAGAAAGAAAGAAAGAAAGAAAGGAAGGAAGGAAGGGCTTAGTTCCGCTTACACTTGGAGGGACTGCAGTCTAGTATGGGGGGCAGGGGACTGAGGAGCACGAGGCCGAGCTGGTCACATGGCATCCACCATCAGGAAGCAGAGGGCACTGGTGCTCAGCTCACTCGCTCCTTTTTATTATACAGCCTAGGACCGCAGCCCATAGAATGATGCTGCCCACAGTTGGGGTGGGTCTTTGTGCCTCCACTAACCTAATCTAGAAATATAGATATGCCCAGAGATTGTTTCCATGGTGATTCTAAATCCTGTCAAATTGACAATTGAGATTAACCACCACTTTTTTGTGTGTGGGGTACAAGGTAGGGTCTAACTCTAGTCCTCTAGCCCAGGCTGACCTGGAATTCACTACGTAGTCTCAGGCTGGCCTTGAACTCACAGCGATTCTCCTACCTCTACCTCCCAGTGCTGGGATTAAAGGTGTGTGCCACCAAGCCCAGCATTTTTTAAATTAGTTTTTTAGGGTTACCTTAACAAAGTAACACAGACTGGGTGGTTTGCACAGCAAAATTTCTTGTCTCACAAGACCAGAAGCCTTAAGGCAGGGCCACACTCTTCTTGAAGATCCTAGGAGATACTGGCTCGAGGTTTTTCTCCAGCTTCTGGGAGTTTCTATGCTTGGGCCAGTGTAATCTAGTCTTCACAGAGATTCTCATTTTATGTGTATCCCTGTCAACTTTACCATTTTTAAAAAACAAACATGAGGGGCTGGAGAGATGGCTTAGTGGTTAAACACTTGCCTGTGAAGCCTAAGGATCCCGGTTCGAGGCTCGATTCCCCAGTACCCATGCAAGCCAGATGCACAAAGTGGCACATGCATCTGGAGTTCATTTGCAGTGGCTGGATGCCCTGGTGCACCTATACTCTCTCCCTCTCTCTCCCTGTCTGCCTCTTTCTCTCTCTCTGTCTTTCCATAACTCTCAAATAAAAATAAGTAAATAAAATAAACAACAACAAAAAAATTAATTAAAAAACATGAGGAGGGCTGGAGAGATTGCCTAGTGGTTAAGGCAGTTGCCTGCAAGGTCAAAGGTCCCAGGTTCAATTCCCTAGGACCCACATAAGCCAGAGGCACAAGGTGGCACATGTATCTGGAATTCATTTGCAGTGGTTCTCTCTCTCTCTCTCAAATAAATAAAAATAAATATTAGGGGATGGAGAGATGCCTTAGTGGTTAAGGCACTTGCCTGCAAAGCCTACGATCCAGGATCGATTCTCCAGGTCCCACATAAGCCAGATGCACAAGGTGGTGCATGCATCTGGAGTTTGTTTACAGTGGCTAGAGGCCTTGATGTGCCCATTCTCTCTCTCCATCTCTCTTTCTCTCTCTCTCTTGCTAATAAATACATAAATAAAAACAAATCTTAAAAAAAAATAAATATTTTAAAAAGTGAGGATATCAATTATGTTGTATTAGAGATACATCCTACACTAGTGTGACCTGGTTTTAAGTAATGACATAGACAATGGCTGTTTCCTAATATTCACACTGGGATGCTGGAGACTAAGTCTTCCACATATTAAACATGAATCTGGCTCTGCCTTGTTGATGCCACCCGTGCTCTGTTCTAGGCATTCTGAGTAGGGTTAAGATGAAGGTGCTATGGGTGGGGTGGGACAGAGCACTAAACTCCTGGCTGTGACAGTTGTACATATCACCATTATGTGGTACTCAAAGTTATTCCTTTACTTTCATTTTCTACCTTCATGGAAAAGAAACAGTGGAGAGTAGAATTGTGGCAGATGTTTCACAAGTTTTATGGTGAATTTTATGAGTGATTCAATTATATTTCTAACAGCTTTGATGGCTTTCCTCTGGGATTTTAGGTTTTATATTGGGATATTATGAGGTAAATGATGGTGTGGGTGGGCATGACACCGCCCCATCTGAGACTAACTAGAAAGCTAATGGCATGTTTTTTGTATTCGGTATAATCAGTAAATAATGCTCTAACTCTCCTGCTGCGCCTGGCAGTGTGCGGGCACAGGAGTAACCTGCCGGTGTGCCTGACATAGGCATGAGCTGGAAGCTCCATCGTATGGTAAGTGGGTGATCACAGCAGAAAACACCAGACAGGCCTGAAGCAGGGAGTGACTCCAGGAGTCCAAGCAAAACTACACACAAGACAGTGGTGATGAAGAACCCACCTTTCATATCAATGAGATCAACTTCCAGCTCAAGGAATGTCCTGACTTACAATTCCATTTCCTAACAGTACCCTGAACACATGAGCGTGGCACTCGGGCCTCTTTCCTGTCACTGAGCAGTGAAGAAACCTGAAGGAGGTGGAGTGAGGTGCAACCAAGATGGCTTCTTCCCAGGGCCCTTTCTGCTATGGCTTTCTGTTTATTTTTATTTATTTATTTGAGAGCGACAGACAGCGAGAGAGAGAGAGAGAGGCAGAGAGAGAGAGAGAGAGAGAGAGAGTGAGAGAATGGGGGCACCAGGGCTGTCCTGCAAATGAACTCCAGACACATGCACCATCTTGTGCATCTGTGGTGGCTTTCTATGTGACACCTTCAGTTTCAGACTCCAAGTGCTGGAAATGGCTTTCCCACACACTCCTCCGGCCCGTTTTATTAAAGGTGGCTTGGAGTAGGTGTGGCAGGGTTCCCGGAAGGACCACTCATTGCTGAGAGAAGCCAGGCCCCACGAGCTTCTCACCTTGAGTGAGGCAGGAATGGGCACTGCCAGGGGAGCTGCCTCCCGCCTTCAGCACCTCAGAACTCAGACTGTTTTGTCACAGGGTCGGTTCTCATGGTGTCAGAATGACAAGGTAGTAGTGTTGTTTCTAAAAGCCCAGTGCCTGCCACTAAAGCTATATGCTGGGGATTTTTAAAATAGATTTTTAAAAATTTGTTTATTTATTTGAGAGTGAGAGTGAGAGAGAGAGAGAGAGAGAATGGGCCCTCCGGGCCTCCAGCCGTTGCAAACGAACTCCAGATGCATGTGCCACCTTGTACATCTGGCTTATGTGGGTACTGGGGAATCGAGCCTCAAACCTGGGTCTTCAAGCTTCAGAGACAAACACTTAACCACTAAGCCATCTCTCCAGCCCTGTGTTGGGGATTTTTATGGGAGTCATATGGTATGTTAACTGATTCAGTCTTTTCCCAACAAATGCTAATGTCAGGATTTTCCCAAGTGTCACTTCAGGTGGGCATCTGCATGGAGTTAATCTTAGCTAGTAATTCAATCCATTCAGTGGCTCCAGGGAGAAAAATAAAAAACCACAGAATGGCTCCAGAATGGAGCTTAAACAAGGCTTATTTCAGTCTGACTCTGTGACACATTACACTCTCCTTGCAAACAGGTCTTTGTGATCTTTTTCTTTTCTTTTTTTAACCCTCCCTAGCACCAATCTTGTGCACACGTGGCATTAAATAAATACATGTTGAACTACACTAAATGTTCTCACGTTGTCAACAAACCCCACACATCTCGGGCTGGGGATTTTCAGACAAGTTCCATCTTGCCCAATATAGTTCTACCAAGCTCTGAGCAGCGACTCTAACCGCATCCTGTTGTGCACAACTAGGAGTCAGAGTCTTGCAAACGCAGTTGATTCTACTAAAGTCAAAAGTGATGAAAGATTCACCACGATAGTGCTCTACAACTTCCTTCTGAGTAGGAGACCTATGGTTGCCATTGTTTGGAAGTCAGATGTGAGCTGAGGTTGTCCTTCCAGAATGTAGAGGGGGCAATCAGAGGAAAGGTGTCAGGGGAAAGGTAAATAGTGGGTCCTCAGAGCATTCCTCGTAAAAGAACACAGCTGAAGGTCAAGCTATGGGGTCAGAGGACTGCTGGCCTCCCTGGTCTGCTGGGAGCTTTCAGCATCACGTCTGGGTTATGAATCCCTATAGGTGGGTGATTACTGCCCTCCAAGAGGCAGGAGAACCCACTTCAGTTTGATGTTGCTTTTTCATACAGAATTCTCCTCAGTCCCTGCTCCAATCCACCTGGCCTTCAGAGCTCACATTAGAAAGTGTAGGCTTGCCCAGCGTGGTGGCACATTCCTTTCATCCCAGCACTGGGGAGGCAGAGGTAGGAGGATCACCGTGAGTTCAAGGCCAGCCTGATACTACATAGTGAACTCCAGGTCAGCCTGAGCTAAAGTGAGACCCTACCTAGAAAAACCAAAAAAAAAAAAAAAAAAAGTGTGGGCTTGTGAGGCTCATGGCCTCTGGGATACGTACCTATGTGCCAAAGCCAACACAGACCGAACAGAGTAATGGTTTTGGCTTTGAACTCAGCCAGTCTCACTGGTAACGCCTTCCTTTATATGTGCCAAATAAAATTCAAAATCAGGGCTGGAAAGATGGCTTAGCAGTTAACACACTTGCCTGCAATGCCAAAGGACCCAGGTTCAATTCCCCAGGATCCATGTAAGCCAGGCACACGCGTCTGGAGTTTGTTTGCAATGGCTAGAGTCACTAGCATGCCTACTCTCTCTCTCTCTTTTCAGTAAATAATATAAAATATTTTTTTAAAAACTGCAAAACTGGAGCTGGGTGTGGTAGCACACACCTTTGATCCCAGTGCTCAGGAGGCTGAGATAGGAGGATCTACATGAGTTCAAGGCCACCCTGGGACTACATAGTGAATTCCAGGTCAGCCTGGGCTAGAGTGAGACCCTACCTCAGAAAAATAAACAATGCAAAACTGGGATTGGAGAGATGGCTTAGTGGTTAAGGTGCTTGCCTGCGAAGCCTAGGGACTCATGTTGGACTCTCCAAATCCCACATAAGCCAGGCTCACAAAGTGATGCAAATACACAAGCTTGCACATGCACACAAGGGGGTGCATATGTCTGGAGTTTGAGTAGAGTGGTTAGAGACCCTGGTGTGCCAGTTCTTTCCCTGTCTCCCCCTCTCCCTCTCCCTCTTGCTCTCTTGCATTAAAAAACAAACAAACAAAAAAAAAACCAAAACAAAAAAAAACCAGCTGATGCAGTTAGGAATTGTGGAATCCAGAGAGCAGCAGGCCTATGCATAACACAAAGAAAGCTTGGCCGGGCGTGGTGGCGCACGCCTTTAATTCCAGCGCTCGGGAGGCAGAGGTAGGAGGAAGGAGGATCGCTATGAGTTCAAGGCCACCCTGAGACTACATAGTGAATTCCAGGTCAGCCTGGACCAGAGTGAGACCCTACCTCAAAAAACCAAAAAAAACAAAAAAAAAAAAAAAAAAAAAAAAAAACAAAGAAAGCACCCAAGTGTAGGCCCCTTATGAAAGGCCAGGCCCTTACTGCTTGAATCTCACACAGTGAAAGGGGAAAGCCATCCAAGAAATGCCTGCTCTTCTTAACTGCTCGGAGGTTAAGAGCAGTTCAGACAAATTTAAAGGGAAAAAAAAAAAAAAGGAATCTATTGCAACAGTGACTCTACCCAGGCTAGGAAGGTGGCACAGTTCCCCAGTACTCACATAAAGCCAGATGTATAAGGTGGCACATGAGTCTGGAGTAGGTTTGCAACAGCAAGAGCTCCTGGCATGCCCATTCTCTCCTCTCTCCCCCTTTCTCTTTCTGTCTCCCTTTCTCATTCCTCACAAATAAATAAAAATTAAAAAAACTGAAAAAAAAGATATGCTACAATTATAAATCATTAAAAATTTGAAAAAAGAATGTTATTTTAACCATTTGGTGCAGCCTGTTTGAGTCACATCCCTTTTAGACATCTCCCCCTGCTGGTCCTTGTCACAGACTTCTTTGTTATGCTCAAATGGTGAAGGCTGGACACACACACACACACACACACACACACACACACACACGAGATTGCTTTAGGGCTGGTCTAAGGGTCAGGCAAGCATGTTGTGGTTTGTGCATAAATGGAAGCAGGAGGAATAAGAGAGAGAAACACAGTCCCTCCATCAGGAAGTCCTCCAAAGGAATTCCCTCTAACCAGCAGCATCTTCATCTGGAAGCCTGGCTGCTGAAAATTCAGAAGCCAGCTCACTGACTTCGACTACACTAGTGTCTTATGCATTCTATGTCTTATGTTGTTGAGACACAGAAGGACATACTGGGAAGCAGTTGAGGGTTGGAAAGCCACAAAGCATCATGGGTATAGTATTCAGCATGGACTTTTCTCTGAAGAAGAAAATTGCTTATCAAGGACTCAGCAGGCTCAGTGGGTGAACAGGTACCACGGGAGGACTCCTGCGTGGGAGGAGAATTAGAACATAACAGTGACATTTAAAAAATATTTTATTTATTTATTTATTTGACAGAGAGAGGAAGGGGCAGAGAGAAAGAGAGAATGGGCGTGCCAGGATCTCCAGCCACTGCAAACAAACTACAGACACGTGTACCCCTTTGTACATCTGGCTTATGTGGGTCCTAGAGAATCAAACCAGGGTCCTTAGGCTTCACAGGCAAACGCCTCAACCGCTAAGCCATTTCCCCAGCCCAACAGTGACATTTTGATCTTCTACTAACTACCTCGCTGCTATTTAGCAACTAGGATGGTGGCCCATTATGTCCCAGGCACTGTGTCTCCCAACTTCCTCTGAGTAGTCCAACAGTCACTGTGTTCAGGAAAAGCTTAGCCCTCTAACCATCTGTTATCTCAGAATAAGCCTATAAGGATGTAAATATCATATCGGTGTTTTCATGGAATGTGAAAACTAGAACCTGTGATTAGAGAGGACTGTGGCCTGGGTCTGAGACAAAATGCTCATTTTAAATCATGCATTCATTCATTCAACAAATAGTTTTTGGACATCGACTGTGTCCTGAGACCAAGTAAAGGCTCTGACCTCATGTCTTTTCCCTCAAGGTTTTTGTAGTATGGTTCCACCCTAAGTGTTTAATCTTCCTTCCCAGTCAAGCACAACTTGCTTTTACGGGGCATCCCACAGGAGTAGTGAAGCTCGCTGCTGTCCCCTGGCAAGCAGGGCTTGCTGACAGCCCAGCCTCTTACCTGATGCTTACCCTTCCTCCTCATCATGGTGTGCAAACAGCCTCACCACAGTGTTTCATTCATTGATGGATCTACGAGGCCATCATCATTGAGCATCCTGGGAGTCATTGGTAAGAGACATTTTGAGTCACTTGATGTAGCAGAAAAGGGATATTTTAAGAAGCCGAGGAATCAAGGCTAGTTCATGCTTTGAACTTGGAACTGAAGCTGATTTTAAAGCTGCCAGAAATCTGGAATCATTTTGCTAGCTGGAAGTTGCTAGTGAAAGAATGAACAAGAATGTTTCCTTTTTCTTGAGGCCAGTTCATAACATCCTGGACAGTGTCTTAATCTCTGCTGCCTGCTGTGGGGCCTCTGCTCAAACCTCCCACGTCCTCCCTGTCGGCCTGTTCTTTCCTCAAAACTGAAGTGACCTGCATTCCTTCCTTTTTGTCCTGTTTGTCTCAGAGTCTTCAATCTTCTCCTCACTTCTGCTTCCTGGAATTCATGACCATCCTTTCTCTCTTTGCCAGAGATGGCCTGAAATCTCACCAAGTGGCTCTGCACTGACAGTGCTGGGGTGGAAAACCACTGAGGAGCTCACAGAGTGATCGATGTTGGCCCTTCGGGTGAGCTGTCCCTCTGTGACCTTGCATTGCGTGCATGTTCAGGACTTTGGGTCAATTCTTAAATACTCCTTGGTTTTACCTTTACTCTCTTTTGCCTGTCTCTTTTCTCACAATGATCCTCTTACCTCTGCCTCCTGAGTGCTGGGATTAAAGGTGTGTGCCACCACACCGGCTTACCTAAAAGTATTTTGACAATAAAATCCCCCACGTGCATGCTTATTAGCCTGTCTGCCATCTGGTATAATGCCTGGCATGTCGGGTGTTTGGTAAAAGATTTTGGTTGGAAGAATGAGTAAATGAGATGTAGAAACTGTATCTGCACTCTTTAGAATTCGGCTAGAGAGAGGCCTGCACCCTCAGGAAAATATTAAAACAAGGCATAATAAAACCTCACCACCCAAGATGCACTTTTTGGGCCATGGCAATTATCTGGAACATGATGAACACAAGTGTCCCTTCTTCCAGAAAAAAAAGCCCCCAAACACATGTATCCAAGCACATATATTTACTGGTTAAACATGGTCAGGGCTGGGGATGTGGCTCAGCTGGGTGAGATTGCTTGCCATGAGAGCATGGGGGTCCTGATTTGCCCTAAGGTTGGTTCCCCAGCACCCATTGAAGCAGCTGGGAGTGGTCATGCATGTCTGTCACCCCAGTCCCGTGGGGAGCAGAGACCAGAGAATTGCTGGGGCTCGCTGGTCAGCCAACCTGATCAAAATTGACAGCTCTAAATTCAGGGAGAAACTACATGTCAAAGAAACATGCAGATTAACAATTTTGGAGGGCACCTGATGTTCTCTGTACATGCATGCCCAGGGTGTACACATCGGCACACACATGTGCATACCATATATGCACCACGCCACACATGCTACATGCACACTCATACACAGAAGCAAAAGAAAATAATTCATTATTAGAATCTATTTATTCCGAGAATTTTTAGTAATTTTTCTAGTAAACTTACTCCTGCAGGCTTCCAGCCCCACAACAATTGGAGCAGAATGGGGGTGGACACATCTTGTTGAAGGACACTGCTCATGGGCCTGAGAAGTGTCACCATACATCACTACAGCTTGTGCTCAAAGTTCATGGTGTCAACAGTGGCCATTTGTGAGCAAGGGGCGTCTAGAGCTGACAACATCTTCTGAAATCATGTGTTAAGTGATACACTCTGGAAATGGTTGGAAATCCCACACTTAAAGAGGTGATGCCAGAGGTCAGAAATATACCTATGCTGTGCAGCATGGCTAGGTAACTTGCCCAAAGTCACTTGTAGAGGCTGATGGTCAGGGTTTGATTCCCCAATGCCCATGTGAAGCCAGGTGCACAAAGTCACAAAGTGGTGCATGCATCTGGAGTTCATTGTCAGTGGCAGGAGACATTGGTGAGCCTATAACTTTCCCTTTCTCTGTCTCTCTCATCAATAAATAAAATAAATAAATTAAAATAGCAGGAGCAACACAATGAATGTGAATGCTGAAGGAAAAAGGAACTATTTTAAAGTAACTCTATGGGGCGGGGCGGGGCGGGGAGTCTCACTCTGAAGACCAGGCTGGCCATGAACTCACAGTGATCCTCCTACCTCTGCCTCCCAAGTGCTGGGATTAAAGGCATACACCACCATGCCCAGCCAATTTTTCATTAAAGAAAACTTGAAAATATATATATTATTTAGGAAATTGTCTGAATGATGCATTTGAAGAGACCATCATTCAGAAATGGGGGGGGTTACAAAATTATGAATTTGTGTGTTGGATTGTGTTGGGTTGCATTTTTCTTCCTGGGGTTCCTAGTCAAGAGATTTTTCCTGTAATATGCTGTTTTTCCGGGACAACGTTGGCCAGAATGTCCAGTAGACTAGGGGGCCACATTTGCAGGCTCACTGCTGCATAGGCTTGTTTGTTCCACCAACATCCTTGAACATAATCATTCCTTCTACGTCGCCCGCTCACATTTCCAAAGGGACTGACCAAATGGCCCACTTGCTTTCATGGTGTGCGGACACAGGCGCAGGCCTGTTCCCAAGGGACTCTGTGTAAACGCACTTGAGACCACTCCCATGGAAATCCAACATGGAGGGAGGACCTTCATGTTGGGCTTCTTGGGACCTGGCATTTTTGGTTTAGTAAATCACCATTTGATGTAAACTTTTGAAATGGCAGAGAGGAAAAATTGTTTTGAAAGGAGAGAAAGAAAACAACGTGCTCCTGTAAATCCACAGCGTGACAAGTTCTGTCGCAGGGGCTGGCTTGGGCTCTGTTTCATTCCCTTGGGGATGCTTTGAGTTGGAACACAAATCGAACGTGTGAACGGCGTGGGAGTTGAGAAAAGTTGCACTGCTATTTCTCTTTTTTTAAAAATTAACAGTGGAATCCTTATGAGAGCAGTGTAGGCTCTGGAATGCACCACACACAGTTCTCTTAACTGCATAATTAGGGAGTTCTCCACAATAAAATAGTCCTCATTCTTGCCAAAATTGACGCCCCTCCTCCACACCCTCCTCCAAAAGGCAGCTGACTGGCAGTTGCTTTGTCTGCTTCCTTGACTTGGATAATTTTGCTGTCAAACTCACAATCTGTACCCTGGCCATAAGGCTCCTCGGGTGAGAATGAGAGATGGCACCTGCCTGCTCCGAAGTCCCTGACCTTAGGTCCTTGGCTACTCTGAATCCACCATGTATGAACAGCTCACTGACCTACATGACCAGCACACTCTTGCTCCTATGAGAGGTCAGTCCCCAGTGGCTCACAGTTCTCCTTTGTGGCAAGACCTCTGAGTGGACGTGGTCCTTATGAGGAATGTGCACTCAAGGCCCAACCCAGCCTTGGTGAGTCAGAATTGGCTTTTGAGGTGGAGGCAGGGATCCTGAGGTCGAACCCCGGGCTGTGCTCATTCTGAACAAGCCCTCTGCCTCTAAACCGCACAGCCACATTTTAATAAGCTCCTCCAGGTGATTCTAGAGACACATGGGACAGCTCAGAGGCAGTCTGGCTTTCTGTACTTAGTAACACTAAGTATCCAGTCACCGTCCACTTCCCATTGTCATTATACAAGGTAAGCACTTTGCTGATGGAGCTAATTTCTCAGCCCTCTCACTCTCTCTCTAGAAATATAATTCATTAACTTGCTTTTAATGCCAGCCCTCTGGAGGCAGAAAGGTAAAAAAAAAAAAAAAAAAAGAAAAACAAAAAGAAATATAATGCCATGAGTTTGAATCCCCACACTGAGACTAGGAGGATTAGTGAGTTTGAGGCCAGGTCAGTCTGAGCCAGAGTGAAACCCTAACTCTAAAAACAAAACAAAACAAAACAAAAGATATTAGAGCAACTGATCGTAACAGTTCTGTGACTTTCTTGTTTCCAAAACATTTCCTGCGCAGTTTCCTAAGAGGATGCTGGCCAGGCCATGTCTCTGCTCTGTACTCAATGGCTCCAAATGTTTAAATTAGTCTAAATGGCAAGTGTCTCTCTTTGGTCTTCAAAGTTTCAGGACCTGGCTTCTTGTCACCTGGACAAACTTGTCATTTATACCCAAGATGTTTGTTAATATTTCTTCCTTAACATCATTCCCTGGTGAAGAGAAAATCAGTTTATATTTAAGTCTTGGTGGTTTTTTGTTTGTTTGTTTTTTGAGGTAAGGTCTCTCACTAGCCCAGGCTGACCTAGAATTAACTCTGTATTCTCAGAGTGGCCTCGAACTCTTGGCAATCCTCCTACCTCTGCCTCTCTAGTGTTGGGATTAAAGACGTGCACAGCAACGCCCAGCCCTTGGTGTCTTTTGTAACAAGCATCTGTAAAAAAGAATATTTTCTCAATTATTTTGTTTGGACCTAAAAGATTACTGCTTGGGCTCACACATAAGAGACTGAATTTAGTGCTAATCTGCAACACTTTTTGAAGTTACCCATTAAAATAGAAACTGTAAGGAAAGAACTGGAACGTGATAGGAATCACTTCAGAGGGTGTGATCTCACTTATACAATTCCAAGTGATTTTGGTAAAGATTACGAGAAGAATATCGTAAGAGGCTACTTTGTAGAAATCATGAACATACAAGTATTAGGAAGAAGGAAAAAAAGATCCCTATTGCTGATCTCACTGGCTGGAACTGGTAACTTGCAGTTTGAATGAGACTTAATAACACTTCTGCACGTGGATTGAAGCAATGCCTTAAGTCTAGCACTGTGCATGGCCACGCTGATGATGTATTTCCCCTGTAACGAAAACGTGGCTGTAAGTGCTGGTGACGGTGCATGCGAGCTCCACAAACTACTTGTACAAGGTGATGGTGGAGAAAAGTGGTGCTTGCATAGTGTGTGCAGTCTGGCTATGAACAGGCATGTGCATTCGTTGGAGACATGTGGCCCACATGTCCTTAAGAAAGGACTTGCTCCTGAGATATGGTACCATCAGGTGCAAAGAGCTCTCTAGCCCAGAGTCTCTCTCTTGGGGTGGCCCCCATGCTATGGCTGAGTGAGGTAAAATACAAAGGCCTGGCCAAGTCAGCTTCTCTCTGGTGGTCTGTGCTAGCTGCAGAGCACAGGGGTTTGTGGCATCTTTGTCAGGTCTGCATTACAGTTTCATGTGTGTTCTCTGCTCATTCCTGCTTCCTTCATCTTTCTTTCACAGGTGCTGGTCTCTAACAAGCATCCCATACACTCCCTCCCCTGCCCAGACTCCACCTTAGCATCTGCTTCCAGAAAACTCACGCCATGTCGGCACAAGCACTAGAGCGGTTGCTGTGATGAGAAGATGTTGACAGGTTGGTTCATTTACATCCCAAAGGCTTATACATTCAGGCTAGCTCTCGAAAATTTTTCTTAAAAGATCATCTCGTTGGGAAACTTATCACCTCGTGAGCAAGGTCATCTTTCATTTGCATACACTCAATATTCCTGTCATTCTGGCATTCAGCCTGGCCCACTCATCCCCCCCCCTTCCTTCCTCCCATAATTCATCCTAATCCATTCCTTCCTCTTAAAGGTGCTTTCTTCTGCTTGCTTGCATATTATTTTTTCTTTTCTTTTCTTTTCTTTTTTTTTTTTTTTTTTGAGAGAGAGAGAGAAGGGGTGCTCCAGTGGCCTCTCAGCCACTGTGAACGAACTCCAGATGGATGTGCCCCCTTGTGGACAAGTGTAACATTGCACCCTTGCGCCACTTTTTGCATCTGGCTAAACGTGGGACCTGGAGAATCAAATGGGCTTTCTTAGGCTTGGCAGACAGACGCCTTAACCACCAAGCCATCTCTCCAGCCCTATTTTTCCTTTTAATTTTTTAAAATTTATTTATTGAGAGAGAGAGTGCATCAGGGACTCTAGCCACTGCAAACGAACTCCAGATGCGTGCACCACCATATGCATCTGGTTTACATGGGTTCTGGGGAATCAAACCTATATCCTTAGGCTTTGCAGGCAAGCAACCTAACTGCAAAGCCATCTCTCCAGCCCTTGCTTGCATATTTAACTCTTCCTCATTCTATAAAGTCTTCAGTGAAAGTGTCACTTCCTCCATGAAGACCTTTCCGACTATGTAGTCCTTCACTTCCCTTATTTTAAAATTAAATTAAAATTTATTTTGTACTAACAAAACACCTCAGTTAAGCACATTTGTTCTCCAATTGTATCATGTGAATCAGACACTAAATACATCTGTCTCTATCAATATAACACAAGGAATAAAAAAGTTCCCCACAAAAAATGAACTGAGTAAAATATTTGCATGATTACAATGTTGAAAATATTATGAAACATTAAAAATACTTGAAAGTGCAAATTATACTCTGGACAGTGTGTTTTGAAGCCTGTTTTATGCATTTGTTCTTAAAATAAATGTAAATAAGATTTTCACAATCAAATTCTGTAGGAAAATGTTCCCTTCAAATCTTCCTACGAGAACTAACACACTGGCCTATAAAAGATGTGTGAAGTTCTATAGTAAATAAATCTGGCTGTCTTAAAATATTTTATTTTATTTTATTTATTTATTTGACAGAGAAAGATGGAAGAGAAAGAGAGAGAGAATGGGTGCACCAGGGCCTCTAGCCACTGCAAATGAACTCCAGGTGCATGAGCCACCATGTGCATCTGGCTACTGTGGGTCCTGGGGAATCAAACCTGGGTCCTTTGGCTTTGCAGGCAAATGCTTTAACCGCTAAGTGATCCCTCCAGCCTTGTCTGTCTTTATTTAACCCAAACTACTTTAAATTTTTAAATGCCACGTTTATTTGCCCTTTTAAAATGGTGCGAGTTGATGTTTTTAAGGGATTTCTGTAGTGCTGAATGTACTCTGGAAGCCATGTGCTGACCCATGGTGCAGTCATTGTCAGCTCTGAGCACAATAACCCTAGACACCCAGGGATGGCCAGTGGGTGAATGACTGACACCCCCAATCCAAGGCAGAAACAGTCATCATGGCTCCAGCAAGTAGGTAGCCAGTGTCACCATGCCAAGCACAGGAGGGCACTGGGAGAGCTGGGAGTCAGTCAAGTAAATCCCTGGCTGTGCATGGGCAGTGCCCAAGGAGCTTTAAAACACCTTGAGTCCAGTCTCAACCCATAGACATGAGGTCATTGCTTGGGGATGGGGCCTGGCACTGAGATATGGAGCACCACTGCCTTGGTGTGTGGGGGGGAGGGTAGGGTGGGGGGATAAGAACGCTTATGGGAGAAAGCTTTCTGTTGTCTAGATCTCCTCCCTCTCTCCCTATGCCCCTCCCCCTTCTCCTCCTCTTCTCCCTTCTCTAATTCTCTCTCTCCTTTATTGGGCTAGGGATTGAACCAGAGACTACCTGTGTGTGCTAGGCAAGTATGCTGCCACTGAGCTGCAGGCCAGCCACCAGGATCTTTTGATCAATGTATCTGCCATACCAGAAATTTCTCTAAGAGTCATCAATGAGGCAGCTGGGTGAGTCATGCTCCGCGCGGTTCCCCTTGGGACCTGTACTCCAGGTGGGGGCTGAATCCCTCTCCTACTGACACCTGAAGGTCAAGTACACAGGCAGGATTCCAGCCCCCAGGCAGCTCTCCTCAAGTGCCCACATGGGTGGGGTGAGTACCTCAGTGTGAGAAGCATTGAGCGCCATTGTGGTAGTTTGAATATATGTCCCCCAATATATTCAGTGTTTTATTAGTTATAGTTTGCATCTGCAATCACCTTGCTAGAGGCAATGTCACTGGGGGCTGGTCTTAAGGTGTGGGTTTGAGATTCCATTGTAAATATATGCAAATATGCCTAGCAGGAGTTCCTGAAGTGTGCTGTGTGACCTTTTGGCTGTAGTTTTGCTCTGTGTGCTGTGGTGGCTGGTTGGCTTTCTTTCTCTCTGCTTGGCCCTGTGAAAGCAGGCTGCTTTTCCTGCCTTTATGGAACTTCCCCTGGATCTGTAAGCTTCAATAAATAATATCCCTTCCTCCATAACTGCGCCTGGTCTGGAAGTTCATCTCAGCGAACCTGAAGCTGTCTGCTACAGTAAAGTGGTACCTAGGAGTGTGGGGTGAGATGAACCAGATCATGTGGATGTTCATCTTTTGGAACTTTTGTTTTGGAGGAATGGGTATGGACTTGGTGCTTGCAACTGAAGATGCCTTCTGGAGTGGTAAGCCAAGTTTTATGGACTATTCTGATGAGAGTTTGAGAATGCTAAGTGCAGATAGTATTGAACTTCAAGGCTTGGCTTATAGGCTTTCTAAGGGAAGGGAAGAAAGACAGAGGTTGATGTTTTTAAGGGATTTCTGTAGTGCTGAATGTACTCTGGAAGCCATGTGCTGACCCATGGTGCAGTCATTGTCAGCTCTGAGCACAATAACCCTAGACACCCAGGGATGGCCAGTGGGTGAATGACTGACACCCCCAATCCAAGGCAGAAACAGTCATCATGGCTCCAGCAAGTAGGTAGCCAGTGTCACCATGCCAAGCACAGGAGGGCACTGGGAGAGCTGGGAGTCAGTCAAGTAAATCCCTGGCTGTGCATGGGCAGTGCCCGAGGAGCTTTAAAACACCTTGAGTCCAGTCTCAACCCATAGACATGAGGTCATTGCTTGGGGATGGGGCCTGGCACTGAGATATGGAGCACCACTGCCTTGGCGTGTGGGGGGGAGGGTGGGGGGATAAGAACGGTTGTGGGAGAAAGCTTTCTGTTGTCTAGATCTCCTCCCTCTCTCCCTATGCCCCTCCTCCTTCTCCTCCTCTTCTCCCTTCTCTAATTCTCTCTCTCCTTTATTGGGCTAGGGATTGAACCAGAGACTACCTGTGTGTGCTAGGCAAGTATGCTGCCACTGAGCTGCAGGCTAGCCACCAGGATCTTTTGATCAATGTATCTGCCATACCAGAAATTTCTCTAAGAGTCATCAACGAGGCAGCTGGGTGAGTCATGCTCCGCGCGGTTCCCCTTGGGACCTGTACTCCAGGTGGGGGCTGAATCCCTCTCCTACTGACACCTGAAGGTCAAGTACACAGGCAGGATTCCAGCCCCCAGGCAGCTCTCCTCAAGTGCCCACATGGGTGGGGTGAGTACCTCCGTGTGAGAAGCATTGAGCACCATTGTGGTAGTTTGAATATATGTCCCCCAATATATTCAGTGTTTTATTAGTTATAGTTTGCATCTGCAATCACCTTGCTAGAGGCAATGTCACTGGGGGCTGGTCTTAAGGTGTGGGTTTGAGATTCCATTGTAAAGATATGCAAATATGCCTAGCAGGAGTTCCTGAAGTGTGCTGTGTGACCTTTTGGCTGTAGTTTTGCTCTGTGTGCTGTGGTGGCTGGTTGGCTTTCTCTCTCTCTCTCTGCTTGGCCCTGTGAAAGCAGGCTGCTTTTCCTGCCTTTATGGAACTTCCCCTGGATCTGTAAGCTTCAATAAATAATATCCCTTCCTCCATAACTGCGCCTGGTCTGGAAGTTCATCTCAGTGAACCTGAAGCTGTCTGCTACAGTAAAGTGGTACCTAGGAGTGTGGGGTGAGATGAACCAGATCATGTGGATGTTCATCTTTTGGAACTTTTGTTTTGGAGGAATGGGTATGGACTTGGTGCTTGCAACTGAAGATGCCTTCTGGAGTGGTAAGCCAAGTTTTATGGACTATTCTGATGAGAGTTTGAGAATGCTAAGTGCAGATAGTATTGAACTTCGAGGCTTGGCTTATGAGCTTTCTAAGGGGAAGGAAAGACTGCAGAGGACTTTTTTGGAACTGGGCTACTGGCATAAGGGATGGCTATATTCTGCTATCCAGGCCCAGAAAGTTTGATCAAGGTTAAATTTGTAATGGACTGATGTGCTTGGCTAAAGATATCGGACTGAGATTTTAAGATTTTAAGTTGGAAAACCTGAAGCTGTCTGCTACAGCCATCTCCTTGGCACGTGACTCCTTTCTGCTTCATGCCTGCCATCTGGCCACTAATTCATTGTCACCTCCAAGGCTGGCCAGTTCTGCTGTAGTCGTCCTGTCCCCTCCCTATCTATTGGCAACCCTAGAGGATGTCTGCCTATCAGGGCATCCCCAAATTGAAGTTTGGAGACTAGCTAGTTAATTTTTTTAATTAGGCCTATTGGTGAAGCTATGACCAGCCCTGTTCCCAGATGCAATAAGAAACAGGAAAAGCCAGCAGTGGAATTTTTTTAAATTTTACTTTATGTATTAGAGAGAGAAAGAGGCAGAGAGAAAGAGAGAGAATGGACACGCCAGGGCTTCCAGCCACTGCAAATGAACTCTAAGTGCCTGGACCACCCTGTGCACGTGGCTTTACGTGGGTCCTGGGGAATCAAACCTGGGTCCTTAGGCTTTACAGGCAACAGTCTTAATTGCTAAGCCATCTCTCCAGCGCCAGAAGTGTAATTTTATTTACAGAGATGGCAAATGGTATCAAGAATGACTCTTTTCAGGCTGGAGAGATGGCTTAGCAGTTAAGGCACTTGCCTGCGAAGCCAAAGGACCCAGGTTCGACTCCCCAGGACCCACGTAAGCCAGAACCACAACAGGGAACATGCATCTGGAGTTCATTTGCAATGGCTGGAGGCCCTGGCACACCCATTCTCTCTCTCTCTCTCTCTCTACTTGCCTATTTCTGTATCTTTCTCAAATAAACAAATAAAAATACATAAAAAGATAAAAAAAGAATGACTCTTTTCTTTCTCTGTTTTGGATTCCATAAAGAATAGGGAGAAATAATGATGCACATCCAGAAGGACGAGGCAAATCGACCAGATGCATATGAGCAAGGTACACATGAGGTTACCCCTACAGGTGGGGAGGGGAGCCAAAGAGAACACAGACACGGACCAGCTCCTGCCTGTGTGGGATCCTCCCAGCTCCACTCTCAACTAGGCCCAGAGCCATTCCGAAAACCTGCTTCCCAGCTGCCTCCTGCCAGTGAGGAGTCATCAGCTTTCCTCACAATGAGAAACAAACCAAACGACCTCGTGCTTGGGAGGAGTAGATGTCTTGGGAAACCATTCCTGCTCTCCTTCCCCATCACCAAGCTCAAGGAAGAACCTGTTCCAGAGTGAACCCTTCCATTCCAGAGCGAAGCCGCCTCCGTGTCAAAGTGGCCACTCCTCACTGTCCCCTGGTTCCCTGCTTGAGACTTGCTCTTGTATTCACAGGCTCAGCATGTTATAGGAATGAATGAGTCAGAGAGAATAATCAGGCAAAATCTACTTCAGAGAGAGGAGAGAACCTTTATTCACGTGCGGACCTCTGCTGGCTCATGCAAAAACCTGACAGACGTCCTGAACTCAGATTGCACTGGATTTAGGTACCTTTTACAATCCTTTGTCTGAATTCTCCCGTGCTTAGAGAGGGGAGAGATTTACATCCATAAGTGTAGGGTTCTGTCAAATAAGATTAAGTACAGGCAGCTGTCTCCTGAGATAAAAACCAAAAACCAAAAAAAAACCAAAAAAAAAAAAAAAAAAAAACCTTAGGTGACACCTGTTGAACTATTTGGATTAATAAAGAAACCAAAAGGTATCTATAGGGCTGGAGAGATGGCTTAGTGGTTAAACGCTTGCCTGTGAAGCCTAAGGACCCCTGTTCAAGGCTCGATTCTTCAGGATCCATGTAAGCCAGATGCATCTGTAGTTTGTTTGCAATGGCTGGAGACCCTGGCATGCCCACTCTCTCTTTCTCTACCTGCCTATTTCTGCATCTCTCTCTCTAATAAATAAATAATAAACTATTTTTAAAAAGGTATTTATAAATAACATCTTATTTGTTTAAAGCCCAAAGAAAAGAGAAAATATCAGGCACAGTTCAAATTAAAATTATGTACTTATTTTTAACCAAGCAATTTAAAATGTGGCTTTAGGCTACCACATTGGAACCTTGAATTGGAGAGCCTTCTGTCTCAGCTTCCCAAGTAGCTAGGATAATAGGCCTGCACCATCAGGCCTAGTTCATTTTACTTGTTATAATACCTGCATAAATGATTTACAGTTTTGTAAAGATATATTTGTCATAGAGGACTTTAGCAGAAACTCATGGCAGTTAGTAAGCACCATCAGGCGTGTGTTTCCTGAGAGACAGTGGGATTACCTCTCGCACCCAGGTGACATAACCACAGGCTTCAGCTCCATAGGAGGAAGGAGGCATGTGGTTGGGACTCAGGCGTGTTGAAAAAACCTTTCCAGCCAAGCGCCTAGACTCGGGGCTTGCTTGGCTGTTGGCTGGAACATTTTCAGTCTCCCCTTCATTTAGGTGACCAGAGACTCACTGTCTCTGGCTGGGGACTCCCTCTGCTCTGGAGTTGAGGTCTCAAGTCTCCAGTTGAGTTGGGCAGAGGCATTTGCTGCAGGATGGGCGGAGCCCAGAGCAGGATTTGGAGCTCCATCCTCCCCCCACCCCCCACACAGCCATGTGTCTTGTGGTATAGTGGCCTGTAAAGGACAAAGGAAAAAAAGCTAGAAGACATTCAGTCCAGGGGTCTTTGGTTCATGGAGCCTCCATGTGGCCATGAGGCCCCTCCCCCCTCAGCTCAGCAGAAGCAGCTCCTGAGCTCTGGAGGAGTTCAGCCTTAGGGTCTGTGAAGCTCAACCACGTGCCACTCCCTACAAAAGTTGTCACCTTAACAAAAAAGCCCCTCCTGGCGCTTTACCAGTTTGGCCTCAGGTGACAGCGCATTTCCATAGGGCTCTGATCCCAGCAGGGTGGAGAAGACCAGGCTGAGGAGCCCAGGCAGGTATCTGAGTCTGCCTGGTCAATGCCATCCATTCCCCTCAGCTTACCCAGAGACAGTGATCTTAGCCCGCAGCCAGAGGAGAAAGCAAGCCAGTGGAGAGAAGCAGTAGAAATACCCCAAGTTGTGCTCACCGCCGGAAAACATGTTTCCCATCTTCTCCCATAATATAATAATCGTAATTTCCCTTCTCAGGGTCCTTTCGTCAGAGTTGCCAACTGTAACAGGATGCTAAGGGTCCAAGAAAGTCCTTGAACCCCATATCCTAAGTTCGCTTCTAATTTTAATCAAAGAATTGAATAAAGAAGACTGAAAAAGATCATTATTAAATTATTATATTTATTGAAGGGAATACAGAGCCGAGGAAAGGCACCCACATGGCTAGAGAACCCACGTGGAGAGCCTGGAAAAAAATCATGGAAAAGTAAGTTGAAGCAGCTCTTTCCATGTGGGGAGCTGGAGGAGATGAAGAGCCATTATAGCCTAGGCCCAGCCGAGAGAAGAACTCACCCACAGCTGGAAGTTCCCAAGTGATCCTGATCTAAATTATGTCTTACCTAGATCTGTTTTCCTACACACAATCTGGGTCCCTCCTAGGAGGGAGGTCTCTCCTAGAGGTGGGCTCTTAAGCCATGTGGGTGTCTTTCCTTGGTTCTGTACTTCCCTAACTATGCACCCCTAAATAAAATAATATGATAATTGGGGCTGGAGAGATGGCTTAGTGGTTAATACTCTTGCCTGCAAAGCCAAAGGTCCCAGGTTAAATCCCCTAGGACCCACGTAAGCCATATATGCACAAGGTGGCGCATGCATCTAGAGTTCGTTTGCAGTGGCTGAAGGCCCTGGCACACCCGTTCTCTATCTGCCTCTCTCTCTCAATAAATAAAATAAATTTAAAAATTTAAAAAGGGCTGGAGAGATGGCTTAGTAGTTTATGCACTTGCCTTCAAAGCCTAAGAACTCCTGTTCAAATCCTCCAGATCCCATGTATAGCCAGCAAGATGCAACCGTGGGGCCTGGAGAGATGGCTTAGTGGTTAAGCTTGCCTGTGAAGTCTAAGGACCCCGGTTCAAGGCTCAATTCCCCAGGACCGCACATAAGCCAGATGCACAAGGTGGTGCATGCATCTGGTGTTCGTTTGCAGTGGCTGGAGGCCCTGGTGTGCCCATTCTCTCTCTCTCTAGCTTCCTCTTTCTCTCTCTGTCACTCTCAAATAAATAAGGAAAGAAAAAAAAAAAGATGCAACAGTGATGCAAGCATGCAATGCCATACATGCCCACAAAGGGGTGACCACGTCTGCAATTTATTCACAGTGGCTGAAATGTCCTGGCGCTCATTTTCTCTCTCTCTCTCTCTCTGCATCTTTCTCTCTCTCTCTGTCTCTGTCTCAACAATATTTTTAAAATATCATAATTTTATAATTTTCATTCTGTCTGATTTTATTCAATTCTTTGTTTAAAATTAGACACAAACCTAGGATGTGGGGTTCAAGGACTTTCCTGAACCCCTAGCACCCCATTCTAATTCCACCCAAGTCCAGCATGGTGAACCAATGAATCTATTGATTGGTGAGGGGTTACTTACAAGAATGTTGGTGACCCCCAAAGAGCTGCACCATCAAAAAATCCCACCCCAAAATGTGTGATGGCCTCTGGAAAGCAGCAGAGATGGATGCCCCCCCCCCTTCCCCTTCAGTCAACTTCCCACCTCCAGGACACACTAGCACCTCCTGAGATTCTGTGCAGCTGAGGCAGGATTGCATGCAGCTGGGGGTGGGGACAGGAGGGAGGGAATGATGAGAATCTCAAGTAAGGGTCTGGGTCTGATACTCTCCCCGCTCCCGCACCCCTGCACCCTGTCCTTGCCACTGCTTCCAGGAAGGAATGTTGATCTTGCAAAGGCCTCGTGCATGCAAAGATGCTCTCATTGCAAGACAGTAAGGTTCACGCCATGCCTCAAGCATGTAACATTCCATAACGATCGGACAACTTCCAGCTTCAATAATAGGAGGGCTCTCATGTGATGCTATTCTGTGGGGGTTATTCCCAAATAGAATAGGGTGGAGATGCTGGGCAGGGCAGGCCAGATGGTCCCTTTAAGGCCATGTTCACCTCTCCTCTCCCATTAGTCTGTGGAAGGTCACAGGGGTCTGTCTTGCAGTTTGCCCAGCCTTCTGCCTGAAGAAAAAGACATATGGAAATGGCGTGTGATGTGAGAACTCCATGACCATGACCAGAAGCCACACTCAATTTAACTTAAGCAAAACAGAAATTTTATCTAAAGTATATGGATATTTATTAATTATAGCTTCATAAGCTGAAAAGAAAAAAAGAATATGAAAGAAATGTGTGTGGAATCCCAACAGAACAGAGTGACCCAAATGCAGAATCCTGGAAGACGGGCATGGTGGCGCATGCCTTTAATCCCAGCACTCGGGAGGCAGAGGTAGGAGGATCGCCGAGAGTTCGAGGCCACCCTGAGACTACATAGTTAATTCCAGGTCAGCCTGGACCAGAGTGAAACCCTACCTCAAAAAAAAAAAAAAAAAAAAATGCAGAATCCTGACTACTGTCAGGACTCTACCTTTGATACTGTGATAATAATCTTTGCGAAGCAGTTACTGTATCCTAGGAAATCTGCTTTTTGACTCATCCATTGCATTTTTTTTTTTACAGCTTTATGAAACCTAAACTAAAATGATTCCATTTTTCAAAGGAGGAAGCCTGGAGTAATTGAGGTATGAGGCCCAATGCTACCCAGCTAGGAAGAGCCTGTGTGACCCAGAGCCTGTCCCCAAGACGGTCACCATGTCACTTTCCTGCCTCAGTGTTGACCGCTGCCTTTCATCCTGTTTCACAAATCCCAAGTTCCACACATGACATCCATCAGCCCAGAGAGAAGTGACACTTTTCTGTCTCAAAGGAAGGACAATAGCTAGCCAACCTGGGTTGAGTTCCTCTGCTGTCAGACAGGTTGGTGTTTTTTACCAAGTGGAGGAGATAGGTGGGTGAAAGAGGGGTTGTTGAGGCAGGGCCACCACTTTCAGGGACTGAAGGCTGCTGGGAAGCCAGGCATATATACCTGCCTATTCCAACTTTGCCTTGGGTGTGACTTACTTTTTGCCTTACTTTTCAGCAATTTAGAGATAATGTAATCTAACTCATTCAGTGTGTCTGGGAGCATTATTTCCCTGCTTTCTTTTTCTTTTTTTATTTGAGAGAGAGACAGAGAGAGACACACACAGAGAGAAAGGAAGAGGCAGAGAATGGGTGCCGGAGCCTCTCAGCTGCTGTGAACAAACTCCAGACGCATGTGCCCCCTTGTGCACATGTGTGACATTGTGTGCTTGCGTCACTTTTGTGTCTGGCTAAACATGGGACCTGGAGATTTGAACAAGTGTTCTTAGGCTTTGCAGGCAGGCGCCTTAACCGCTAAGCCATCTCTCCAGCCCTCCCTGTTTTCTTTTATAAAGCTTTCTTCTTCTACTACTACTCTTGTTTTATAGCTTTTTTTTTTTTTTAAAGAGAGCACTGAATTATTTTGTTTTATGCCATGTTTTTTAATGCACCCTGTCTAGAATAATTATGTAAGTTGGTGAGGCATAAACCACAGACTAAAAACAAGACTATAGGCCTGAGATATGCCTTAGTGGTTAAGGCGCTTGCCTGCAAAGCCAAAGGACCCAGGTTCGATTCCCCAGGACCCACGTAAGCCAGATGCACATGATGGCACATGCGTCTGGAGTTTGTTTGCAGTGGCTGGAGGCCCTGGTGTGTCCATTCTCTCTGTCTCTTCCTCCTTCTGTTTCTCTCTCAAGTAAATAAATAATTTTTTTTTTTTTTTTGGTTTTTCGAGGTAGGGTCTCACTCTGGTCCAGAATAAAAATATTTTTTAAAAGACTATAATTATGTTGTCCAGCATGGTAGACAGTAGCCACATATGACTATTGAAATTTAATTTAAATTAAGTAAAATTAAAGCTTCATTTCCTCATTCTTGCTAATCATACTTTTAGAGCTCAACAGCACACTATCATATACTATATGTCCATCACTGCAGATTTACTATACAATACTGCTACAGACAATTCCAACAGTGGTATAGACTGTCTGAAATACTGAGCTCCCTAACCAAAGTGGCTTCATGACTTGGAATGACCCTCTTGCTCTCAAGGGCTTGTGGGCCCCAGCTTTCTTTCCCACTGCTAAGCTCCTGTTGATTACTTCCTGACTAGCTCCCATATTCAATTTCTCAGGACCACTATTTGCATCACATAAACTTGAGTTATGAAGGTACACAGCGGTAATGGGAATTCCTTGGGTTGGGAGGACATTTATTGCTGTTATTGAAAATTTTATGTGCTTGTTTAATTCGAGGTGGCACTGAAGAAATGTGCAGACTGAAAATGCTGGTAAACAAAATGAAATGTTGAGATGTGGAAATGCTTCAAGATTCCCCCAGAAAGAGTTGCCATGGTCGCCATGTGAGGATGTTTCTGTCTCTTTTATAACTGTCCAGAAATGACAGAATGTTCTTGATAGAAACTTTGAATCTTTAACACGATCTTATCCCCTCGGAACAGAACTTAATCGTACAAAGCCAATGCAAAAATTCAGTTTCTGAAACCTCTTGCTTGTTCTATTGGGGAGTAGAGGTGTTCATGGCCCCATGAATTCAGGCTGACAGCGAATCCTGTCCTGGAGTGTGTGGTGGGAACATGGTGTGGCAGCAGGTGAGGAAGAAGTCCTCCTGGTTCCCCAAGACTGGTCAGAAATCTGCTGCTGACTTCTCTTTAGCAGCATGCTGGGGAGATGGGGGGGGGGACCGGAGATGGGGGGTGGCTTTTGTCATGGAGATTGCACCTAGGTGTAAGATCTACCAGCATATCAAGGATTCTCACTTCCCCAGACCCCTCTAGAATCAGCAAGGTCTTCTGGGCTGAAGGGAACCACGATGGCTGGGACAATATGGGCCGCAGGCTACCGAGCCTGGAACCCTTACCCATTGGGATGGAGGAGGGGTCCAAAGTAATGACCATCCAATTGCCTGTCAGCATAATGGTGGGGGAACTTGCAAAATGCTCTCAGGTATTTCTTGTGAACCTGAATTTATGAAATAAGATTCTTGGTTGCTGCAGTTGGATATACTACGTTTGTTTTTTTTGTTTTGTGTTTTGTTTTTCGAGGTAGGTCTCACTCTAGCTCAGGCTGACCTGGAATTCACGTAGTCTCAGGGTGGCCTTGAACTCACGGCGATATTCCTATCTCTGCCTCCCGGGTGCTGGGATTAAAGGCGTGCGCCACCACGCGGGGCTGGATGTACTACATTTGAACAGAAAGCCCAGGGGACAGGTAAGCACAGTGTCTCTGCGATGGGTCAGGGCCACAAAGGACATTCCAGATGCAGCATCCAAGGCTGAAGAACATCTTTCCATACTCTGAAATTCTGACACGGGGCTATGGTTTTATTGGGGGCGGGGGGGTGGGAGGCTGTCATCAAGGTCCAGTCCCACTGGGTTAAGAACAAGCCCCGCTGTGCTATGAGGATAGCATTCTGTCTTAGAGACTGACTCACTTACACGTGCGTTTGGTAACATGACAGGTTAGTCTTTTTCTTACTGGTCTTTTAAAAAGCGATGGCTACTTTTTAAAATGCAGAGGCTTTCTTGATTGGTATCCATATAACTGATTGGCCAGACTGACTACCTGCATTTCCTTTGTGAAACAGAAACTTGATTGAGCCCACAATCCCCCTAGCGCGCTGGGCTGGTAAAGCAGAAAAGGTTGCTCTTTAGCATGTTCAGCATGTGAGTGATTCTTTCCTGACTTGCGGCTCGTTTTAGTTCATGCTACCCCAGTAACCACGCGCTTGGAGTAAATATTACTAAACCCAGTGACTCACAAGTAGAAAAGAAAGAAGGGTGTGTTTTCACTGAGAATCAGTTCGGTGCATTGCAAGACACAATGAACAAGAGTCGCTTAACAGTGTTGGTTGAATTCTGTTTGAAGGTTATTAGTACAGAAGGTCTGTGAGGCGAGATGCTTTGCACGGTCTAAAGACTGATTATCCAAATGAGACAGTCTAGAGATGTCCCTCTCTGTGGTTAGCAGAGAAAGAGGACACTGCAGACATCTAACAAGCAAACCCATAACCAAAGACCAGACAATGACCACGTCGGAGGACGGCTGCATAGATACATTTTATTCTCTTTCACGATGAAATGTTGAGGATCTTGTATTGTCTGAAATTCCCATTTGACTGAGCCCACGCGCGCCCTCTGCGGGTCGCAAGAGCGATGTGCCGGGGGTCACGTGCAGGCCCCACCCACGGTTCGCTTTCAGAGCAGCTCAGTGGGATCGTGCACGTTTCCGGCTCCAGGGCTGGCTGAACCTATACCCGTGCTTAAATCGACACAATGAAACTTTTACGTGCAAAGCATTTTCATCTACTCCTGTGCTTTGTGACTGGGGAAGCCTAAAAGAAATGAGCGCCCCGCCCCGCCCCACTATTTGATTGCTATCAGTTACTCTGTAGTCTATTAACACAGATGCTGGCAGCTGAAATAAAAAGGATTCTCACGGAAGGGTCTGGCTTTATGAATGAAAACACGAACGTGTGCAACACAGAAAGGTCCCTCCACCCAACAAGGGGCCCTTTGTAGGGACAGTGAACCATTCGCCAAGGCCCGATACTGGGCGAGATGGCGGCGAGCTCCTCCCACTCTGCAGCAGCCTTTGCTGCAGGCTCTGCGGCAGAGCGCGAGCGCGCACGCGCACGTCCTTTCTTCCCGGCCGCAAGCCTGGCCCATGGCGCCATCTAGCGTCGCGCAGGGTCCGCTGCCGCTTAGGGCGCAGAATCTGCAAACTGCACACTAGGGTAACCTTCAATAGCAGATCTCATTTAAAAGAACAAAGGGGAAAAAAGTGGAGCGTTTATTTTCCTGTTAAGGTTATTATTATTTTTTGTTTTTTTCGAGGTAGGGTCTCACTCTAGCCCAGGCTGACCTGGAATTAACTATGTAGTCTCAGTGTGGCCTCGAACTCACGGCGATCCTCCTACCTCTGCCTCCCAAGTGCTGGGATTAAAGGCCTGTGTCCCCATGCCCGAAAAGGTTTTTTTTTTTTTTTTTTTTAAGCTAGAAATTTAGAGTGACAATCATGCACAGTAAATAGAGACTTGTCACGTTGTCAGTCATTTTGTGGATACCAAGCTAGATATCTCAACCCCTCCTTTTACTAGTCTAATAGTGATACATGCCTGGTTAAATTTGAGTCTCACATTAACAAAGAATAATTTTTTTATGGTGAGAATGTCCAGTATTTCAAAAACATTAGCCATCCTGTCATGGACATGCCTCTCACTAACCAAACCTGGCAGTGAAGAATGGCTTACAAGGGTTAAGCATGATGCTTGGACCACTTGAAGTGTTTTGCTGTGGATGCAGGTGGGGAAGTGTCTCCAGGAAAAGTCACCTATGTGAGTGTGTCACCAGACAGCGGGTGGTGCCCTTCTGGGAGAACTACACAGCAAAGGCAAGCGTAGGGGCAGAACCCAGCTGCTCTGTGCTGTTGGTGGGGTGAGGCTGGTGGTCATGAAAAGTCTGCTGTGCTTAGCTCATACACAGAGGGATGAATAAAAGGTTGTTAGGGGAGAAGCTGTGTTGAGGATGGACTGGAAGAACTGGGAAGTCTGAAGGCAGAGAGAGCTAAAAGAGATTGTGGGAGATCTGAAGGCAGAGAGAGCTAAAAGAGATTGTGGGAGATCAGAGAGCAGTGGAGCTTCAGTGTGGGTGTAAGTCCAGCGTGCCTGTCACTCTACCCAGCATCCTCCCCATCTTAGTGGACTAGGACTCGTGTGTGTAATTATCTTAACCATCAGGACCGACACAGCACATCATGCATGCTCTTCCTTCCCTGAAACATTCACTCCACACTTAGAATACTGGAAAATCTGTCCTTTCTCTCTTCCTGCTTTTCCTACAGCCTCTTCAGTGACGGCACCTAATTCACTCAGCCATGTTTCCGGCTCAGAGCTCTCTCTGCAAACCTAGCAGGCTAAGTAACAAGGTGAATTAAATAGCCACAGGATTTGGTCTTGTTTTCCTTGGGTCACAGCCTGACATCTTTGTGCCCTTGGAATGAAGCACCTGCTTATTGTTAAGGGGCTCTGCTCCAAGGCCCACACAGATGGCAGGGCATTTTGTGGTTTCAGATCCTGCTTGTGCTTGGGACCTGGTTCACTTAAGACTGGACAGATGCCAAGCAGAACATGTAAAGTCCCCTCCCCCAGCTCAGAGAATGCACACGTGTAGGCTAACATAGCTGTGCACTGGTTAGCAGAGGAAGAGAGACCAAACCTACACTCACGTTTACATCACTACTATCATGCCACATAGTGAGGCTACAGCTTGGAGATTTTGGGGGTGCATTTAACAGAAGAGTGTACAGGTAAAGATGAAAAGGGTGGTAACTAGTAACAGCCAGTAGATATAGAAAGAAATGGGGTAAATGTACTATAACTATAGACATGCTTAGCTTTGGTAGTTAAAAGAAGTCCTTTGACATTCTCAGCAGGTTTCTACTAAGCAGCAACCATGTGGATGTCCTTCATCACTGCTGGGCCTGCAGCACCAAGGCTGGAAAAGACACTGGATCATGTGAGACTGAGTTGCTGGCCATGTTGGATGTTAACAGCTGCAAAAAGGGGTAGTACTGGTTTGGCCCCAAGATCTGTGATGTTTGAGGTTAGAGTGGATGCTCAAGGCAGGGTGTAATCACTGAACAAGTATGAATATGCCTCCACAAATTCACTTTAATTCAAATTGAGCCTGGCTCTAACCCCTCGACCACCTGGAGAAGAGTTTGTTTATTCTAAGGGATCACTGGTGCAAGCCTCCTCATTCTCAAGGACACCACCCGCACCACCAGTAGAAGTGGAAGGCAGGGCCTCTGAGCTTTAGGTCCGAAGTTTCCTGACTGCATAGACACTTGAGGATGTACATCCTCAAAGTCCTCCAGGGACATCTGCTGACAGGGGACCACTGGGACTGGCTGAGTTTTCTAGGAGCACTACAGTGGACCAGGTTCCACTGGTGCTAGCTTCTTCTGTGTATCCCATCTTCACACAGCTCACAGCCTTCATCTTCCACTTTCTTCCAGCATCAGCTCTTCATTGCGATCAAGTCAAGGCTCAAATAGCAAAGCAAAACATTCTAGAGCTTCCATGTTGTTTGGAAGACGAATCTGCAGGAACTAGAAAGGGCTCACTAACTTCTTGGAATCCAGGAGAAAGAAAAATGTGAAGTACTCAGTGGAGGGCTGGAAAGATGGCTTAGTGGTTAAGGTGCTTGTCTGCAAAGCCTAATGACCAGGATTCATTCCCCAGTGCTCACATAAATCTGATGCACAAAGTAGCATATGCATCTGGAGTTCATTTGCAGCAGTGGGAGGCCCTGGTGCACCCATTCTATTTCTCTCTTTGCTTGCAAGTAAATATCTACTTAATAAAAAAGAAATTGATTAAATACAAAGATTATTCTGTTACAGATTATGTAATTTATAGGTCATGTGTTAAAATATGTTCAGGTGATAAAAAGCTTGTAATTAGCTGGGCATGGTGGCACATGCCTTTAATCCCAGCACTTAGAAGGCAGAGGTAGGAGGATCGCTGTGAGTTCGAGGCCACCCTGAGACTGGCACAGTTGGGTAAAATGCTTGCCAAATAAGTGTGAGGACCTGAGTTCAAATCCCCAAACCTATGTAAAGCTGGGTGCAGAATCACGCCTCTGTAATCCCAGTGCTCCTATGGTGAAATGCAAAGTGGTCAAGGGAGAATCCCTGGAGGTTCATGGGCCAGCAAACCTGGCATATGCAGAGGTGAACAAGATGTAAGAAAAGAAGAGATAAGAGAAGGCAATAAGGAAAGAAGGAAAGAAAAGGAAGCCATTCACAGAGACTGGGGCCAACCCCCCAGAACTCTTAACTAACCTCACAATGCTTGACCCACATTCCCCATTGACAAGGATCCCTTTGAAAGAGGGAGGACAGGGAGGAGGATAATGGAACCTTTACTATGAATGTAAAATCAAAATAATATAAATAAAAATATATATATATTAAAAAAAAACAAAAACAAAACAAAAAAAAAAAAAAAGGAAGCCATTCTTTAGAAGCTGGCTGGCAAAGACTATAAAGGTTGTGCACCTATGTGTGCTGAAAGGCTGGTGCTCCCTAGAAGGGACTAGCCTAGTTAGCTATGCCATTCCTAACGACTGTGGTGGACGTGACCCTGCAGACGGGGTTCATCATGGGTAGAACAGTGCACCTGGCCATGGAGGAGCCTGGGCACAAGACTTGTCCCATAATTCCTTCACCTGCGGTGTCTCTCATGGTGTGTGTTCCTCATCAATGAAGATCATTAAGATTAGAAGCATGCCTAGTGCTTGCGGAGCAGTAGGCCACAAGTCCTCTCCCATTCTGCATTCACTTGCCTTAGTCTCTCATGGTGGCTGTGCCCCTGGCAGATGGAGAGCATCACTGTTAGAAAAGTGCAGCTTTCCCTGATGGTGCTGGTGCCAGGAGTCCTCTATCCCATCTCACTCACCTACCTTTGTTTCCTGGCAAGCAACCCTTGCAGATGGAGGTGATTATGGTTAGAGTGCGTGTTGCTGCCAAGAAGCAGTGTGCCTCCTCCCTCACATACTATTGGCTGTCATGATGGGTGGACGCCTTGTGCATGAACTCTTGACAATTAAATTAGTTCATGTTGCCTTGAAGGAGCAAGGGGACAGGAGTTTCACACCCCTCTGCATTCGCTCCCTTTACCTTTATGGGGAGTGCTGCTCAGAGGTGAAGTTCGTTGTGGTATGAGCACCTTCCTGATGGAGCACTAGGGCAAGGAGTCCCCTCCCCACCCTTCATTCACTACCTTCAGTGCTGATGGGGAGTGCTGGTGAAGTCTTCATGGTATGAGCACTCGTCCTGATGGTGCACTGGGCTGGACTCTCCTCTCCACTCTGCATTCACTACCTCTACCTCTCAAGGGGAGTGCTCCTCACAGGTGAAGGTCATCATGGTACGAGTACTCGTCCTGATGGAGCACTAGGGGGATGAGTACCCTCCCCACTCTTCACTCACTACCTTTACCTCTCAAGGGGAGTGTTCCTCACAGGTGAAGGTGATCCTGGTATGAGTATTTGTCCTGATGGAGTAATGGGGTGTGGAATTTCCTCCCCACTCTTCACTCACTACCTTCACCGATCATGGGGAGTGCTCCTCACAGGTGAAGGTGATCCTGGTATGAGCACTCATCCTGATGGAGCACTGGGATGAGGATTCCTTTCCTGCTTATTCTTTCACTACCTTTACCTGTCTTTGGGAGTGCTCCTCACAGGGGAAGGTGATCCTGGTACGAGCACTCATCCTGATGGAGCACTGGGATGAGGATTCCTTTCCTGCTTATTCTTTCACTACCTTTACCTGTCTTTGGGAGTGCTCCTCACAGGTGAAGGTGATCCTGGTATGAGCACTCATCCTGATGGAGCACTGGGATGAGGATTCCTTTCCTGCTTATTCTTTCACTACCTTTACCTGTCTTTGGGAGTGCTCCTCACAGGGGAAGGTGATCCTGGTACGAGCACTCATCCTGATGGAGCACTGGGATGAGGATTCCTTTCCTGCTTATTCTTTCACTACCTTTACCTGTCTTTGGGAGTGCTCCTCACAGGTGAAGGTCATCATGGTATGAGCACTCGTCCTGATGGAGGACTAGGGCAAGAAGTCCTTTCCCCACTCTTCATTCAGTACCTTTACCTCTCATGGGGCGTGCTCCTCACAGGTGAAGGTGATCACTGCATGTGCCCTCGTCCTGATGGAGCACTAGGGTGAGGAATATCCTCCCCCCTCTGCATCCACGACCTTCACCACTCACGGGGAGTGCTCCTCACAGACGAAAGTCATCATGGTATGAGCACTTGTCCTGATGGAGCCCTAGGGTGATGACTTCCTTCCCACTCTCCATTCACTACCTTTCCCTCTCAAGGGGAGTGCTCCTCACAGGCGAAGATCATCTTGCTATGAGCACTCATCCTGATGGAGCACTAGCACGAGGAGTACTCTCCCCACTCTGCACTATCTTTACCTTTCATGGGGAATGAGCCTCACAGGTGAAGGTCATCATGGCATTAGCACTCTTCCTGATGGAGCACTACAGTGAGGAGTCCCCTCTCCACTCTGTCCTCACTACCTTTACTTCTCATTGGTAGTGCTCCTCACAGGTGAAGTCATCATGGTCTGAGCACTCTTCCTGATGGTAAGGAATCCCCTTTCGCCTCTTCATTCATTACCTTTACCTCCCATGGGGAATGCTCCTCAAATACCACGTCATCATGGTAGTAGCACTCGTCCTGATGGAAGTACTAGGGCAAGGAGTCCCCTCCCCACTCTTCATTCACTGCCTTTACCTATCATGGGGCGTGCTCCTCACAAGTGAAGTTCATCATGGTCTGAGCACTCGTCCTGATGGAGCACGGGGGGGGGAGTGGAGTCCCCTCGCCACTCTGCACTCAGTACCTTTACCTCTCATGGGGAGTGCACCTCATAGGTATCATGGTAAGAGCACGTGTCCTCATGGAGCACTGGTTGAAGAGTTCGCTCTTTCCTTGTTGAGTGCCTTTGACTCATGCAACGTTCCGTGCACATGAAGCTGATCATAGTCAGCGGAGTGCATCTTGCACAAAGAAGCACGGGTCCAGGAGTCCAGCCACCAGTCTGCACTCACCTGCCGCCTTGGTCTCTCAGGGTGGATGCTCCTTGCGCCTGAGCTCATCATGGTTACAGTGCCTTTTGCCCAGGAATACACTGGCTTGGGGTGCTTTCCCACCCTTCATGAACTTATCCCTGCTGTCTATGTGGTTACATAAAACAACTACGGTTGGAGAGGTGAATTCTGATGAAAGGGGGCTCTAGGTAGACAGTGCTGTCCCCACTTTCCACTTTCCTGCCTTTCTGTCTTGGTGAATGAGATCCTTGCAGATGAATACTTCATAGAAAGAGAAGTGCATTTGCCCAAGAAGTACTGGGCCTGGGGTCTGCTCCCCACAGCTCATTCACATACCTTAGTCTTTTCAGATGCACACTCCTGTAGACCACGCTTCCTCACACTTAAAGGGGAGCATGTTGTGAACGAGCTCTGGGCCAGGACTCCCTATCTCTTCCTCACTCACCATTCTCTTTCATGTGAGTGTGCTCCCTGCAGGTGAACGAGATTGTAGCAGTACAGCTGGCTGACAATGACTTCTAAACAAGAGTGTCCCCACTTTACATTCCTACTTTTGTCTCTCATAGTGGGGGTGCTCCTGGCAGAATAAACTCAACATGGTGGAATGCATGTTGCTGTGAAGGAGCACTGGGCCAGGAGTCCTCTCCACAGTCCTCATTCACCCACCTTAGATCTCTGCAGGCACTCCTTTCAGGTCAAGCTTATGCCAGGTGAATGCATCTTGCTGAAAAGGGCCTGTAAGCAAGAAGTCCTGCCCACTCTTCTTCCAGCTACCTTCTTCTCTCATGGGGGGTGGGCTCTGTGCCGATGCAGCTCATCACAGTCAGAGGAGTGCATGTTGCCATGGCAGAGCCCTGGACCAGGAGTCCTGTCCCCATTTTTCATTTGCCTTTCTCCTGGAGGATGGGTTCTTACAGAACAAGCTCATCATGGCTACAGCAGTGCAAGTTTCACTGAAGGAGCACCGGGTCAGAGGTGCTGTCCCATACCTCACTCACCTACCTTACTCTCTCACCTGGCAGGAGAGAATAGCAGATGAAGGTCATTGCTGTTAGAGCAGTACATCTTGGCCTGAGGAAGCATGGCCACTACACAGTCACCAACTGTAGTCTCACCTGGCAGGAGAGCCTGGTAGATGAAGCCCATCTCTGTTAGAGGAGTGCATGTTGGTATGAAGCAGCACTGAGCCTGGAGGACTCTACCTACTCCATATTCACTTACCTTAGACTCACCTGGTATGAGAGACTTGTAAAGAAGCTTGTCACTGCTAGAGGATTGCATTTGGGTATTAAGGAGCACCAGGCCTGCAGGCCTATACCCAGTCTGCACTGATGATGGAGACATGGTGAGATGGGTGCATCTGGCTGAGTGAGCTCTGGTACAGGAGTCCTGTTGCTCTTGCTCAATCATTATTTGCCTGTGTCTCACGCTGACCACTCCTTGCTGGGGAAGCCCATCATGGTTAGAGGCCTCTATCTTGTTGTAAAGAAGCAATGGGCCAGAAGACCTGTTCCTAACTCTTCGTTCACCTACTCTTGTCACTCCTGGTGGGCGTGCTCCCCACAGATGACCCTCATTAAGGTTTGAGCAGTCATGTTGCAATGGAGGAGCAGTGGCACAAGAATTCTAATCCTCATCCACTTACCATTGTCTCCCAGTGTGTGTGTGTGTTGTAGAAGCTTATGATGGTTAGAAGAATGTATCTGGATGTACAATTGTACTGGTCCAGGAGAGCTAACTGCATACTTCACCCACTTTCCTATGTCCCTCATGGTGAGTCCCCCTTACAGGTTAAGCTTGTAAGAGGAACGCATGTTGCCAATATGGAACACTGGGCCAGGAGGTACATGCCCCCCCCCACCCCCGCATCTCTCATGGTGTGTGTACATTCCTAGCAAAGGAAGCTTGTCATCACTGGAAGAGTGCATCTTGTCCTGAACGACTTCCTGACATTGTCCCCTTAACCTACCTTTGTCTCTCCTGGGGAGTGCGCTCATTGCAGGTGAAGCTCTTCATGTTAGAGGAAGCACCTTTGCATGAAGGCACACTGTGCCAGGAATCCTGCTCCCCAATTCATTCACAGCCCTTCACCTCTACTGGAGGGGGAGCCATGTACAGATGATGCTCATCACAGGGAGAGGGGGCAATCATGTCTTGAAGGAATCATAGGCCAGTCATCTCCACTGCTACATTCACCTGTGTTTGTCTCTGATGGGGGAGGGGATGGGCTCTGTACAGATGAAGAAAATAATGGTTAGAGGAGTACACCTTGCTGTGAGGGAGTATTAGGACAGAAGGCCCCTTGCCCTCCTCATTCACTGTCATTGTCTCTCATGGAGCTAACCACTGTGAGAGGGCAGCATCAGACATGAAGGAAGTGCTCTCTTGATTCCTCATTCAATGACCTTAGCATCTCATTTCAGGTGCTCCAGGCATATGAAGCTCATCACAGGTACAGGAGAGCACTATTGCTTTGAAGGAGCTCTAGGAGAGAAGTCCTTCTCCTATCTTGGTCTTTCCAGGTGGACAGTCCTTGCAGATGGGGGTGAGAGCGGGAGGGAGTGCTCCATCCTGATCAGCCATCACAGTTAGAGGAGTGATTTTTCTTGGTGGGTGAGCATTGGTCCAACAGTTCTCTCCCTTGTCATTTTCCTACTTGTGTCATGGGAGATAAGTGCTCCATCCAGATCGAGCATCACAGTTGTGAGTCTCTCCATGAGTAAGCACTGGGCCAAAGGTTCTCTCCCAACCCGTTCATCTACCTGTGACATGGGGGTTAGTGTTCCATCTATATCTGTCATCAAAGAGGAGTGAATCTCCCCAAAGGGCACTGCTCCAATAGTTCTCTCCCTCCTTGTGAGCCTTCATATGTTGTCACAGGTGGGAAATGCCCCATCGAGGTCAATCATATAGTTCGAGGAGTGAATCTTCCAATTAGAAAGCACTGGGCCAAGTCTTTTCTCTCTTCGTTCATCTACCTGTCACATGGGGGGCGTGCTCCATCCAGACGGATCTTCACAGTTAGTGAATTTTCAATCGATGAGAACTGTGCCAAATGTTCTCTCTCTACTCATTCTCCTGGGTCATGGGCTACAAGTGTTTCATCCAGATTGGCCGCCACAGATAGAGGAATGGATCTTCCCACGAGCAAGCTCTGGGCCAAGAGTTCTCTCCCTCCTAATTCACTTACCTGTGTCAGATTGGTCATCACAGAGAGAAGAGCAAATCTTCCTCAGTGATAACTGGACAAGAGTTCTTGGGCTGGAGAGATGGCTTAGTGGTTAAGACATTTGCCTGCAAAGCCAAAGGACCCTGGTTCAATTCTTCAGGACCCACATGAGCCAGATGCTCAAGGGGGCACATGCATCTGAAGTTCATTTGCAGTGGCTGGAGGACCTGGCATGCCCATTCTCTCCTCTCTCTCTCTGTCTCTTTCTCTCTCTCAAATAAATAAATAAATAAATAAAAAATATAAAAAAAAAAAAAAAGAGTTCTTGTCCTCCATCCTGGGCCCTGGAGGTGGTGTGTGTCGGGAGAGATGCTCCACCCAGGTGGCCCATTGTAGGTGTAGGTATAAATCTTCCCATGAGTGAGCATTGGTCCAATGATTCTCTCCCTTCTCGTTCACCTACCCATGTCACAGGGAGAGAAATTTTTATCCAGCTGGGTCATCACAGATGGGTTATTGTTCCCATGTGAGCACCTGGACAAGTGTTCACTCTTTCTAATTCGTTTACTTGTGTCATGGCGGGGGGCAGGGGAAGTACTGCATCAGGATCTGCCATCAAAGTTAGGGGAGTGAATCTCCCCTTGAGTGAGCACTAGGCCAAGTGTGTTCTCTCTCTCTCCTCATTTATGTACCCGTGTCACAGGAGGAAATGTTCCATCCAGATGGGTCATCACACTTAGAGAAGTGACTCTTCCCATGAGTGAGCACTGGGCAAGTAGTTCTATTGCTTCTCAGTCATTACCTGTGTCATGGCATGTAGAAGTGCTTCATCCAGAGCGTTCGTCACATTTAGAGGAGTATTTCCACGAGTGAGCACTGGGGCAATAGTTCTCACCTCCTAACTCACCTATCCTGTGTCACAGGGGAAAGAGTGCTTCATCCAAATCAGTGATCGGAGTGAGAGGAGGGAATCTTCCCAAGAGCATGCACTGGGCCAAGGTTACTCTGTCTCCTCGTTCACCTACCTGTATCACAGAGGTGAAGTGCTCCATCCAGACTGGTCATCAGAGTTAGAGGAGAGACTCTTCCCAAGAGTGAGCACTACTCCATCAGTTCTGTCCTCATCCACCTACCTGAGTCACAGATGATCCAGATGGGTCATCATAGTGACAGGAATGACTCTTCCCTTGAGGGAGCACTGGACCAAGTGTTCTCTCCCTCCTCATTCCTTTACCACTCCACATTCACCTAGCCTGTTCTCACACGGCAGGATAGATTTGCAGATGAAGTTCATCCCCGTTAGAGAAGTGCAATGTGACATGAAGGAGCAGCTGGCCCGAACACCTCTGCCCTCACTCACCTACCTTAGACTCATTTGACAGGACAGCCTGGCAGATGAATGCCATTGCTGTCAGAGGAGTGCATCTTGTTATGAAGGGGCATGGGTCTAGAGGCCTCTGCTACTCCACATTCACTTACATTAGTCTCACCTGGCAGACAGACTTTCAGATAAAGCTCATTGGTGCTAGAGGAGTCCATGATTGTTTGAAGGAGCAGTGGGCCTGGAGGGCTGTGTGCAGTCCACATTCACCTATCCTACTCTCTTAGCAGGACAGACTTTCAGAGGGCCATTGCTGTTAGAGGGATGCATACTGGCATGAATGGGCACTGAGCCTGGAGTTCACATTCATCTACCTTAGTCTCACTTGTCAGGAAAGACTAGCAGATGAAAGTTATCACTGATAGAGAAGTCCACTTTGTCATGAAGGAGCATTGGGTCTGGTGGCCTCTGCCCACTCCTTATTCACATACCTTAGTTAGGAGAGACTGGCAGATTAAGCTCATCACTGTGAAAGGATTTCATCTTGGTGTGAAGGAGCACTGGGTCTGGAGGCCTTTGCCAAATCCAGTCACCTCAGTTTCACTTGACAAGACTTGCAGATGCTCATAGCTTGTAGATGTGCAACTGGGCATGAAAGGGCACAAGGCCTGTAGGCCTCTGCCCATTCCACATTCACCTACCTTAGTCTCACCTGCCAGGAAGTAAGTGTAGATGAATCTCACCACTGTTAGAGGCGGCCATCTTGGCATGAAGTAGTGGACCTGGAGGCCTCTGCCCACTTTACATTCATTTAACTTAGTTTCACCTGGCAGGAGAGACTTGCAGATGAAGCTCATCACTGTTAGAGGACTGCATCTAGGCAGGAAAGAGCAGTTATGGGAGGCCTCTCCCCACTTCATATTCACCTACCTTGGTCTCAATTTGCAGGAGATGCTTGAATATGAAGCTCGTAGAACATATGAAGCTGATAGAAGAGTGTATCCTGCCATGCAGGTGTACTGGACCTGCAGGTTCTGCCCATTCCACATTCACCTGCCTTAGTCTCCCCTTGCAGATGAAGGACATTGCTGTTAGACGAGTGCATCTTGGCATAAAGGAGCACTAAGCCTGCAGCACTCCACATTCACCTGCCTTAGTCTCCCCTTGCAGATGAAGGAACATCACTGTTAGACGATTGCATCTTGGCATAAAGGAGCACTAAGCCTGCAGCACTCCACATTCACCTGCCTTAGTCTTGTAGCAGACAGCTTCAGGTTCGCTGAGATGAACTTCCAGACCAGGCACAGTTATGGAGGAAGGGATATTATTTATTGAAGCTTACAGATCCAGGGGAAGTTCCATAAAGGCAGGAGAAACGGGCTGCTCTCCACAGGGCCAAGAAGAGAGAAAGCCAACCAGCCACCACAGCACACAGAGCAAAACTACTGCCCAAAGGTCACACAGCACATCAGGAATGGCATTTGCATATCTTTACAATGGAATCTCAAACCCACCATTAACACCTTAAGACTGGCCCCCAGTGACATTGCCTCTAGCAAGGTTATTACAGATGCAAACTATAAAATAATAAAACACTGAATATATTGGGGGGATATATATTCAAACTACCACAGTCTCCTCTTGCAGATGAAGCTCATAGCTGTTAGAGGAGTGCATCATGGCATGAGGAGCACAGGGACTACAGGCCTCTGCCCACTGTACAGCTACCTCAGTCTTTCCTTGTGGATGCTTCTTGAAGATGGAGACCTGGTGAGATGTGTTCATCTGGCCGAGTGAGCTCTGGTACTCCTGTCCTGTTGCTCCTCCTCCTTCACCTACCTTTGTCTCATGCTGACGGCTCCCTGCTGGGGAAGCTCACCATGGTTAGAGGTCTACATCTTGCTGTAAAGAAGCAATGGGCCAGGAGACCTGTCCCCAACTCTTCATTCACCTACTCCTGTCACTCCTGGTGGATGTGTTCCCCATAGCTGTCATGATGGGTAAGTGCTCCATCCAGATTGGTCACCATTATTAGAGAAGTGAAGCTTTCTGTGAGAGAGCACTGGGCCAAGAGTTCTCTCCATCCTTGTTCACTTGTGTAATGTGGGGGAGGGGGAAGTGCTCCAGCCTGATGGTTCATCAAAGCTAGAGGAATGAGCTTCCCTGTGAGTGATCACTGGGCCAAGAATTTGCTCTCTCCTCATTGACCTACTTGTATCGTGTGGGGAAAGTGCTCCATGAAGTTTGGTCATCCAAGTTAGAGGAGTGAATCCCCCCATGAGTGAGCACTGGGCCTAGACTTGTCCCTGCCTCATTCACTTGTGTCTTGGGGCAGAAGTACTCCATCAAGATCTGTCATAATAGTTAAGAGAAGACTCTCCTGGTGTGTGAGAACTGTGCCAAGAGGTCTCTCCCTTCTCATTCACCTGTGTCACGGAGGAAAGTGCTCCATCCAGATGTCATCACAGTTACAGCGAAACTTTTCTAATGTGAGCACTGGGTGAAGAGTTCTGTCCTTCCTCATTCACCTACCTATGTATGGGGTTTGTGCTCCATCCATGTCCACCACAGAGGAGTGAATCTCCCACTAGTGAGCACTGAGCCGATGTTCTCTCCCTCCTCACTCACCTGTGTCCTGGTGGAGAAGCACTTCATCCAGATCCTCCAAAATAGAGTCAATCTTTCCATGTGTGAGCATTAGGCCAAGAGTTTTCTCCCTTCACGTGCACCTGTATCATAGGAAGTGCTCCATCCAGATCTGTCATTGCTGTTACGGGAGTGAATCTCCCCATGCGAGAACACTGGGCCAAGAGTTCTCTTCCTTCTTTGTCACCTACCTGTGACAGGGGGTGAAGTGTTCCATGTAGATCTGAGTGAACACTGGACCAAGGGTTCACTTCTTTGTCATTTACCCTGTATGTGCCACAGAGAAGTGCTCCATCCAGATTGGTCATCACAGTAAGAGGAGTGAACCTTCCTGTGAGCAAGCACTGGGCAAATAGTTTTCTGCCTCTTCCTGGACCTACCTGTGTCACAGGGGAGAGGTGTTCTATCCAGATCAAACATCACAGGTAGTGGAGTGAATCTTCCAGTTAGTGAGCACTGGGCCAAGAGTCCTCTCCCTCCTCATTTACCTGCGTCACTGGTGGGGGGGGGGAGTTGTTCCATCAAGATCAATTATCATAGGTGGAGGAGTGCATCTTCCCATTAGAGAGCACTGGGCCAAGAATCCTCTCCCTCCTCCTTCACCTGTGTCCTGGGTACTCCATGCAGATTAGTCATCATATGTAGCGGAGGGAATCTTTTCTCAAAGAAGCAGTGGTCCAGGAGATCTGTCACCACTCTTCATTCAGCTGCGTTTGACTCACCTGTTGGGCACTGTCCCCCACATGAACCTTATTACAGTGCATGGTGTTGTGAAGGGGCATTGGGCAGGGAGTCCTCTCCCCACTCCTCTTTCACAGACCTTACTCTTTCCAGTCATGCACTGCTTACAGATAAAGTTCATCAAGGTTTGTGGAGAGCATCTTGCTGTGAGGAGTTCTGGGTCTGGGGTCCTCTCCCCTTCCTGATTCAGCATCTCTGCTCTCATCTTTTGAAGCATCACTTGCTTGGAGGTGTCCTCTGTGCAACTGGTCTAAAATAGCTCCTCTGATCTTTTAGTGTGGTCTTCTTTGTAATTGTCTTTATTCAAGTTTAATTATATTTATTATTCAGACTATGTACCCCTACAGTTACCTGTGCTGTTTTTCTGGCCAATCACAATAAACTAGCATCCACTTTTTAATGTGTTAAATGAACAGTTATCTTGCTTTTCCCCACCTGAGCTCTGAAATTAACAAAGATAATAGGTGTGACTTCCCTGTAAGTCACAAAACATCCTGAAAATACAAGCTGTGCTTAATGTGATGTGGTTGAGGTTCATCTTGAGCTGAGTACTGGTGAATGAAATCACAGTGAGTTATGACAGATCACAGTGGAAAGTGCTTGGGAAAGGATATGCTGTGGTAGCTCCTACTGTATAAAGTCAAGGCCAACAGCTATCACCTCTACTAAAGTGCTGTTTTACTCAGTCCATTCACACCGGAGTTGAAGCAGTTAAATAACATCAGTGATGACTAGAGCTGTCGAGACATGGCTCTAAACATGGTAAGTAACCCAGGCTCATGGAGTGTGTTCTAGTTAGTTCTCAAGTGAGATGTTTCCTTGGCCACTGAGCTGCAAGGATGGTCAATATAATGTCCTCCCTGTTTCACAGTTGGGAAGATTATGGAGTGAGGAATGACATTTCTAGCACAGTGGCTGCTGATAGCTTTGCACAGAGAAGTGGATGGAGCATGAATCTGCCTAAGTCAATCATTGCACAGAAACATGCTGCCCCATGTTCAAAACAGGGAGACATGTAGTTGGTGAGCCATGGAACAAGGAATTCTTCATTCTGATGGGCAGTGTGGGGCATGAATTACTGAGGTTGGGGACCCAAAGACCGGATGAACACCATATCAGTAAAATGAAGAGAGGTCAGATTGGACCGAAACACATGTTCCTTCACTTAGCCACTGGCGGTTTGTCTTATTTCTCAGGGAGCAGGACAAGGCCTGAGATGCTTCCTTTTGATTGCCAACTTGATGGTGTCTGGAGTTAACTGTTGCGTCTGCAGAAAGGATAAGGTGAGGAGGGTTGACCCACCCTGCTACGGGCAGCACCATCCCATAGGCTGGGGACTGAATGGAAAGGAGAGCGCAAGCTGAGCACCAGCATTCACTTCTGATTCTGACAGTGGGGGCAATGTGACCAGCCTCATGCTCCTGTTGCCATGCCTCCTAATGATGATGGACTGTACCTGCCCACCCTGACCCCAGAAAACCTTTCCTTCCTTACATTACTTTTGTCATGAGGTAACTACTATAGGCCTCTGCACTGTCACCGTTGAGGCCTCATTTTTGTTGTCCAATGAGCATATGACATGGTTTATTGGACCCCTTAGAAAGCTGTGTGTGGTTTGTTTGCATTGATGACATGTCTGACTGTCCACGAATACCAAATTCCCAGTGGTTGGTGGGAAAATTTAGTTTTCCCCAGGTTCTTGGCTCAGGCCTGAGGGAGGCCTTACTTCCTTTGTCCATCTGTGACTACATTTGTGCTCACCCAAGTGAGCAGCAGTGAGTCGTGATGTAGGATGGGCAATGATTCCAAGGGAATAAAAGTAGGCAGGGGAGGTGGACTTCATACAGTTGTCTTTCTAAAGACAAAACTCCAGTGCAGAGGGAAGTTAGGGGACAGAGAGCAATATGGACAAACATGACAACACAGGAGGGGACAGGCAGAGGCCACACATGTCAGAAGGGTAAGAATGAGGAGGAAGGGTACTAACTTATAACTTGTTTTGTAGATTTTAAAAGATTTGTCTTTTCTTTCTTTTCTTGCTTCTTTGAGGTAGGGTCTCACTCCAGTTCAGGCTGACCTGGAATTCACTGTGTAGTCCCAGGCTTCCTACCTCTGCTTCCCAAATGCTAGAATTAAAGGCATGTACCACCAATGCCTGGTTTTAAAAAAGATTTTAACTCAACTATTAAAACAAAATTGAGCCTGGTATGGTGGTACATGCCTTTAATCCTAGCACTTGGGAAGCACAGTTAGGAGGATCATTGAGTTTGAAGCCAGCCTGGGACTATAGAGTGAGTTCCAGGTCAGCCTGGGCTACACACCCTACCTTGAAATAAAAAATATATATATTTTTTTTCATATTAGTGAGGTAACATGCAATGTTTAATGGTTAAAAATCTCAATGAGCTAAAGAGTATTACTATGAATGCAAATTTCTGGTCACAGGTTGAAAAAAAAATCCCTATTTGCCTCACTGGAAGCGCTCAAGGTACACAGAAAGAGGCTTTTCTCAGGCAGGGTACCACGGGAGTCCACCTACATTCCACCTAGGTTTATTCCAGACATGGTCCCCCTGGCATGAGAAATTTGTTGGAGGACAAGACACGTGAAAGCATCAGAGAGAGTGAGTTGGAAAGTGGCAATTGTCAGGCAAGGCTTTTGGAAACGTTAATGGTATGTCAGATGCAGGTCCCAGCTGTGACGGTGCCTGAAGGAGAGTGACCTGCCCAGACCTAGGCTGGAACAGAGGAGGAGGGAGGGAGGGCGATGGGGACCAGGCAAGGAAGGGGAGAACAGGCTCTGGTCTTACTCCACGGAGCCAGCCTGTCTCAAAAAAATAAAAGATAAATAAAAAAGTTACCTCTTGATCCTCCAGGCCCTCCTCACACAAGCTGTATTGACTGCAAAGATGTTTCTACATGCCTCACAGAGAAGTCAGCAGGGCACTGAAAGGGATGCTCACATGCTCAGTGCAGCCTGGAAGTCAGGAGCCTGGAGGTGGAGACAGGAGACAGGGGAGCTTTGTGTCGAGAGGAGTGACGCAGCCACCTCTACATCTCCCCATCCCCGGGTCCCAAGCGACATGCAGGGGCTCCTCTTGTCCACTCTTCTCTTCATGGGGCTGGCGCAGGTAAGTGCTTCTGTTTCTCACAGAGACTTTCGCTGCTCTTAGTTCTTCAGGCCAAAAGTAAAAATGGAAGACTAAGATGAGGAAAGTTATTTATGAAATTATTTCATGAGAAATGGGGAGCCATTTTCCTTTCCACAAAAAGTTGTTTCAGCTTGGTAGCTTCACGAGAAACGTTAAACATTTCCCCTTTTCAGGTAAACCCACTGAAGCCTACTTTCCACACATTTAAACAGTCCTCAAACTTTATATATTTTACCAGAATCAAGTTCCTGCTTCTGGGAGAGGTAGTGCTGACTGCCACAGCTGGTAAACACTGTCCCTTCATGAGAGTTGCAGGCTGGGGCTCAACTTTCCACAGTTGTTTGCAAAGAGCCCCTAGAAAAACGGACTTCAGGAACAACTTTCTATTTCATTTAAGCTTGTCCTTGTCTGAAAAGAGCACTTTGGAACATTTTACCATTTTGTCCTAATCTATGTTTCTCGTTTGCTTAGAAGCCTGGAAATATTTCAAGCCACAGACCAAACCAAGCTTAATTTAAAATGAGCAATTTGTTGCCTTAGTTGTTTTTAAAGAGAAAATTTAAAGAGTGATTTATTTATTGATTTCTTTACATGGTTAGGGTTGTTGCTGGCACAGAGCTTTGGAATCTGGTGACTTAGAACCCATGGAAATATATGGAATACTGACTGCCATGGAAATATATGGAGTACTGACCGATTCTGGCAGCAAACAGCAGAGGTATTTTACACAGCAAGGACTGACAGTTGTCATACTTCCTAGGGAGTGATTAAAGATTTCAAAAGGGTCATGACAAGAATGTCTGTGGTCTAGGCTCTCTGCTGTCACAGTTGGGTACACTTCCCTAGTAGCTGTGTCAATAAGCTGTCTCTGCCTTCCACGGTCTGACATAAAGGCAGGTCATCACAGTGGACACAGCTGCAGTGTGTTCTTCAACAGTAAGTCTTCCAGCTTAGAGATGTGCATAGAATACAAAGCAAATGCAAATACCGATGCCCCACAGAGGAAGAGCTCAGTGGAACAGGGCAGGGAGAGGCAACAAAGAGTATAACTGATGGAAATATGACCAATACAATGTGTTCATACAATAAAGTTCTCAACAAAAAAATGTTTTGGGCAGGAGAGATGGCTCAGTGGTTAAGGCACTTACCTGCAATGCCTCAATTCCCCATGTAAAGCCAGATGCACAAAGTGGTGCTTGCATCTGGAGTTGGTCTGTAGTGGCAGAGGCCCTGGAGTGCCTATTCTCTATCTCCTTGTAAGCAAATATATTTTTAAAAAATGTTGTTATAAACATGAGTATCAAATTATTGTGTTGAACTTTGTTTTTGTGAATCTTTTGTCAGTGTGACATCATACCTAAGAAAAGCCCCTTAATGGAATACTATCTACTTTGGCTAGTGGTTGCATTTCATGGTGGGCCTGCTCTGTGCACATGCCCACAGTGAGGCAGAACATGGCTACTAGAGCATGTGATCAAAGAGGCTGCTTACCTCACAAAGAGAGAAGCATGAGGTAGAGGCTGGGGACAAGTGTCTCAAAGGCCCCACTTCCTCCAGTCATGCCCCACCTTGCAGATGTCCATTCACATGTCCACGTCAATGCTGATACAATGACTCCACACATACTCTCCCATTTGGCGCAAATCCGTAACAGCCCCTGACAGTAGTCTGAAGATCCTTTTGTAACATCACTTTTTTCACCTTTGAAGTTGTGTGGCAGGGCACAGGGCTCTGGGCCTGGAGAGGCAGCAGCAGGACGTCAGCGAGAACCGCTCTGCCACTGGCCCTGCAGATGCCCTCCTGAGAAGCTCAGATGCCCTCCTGGAGTGAGCCTGGTGAGGGACGGCTGTGGCTGCTGCAAAATGTGTGCCAAGCAAGCGGGAGACCTCTGCAACGAGGCCGACCTCTGCGACCCACACAAAGGGCTGTACTGTGACTACTCGGCAGACCAGCCTAGGTACGAGACTGGAGTGTGTGCATGTAAGTGTCTCCATCTACCCCTGCTGGGACAAGCCAAGTCTGGACAGATCCATCCTCATCCCCACAAAACTGATTAGGAGCTTCATGTGGCTAAATTCAAGGCAGACTTGGTATTTGTGACTCCATTGTACTGGATGCCACGTGCCACTCACAGAAATCGACACATGTTCAGAAACCACTGTTTTCACTGCACTGAAGTGATCTTGTAGTTCTCAAGTAACTGCTTCCAATGACAGAAATTATGAAATAGAATGTGATTTCTTCAAGTACAGGAAATGGCTTTTGTTAATTCTGCAAGAACAAGCTAAATCTAGTTTTCTCCATACTGAAAATGAAGGGATGCACAAAAGGATATATATATATATGTAGATTCAGACTTACGTGCTTTTATCTTCACTTTTCTCATTAGCCATCCAGTTCCTGTGCTTTTCACTGCAAATAAGGCCACCATGAAATGAAACCACTAAGCCAAAGTAGACAGTACTCCATTAAGGAGCTTATCTTAGGTATGATGTCACACTGACAAAATAGGCACCACACTTAACCCTTAGCTTTGTGAGTCAAACTTGGAGGTCTGATTCCCACCATCTACACTTAAAACACATTAGCAGAGATTCTGTAGGCCAAATCACATAGGATAAATTACAGTTCTAGGAGGAGACAAATAGTGACTATGTAGAAAGTCAGGAGGGAAGTCAGCTTCCTGGCCAAAGTGTGATGCGAGCATGGAATGAGGACATCTTTGCAGGTAGGCTGTGTGCAGCCATCAAGCTACACAACACCTCAGCCAGCACCATCCTGTGTTCCTTAGGCATGTGTGACCTGGGGTGACCTTGATCAAGCTGTCTGCTGTCTGTGCCAATTATATCATGTGTACTTCCTATATTACAGAGACTTGGCTGGAAAGACCAAATGAAATATAATGACATAAACCTGCAAATACCTAGTGCAAATCTGCTATTTAGTAGGGTCTCAAAAATGATAAATGCTTATGGGAACTCTGGGGAAACATAGCCTACAAAACACCATCTTCCAGGACAAAACATAAAACCCATTTGGAATGGGTCTTTTACTCATAATTTTGTCATTTCGATATACTGGTTATTTAAAAAATATCAGTTTACTATATATTATGTAAATGTTCAAAAATATACTACATTAAGTAATATTTTAAAATATCAATTTCATCAGAAAAATCTACACATCGTGTGGCTCTAGAGCTCGGTGGTGGATACCAGCTATGCAAAATTCTAATTTTTGCTTGAACAATTTATACTGGAACAAACAAACAGTTGTTTTCTTGGAAGTGACAAAGCTGTGTTCATTTTCAAGAAAATGTCTCCAGAATACACAAGTCTGGGTACCAAGAGTTTGTGTCAGTTACTTCTCTAAGTAAATTCAGACTACAAAATAGCAGCTTGTCTTCCAGCCTCAGTAACAGCACTGGTGCTTTCCGGGAAGCCAGCTGCTGTACATGGGAACACAAAATGCCCTCTGTGCCTTTTATTGTCTAACAGAATATAAAACCACATGGCTAAGATTTAATAGAGCGAATTTTCCTTATTGTGTCACCAAGGACATTCCTAGGTAAAGCTGGTTTTTCTGTTTTTGTCTAAACACATGTTTATGTGTGGCACAGAACAACTCAGTGATTACCACATAGCATGAGTCATGCTAAGGCACAGAAGTATTAGCCATTACTGTCTGATGCAAAAGTGAAAAAAGTCCTTCACTTCTTACTGTTGTGACCCTGCAGATTCCTTGAAAATATCTCATTTGTTTCCTGGGGGTTGGGAGAACATACGGAGTTTCTGATCTAGAAGGGGAAGAGGAGACCAGAGGTGGAGTACCCTCCAGTGGTTGCTGTATAATCATCACCTCACTGCCAAATCTAGCACTTAAAAAATTGCCTTTATTCTAGAAGTTGGTTTTAATTTTGAAAGTGACTTTTTTTTTTTTTTTTTTTTTTGGTTTTTCAAGGGTCTCATTCTAGCTCAGGCTGACCTGGAATTCACTATGTAGTCTCAGGGTGGTCTTGAACTCATAGAGATCCTCCTACCTCTGCCTCCCGAGTGCTGGGATTAAAGGTGTGCACCACCACGCCCTGTGGAAGTGACCATTTTTAGTTTAGCCCAGAAGACTACAAATATGCCTCAGTTAACTTTCCTACAGAGGTTCTGTGAAGGAGGTTCCAAAAGGAGCCTAAGACATTGGAACTGCATTCACATGGGAGATAGCAACTTCTTGCGTGCCTACTACTTGGGTGTCTGACTATCCAACTTAGTTTTATTTCTTTTATTAACAACTTTGCTTATGTTTTTCCCTCTTTTCAGATCTTGTGGCTGTTGGATGTGAGTTCAACAGGGTTCATTATCAAAATGGCCAAGTGTTTCAGCCTCACCCCCTGTTCAGCTGCCTCTGTGTGAGTGGGGCAATTGGATGCACTCCTCTGTTCATCCCCAAGCTGGTGGGCAGCCACTGCTCTGCAGCTGGAGGAGGAAAAAAGTCGCATCAGTCAGACTGTGACCTGGAACCACTGCAAAGGCAGCTCTCAGCAAGCTACAAAACAATGCCAGGTGCTCATAAGTAGAGTTGTTCCTCACAGATGATTTTTCTGGGTCTCCCTTCACGTTCCTTTCATGCACCAAAGCAGTGAAGACTTGTGGCTTGATGGTTGAGGGAGATTTATAGACTGAGGGCACCATCTTAAGCCCTTGACTCAGAGTAGGTTCTAGTTACCTGAGAAGGAAGCTATAACACTGTAGATTTTGCCAGCAAAATATTCATTTTAAAACCTCTAATAGGTCACGAAACTCTTCTAAAATCTTACACATCTGCTTCGTCCCAACATCTTATCAGGAAATTGACCAAATACTATTCACATGTACCCTGGAAAAACTGATTTGTATTGTTCTGTTATGGGCAGGAAGTTTGACCATATACTTCTAAAACTTCTAAAGCAACTTTTCTAGATACAAACAAAAATGGAAGACTGATTAAAACAAAACAGACAAACAAACAACAACAAAAAAAACAATGGGCTGGAGAGATGGCTTAGTGGTTAAGCACTTGCTTGTGAAGCCTAAAGACCTGGGTTCGAGGTGTGATTCCCTAGTACCCACATAAGCCAGATGCACAAGGTGGCACATGCAGCTGGAGTTCATTTGCAGTGCTGGAGGACCTAGTGTGCCCATTCTCTCTCTCTCTGCCTCTCTCTCTGTTGCTCTCCAATAAATAAACAAAAATTTTAAAAAATGAGGGAACAAATCATTTTGAATTTCTAAATATTAGTTCTAAAACTAACATTGATATATAGTTCTTCAATTCAGTTTAAGGTAGGCCACTCATGTCCATGGCCAGGAGAGTGTTAGGACTTGAGCACCCAGGAAACAGCAGGTGCAAATGGTCTGCTTCAGCAGCTTAAGTGCCAGGGTATATTCCTGAGACTTGAGTGTGAAACCCAACAAGTACACAGAGCCCTGGGAAGCAAGGACACAAAGGAGATAATATTCATGCCAGGTCCTTGTTCACATCTGTGTTCTAATACAGAAGCCAAGAATGCCTTCGTCTTGAATTCAGACCTTAGTGCAGGGGGATACGTAGGAACACAACATCTGTGTATGCCAAAACTCCTCCAAGCACACCTTCACTGTCTGACAGTCAATAGACGCTGGCACACCCATACTTTCTCTGCTCACAAATAAATAAAAATTGAATTTAAAAAATATATTTATGAGGAAAAAGCCTGCAGGTGTGCCAGGGTGCCACTTTGTGCATTTGGCTTTAACGTTAAGATTGTAATGCAACAATCTAACCTTTACTGACTGCATTGTGCTCCCAGCTTCTAATTTGCTTCCTGCATTGAGATCTCTACCTTCCAGTTATCTTCATGTTTCTGCCTCTTCTCAGTCCTATCAGCAGCTGTAAAGTCCTATTATCATCACACTGAAAGCAGAACCACACTGTCATTTTGGAATCCAGTGTTGGATACTGCTGTTAAGGTGCTTCTAAACTATTTTGCAAAAGTTTTAAATTGCTATCTTGAAATAGTAAAAGTAGAACTTTGCTGTGCTTAAGCCTTGGACTCGGATCACTTTACACCCAAAGCATCCATTTTAGGATATTAGCTTTAAGTAAATATCCTATCTAGTAAACCAATACATAGTTTGCACAAAACGAATCAAGGGCCTGATGGACTCACAAGTGTAAGAGTCTCCCAGTGACTTCCTTGGAGATGGAAGAACTCTTTAGCTTCTTCCCCTCCTGTTTCTCCTGAGCAGTAGACAGTGGATAGACTTCACTCAGTCCTCACAACTCAACCAAAGTTGCAATGGTTCTTATGTCTTATGGAGAGAACACCGTGGGCCTGACAACATAGGAAAAGTGACTAGATGACTCAGTGGATAAAATTTATTAGTGCAACATTACTTCAGTTCATTAGTGCTTCCTGTAACACTGAATTCAAAACAGTAGAAGAAAATTGGTGTCACTGTAGTCTAATTGTCAAATACAATATTTTAGAAAGGTTTTTTTGGTTTTGTTTTTGAAGGTAGGGTCTTACTCTACCCCAGGCTGACCTGGAACTCACTTTGTAGTCCCAGGCTGACCTCAAAATCACGGCAATCCTCCGATCTCTGCCTCCTGAGTACTGGTATTTAAAGCATACACCACCACATCTGGCTTTAGATTTTAATATGAAATTTGACACTAAAACCGTACTATGTGCATGGTGGTGGATGCTTGTAATCCCAACACTTGGAAGGCTGAAACAAGAGAGTCAGAGGTCAGCCTGAGATATATAAAGTGAGACCATATTTTTTTTAATTTTTAAAAATTATTTTTTTATTTTTGGAGAGACACAGAGACAGAGAGGGAGAGGGAGACAGAGAATGGGCGTGCCAGCAGTCTCTCAGATGCTGCGAACAAAATCCAGATGTGTGTGCCCCCTTGTGGGCAAGTGCGGCATTGCGCCCTTGCGTCACTTTGAATCTGGCTAAATGTGGGACCTGGAGATTGGAACTCGGCTCTTAGGCTTAGCAGGCAGGCGCCTTAACCGCTAAGCCATCTCTCCAGCCCGAGACCATATTTTTGATACTTTGAATTTTTGTGTCAATGTCTGCTGGAAATCATATCAATGGGTGTGAGGCAAAACCAAAGAAAAGGCAGTTATCAGCCAGAACACAGGCTGAGGGTTAGTACTCAGAAGATGGGGAGGCAGTGATCCAAGGATAAAGAACTTTACTGGCCCTAGACAGTGGGCTGTAACACCTAACTGACAGGTAAGTTGGGGAGTGGGAAAAAGAATGGTGCGTTAGACCAAGAGCTTACATTCCTCTACTCAAAAACAAAGATTGGTGTTGGAGAGATGGCTTAGAGGTTAAGGTACTTGCTTGCAAAGCCTAAGGACTCATGTTCAACTCTCTAGGTCCCATGTAAGCCAGATAAACAAGGTGATGAAAAAGTGCAAGGTCATATATGTGCACAAGATGGTGGAGTTGAATTGCAGTGGCTGGAGGCTCTGGTGAGCCTATTCTCTCCCTTTCTTTCTCTACTTCTCTCTGATAAAAGAAAAGATTGAAGGCTGGGTGTGGTGGCACACGCCTTTAATACCAGCACTTGGGAGGCAGAGGTAGGAGGATTGCCATGAGTTGAAGGCCACCATGAGACAATATAGTGAATTCTAGGTCAGTTTGGGCTAGCACAAGATCCTACCTCAAAAACAACCAAACATAGCCAGGTGTGGTGGCAGACGCCTTTAATCCCAGCACTTGGGAGGCAGAGGTAGGAGGATCGCCATGAGTTCGAGGCCACCCTGAGACTACATAGTGAATTCCAGGTCAGCCTGAGCTAGAGTGAGACTCTACCTCAAAAAACAAAACAAACAAAAACAACCAAAAAACCCCAAAATTGAAATCTCTAAACTGTTACTTTAATGATTCAAAATCGTGTGTATACACACATAAGTACATGTATACTTTCCCCCATCTATTTCAGCTTATAGGAATCCCCCACTTACCTGGAAAAGAAAGTGTCTTGTGCAAGCAACCAAGTGGACCCCCTGCTCCCGGACATGTGGGATGGGGATATCTAACAGGGTGACCAATGACAACCGTAGCTGTGCAATGAGAAGGGAGAGGAGACTGTGCTATGTTCAGCCCTGCAGCACTCATGTGACAATGACAACAGCAGAGGTAGTTTTAACTATATGTAATCTAATCACAGCTCATGATTCTGACTCTTGAAAGTGAACGTGTGTGTAAATGGGAGAGGGTGTTGAGTTCTTGTAAAAATAAAACCTCCTCATGGTAACACTACAAATGATCTCAGAGGAACAGATATCAATCGAGCTGCACTTTGTGGACAAAACTTTACAGTACACGGGTGTTGTGTTGATTTGAGAATTCCTACCAGGAGAATGAGGGTCTTGATTGGCCCGATGTCTTGTGCCAACTCTCCATGCATAATGCTAAGAGAAGAGATTAGGGGAATTAAAATAGTAAATGTAAAATTTTGGTTGTTACATCATAGTTACAAAAAACCCCACACATGAGAACAGGTGCTGTTCTCACCTGTGGTCAGAGAACCTTCTTTCTGCAGTTGTGACTCACCAGGAGTCACAAAGCTCATCAAAGTGTTGGGTGCCAGTTCAAATGAATGGTCTGTATTATATCCTCAAATTCTTGTCGAACTTTAAGGAAGAAGGGACATAAAAACATTTCAGAGCCAGAGGATAGGGAGGAGTGCTTTAGAACATTGTCTTGTAGACAAGCAATGGCCATTGTATTCATGATCCCACAATGGCTGTTACCTACACAATATTGGTTTAGGAGGGGGAAAAAAGATATCAAAGTACAAGAAGGACTAGTTGGAGAGAAGCAGGGGATCTGTGGAAAGGTAACAGGGCAGCAGAGACAAACTGCCAATAAACAAGTTTGGGGCTGGAGAGGATGGCTTAGTGGTGAAGGCCTGCGAAGCCTATGGACTCACGTTTGACTTTCCAGGACCCACATAAAGCAGACACACAGTGACCCAAGTGTGCAAGGTTGCACAAGGGGGTACATGCACCTGGAGTTTGGTTGGAGGCCCTGGTACGTCAATTCTATCATTAAAAAAAAAAAAAAAAAAATAGGGCACTATATTTGGCTTGCCTCAAAAAAAAGTTCAAAATTAAAAAAACTAAGTGTTGTGCTGGGGAGATGGCTTGGCAGTTGAAATCCCCTGCTTTTCAAGTCTGCTGGCCAGGGTTCAATTCCACAGCACCCATAAAGCTGTATGTAACACTGCCCATGCATCTGTGGTTCTAAAGCAAATGGACAATGGGTGGTGGTGGTGGTGGGGAACCAAAGCTCATGGTTTGCATTGGCACGAGACCTTGTCTACAGGAAGTAGAGCACAAACACTTCAAGGTCGTCCTGACCTCCACAAGTTTGCTATGGTATGTGCACTTTCCTCACAAGTAAACTTTTTACAGGTGTGAAGAAAAGAGTTACCAGAGTAGAGATGCTCTGATCATGGTTATTTGTATCACCAACTTGGAGGTGGACCAACCTAAAATGTTCTCTACTTGTTTCAGAGTAAGCTTACTGAAGGGCTGTAATAAAATAGTTACCCTAAAATTGCCTGGTATAATTAGATTTGGTTCTATTTTTTTAAAAAATTAATTTTAAAGATTTAATTTATTTTTTAAAAATTTATTTACTAGCAACAGAGAAAGAGGCAGAGAGAGAGAGAGAGAGAGGAGAGAGAGAATGGGTGCACCAGGGCCTCCAGCCACTGCAAATAACTCGAGACGTATGCGCCACCATGTGCATCTGGCTTACTTGGGACCTGGAGAATCGAACCTGGGTCCTTAGGCTTTGCAGGCATATGCCTTAGCTGCTAAGCCATCCATCTCTCCAGGCTGTTTCTATTTTTTGAACTAGGTAAGATAATTGTGTTAAAGAGTTTTTAGAAATAACAATCTTTCTCATTCTCAAACTAGTCCCTATCATTTCAGCAAGTCACCAACACAGATTTAAAGGATTAAGATTTTCATTCAGGGCTGGAGAGATGGCTTAGTGGTTAAGGCATTTGCCTGCAAAGCCAAAGGATGCCAGTTTGATTCTCCAGGACCCATATAAGCCAGTTGCACAAGGGGGCACATGCATATGGAGCTCGTCTGCAGTGGATGGAGGCCCTGACATGCCCATTCTCTCTCCCTCTGCCTCTTTCTCTCAAATAAATAAATAAATAAATTTAAAAAATATATTGGAAAAAAAAGACAATCATTCAGATGTGCAAAACTGTATGAATTGTGTTAGGGAATTTATTATGCCTTACGTAAATAAACAATAAGACATAGCCCTTGATATTTAACAATGCAAAGAAATTCCCATTTATTGTGAAATTCAACTAAGGATAGAGTCTGAAATACTGGGCAGAGTCTGGCACCATGACTGAGCAATAGGAAGGTCAGGTATCTACTAAGCTGTAGGGAAGATGACGCTAGTTGCCACTTAGCAGCATTTACAAGTTATGTCTTGTATATATTTGTACTTTTCTCAGCAATTATAATCAAATTTAAGAATGATATCTTTTTTTCCCCGCCCTCAAGAATGATATCTTAATTTATGGATTTTTTTTTCAGATCCCCAAAGGGAAAACATGTCAGCCAACTTTCCAACTTGCTAAAGCTGAAAAATTTGTTTTCTCTGGATGTTCAAGTACTCAGAGTTACAAACCCACTTTTTGTGGAAGATGCCTGGATAAGAGATGCTGCTTCCCCAGCCAGTCTGAAACAATCACTGTTCAGTTTGACTGCCCCAAGGAAGGATCATTTAAGTGGAAGATGCTCTGGATTACATCCTGTGTATGTCAGAGAGACTGCAGGGAGCCTGGAGACATATTCTCTGAACTCAGGATCCTATAGAGCCAGACAAAGAGGAATTACTTCATGACTTAAAAGAAGAATGTTTTGGTATTCTCTCATAGCTGTTTTTATGGCATTAAAATATTCTAAAAGGTCTATGCATACACACAAACACAAATCACTTGAAAAACTTAAAATTCACTTCTAATATACATCTCATAATTTTATAACATACAGACTCTTGATACCATCTAAGGATTCCATACAGAATCAAAGAATCATAGAATTTATAAGAAAACATTTTATTTTACAAAATACTATGAAATACTTGGTCAGAAAGTAAAATGGTGTAGTAATTTTTTTAAAAAAATAGTTTACACTTGGCAACATAGTCTATCAGATCCTATCAGGTAGTAATCATTATAAGCAGAGCAAGAGTCTTAAAATTGAAATAATAAGGGGTTAGAGAGATGGCTTAGTGGTTAAGGTGCTTGTCTGCAAAGCCAAAGAACTCAGGTTCAGTTCCCCAGAACCTATATAAGCCAGATGCACAAGGTGGCACAAGTATCTTGAGTTCTATCTGCCTCTTTCTCTCTTTCTCTGAAATAAATAAAAGTAAAATAATTAAAAAAATAAAATAAATAAAACTGTATGCATACTTAGAATTTTTACTGTTTTATCCTGAATTCAGCTAACATTTTTTTCTGTGTAAGAAAGAACCAAGCACTGATAAGTTAAACATGGTACTATTTCATCATCTTTAAAAAGAGAGAGAGAGAGAGGGAGGGAGGGCTGGAGAGATGGCTTAGTGGTTAAGGTGCTTGCCTGCAGAGCCTAATGACCCAGGTACAATTCCCACTGGGTGATCCCACATAAACCAGAAGCACACAGTGGCACATGCATCTGGAGTTTTCAGGCTAGAGGCTCTGGCACACCCATCTCTCTCCTCTGCTTCTCTCTTTCAACTAAATAAAGAAAAGAAACAAAATAGTCATTAAAGAAACCATATGACAGATTATTTTGCTTGAAAATAATTTTTTTCTGAAAATTATTTCCTTAAAAGCCAAATCAACCAACCAGATCTGAAATATCAATTGTGACTGAAAATAACATTAAATAACCAGAGACAACAGTAACTGGATCAGTTTTGCTAGACCTTGACCACCATTCACCACAAAGTTTGGATGAACTTGTTAAGCCAAAGGACCTAGGTTCGATTCCCCATGACCCACGTAATCCAGATGCATAAGGTGGTGCATGTGACTGGGGGCCCCGGTGTGCTCCTTCTGTCTCTGCCTCTCTCTCTTTTTACTTCTCTCTTTTTCTCAAATAAAAAATATTTTAAAAAATTTAGCACAAACACACCTTAAATTTCTAAATTATGATTCTTCTGAGTATAAATAAGTTATTGTCCAGAGTCAAAACAAAATCTCCTTTACAGCTGTAAAAAAAAAACTGTCCCTAAAAAGTTCATGGACATTATGAATAAATATTTATATTGTATGCTACTCCTTGGTATCTACTTTTCCAGGAGCACTTAAACAGAATATGAAAATATTAGGTATAAATATAAAACAATCTGTACAAAATGTTTACTAATTTATGAATATTAGTGTCTAATAAAGGCCAAAACATGAACTTATAAATAAAGCAAACTGTGGAAGAACTCTGACTGATTTTCACTTTCATACAGAGTCAAGGCTGGCCTTGAACCTACAATCCTCTTGCATCAGCCTTGCAAATGCTGGGAAGACAGTGCTATACCATCATGCTTGGCTCTCTGTTCTCTCAATTTTGGCAGACTACTTGAAGTGAAGGTAGTATGCTTTCACTAACTTCACACATTGGTATCGCCAACAAATTCTATCACACAGAAACCACTGCTTTAGACAAAATACTTCCTGATGCTCTGTACAACAAATGGTCTTCCTGACTCACAGCAATGCTGAACAACAAGGTGAGCCAGGAACAGTCACAGGTCCCAGTCTGATCTGTTGTTCACATAGCTACGCTGAGCCTAGGCACATCATGCCCAGGCATGTTCCTTGTGACATCAAGTTCATGGTAGTCCTGTATGAGAGTGGACAGTGATGACACCGCTTCTGCAAAGCAGCTTTCCTCCATCCCTTCCACTTGCAGATAGTGATGGAGGTGAGCCTGGGAACAGAACATTGCAGACCATTAACTATCCTGTAAAATAAATATTCTGTATTAACATTATAGGTCATTCAACTTTAAAACAAAAATGAGCTAGGTGTGGTGGCGCATGCCTTTGATCCCAGTGCTCAGGAGGCAGAGGTAGGAGGATTGCCGTGAGTTCAAGGCCCTCCTGGCACTACATAGTGAATTCCAGGTCAGTCTGGGCTAGAGTGAGACCCTACTTTGAAAATCAAGTTCTCATTTTTTTTTTTTTTTTTTTTTTTTTTTTGTGGTAGGGTCTCACTCTAGCCTGGGCTGACCTGGAATTCACTCTGTATTCTCAGGGTGGCCTTGGTGATCCTCCTACCTCTGCCTCCCGAGTGCTGGGATCAAAGGTATGCACCACCACGCCCAGCTTGAAATTATTCTTTCCAAACCCTGAAAATCCATGAAATTTCTCATTTAGAGTAATAATAGCAAGACTGAGTCCATTTTCAATTCTATCCAGAGCAATGAATATGTTAAGAGAGCCTCAGCACTGATTTCTAATGCTGTAATACATTACAGCAAAAACAAGCAGTTACAGACTGTGCAATTTACCTTTTTCTTGTAGAGTCTTATGAACCTTTCTCTCAGCTCCATGAAAGTAGGTTTCACACATGTGTTATTTGCTAAAGCTAATAATGAATGAGAGTGGCCCACAGGAGGAACTGAACACAGGCTAGTCTTCCAGCCCTCTTGATTCCAGGAGACAAACTGCAGAGTAGGTTTTAATCTGAGATACAAAAACGCAAAGGTAAGAACAGAGGTACTAAAATATCACATTCTAACTTTCTAACTGTCAGGATTAGTTCAAGGAGGTTCTTAATGGTGTCATTCTAATTATTGTGTTTACAGTCTATGTTATCTACTTTGGACTATTAGTAGTAGTAGTACAATAATGTAACACAAACATCTTATATATCATTGAATGCTCATAAAGAAATGAGCTATTATTATATCTAATACTTAAAGTGGAGTGTGTATATGGCTCAAGGTCACACTATATTGTAGTTTAAGAAAGCATGTTTTGTCTACTACGTGTTCTATTGTCCCAAACTGTACCTATGAATTACCCTGAAATGTAGAACCAAACCTTTCAATATTTCTGCGAAGATCTGAAATCTGTACATTTCCTCTAACCATGAGGGCACAGGCAAGGTAGAGACTATGTTTGGGGTCTGCTTGAATTAGCTGGTGGTCTTTACTAAAGGCATCTGAAAACATCTGATCCAATCTAGAAGAAAGAGAGAGCCACTGTTTGTACAAAATCCTCCTTCTTTCTTCCAAGTGTCATGATAAAATAAAAACATACACTGATAGGGTGGCCTCTGCTGTGTCTGTCTACATTAGGGCAGAGGTAGAAAACCCAACTAAACCCACCAAAGGCTTAAATGAAACAAAGGTCACTATGATAATGTAATCTAACATTTTCCAAATTCCCTATAGACTTTTCATGAACAGATTTTAATGAAAAAAAAAAAAAAAAAAAAAAAAAAACAAACACCAAGGCACTACAAATTGTTCTGATTAAAATTGAAAATGTTGACACAAGTATTATTTCACCAAAATATACCAAATAGTATTATAAGACATTTAAATGACTTTCAAATATTCAAGTTCTCTGGAGGTTTAAGTGAAAATGTTTTTCATTATGTTGAAATGGGGATTATGTCTTAATTAAGAATTAACTTTAAATGAAAAATCTGAATTCCAGTTAAACTATAAACCATTACCAATTCACAATCTGTGTGCATAGTAAAGTGTTTGTTCTTTTTTTTTAAAAAATTTTTTAAAATTATTTTATTTAGTTTTGGAGAGAGACACAGAGAGAGACAGAGAGGGAGACAGATAGAGATGGGCACGCCAGCAATCTCTCAGCTTCTGTGAACGAAATCCAGGTGTGTGCACCCCCTTGAGGCCAAGTGTGGCATTGCACTCTTGAGTCACTTTGCATCTGGCTAAACGTGGGACCTGGAGATTGGAACCCGGTTCTTAGGCTTAGCAGGCAGGTGCCTTAACCGCTAAGCCATCTCTTCAGCCCGTGTTTGTTCTTTTTAAAAAACACTTTATTTGAGAGAGAGGAAGGCAGATGTGGGGGGGGGGGAGGGAGGGAAGGAGGAATGAGAAAAAGGAGAAAGGGAGGGAGGGGTACGCCAGGGCCTCTATCCACTGTAAATGAACTCCATATGCATGTGCCACCTTGTGCATCTGGCATAATGTGGGTACTGGGTAGTTAAACCCAAGTTGTTAGGCTTCTCAGGTAAGTGCCTTAACAGCTGAGCCATCTATCCAGCCCTGTCCCTATGAGTTTTACAAGCCCTGTTTTTCTTTTCAACTGGGAGTGCAGATGGCTATTATACAAAAGCTCTCTCGGGCACTAAACTATGTTAAGAGCTTAAAAACACCCTCTTCCTTCACCTACCCAACAAGCATGTGAGAAAAACACACATACCAAAAACCAAAACAAAAACAAACAAAAAAACTAACCCTCCCAAACAAAAAACAAAACAAACAAAAAAGCAACAAGGCACCTTCCATGGTTCTGTAGCCAAAGAATTTGAGTCCAGACTCAAGCCTGTCAGACTCTTAATGGTTAGCCAAAAGTTGAAAAAGTTGGTGATTAAAATTCATTTCAAACAGTTTAATACTGACATTTTAAACAATTACTTTTAAGTAGGCAAATCAGGTTCTCAAGCCACTAGAATTTGTTTGTGTCTTACCTTCGAGAAGGAATGTTAACATCGGCCAGGGTATACAGGGGGGTTAGGCTTGACACAAGATAATGGAGTCGAGGAAAAGGAACTAAATTCATGCTGATTTCATTAAGATCCATGTTAAGGGACCCTTCAAACCTTGCAGAGCTAAAACAAAGACATTCAAGCAATGAGAATTTCAGTTTAAAAAACTGTAACTTCAAATTTAGTTAGAAAGTATTTTCCTTTTTGTTACAGTGTTCAATGCAGAATACAATAGTAGTTTTCTATATTACTGAAACTTGGGATTCCCAACAATGATGCATAAAGATTTTTGCAATTTTAATTTCTCATTATCTCAAATGTAATTAATGTGTTCTTTTTAATTTTTATTTATTTGAGAGAGAAAGAGAGAGAGAATGGGCATGTCAGGGCCTCCAGCCACTGCAAATGAACTCCAGATGCATGCGCCACCTTGTGCAACTGGCTTTCGTGGGTCCTGGGGAATTAAACCAGGGTCCTTTGGCTTTGCAGGCAAATACCTTAATCACTAAGCCATCTTCCAGTCCCAATGTATTAATGTATTCTTATATTTGTTCATTATACATATACAAGTATCTTATTTCAGCAGACTATATTGAATTGAACACATATAGATTACTGAATATTACTAAATATTTTAAGGGTCTGCTTAACACATTCATAAGCTGGACATGTTTGTATTAGCTAACAAGGAAGTACAGACCAGCTGGCTTAAAAGTCCAAGATGTCCTACAGGTAAGATTAATTTTGTCTAATCAATGTCTATCAAGTACAACATTTCATGGATGTACCTGGAACTTGGAGAAATGCTGCTTAAAGGAATAAAAATTCTGGTCTTTCACTCCAACAGATGAAAATATAAAACAAAATTTAAGCCAATAAAGCAGCTCCTATAGCTTAGAATAACTGACAAAGGTTATTGGGCAGGTGCTCAGAGGCACAGTGCTTGTCTAGACACCCTGGGTTCAATACTTGGCACTCTAAAGAAATGCAACTATCAAAATGTAAAAGACCAGCAGAGCACAGTGGAGTTTCCCATGTCCTTGGAGAGGATTACCTTGTGAGGTTGAGCAACAAATTTGCCACAATGTTGTTCACTGCATCAAAGGGTTTCTTGTGTCTCCTTTTCAGAGCCCCATCATTTGAAGTGATCAGACTCTTTGGCTTCACCATTGTGCCTGACTTTCCAGAATTCACTACGAGATCAATTTTGCTAATGATGTCAAATAAAGACTTTGGAGAGAAAAATATTGGGAGAGAAACTATTAAGAAAAGTGGATTTAAATGATGTTTTTACTAGCTAAGAAGAGAAAAATAATTTAAACTTAAGCTTTTGTCCCAAGTTGCAATGTCACTTCTTACTTGATTATCAATGGGCAGAACACAGTCTGCGTGCTCCTGAAGTTCCTTCATTGCCAATATGCTGTTGTAAGGGGAGGTTATGACGTCATCCTCACTGGCAGGATACACTGATGTTACAAATCTGAACACTTCTGGGAACTCATCTTCCAGAACCTTTAAAAGAAAGGTGCCAAGTCCAGAACCTGTTCCTGAGGATGGACATTTCAAATAGAAAACACATATGATTCAGAATATACTACCTTAGAGAACTCGGATGTGTTCTTTGTAGGCATAATTTTCAGCCTGCTCTTGTGATGACACACTCACCTGATTTCACGTAAAGAAAAGGAGGTAATCACGGTTGTCAGGATTTAAGTCCTGGATTTCATCTCAGGCTCTGATCATGACTGTGAGATTTTTTTTTGTTGTTTTTTGTTTTTTTTCGAGGCAGGGTCTTTAGCCCAGGCTGACCTGTAATTCACTATGTAGTCTCAGGGTGGCCTCGAACTCATGGTGATCCTCCTACCTCTGCCTCCCAAGTGCTGGGATTAAAGGTGTGTGCCACCATGCCCAGTTAAGATGGCTTTTTATATTCTATTCTTTTCCACTAAGACAATATTTACACTTGATAGTAGTAAACAAAAATCTGACCTTGAATTTCTGGTCCTAATGCCTCCACATCTTGCATGCTACTTTGTAGGTGCCACCAAGCCCCATTTTTATGCAATGCTAGGAACTGAACTCAGGGTTTTGTACATGCTAGGCAAATACTCTACTAAGCTACATCTTCAGGCTCATACATACAATTTTAATCATCCAGAAAGCTATTATGTCATAAAGCAACTGCAAACACTGAGTTAAAATTGTTCAAACTGAAGCATTTTCATCCTGAATTTCCAAATATAAAATGTTGTCATTATCTATTTAAAAACAGAAACTTTTTTTTTTTTTTGTGTGTGGTGCCCATGCAGCGCCCATGTGCTTGACTGCAGGGGTGTCCAGAGTGGCATGCTGGGTGTGTAGCTCCTTCACTACTCTGTCTGCTTCTATTTAAACTGGTGTCACTTACTGATGCCAGAGTCTGCTGTTTTTTAAATTTTTCTCCCTCCTGCCCCCCCCAAGCTCTGGCAAGTCTCAGGTCTCTGCTGCTCCCTTATTAGACTGGGACTAGCAGGAAGTGTAGCCACACCTGTTTATATTAGTACTGGAGAATCTAACTCCTCAGACCTTTATACTTGCACATAAGAGATATTTATCATTGAACCATTGCTACAGCCCCATAACACTGACTTCTTAAGTGAAATAGCAGAAAGTAGCAGTGTGTTTGTGGATAAATTCTGTATTTGAATACCGTTTTAGAGTGTATATGCATGTGCTGTGTTGTAATACAAAATTTCTTTACGTCTACACTTATTCTGGTACAAAAATTTTAAGTAAATGGTCTAATCAATGTAGATAAATATCATTAGAAAATACTATCAAAAATATTAAATGAGGGCTGGAGAGATGGCTTAGGGGTTAAGGCGCCTGCCTCCTAAGCCTAAGGACACTGGTTCCAATCTCCAGGTCCCACGTTTAGCCAGATGCAAAGTGACACAAGGGCGCAATGCCACACTTGACCACAAGGGGGTGCACACATCTGGATTTCGTTCGCAGCAGCTGAGACACTGCCAGCGTGCCCATCTCTGCCTCCCCCTCCCTCCCTCCCTCCCTCCCTCCTCTCTCTCTCTCTCTCTCTGTCTCTGTCTCTTTCTCTGTGTCTCTCTCCAAAAAAATAATAAATAATAAAAAAAAAGTTTAATCCCAGCACTTGGCAAGCAGAGGTAGGAGGATCATTTTAAGTTAGAGATGAACCTAAGACTACAGAGTGAATTCCAGGTCAGCCTGGGCTAGAATGAGATCCCACCTTGAAAAAACCAAAAAGAAAAAGAGGTAAATTTCTTGGGTATTATTTAAGGACAGTGTATGAAAATGGAAACATGCATTTTTGTCTCTTATCAATCGGTACCATATTGTAAAAAGGTATATTAGTGATTTCAACCAACATTTAAAATGCTCGTTATTTGGTTCTATCTTCTTGTCTAGAAATATTTTCAAAAAAAAAAAAAAAAAAAAGAAAAAGAAAAAGAAAAAGAAAAGAAAAAGCCAGGCGTGGTGGCACATGCCTTTAATCCCCAGCACTCGGGAGGCAGAGGTAGGAGGATCGCCGTGGGTTCGAGGCCACCCTGAGACTGCATAGTTAATTCCAGGTCAGCATGGGTTGGAGTGAGACCCTACCTCAAAAAACAAAAAACAACAACAAGAAAATAAAAATAGAAATATTCCCTATGGCCACAGTGCACTGAATATAGGTGGTAATAACTGAGCACTAATTATATTTACTATATACAGTTTTGTTGATACTCTTGAAGAATACATACAGTAAACAATTATGGAATGACACAGCATCTCGTTTATAAAGCACATATTTCACAGGAGTACGTGCAAAGACAAACATTACAAAGCAAATGGCTGAATGAACACTCAAAACCATCAAGCTTGTTACCTATGAGAAGGAGAGTAGAAAAGGGGAAATTTGCTTTAAGCCTTCAGTATTTTTATATTTTTGATCAGTTCCATATGTATTTTCCTAAGTTGTTAGGAATACAGGGATCTTAAAAGCTTTTATACTAAAAACCATAAATCAAATTGTTTTTCTTGAAAACTTAAACTTGTAGGTCAGTTTTTCTTTGAGAAAGTCTCAAGATGCAGTTTAGGCTGGATTTGAACTCTTCCCTTTTTGACTGCTGGGAGTACAGGTATTAGCCACTGTGCCCAGCTGTTTTTTTTCCCCCTTGCAGACAAGGTTTCACACTGCAGTTCATGCTGGCCTCAACCTTATGAGAATCCTCCTGCCTTAGCAGTTTGAGTGTTGGCATTATAGGAATGAGCCAACATACCTGGCTTGGTAATTTGTTTCTTACTGATTATGATGGTCTTTCTAAAGTCATGATTACTTAACAATTTTATCTTTAATTTTAAAATGCAAGATAATGAATGAAAGATAATCTCAAAAATCAATTATATATAACCTTAATCTCAGTTTGTAGAACATGCATGGTTAATTATTTTCAGACCTTGTTAAAACTTTTTAATATATAGCAAGTTATATTTTAAATTCATTCAACAAGAGTGAAAAATCCTTCAGTTGAAAGTTTCAGGCTTATCTGGGAGCATCAAGCAATACAGATCATGTTTCTAGTTCAGGCCGATTCATTATCATGTAACAAGTGATATCAAGAAATTGAAGGAAAGGCTTTCATTTACCTTTTCTTAATTTTTTTAAAGCTCTTACAGGGGATGAAGAAGGTTTAAAGGTGGACAAGGAGGAGCAGTCATAACTCTGATGAGCAGGTGTGAGCACATGCTGGAAAAGCACATGCTATAATTGGGATAAAGAACCAAGAAAATTCTAAGACAGTAAGTGTTCCTCAAAGTGGCTAAAAATTCTATAAAAAATCTTATGGCTTAGTGGTTAAGGTGCTTGCCTGCCAAGCCAAAGGACCTTGGTTCAATTCCCCAGGACCCACGTAAGCCAGATGCACAAAGTGACACATACACCTGGAGTTCGTTTACAGTGGCTGGAGGCCCTGGCACACCCATTCTCTCTCTCTTTCTCTGCCTTATTTTCTCTCAAATAAATAAATGAAAGTGAAATATTTTTTTAAAAAATCTGTAATAGTTTTGTTAAGACTTTAAAAGGTTCAGTTTTAAGAATAAGATTAAGTCTCCCTGTCACTGCTGGCTAGGAAGCAGCAGCGGGACACCAAAAGAGAGGTGGCATGGGGGGACTAGTGGGGAGAGCAGCTTAAGGAGTGGGAAGCAGAAGTAGCAGGGATAGTGGTACTTTCCAGCAGTCCCCAGAGGGTGGGTTCTCAGGTAATTACCTTTTCTGTGACTCCAGTCTGGGAGAGGCAGAGCTGTACCATAGCCTCTCCTACCTATCTTGGGTGCTGTAAGGCCCAGCTAAGTGCTTGGTGGTTTCAGAGCTTTTATCCTCAAGATTTCTTCCATCCATATAACTTGACCTCACATGTACTGTCTCTAGCAAGTTCTGTCCCACTCTCAGAAAGCTGACACCAAAGGGGCGAGGTTCTGCCCATTGTGGGGTTCAAAAGGGAAATGATTCAGTTTCCCAGCCCAAGAATAGAAATGAAGTAGCCCATTTCAGGTGCTACAAAAACATCATGTGCATTCTGAAATTTGTGCCCTAACTTTTAAAGAAAACTTTAGGAAGAAATGGATGTTCTCCTAGAAGGAAAAAAAAACTAATTCCAATGTGATCTTTTGAGGATGACATGATCTTTCTAGCTCAAAGACTTTTGATCAACAAACCAAATGATGGAATATTTTCGTGATCTTTCCATTCTGTAGCTCTAGAAGGAACCTAAGCAGGAATGGCAGTTTTGATCTACTTCATATATGTGCATATAGAACGTGGGGAAGACCTGCTTCCAAAGAAAAAACACAATTTAAAATATAGCTGGGCTAACTTTTTTAAAAAATTCATTTAATTTGAGAGACAGACAGACGGGGGCGGGGAGTGGGCACGCCAGGGCCTCTAGCCACTGCATACGAACTCCAGACACATGTGTCACTTTGTGCATCTGGCTATGTGGGTACTGGAGAATTGAACATGGGTCCTTAGGCTTCTCAGGCAAGCGCCTAAACTGCTGAGCCTCTTTTCATCCCCTGGGCCAACCTCTCGAATGCTAAAGTTCGAGGTGAAGTTCTTACTGAGCTGTGGAGTAAACAAGCTTATTTGCTGCACTTGAACTAATAGATCCAAAGATGTATGGCACCGGGTATTTTCTGAGGCTCTGAGGTAGGAGGGTAACTAGCCAGTGGTATCTTTGTAGGTACCTTGAGTGAATCTTATTATCAATTACAAATATTCATGTTCTTTTGTCCTTAACAGTAAGATGCATGAAGGTTTCTAAAAAGAAATTTGGCAATAGTAACAACATTACACAAAAAGTTGAAATGAATGAATAAACAATGAAACATGCCCATACTCAACAGTTCTTCCATTTATCAAGCAGTTATCAAGCAGTCTGCTGGAATGTGAACACTATTCCAGGCTCACGAGTGAATTCTTACCTCCTCCCATGGAGTGTATTATGAAGAAACTCTGCAAGCAGTCACAGTGCTCTGCTGACTTTCTGAGTTTCTCTAAAATCTGTTCTCGGTAAAGACTTCCAAAAACTTTGTGACCCACAGCCCTGGAAATAAGAACATACAGTTGAACAAATCATTGTATTTTTTCCTTGATTTTATTTCTGCTCTAAACACAGGAATAAAGAAAAAGCTGAAAAGTATTTTAATTGTACTAAGTGAAATTATTCTTGCTTCATGTTAGTACATTCACTGTAACATCCTGCAGATCCTAGATCATTTATCATATATACAGATCAATACTCCTCAAATATCTTCACAACACAGCAATGGATATTAACTGTACTTTCATCTTTTCACATTTTCTCTTAAGATACAATTATAGGGCTGGAGAGATGTATGTATGAATAAAATAAAAATATTTAAAAAGATAAATTACAGCTATGTAAGAATTCTATTGCAGTTTTTTTTTCCTGTCCATTTGAAGTACAGTAAATTTTAACATTAAAAAATCCAATAGGGTAAACTACAAAGATATATTACATGCAGGTCAGTGCCACTCAGAAGTACTTAGTAAGTTTCGGAACATTTAGAGGAAAGCCAGGGTGGTGGTGGTCAGTAGACTCATGTTTAAGTCATTAGTTCTTCATAAATGAGTTTTGAGTGATTAGTTTTTCAAAATGGCATACAAGACTCAAGTTTATACTAAAATAAAATACAAAGCATGATATTTGAAAATGAACAATTATTCTTAAGCAATAGCAAAAAGGTTCAGTGTACATTTTTCTCGTGTGTGTGGTACATGTATTCATTTGTGTGCATGTGTGTGGAGGCCAGAGGTCAATGTGAGGCATTTTCCTCAAACCCTCTCCACCTTGGTTTTTGAGACAGAGTCCCTCACTGAAATCAGAGTTCACTGATTTGCCTAGACTAACTGGCCAGCAAGTCCCAGGGATCCTCCTGTCTCCCAGTGCTAGGGTTACAGGCAGGGATGCTGCTCCTGGCTTTGACATGAATGCTGGGAATCTGAACTCAGGGTCCCATGCCTGTGCAGCAAGCACTTTATCATCGTCCCTGTCTCAATACGAATTCTTCAATCATTGCTTGGGTGGTCTCCTTCCATTAAAGAGATTATTATATATTTAAGAGCAAAAACACCTTCTGGCTCAGCTTGGATGGTGGGACACTGATTGTGTTTGCATTTTTATATCAATTCAATTATTTGAACACATTGGAAAACTTGAAGAATCAAGTATCAGTGAACAGCTTATAAAAATGTTTAAAACTTCTGTTACTATCCAAAGCTATGTAAGATGGGCCTGGAGAAATGGCTTACTGTTTGCCTGTGCAACCCTAAGGACCCTGGAGTTCAAGGCTCAGTTCTCCAGAACCATGTAAGCCAGATGCACAAGGTGGCAGGCACATGCATCTGGAGTTCGTTTGCAGTGGGTAGAGGCCCTGGCATGCCCGTTCTCTATCTGCCTCTTTCTCTCTCTGTTGCTCTCAAATAAATAAATAATAAACAAAGCTATGTAAGAATCAACTTACAAAAAAATTTAGCATACCAGTTTTTCATGACTTTTATACTAAAAATTAGAAGGAACTAGGAGTAAAAGTAGACACATCATCAATTAACAGGAAAAGATGAGTTAGAAAGGTCTAGGTTTATTTGTCAATAGGACCATCTATATAAAGACCACTCAGTGCTTCCAGGTGACACTTGATATTGATGCTCAGTACATTCTCACCAATTATTTCCTGATCCAGACTTGTCAGTAATGAGCTGTTTGCCATCAAATATGTCTCTCAATGGTCCCTGGAGAAGTTCATTCACTACTCCTTCTTCCATGTCAATCAAGACAGCCTGAAAAGAGATATTAGGCTTATTTTCCATCAGGGACACTTATTGGGCTTTGCTAGTAACAGGCTGGACCTGTGAGGAGGCTGGCCTGCACTACTGGACATGGCCAGTGGCCCTGGGCTGCGGGGTCGCAGCTGGCCCTCTGTCAGGAGTCCCTGGAGACGGTGAATTGCCTTCCCTATGTTGTAGCATGTAGTGAGCTGTCATCGCCCAGAGTGGGCAGAACTGGCAAGGCGCTCCCCTCAACCCCAAAAGCTCTGACCATTCCATAAGTCAGACTTTGCCCCCTACAGTTCCTGACCTGTGGCTAGCTGCCCAAGAGACCCTCATGTGGCTAAAGTCACATAGCCTTCTCACCCCCCACAGTTCTGAAGTCACAGCCTCCTATTAATCTCTTCCGCCCTTCCCCCTACCTTTCCTTATCCTTCCCCCATAGCTTTGAAGTTACTAGTCCTTCCTCTATCTAGATAACAGCCCATAAACTATATATCCGATTGCCATACAGTTTGTACATGCCGTTTCAACCTTCCCCAAGTGTTTATAAACCCACCTACCCTTTCAATAAACCAGTGCTGTCCATCAGACGGTATCCCGGGTGCTCATTGCCCCGTCATGTGTTCGTATGTTTGTCGCACTCACCCGCCCAGCCAAAATGACCCTCTTCCTCGCCCGGGACGTCGGTGGCCAACGACCCCGGGGAACAGAACGAGACCCCACAGCCCGAGACCCACAGACACTTATTCTCTAAGTCAAAAGAATTTTATGAGTTCTATTGCATGGGAGACTGTTCAATGGTTAAAGGCTCTACGTGGGTACTGGGGAATTGAACTTGGGCCATCAGGCCTTGCAAGGAAGTGCCTTTAACTGCTGAGCCATTTCCCCAGTCCAATTTTCCCATTATTTTTATATATAAGTTAATTTGTGTTAAGTATTTCAGGCCTTACGAGGTAAGAAGCTCCTTTTGTTATCATTTATCTTGGATTTGATTTCTCCTGAAGCACTGAAAAATATTCTGTATGAAAATGGATGCCAGTATGTTATTTGTTTTCTTTATAATTGGCATGTAAGTTAGAATTTTTTACTTTAAGAACTCAAAATTGGATTTTCAGGTTACAAAAGGTTAATTCCTTTAGAAACATATGCAGTGTAAGAACAATCCAGGCATACCTTACCCGTGCTTTTAAAGATCCTATTTTCCCCCTGGAAATATTGCCACCATCACCAACCACTCTGAAAGAAAAAAAAAATGAGAAAAGTTCATATGATCTTTTGGGGCTAGTAATGTTAGCTCCCCTTGACACAGTAAGGCTGGTTATAGGCCAGGTGAGGTTGACATAATGACACTGTAGCCAACATCTAACCTCTTTCTCCCTTTACTGTCTCTCATGACTCAGAAAAGGTGAGGTACTTTCCTTTTCTTTCTTGTAGTTAGGTCTCATGTGAACTGTTCTAGACAATATGATAAAGGAAGTATTCCAGGATGTGTTCCTGACATCAAGGACAACACAGGGCTGAACAACTTCCTTTGTCCTGCCCCAGTCAGGATAGCTTTGATTCCTGGAGCAGAGATTGCCGTTTTCTTGCCATCGAGTACTGATCACAGAGAGAAAAAACCAACACACTGAGGACAGAGATAACACTATTATCAACGTATCTGAGGTATTCCCCAAACAGAACATCTCACTTCCAGATCACGTGAGACATGAAATCCTTTGTTATTTAAGCCATAGTGATAGGTTTCCTACTCTAGCCAGTCACATCAACTCACATACTAAACAGTACAGAGGTCAACACAGCTTGCAAGATAGACTAGTGAAGAGAAGCAGCATTGGACAGATGCCATAGGCTTATAATTACTGGTGAACTACAGTCCTCAGAACAAACACTATTAGCTGCCTATTTTCCTAAATACAACTTTATCCAAACACATCCATTCTTGTTCATGTATTACTATCCATGAATGTACTCATGCCAGAAGGGCAGGTTGCAACACAGACCTTACAGTTTGAAAAGCTCAAAAGTATTTACTATCTGGTTTTCCATGGAAAAGGTTTGCCAGGCCCTGATCTGGGTAAATATCTATCTATCCAGCTGTTAATAAGGTACAATTTGATAAAGAAAGAAATATACACAAAGATGTGTTCTTGTGTTTGAAAGGAACGTGTGGTGTGACACAGAACGAATAGTGAGATACCTCCTCACCATTTCCTCTTCCTCAAATCTGATACTGGGAAAAGAAGGATGCTGTCAGGTGAACAGCATGTGACACAGAGCAGATGAGAATGCAGTTATATGAAGTGATCTTACTAAGGGAAGCTCCTTCTTCATGTAACACTTTAGAGCTGGCTGTCAAGATTGGGGCATGAAGAGGAACTCAGCAAGGAAAGCCCCTGAAAGAAACATCACAAAGGCCAATCTCGTTTCCTACTACTTGTGCAGTAACACCCTGCCATTCAGGCAGCACTCCTAACTTAAGTCTGATTCTAAGATCGCTAAGCAACCTTCTGATTATTATGTAGCTTTGGCAGAATTCCTCCAGAGCAGATGTTCGTGATGCAAACGTCATGAATCTGCTCTGAGCTTGCACTCATGGATTTTGTTGGCGGTGCCCTTTAAACTACTGCATTGAAGCAGATTACACTGGAGAGCAGGAACACATTCTTTCTTTTTACAATTTTTATTTATTTATTTGAGAGAGAGAGAACAAAGCAGAGGAAGAAAGAGACAGAGAGAAAGAAAGAATGGGTGCACCAGGGTCTCCAGCCACTACAAATGAACTCCAGATGCATAAGCCACCTTGTACATCTGGCTAACGTGGGACCTGGAGAATCGAATCTGGGTCCTCAGGCTTCGCAGGCCAGCGCCTTAACAGCTAAGCCATCTCTCCAGACCCAGGAACACATTCTTAAAGGATAAACAATAAGGTTTTTGAGTTTAGGAACTTGGACACAAGGCTGTATATAATTCACTAAACACGTGAACAGCAGTAAATTTTCCTAGAATAAAACAGCTTAAATATCTAGTCAACAAGTTCAAAATAAAGTTGTGCTGAATTAGAATAAAGCTTGACTATAATTTTCGGCATAAGCCCACCCGTTAAGTTTTATGAAGCATTTTGGAAATGCATAAACTTAATGATTTACCATAAGATTGAACTTACCCTGAATGTCAAATTACTTTTAGGTAATTTTTTTTTTGGAGCTAGGGTCTTGCTATAGCCCAGGCTGACCTGGAATTCTCTATGTAGTCTCAGACTAGCCTTGAACTCACAAATCCTCCTACCTCTGCCTTTTGAGTGCTGGGATTAAAGGTGTGTACCACCATTAACCAGCCAGATAAAATATTTTTATAAAATCTTTATTGATAATTTACTTAAACAATTACTACTTATATTGTATTTATTTTATTCATTATTTTATTATATGTTACAATTACCTATCATACAACTATTAATCACATTACTTATTAAATCAAAGTAATCTTTGTTGCAAGCTGTTTGCCCACATGCTTTTCTCCTTTTAAGCACTTCTAAGAGTATTTTTTTAAGCCAAGATCTCACTCTAGCCCAGGCTGATCTGGAATTCAGTCAGTAGCCCAGGCTGGCCTTGAAGTCATGATGATTCTCTTACTTCAGTTTCCCATGTGCTGGGATTAAAGGTGTGAGCCACTACACCTACTAAGTATATTCTTGGTTACAAATATAATCTTCTTAATGTGAATTAAAAGCCAGGCATGGCAGCACATGCCTTTAATCCCAGCACTTGGGAGTCAGAGGTAGAAGGATCACTGTTGAGTTCCAGGCCACCCTGGGCTTGAGGGAAACCCCACCTGGAAAAACAAATAAACAAATAAACAAAAAAGTAAATGTGAATAAAAAAATGACATTACTAGATGCATTAACAAGATAATTTCAGAGAAATTTTTAGGTTTCAGTACTAAATTCACTTCAAGATTAAAGTTAGAATAAGGCACATTAAAGGTTATTTTTTTTTGTTAACAAAGATTGAAAAGGAAGCCTGTGATCTTATTCTGAAAATTAAGAAGATATTATGATATAAGAATATATTTTCAAGGAGAAAACAAAACGGACAGTAAATATGCTGTGTGTGTGTGTTTCCATCTTACCTGGTGTCCACATTCCGGAAGAAGCTGCCTATGGCCCCATCATAAATTCCTTTCTAGAAACAAAGAAAAATATTTACAGCAGTTGCATTTTTCTCCAAAGTCTTTTCAATTTCACTAACCCCCCAGCACTGAAAGGGCTACCATGTGGCTATGAAAGAAACAAAGTGCCCAGCACTCGGGAGGCAAGAAGAGGAGCACCGTGAGTTCGAGGCCAGCCTTAGACTGCATAGTGAATTCCATGTCAGCCTGTGCTGGAGGGAGACCCTACCTCGAAAAACCAAAGGAAGGAAGGGAGGGAGGGAGGGAGGAAGAAGAGAAGAAAAGAAAGAGCAAGTGTCACCAAAAAGCCTGGGTCGGTTCTTCCAAGTGCTTTTCAGAAGCGAGGCAGGGGCACAAGGGGTGAGCATCTAAAAAGGTGACTACATCAAGGGACGTGCGACGAGCGTCCCCGCGTGCAGCGCCTGGCCGCTCCGCACACCCCGACGGTCAGCAGCCCGGGGAAGATGCACGAGGCGCTGGGGTCCCGACGACAGCCACCCACTCCCCGCCCCCGGGGCCGGTACCTGGTTGACGGCGGCGTGCTCCCGCAGCGCCAGGTCCCAGAAGCAGCAGCCGATCTGGTTTCCGCACTGGCCCACTGCGACCCGAGGAGAGGAAGAGAGAAGGGACGTGAGCGCCGACGCCCGAGGGCCAGGCTCCGCAGCGCCCGCTCCCCTTCGGCCCGGGGCGGCTCACCCTGCACCACCACCGACTGCGTCATTCTGCAGGTACACACCGAGCAAAGCCGCAGCGCCGCTCCCGCCCCAGAGTTCGAGCGCAACGACGCTCCGCGAGGGGGGCGGTCGTTAGTGACGCGATGGCCGCGAAGTAAACACGCGAGAGCCGTAAGTCACGCCGCGGCCGTAAGTCACGCCTACAGCTGCAAGTCACTGATGACACTAAGAGCTTTTTTTTTTTTTTTCCCTTCTGCTTTGCTTAGGGTGGGCCTCGAAAGGATGCGCAAGCGCACTTGCGGTTCGCCGTTACCATAGCGCCTGGGGTCCTCGGTTTGCTAGTCCTCGCTGCCTTGTCAACATCCCCGAGCATCTGCAGCTCCGGAGGCCCGGGTAACGAGGTTTTGGAGTGATATTTTAAACACTTGTCTTTAGTTGTACATGGCTGGGAAAGCTTAACCTTCGTGGCAGTCTTAACCACTGAGCGATGGGTCACACTCCGTGTACCCAGATACGCCTCCATAGCATCGTTCTCCTGCAAGCCCTTTGTTCTAACAGAAAACGAACTGTGTGGAACTTCTCCAGGCCTGCCTCCTCTAGGGACACTTTACAAAAAGACAAAGCTAAGTTGAGCGCTCCAACTGGTGTTGAACGGGGTATTCCTCCCCAGTTGAAAAAAAAAAAAATATATATATATATATGTGAGAGGGCACTGCAGAGCCTCTTGCCACTGCAAACAACTCCAGACACATGTGCTACTTTGTGCATCTGGCTTTACATGCGTACTTGGGAATCGAACCGAGGCTGTTAGGCTTTGCAAGAAAGCGCCTTTAATTGCTGAGCCTCTCCAAGCCCCCATTGTTATTTAAGGCCCCTGGACCATTCAGAAGAAATTAAGACATAGCCCCAGCTCCAGCGAGCTTACAGCCTAATGAAAGCTTTGCGTGGAGCTGATAATGAGAGCTAGGAGTCAGTGGACCAGCATGAGGCTGATCGGAGAGATGGGTTTGCCACCCATCCCATGTTGTCCAGTGTAGGTGGATAAAGAATAAAAATTGAAACCTTACAATTACCATCTTCTCAAAATTGCCAAACATTAAAAAAACCCATGATTTTTTAAAATTTTTATTTATTTGAGAGGGAGAGAAAGGCAGATAGAGAATGGGCAAGCCAGGGCCTTCAGGCGTTGCAAACGAACTCCAGAGCATGCACCATCCTGTGCATCCAGCTCATGTGGGTCCTGGGGAATTGAACCTGAGCTCTGCCCCCACTGCTTTGCAGGAAAATGCCCCAACCGCTAAGCCAACCTCTTCAGCCCACCATTATTATTATTATTATTATTATTATTATTATTATTTTATTTTGTTTCGTTTTTGTTTTTCGAGATAGGGTCTCCTTCTAGCTAGGCTGACATGGAATTCACCATGTAGTCTCAGTCTGGCCTCACACTACCTCTGCCTCCTAAATGCTGGGATTTAAAGGTGGGCACCACCATGCCTGGCTCATTCTTATTATTATTATTTATTGAACAACTTAGTTTCAATGAAGAACTCTAGTACTTTACTGAAATTAACATTTTCCACAACAGTTCTGATAAATTATAAAAGTTTAAGAAGTGTTCATCTAATAAAACATTATAAGCCATTGATGTGTGATAATATGAGCCATAATATTGGGTTAGTTAGAATACTTTATTACTCCATCAAGGTAAAGAACAGTGATTACATTTTTTATTAATGATAACAGTGAAGTTGCCCTAGGTTGTTTATGTTGCTGAGGTCTTTGAGGTCTTCCTGTATTTCCATTTGTTTTGTTTTGAGGTAGGGTTTCACTCTAGCCCAGTCTAAGCTAGAATTCACTATGTAGTCTCAGGGTGGCCTTGAACTCACGATTCTCCTACCTCCGCTTCCCAAGTGCTGGGATTAAAGGTGTGGGCCACCATGCCCCGCCCATTTGGGTTTTTGCCTTCATACTTACATCTCTTGGGATTAATAAGCAGCTTTTATTCAAGAAAATTTTGCAATTGCTAGATTTAATCTTAACTGTTTATTGGTAAGCATGGAGTCATACAAATTTAGCCAGGCACTTCAGGTCTGTACGTTGAAGTCCCAAAGTATGGGGGTTATTGATGTACAGGAAAAGCAGCTTGCAACAAAGAATGAGAATACTTTGCAAATGGCAAAAAAAAAAAAAAAAAAAAAAAAAAAAATTAGAGCTATCAGAAGATAGTGCACATAGATGAGAAAAATGGCTCAGCAAAAGATTAATAAGTATCCCCAAAGTAGAAAACATACATAGAACAACAAATAACTTTTGATATGAAATACTTAAGAACTTAAAGAATACATGTTTTTTGTTGGTATAAAAAATGGAGCTTTCATACAAATTTAGCCAGGCACTTCAGGTCTGACGTTGAAGTCCCAAAGTATGGGGGTTATTGATACAGGAAAAGCAGCTTGCAACAAAGAATGAGAATACTTTGCAAATGGCATTAGAGCTATCAGAAGATAGTGCACATAGATGAGAAAAATGGCTCAGCAAAAGATTAATAAGTATCCCCAAAGTAGAAAACATACATAGAACAACAAATATACTTAACGATATGAAATACTTAAGATCTATAGACTTAAAGAATACATGTTTTTGTGTGTATAGTATGTGGTGGTGGAGGTGGTGTTTGTGGTGGTGGTGGGGGGGCTATGCCCAACGGCTTATATGGGAATTTGACCTCAAGGGTCAAGGCCCTCTGGGGCCCTCAAGCTTGTGTGTGTCAAGTGCTTTTACCCACTGACCCACATGTGCAGCCCCCATGGGAAATTTTTATAGGACAGTCCATACCAAAGTCTCTATACTGATTAAATTATTCATTTTTTCAGAATAAAGAATTCTTTAAGTATCTGGATAAGAGACAAGGAGCTAGTGGGATGGAAAAGAACAACGAGGTGGCTGTGGAATCCTCTGAGACAGGTCTTTTAAACTTTCCCACTAACAACCTTTTTTCACCAGAGAAATTTTTATATAACCCTGGGTATATAATCATATAAAATAGGTGTACAAGTCAAATGTACTGATCATCATCAAATTTTTATGTTATAACAATTCCTTGGTATACTGTTTGTTAAAGATGAAACCAAATTTGCACTCTAGTCCAAGCTGACCTGGAATTCACTATGTAGTCTCAGGTTGGCCTCGAATTCACAGCAATCCTCCTACTTCAGCTTCCCAAGTGCTGGGATTAAAGGTGTGCATCACTATACCTGGCTTGATTGATAATTTCATTTTATATTGTCAATGTGGGCAACACCACTCCACATAAATATGTAGTACAACATGGTAGACATATCTTTAAGGCTAGTTCAGAAAATGTTTGAAATTCTATCCTAATTCTAAGCCAAAATTCATTAAATGATTTTTTAAAGTGAAACTCAAGTCAGCATATCAACAGCAGTTTTAAAATCAAACATTCTAACAATATGGTCTGATGTACTTATTTGGGATTAACCTGTTGAGAGATGACAGTATGAAAAATGTTTAAAAATAGTTTTCTATAATTAAACCAGTATGTTTCTATAACAAACAGAAAATTTACATGTACAGTAAAAGTACTGCAGTTCATCATATACAACCATCTTGAGTCTGCACAGCTTCAGCCGCTTTTGTTGGCACTGTGTGGTGTGACAGCACGTATGGTGCACAGTGCACATTGTGTATTCAGAACCAAGTCTGCAACATCAGTGGATGTTGCCAGGGACACCTCAGATTCATTACAGGTTTGCTTTTGAACTAATTTTTGTCATGAATTTAGAAACCTTCTACTGTTGCCAAATATTCTGTTTGGTTACACAACCCCACAGTTTAAGAGGCATTGATCCATAACACATTTGGTATTGGGAGACATTGAAAAAAAATGCAAGTAGATTCTGAGGGGGAATAAAATATGTGCCAAAACTTTGTAAGTTGTCATCTAAATATAATTTGAATTTGTGGCTGCTCTATTTCTTACCTTACAAATTATTAGAGAGTTTACAAAGTTTTTTTCCCTAGTGGTTTGTCACTGAATGACATAGATCAATAAGTACCCTGTAAGATTTCAGTAACCATTTCCTTATCAACTGCTGCTTGGCCACTAAAGTAGTGACTTATATTTTAGGTTTTCATTGGAGTAATACCTATCTGGACCTATGTTTGTAAAAATAAGGATAAATTTTGTAATACTCTAGCAACCACCTTAAAATATCAGTGTATCAAACAAATATTTCTTCCATAAGACACATGTGCTTTGAGGAGTGTCTTTGGAGGAAAGTTCATTATCCTCTGACACCTAGGCTGAGGGACTGCCTGTGCTTGGTCTGTTTACACTTTATTATAAATTGCTAAATTATAATTGTACATATTTGTGGAATACAAATGATTTTGTGATACATGTTTACATTATAGGATAATTAAATAAAATCAATATTTATTGCCTCATATGCTTATTTTTGTGGTGAGAACACTTAAAATTTATTTTATCAATTTTGAAATTTATAAAATGTTAACTATAATCACTATGCTATTCAATAGACTTCAAAAATTATTTCTTCTACCCACTAAGACTTTATACCATTTGCAGAGCTCCTTCTCCTCCCTCCCCCTCCTCCTCTCCCACCTATCTCCACCCTTCTCCTTGGTATTCACCATTTTACTCTTTTCCTTTATGGATTTTACTTTTTTAGGTTCCACTTATAAGTGAAACATGCAGAATTGCTTTATTGTGCTTGGATTGTTTACTTGAGCATAGCAATTTCTGAAGACTTATCCCTTTTTTCTGTCTTTTTTTTCCTTTTTCTAGTATTGTGGGTTCAGCTCAGGGCCTTGTACACGTCAGTGAAGTGTTCTATTACAAAGCCACATCCTCAACCAAACCTTTATTTATTTATTTATTTATTTATTTATTTATTTAATTTTTGAGAGAGAGATAGAATGGGTGCAGGGCCTCTCCGCCTCTGTGAATGAACCCCCTTGTGCGCATGTGCGACATTGCGTGCTTGCATCACTTTTGCGTCTGGTTAAACGTGGGACCTGGAGATTCTAATGGGCGTTCTTAGGCTTCTCAGGCTGGTGCCTTAACTACTAAGCTATCTCTCCAGCCCCAAACCTTTATTTTTTGAAAGACCAATGGTATTCCTTGTGCTAATTAATTTCTAGGGTTCACACAGGGCTGGATCCAATTCACATTATTAATGTCTTGAGTAAAGATGTCATGTAATTCATAGAATATTGAGTAAAACCCTCAGAAAAGTGCTGCCTTGGTACTAGAGTCAATTTGCGTTCAATGAAAGGACATTGTAATTTAGCTTAAGAAACATGAAACCAAGCTTCAAAGAATCAAGCTGTCCCAGACCAAATAATCATGTCCCAGACCAAAATTCAAAGTACTTGGTGGAATAAAATTAACTGTTAATCAATGTCAAAATTCAGAGTTTGGCAACCAAATAAAGCATTCCCAACCATGCAAACATAAGTTGCATAACAAGGAGAAAAAAAAGTTAAAGCAGACAAGAAATGGCACTAATGAAAGAAAAGGTAAACAAGAACATGAAAGCAAACATTACAAATAGGTTATCACATATACAAGAGGAAAAGGAAGTGTGAACAAATTAAGAAACAAGAATTTAAAGATCTCCAAACTGGACTTGGGAGATGAAAAGTACAGTGACTAAGATGAAAAGTGATAGAATTAAGAAAATATTAGACATGCAAAACAAAAAGATTCATTAAATACAGAGCACTGGACACTGAAATACAGTAAAGAACAAAAGCGTTCTAAGAAGGAAGATCAGTGAGGGCTGGAGAGATGGCTTAGTGGTTAAGGTGCTTGCCTGCAAACCCTAAGGGCCAAGGTTTGATACCCCAGTATCCATGTAAGCCAGCTGCACAAGGTGGCACATGTGTCTAGAGTGTTTGCAGTGGCTAGAGGCCCTGGATCACTCATTCTCTCTCTCTCCTCTTTCTCTATCTCTGCCTGTGTCTTTCAAATAAATAAATTTTTTTTTAAAAAAAAGATCAGTGAGCATGGGACTGCTTCAGACATCCAATATACATTGCAACACACATGTAATTGGAGTTCCAGAAGAAGGGAACAAAAAGCACTGAAGAAGTGGCTGTAACTTTTCCACATGTGATAAACATTGTGTACTCACAGAGCCAGGAAACTCAGTGAACTGAAGGCACAAGAAGCAAGAAAGAAACACCACCATGCACACTATAGTCAAAGTGCTTAAATCTTAAAATAGGGCTGGAGGGATGGCTTGGTTAAGGTGCTTGCCTACAAAGCCAAAGGACCTAGGCTCAATTCCCCAGGACCCATTAAGCCATAGGCAGAAAGTGGTACATGCATCTGGAGTTTGTTTGCAGTGGCTGGAGGTCCTGGCATGCCCATTCTCTGTATCTGTCTCTCTCTCTCTCTTTTAAATAGATAAACAAATAAATAAATAAATAAATAAATTTTAATCCAGGCGGTGGTGCATACCTTTAATCCCAGCACTTGGGAGGTGGAGGTAGCAGGATCACCAAAAGTTTGAGGCCACCTAAGATGATATAGTAAATTTTAGGTCAACCTGAGCTAGAGTGACACCATACCTCAAACTCCCCCAAAATTTTTTAAAAAATATTTTAACATATATTAAAAATCTTAAAATTAAGCTTAAAATTAATCCCAGCACTCAGAAGGCAGACATAGGAGGATTGCTGTGAGTTCGAGGTCAGCCTGGGGTTACAAAGTAAATTCCAGGTGAGCCTGGGCTAGAGTGAGACCCTAGCTCAAAAAAAAAAAAAAAAATCTTAACACAGTCAGAGAGAAAAGACTTACTACAAGTAGATGAAACAAGATGAATATCTGATTTTTTTTCAAACACAATACAAGTCATATGATAGTGGAACAAAGTATGCAAAGTACTTCAAGAAAATGCAAGAAAATACACTTGAGCTTAGGATTTTGTATGTAATGAAAACATTGTTCAGAAAGTACAGGGATGCTGAATGAATTCATCAGCAGCAGGTCAAGACCATTCAATGAAACACAAGCAAAAAGGAAACAATGCTAGGTGTGGGTGGAAACCTAGACCTACTCAAAGGAACCATGGGAGTAAATACAGAATACAGCTCTCCTCAAAAGATCAGACGTGAAAACTTAACATTTTGCACTGTTCATACTATAGATACAAGTAAAATACATGACCATGAAGTCATATATAGCAACAGAGGAGGAATGGAATATATGCACTAGCTTCTTTTAGTATATGAAAAGTGATATTGCATCATCAAGGGCAAATTTTGGATAGTTAAAAATACATACTATAAATTCTAAAGCAGCCCAAATAGAACAATACAGAAATATATAAAAATAAACCAATAGGAGAGATAAAAATTCATAAAATATACTCAGTTATTCCAAAATAATCAAACAGTAACAACACAGATGGCATATCTGAATGCAGTAGCAGGACAGCAGATTAATATCCACATGCATGTGTCAGTTCACTGTAAATAACAGTCTCACTTAAAAGACAAAGATCATCAGCATGGATAAAATAAGCCAGATTCAACCATATAGTGTTTATAAGAAACCTGCCATGAATATTAAACAAAATGGATTAAAAGTAAAAGAATAGGAAAAGAGGTATTGTTAATATCAATAGTAACATATGTAAATTTCAAACAAAGTTGATTTCAAACCAAAGGTTATTGTCATGTATAAAGATAATCTCTGATAAAGGTGTTACTTCATTCAGACAATATGCACATAATAATAGAGCTTTGAAATGCATGAAGTAGTTGTCAGAATAGAAAGGTAAATTCACAAATATAGCTGAAGGTTTCCATGTACCTATCTCAATATTGAATAAATAAATGTGGTTTGAATATGAAATAACCCCTCCATCAGCTCCTGTGTTTGAGCATTTGGTCCACAGCTAGTGGTGCTATTTGGGACGATTGTGGAGCCTTTAGGAGGTGGAGGCTTGTGTAGGAAGTGGGTTGCTAAGGGTTGACCTTGAGGCTTTACAGCCCATCCTAACTTTGTGTTCCCACTCTCACTCTGCTTCCCAACTACTGATGTGTTGTGACCAGCTGTCCTGTTCTCTACCAGGACTGCTCCACCATGATGGACCATACATCCTGGAGCTAACTGCAAGCTAGCATAAACCCTTCCTTCCTTAAGTGGCTTCTTGTCAGGTGTTTTGTCACAGCTGTGCATAAAGTAACTAGTACAACACGTGTAAAAAATCTGTACAGAAGAGTTGAACAACTATGTGAGCCAACTAATTACCTATTGATAACACTTCACCCAGCAATAGTAGAAGATACATCCTTTTCTTGTACACATGTAACATGTACAAAGGTAAATTCTGGCCATAAAAAGAAGTCATGAGGGCTGGAGAGATGGCTTAGCAGTTAAGACGCCTGCCTGCTAAGCCTAAGAACCCGGTTCCAATCTCCAGGTCCCACCTTTAGCCAGATGCAAAGTGACGCAAGGGCACAATGCTGCACTTGCCCATAAGGGGCACACGCATTTGGATTTCGTTCACAGCAGCTGAGACACTGCTGGCACGCCCATCTCTATCTGTCTCCCTCTCCCTCTCTCTCTGTCTGTCTCTCTGTGTCTCTCTCCAAAAATAAATAAAATGATAAAAAAAGAAGTCACGATCAGTTTAACAACATACCTTCAAGTCTGATCAAATAGAATTAAGTAAAAGACAAATAGTATATTTTCAGATATTTGAAAATTATCATAATTGTAAGTAACTCATAGATCAAAGAGTAAACACAGAGAAATTATTTCATTTTATTTATTTTTACTTTTTTGAGACAAGGTCTCACTGGCCTGGCCTAGAACTCATCATTATCCTGCTTCAGTCCCGCAACTGCTAGAACACAGATGTGCAGCACCAGGCCCAGCTTACTTCATTATTATATGTATGTAAAATATTTAGCTGCTAAATCATAGACATGCACCACCAGGCCCTGCTTACTTCTTTTTATATTTATGTAGAAGATTTAAATGAAAAAAAATTAACTGAGGGAAATTAAAACATATTTCAACACGTGTGATGCCAGTAAGTAATTCTTTGAAGGAAATTTATAGATTGAAGTAAATATATTGAAAAAGGTCAAAGGTTCCAAAATGACCAAAAATCCCACCTTAAGAAACTGGAATAAGAAAATCAAATTAAGCTCAAAGAAAACACAAGAGAGGAAATCATAAAGGTTAGAATGCAAGTCAAATATATAGAAGGAAGAAATTAATAGAGAAAAATCAATGAAATATGTGTTTCAAGAAATTAAAATCCTTTGGCAGGCTCCCTTGCTCTCAGAAGATGAAGCCTAATGTCTTTAACTTGGGTTTGCCCTCTTCCATGCATGGGCCTGTGCTTATTTACTTCTTGGGCCATATTTCTGTGCAGTGTTTATGCTGGCCTTTCTGAATTCTAACTTGCCTTTCACTGGAGTAAGACCTTTCCTCAGTGTCCTTGTCTCCCACCCATTTCCACCTACTCATTGTCTACTCATACTTCAGATGTAAATTTGATATTCTAGTCAGAACAGTTCCTACCCTAACATGTAAACTCCAAAGCACTTCTCTGCATCCTTTGGTTCTTACAGTCTTTCCACCACCTCTTCCACAGTGGTCTCTGAGCCTTGGAGGGTGTGATAGAGACATCTCACTTAGTGTTGAGCACTCAACGGCCAGTTCTTGTCAGTATCTTGACACAGGACAGATTTGTTTTTCTGTGTGTGTGTGTGTTTTCAAGGTAGGGTCTCACTCTAGTTCAGGCTGACCTGGAATTCACTATGTAGTCTCAGGGTGGCCTTGAAATCACAGCAATCCTCCTACTTCTGCCTCCTGAATGCTGGGATTAAAGGTGTGCACCACCATGCCTGGCAGGACAGATTTTTTAAAAAAAATATTTATTTATTGGAAAGAGAGAGACAGAATGGGCACACCAGGGCCTCCAGCTACTGCAAACAAACTGCATACGCATGTGCCACCTTGTGCATTTAGCTTATGTGGGTCATGGGGACTCAAACCTGGGTTCTTAGGCTTTGCAGGCAGACACCTTAACCGCTACACCATGTTTTCAGTCTCGATGACAGATTTTTTAAAGTCTTCTGACTTACTCTTATATTTCATTTGTTTGGCACAAAATGTGCCAAGTTTCTTGGATTGGAGGTACAATGAAATCAAATAGGAGATTTAGTGATAAAACTTCACAGTGCTGGAATAATACATCAGAAGATAAAAGGAATTTGATTTTCCAGCGGATCTTTACAAAGTGATCAATGAATATGTGAGTTATAAATAAAATGAATAGATGGTGAAATCTCTATATATGTTCTCTTGATTACCTTAGTTATTAAAAGCCTCAGATCATGACCTTTCAATTCTCAGCATGTTTATAAGATGCAAAATAGATAAAGTTTGAACTGATCATATTCTAAAAAGACATACCCATTATTAAACTTTCTTCACTGAAAACAATTATCTTCTGACTCCTCTATGAGCCATGCAGTATTAAGATAAAAGACTGAGCAAAACCAAATACATTTCCTTCTCTAGTGGAGTTTACATGTAGGGAATGTTGTTTCCAGATATAAAGTGGTCATGGCATTCATATCCTCACAATAGCATAATAACTTGCACAAGAACTGCATATAATGTTGGGGCCATCAACATGTCATACATGATGGAGTAGGCAAAAAAAAAAAAAAAAAAAGACATCAAAATAGAAGAGGGATTAGTTGGAAAGAAGGAGTTCAGTGGTGTAACTATGCAGACAGGAAGTGGCAGGGGATTATGTAAAAATTTTAATAAGCTTTTTTAACGAAAAAGAATGTAAAAAGTTTAGCCTGGTGAGGTGGCTCAAACCTTTTATCCCAGCACTTGGGAGGCTGAGGTAGGAGGAGTGCCCTGAGTTCAAAGTCAGCCTGGGCTATAGAGGGAGTTCCAGGTCAGTCTGGGCTAGAGTAGACCCTGCTTCAGAAAACCAAACAAATAAAGAAGGAATGTACACAATTCTTCAGTTTTCACAATTTTATGCCTCATGCCTTAACAGGTGTGGGCAGACTGCCTATAGAAACCACCCAAGTGGACAAAAGTGGAGGTCCTTGGGTCCTCCTCAGTTCAAGTGCAAGAAATGGAGTCAGCCTCCACTGCACCACAGAATCAAAACAACAGGATATCTTCCCTGAAGATATTTTACATTATAGTATTAATGTTATTTTTACAAATAAACTTTAATGATTTGCTTAGAAGAATTTCAGTGTTAACATGATATCAGAATTCATACCTAATTCTGATGCCTAAAGCTATCATGTTTTTCTACTGCTTCCATGTCTTCAACATATAAACTACTAAACTTTTTTTTTTTTTTTTTTTTTTTTGCCATTTTAAAGAGCAAGTGTTTAGGTCCTAATCATGCATTAGCTAACAATGGCCATCCATTACTTCAGTTTGCCTGACTGTGACACAGTAAGTTAAGCTTAGTTTCTTCTAAGCTGAAATTGCAACCAACATATTTATAGACATGTTGCACCCTCACTAGTAAAAGAAGATAGAGGTAAGATTTTTATCTAACATAAACTTCACTCTTAGTTAAAATGCCAGTTTTCTAAAACATAAATCATGAAACAGCAGTGGGAACCCAGTGCAATATGTAGGTTTCAATAAGTTAAGAATTACCACTAGCATTTACTACTTTCATCTTAGCTATAAAAGCTAAATAGTTGAAGATTCATAGCTTAAGGGTTAAACTTACATATTAATGAGTAGGACAGACATTGAATGAAGTAAGGTGTGGATGGATAAGCTGAGAACTGGTTTAGAGAAGGAGTTCTAAACATGAGGTCAGTAGGAAAGAGACTGCGATAGGACAGTGACAAGACGGTGTAAGGTATAGTTTTGCCATCTTTACTCCTCCCATTTGTGAATTTCAAGGCTGTCTTGAAGAAATAGGAAAGAAGAAGTGGTCCAGGGTGCACAGAACGTCAAGGATCAAGAGGTGCAGAGAAATATGTGGTTTGAGGGCATTGATGTAGGATGAGGTTGTAGGTTGGATTACCTTGAGCTAGTAGTTAAGAAGTGTGACAGATAAAAGAGCACAAGGAAAATGGCATGCAAAATGTGGCTTGATTACATGTAGGTTTGCATTCATAGATATTTAATGTTGTTGAAAATAAGGCAGTGAGAAGAATAAAACCCTAAAACACTATTTTTTAGAACATTATTTTTAATCCATGTTTCATAATGTTCCTGGAGTTATGAATTTCATATTTGGTTCTCCAGCACACGGGAAGCTATGTGAAAGAATCCTCTGATGTCATAATTTCTGGGTGTCACTGGAACATTTGGTCATCATTTCTTTGGCTACTCCAGCTTCCTATGGAAGGTCAGTAGAAGTGATTGATTTATTCACCACTACAGGAGTCAGACTCGGCCTATTTTGGTAAGTCTCTAGTTCCTTGAGCAAGTTAGCTAGTAATACTTAATACTTCCACAGAGAGACAGTTCTACTAAGCCATAGGTTACTATGACTATACTAGATCATCATGGAGGAAAATTCTTTGTTCTTGATGATTGACACAGTCTATAAACTTGTTAGGTAATTTAAAAATTTCTATACCTTCATAATTTATTATTATTCTTACATATGACATTTACTTAGTAGGAATAGAAGGTGAGGCAGAAATGCTTTGAAGATTCTCTCTCTCTCTTTCTTTCTTTCTTTCTTTCTTTCTTTCTTTCTTTCTTTCTTTCTTTCTTTCTTTTCTTTCTTTCTTTCTTTCTTTTTTTTTTTTTGAGGTAGGATTTCACTCTAGCCCAGGCTGACCTGGAATTCACTATGTAGTCTCATGGTGGCCTCAAACTCACGGGGATCCTTCTACCTCTGCCTCCCAAGTGTTGGGATTAAAGGCATGCACCACCACCCCGGCCATTTTCCATTTTTTTCATCTTTGTGGATTGACAGTTGAAGACATGAAAGTTTATTCAAAATAGAGTTATTAAATTTCCACTGTGTGCCACAAACTTTTCTATGTATTAAGGGTTCATTGTTGACAAAGATGGATAAGGAATGGTGAGATTAGAGACATTTATTTAAAAAATAGGGGAGTATTTCTCAATAGGGAGAAATTCTGCCTCTCTGTCCCACCAGGGATAATGTTTACTATGAAATGTCAGGGGGATGTTGTCAATACCCAGTGAGCGAGCGCTGCAGAACATGCCGTGATGCATGAGACATCGATCCTTTATACTGCAATCATGTCGTCCCAAATGTTAAAGCTCCATGGCTAAGAAACCTGAATTAGAAGGATGGTAATTGTTATAAAACAAAAATAAAGCATGCTCTGGAAACTTAGATAATGAACTGAAGTATTATTTCTCTAAGAAAGTGAAATGTAAATTCAGACTAACTGGGCGGGTGGGCCCCAGCACGTAAAAGGTGGCAGCAGTAGATGGACAAAGTCCCACGCAGAAGAAACAGCAGATAGTCGGGAGCGTGAGTGTAGTTGGTGTTCATTGCCTCAGGTTCATGTGTACATCTGCACACAAGCAGCATGTACTCAGTAATAATAGCTGTCAATGGTTGAAACAGTTTGTGTTAGGCATTGAACTTCACGTTTTATCTCCTCTAATTTTTACTGTTGCCCTTGAAATAGATGTTATGATCAACTTTTTAAAAATATGGAGAAGTTAATATCTTGACCAAGATCACATGGTTGAAATAGTAAGACTGGAATTTGAGCTCCTGAGTGCAGCTCTCCATGGCCACTTTCTTAACTAGTCCTTGTGAATGTAAAGAAGCTGAGGGGGATAAATAATCGTAGGAACAAGGATTAGCTAAAGGTATCTGGGTGCTCATGAACTGTATTCTATGGAAGAGCCTATATTGGTGGAGAGGCGTGGCAGGAATGGGGTGGGGTGTGGAATGAGTGCTCAAACTTGTGGATTTCAGTAATCAGTGAAAGGCAAATTCATTATTTTTAAAAAACAATTTTATTTTTATTTATTTATTAGAGAGAGAGGCAGGAGGTGGTAAATAGGTGCACCAGGGCCTCTAGCCACTATAAACAAATTCCAGATGCATGTGCCACTTGTGCATCTGGCTTACATGAGTCCTGGGGAATTTGGCTTTGCAAGCAAATGCTTTAACCACTAAGCCATCTCTCCAGCCTTCTTTTTTTTTTTCAGACAGCTTAAGTAGACTTGAAGTCCATTAATATTAACCATAAGCTATTATGTTAATTAGCTAAAGGGTAAAGTTTACTTTTACCCCTTGGTGGGTATCTTAAGTTTGTTATAGGAGTTTAAATTGTTTATCAAGAATAGTTGTATGATAGAGTATTTTATACTCTCTTTGCATGTATTGTATATAGTATGTTTGTAGTGTATGTATGTGTTTGTCCCATGCATGAGCTTGCAGAGGCCAGAGGAGATTTTCGAGCATCTTCTTCTATTACTCAATTGCATGTTTCCTTGAGATAGAATTTCTCTCTAAACCCAGAAGTACCATTTTTGGTCAGACTAGCTGAACAGAAAGCCCCAGTGATCTCTAGTCTCTTCTGCTCACAGGCCTAGGAGTACAGGCATGTGTGGACATACTCAGATGTTTATATGGGTGCTGGGAAATTGAACTCAGGAAAAATAAGGCCCTGTCAGGCCCTTGCGTAACAAGTGCTTTTTACCCTGCTGAGCCATCTCTCCAGCCCCAGTGTTTTATACTTCTATAGGTATTTTTAAATGTTACATTTCAAATGTTTCTATATGTTTATAATGAAACAATGGTATCAAAATTTCAATTAAAATTTTTAAAAACTTTCTTCTTAGTTATTTTATTTATTTGAGAGAGAGAGAAAGAGGCAAATAGAGAGAAAGAATGAGTGCATCAGGGCCTTTAGCCACTGTAAGCAAACTCCAGATGCATGTGCCACCTTGTACATCTGGCTTACATGGGTCTGGGGAATGGAAACTGGGTCCTTTGGCTTCACAGGCAAATACCTTAACCACTAAGCAATCTCTCCAGCTTTCACTTAATTTTTTGATAATAACCTTCCTAATTATTTTAACTTGTAATCTAGGATTTTGGTGAAATATGCCTTTTCGGTTTGGGACCCAGCCAAGGAGGTTTCCAGTGGAAGGAGGAGATTCTTCAATTGGGCTAGAATCAGGACTGAGCTCCAGTGCTTCCTGTAATGGGAAAGAGATGACACCGAACAGGTGAAGGTTTCTTATCCTGACACTTGCAGAAATGGGTGTTGGCTGTCATCACTTAAAATCTGTAGTTAACATTCATTCAATATTAGCACAAAAATAAAAAAACCCCAAACACACAAAACATAGGAATTCAAATACGAGAACCTAGTTTTTAATATAGATTATTTTGGATCTCTGAAAATCTAGATCAATTCCTCCTTGTAAATTTTTAGCTAGATTGTTGTTTTTTTTGTATTTTTGAGGCAGGGTGTCACTCTAGCTCAGGATGACCTGGAATTCACTGTGTAGTCTTGGGCTGATCTTGAACTCACGGTGATCCTCCTACCTCTGCCTCCCCAGTACTGGTATTAAAGGCATGCACCACCATGCCCAGCTTTAGCTAGATTGTTTTGTTGACAGTTTCAAAGTTGATCAACACTCAAACCTTTGCTGTTGTGATGTGTCGGTCGGCCATAATGTGAAGCATAATGCCACAAATCTGAAGAAACACCTAGAACTCAAACTTAGTGTCACTTTGGCTGTGATTAGACTGTTGATGGAGAGTGATTAGAGTATAAAGAGCCTATGAAAGAAATGCTCTATAGTGAACACTTTAAAACACTCAAGAGAGAAATAAAAGAAGGCACTAGGAATCAGAGGGACATCCCTGTTCATGGGTTGGAAGAATCAATATTGTGAAAATGATACTACCAAAAGCAATCTACAGATTTAATACAATCTTCACCAAAATTTTAACCCCATTCTTCACTGAAATAGCAAAATATCTTAAAATTCATTTGGAAGCACAAAAGACCTCAAATAGCCAAAGCAGTCTTAAGGGGAGGAAAAAAGGCTGGAGGTATCGCCCTACTTGATTTCAAGGTAATTATAGAGCCATAGCAACAAAAACAGCATGTTACTGGTACAAACAGGCTAGTAGATCAGTGAAAGAGAATAGAAGACAGCCACAAACCCATGCAGCTCTAGCCATCTTGTTTTTGAGAAAAATGCCCAAAATACTGTAGAAAAGACAGCCTCTTTAACAAATGAGGAAACTAGATAGCTATATGTAAAAGAATGAAGTTAGATCTTTATCTCTCTTCCATGTATAAGAATCAGTTCCAAATAGATCAAGGGCCTTAATATCAGGCCTGAAATTCTGAAACTGCTAAAGGAAAAGGTAGGGGAATACTTCAAAATATAGGCTTATGTAAGGACTTTCTGAATAGAATTCCAGTTACAAAGGAAATAAAGCCAATAATCAACAAATGGAAACTTAAAGAAATAAAAAAAATTGTACAGCAAAATAAACTGTTGAGTGACGACATGGGAGCCTACAGCATGGGGAAAATCTTTGCCAGCCAAGCATCTGACAGGGGATTAATATGCAGTCTATGCAAAGAGGTTAAAAACTATATAGTAAGAAGTCAACCTAATAAAAAAATGGGCTGTGGAAATGAGCAGAGTCCTCAAGAAAATAAATACCAATGGTCAATAAATATTTTTAAAAGTGTTCAATCCTTAACCATGAAGGAAATGCAGATTAAAATGACAGTTAAGAATCCATTTCACCCCAGTGAGAATGGATCATCAAGATGTCAAGTGACAAATGAAAATAAATGCTGGTGATGGTGCAGGGAAAGAGGAGCCCTCATTCATACTTGGAGGGAATATAAACATGCAGGCAGTGTTGAAGTCAGTGTGGAGGTTTCTGAAAAAGCTAAGGATAAACTTGCCACTTGACATAACTATTCTACTCCTGACCAAATACCTAAAGACTCTACACATTACTGTAGCGATACTTGCTCATCCAGGTTATTGCTGCTCTAGTCACAATAGCTAGGAAATGGAATCAGCTAGATGCCCATCAACTGTTGAATGGATAATGAAGATGTGGTACATTTATACACAGTGAGGTTTTATTCAGCTGTAAAGAAAAATGAAATGAAATTATGTAACAGGAAAATGGATGGAGCTGGACAATGCCTAGAAAGACAAATATCACACATTGTCTCCTACATACAGATCATAACTTGGAATTTTTAATTTGTATGTAAGTTGGATTAAGGGTCAGTAGAGACCAGGAAGCTATAAAGAGACAATAAAGGAGGAAGGGGAAGAGATTGAGAGAAGGGAATAGTAGATATAAAAGTAGAATGGTGGAATATTGGGCATGGAAAGATTTAAGTGGGGTCAGTGAAGGAGGATAGAGAAGAGGGGAGTGGTGGGAGGGTTAATCATAACTAAAGATGTTAGGAAAAAGCCATATGGAAACCTCCTTCTTTGTTAGCTAATTAAAAAATATAATCAAAAATATAAAAGAGAGTTTGGACAGAAGTACTCTACGGGGTTGATAATGCTGTTCCCAGAATCCAGGCATTGTTACAGGTGGGGTACCTCCCAGTGATCTGTGGTCAGGGAGGTTCCTGAAGCCTTGAAAGCAATACAAGCCATTGCTGGTGCTCTTGGTTGCCCTTCTGAGCTAGATGGGAAGATCCTAGTGCTTAATAACACCACACACTTGAGATATCAAGCACCGAAAAATCAAGCCTGACATGTCATTGTGCTGGAAAATGCTGGGCAAACAGACTGCTGGGGGAGAAAATCATCAGCATTCTTAACCAGCAGCAGACCTTGTGAGCTACACAATCAACCACCCAGTCAAGATAAGATGTGCCTATTGGTGCAATAGTGGAATTATTGTTATGGAGGTATCCAACTGTTCTCTGATTGGATCTGAACCCTGCTCCAACAGAGGATACTCATGCCCAATACAGAAAACCTGGTCTCATGGACTGGTAAATAAAGTGGTGGCACCAGTAGGATAATGTATTGGTTACTTTTCTTGTTGCTGTACAAAATACTTGACAAAGGTAACCTAAGGAAGGAGCAGTTTACTATGGTTGATTGTGGTTGGAGGAAGCTAATACTATTATTTAGCTAAATGGAAATGTTGTTCCCATCATATTGTCCTTTAAGTATTTATATGTATGTCCAAGACTAATGCTGCTCTCACTTTTGGTCAGAGAAGCTTCTTTGTGTATGTAGCTTGCAATGACTCCTAGACTTAAAATTTATCAAAGTGTGCTGAGAATGGCTTTTGAGGGCCCAGTGCTAAGTGAGATATCTCTGTGATGTCCTCCAAGGCTCAGGGAACATTGTAGAAGAAGGGGCAGAAAGAATATAAGAGCCAGAGAATGGGAATTGTGCTCTGGAACGCTGTCTTCTACATTCATGCATTCATGACTCCACAGCAGCTGTCATTAACTGCACAAGGCCTGAACAAATTGGGCCCATCAACAATTTGTCATAGATAGTGGAAGAGGGTAAAAACAATTTTTTTGAGAGTTACAGAGAAAGAGAGAGAGGGAGGAAGAGGCAGAGGCAGAGAGAGAATGGGTACGCCAGGGCCTTTTCAGGCACTGTGAACAAACTCCAGATGTGTGTGCCTGTGTGACATTGTATGCTTGCGTCACTTTTGCATCTGGCTAAACGTGGGATCTGGAGATTTGAACAAGCATTCTTAGGCTTCGCAGGCAGGCACCTTAACTACTAGGTCATCTCTCCAGCCCATTTTTTTTTTTTTTTTTTTTTTTTGAGGTAGGGTCTCACTCTAGCCCAGGCTGACCTGGAATTAAATTTTTTAATCAAATATATTTTTTATCAAAATAGAAGAGGGGGCCTGGAGAGTTGACTGAGTGGTTAAAGCCACTTGCTTTCAAAGCCTGGCAGGCCAGGTTCAATTCCCTAGTACTCACATAATGCCAGATGCACAAAGTGGTGCGTGCATCTGGAGTTGGTTTGCAGTGGCAGGAAGCACATACTCACTCACTTTGCTCCTTCCTTCCTTCCTTCCTTCCTTCCTTCCTTTCTCCTTCCTTCCTTCCTTCCTTCCTTCCTTCCTTCCTTCCTTCCTTCCTTCCTTCCTTCCTTCCTTCCTTCTCTCTCTCTCTAATTAAATAAATAAACAAAATATTTAAAAAATAGAGAGGGACTAGTTAGAAATAAAAGGGGGTTCAGTGTAGGGAGGATGAAGATGGAGAGTGACAAGTGTATTGAGGGGATTAACTCAAGATGCATTGTGTGCACATGTGAATACTGCCAATGAAATTAACAAAAAAAAAATCATTATTGCAAAATTGAAGAAGACCATCATAAGTGGAGTTTTACTTCTGTTGTTTATCATAGCAGAGCAACAAATACTACATTGCTAGGTTTCTTGTGGCTTAGAAATTTAGGGACACAGACTTAAGTGTAGCAGGTGCTTTAAAAAATCACTTATTCAATGAAAAAATAGTCACTTTGGGACGTAAAGGGCCCCTTCTCTTTAGAAATGTTCAAGCCTCGGTGACTATTTGGTAGGACTATTGGAGAAGACACTCAACAGTGGATGTATTTTAGGACTAGGTTTGTCATGCAAGGGCTATTTAAATTCTGAGATTCTGTCAGTCTTTGAACATGAGTCTGTTCAGTCTCCCCCCTGCCACAAATTTGAAATTACTCAAATGGAATAATTTTATGGTACATATATGAATTAATTCCATTGTATTATCACTTCTCTTCATACATTTCACCACTTAATAATCACTGCATACCTTTGAAAATGAACATCTGGAAGATTTGTTTTTCAATTTAAATTTATTTATTTTCATTTTTTAGAGGCTGTGGTCTTATAAGGAGAATCACTTTTGTATTTATGAATGTCTTAAAATTGAATACATGGCCACAGCATGCTCTCTGGGCTCTGCAAGCTTAGAATATCTGCTTTATCAGCATTTCCTTGTTATACTTTTTTGTGATGTTCAAAGAGTTCAAAGTGGCTTTAACTGTCAACAGTTTACTTAAATTTGATGCTCGAATAATAAAATTACTATTTAGTATCTTAACTACTTGCCATTTGTCCTTTTATTCAGGCAACTTCGAAGATGCCCTGGAAGTCACTGCCTGACAATAACTGATGTTCCCATTACGGTCTATGCAACAATGCGAAAGCCACCTGCGCAAAGCAGCAAGGAAATGCATCCCAAATAGCATCATTAAGTCTTCTGTCGAGGGTTGACTAGGTCAAGGGTAACGGGCCAGTATCATCTCATGGTCTGGTAAACAAATAAAGTGGTGGCACCAGTCGGATAATGTGTTGGTTACTTTTCTTGTTGCTGTACAAAACACCTGACAAAATCAACACAAGGAAGGAACGGTTTGCTGTGGTTGATTGTGGTAGGCTATAGTCCCCCATGTCAGAAAAAGAGTGGAGGCAGGGGCATGGAAGTGCTGGCCACAGTGCATCTTTAGTCAGGAAACAGAGTGACACTCAGCTTGCTTTCTTCTTTTGTTTATTCAGTTCAGGACCCCTGCCCATGGAACGATGCTGCCCACAGTTAGGGTGAGTCTTATCACCTCAATTAACCTAATCTAGAAACTCCCTTATAGACAATCCCAGAGATAACTCTCTTCACACTTTCTTATGGTACCTGGTAAGCACTTTTCCCAAGGGTTTGTAAGTAGGTCTTAGGATAACTCTGGGCCCAGGCTTTTATGCCTGCCCCCAGGTTAACATTAGCTCACTAATCATAAGTCTTTAAACATGACCATTTGACAACTCATTCCACTGAGGCTGTTGAGTCAGTCACTGTAAACAATATTGTCTGGCCAGGTTGACAGAATGAGCTGCCACCATCACCAAGATTGGGAGTTCTTGAGGTTCAACTTGTTCTTCTGGCGGTTCCTTTCATTTTTGTATCTCTCTATCCTATCATTTCCACAGATAATTCAGTGTCATCAATTCTCTGTATCCCATCCTGCCTTCTCAGAGGCTCTTTTGGGGGATGTCCTCTGGTGATGTGATGTTTATAAGCTGAGTAGTATTATCTGGGTAATCACCTACTTGCCGACTTTTCAGACCTTGAGAGGTTACATAGGCTTCTTGTCTCTCTGATGGGCTGTCCATCATTTCTCCAGTTTTCTCACTCCCTCAGGCACATCAGGTGTCTCTGGAGCTCACTGGAACCACAATGAAGTATTAGACTTCCAGGAGGTTTACAAATGATTTCCTGCCCAGGGAAAGTAAAGGGAGAAACTTTTCTAGAATTTGCTCCCTTGAAGTTCACTCAATAAATATTTATTGAGCATATAGCTACACACCAGACACTGTTTTGGGCTCTTAAAGCACATCTGTGAACAACACAAAATTCCTGCAGCTCCTATTTTTTGGACAGTGGCTCCTCTAGTTGCCTTTCCTGACTGTCTGATTCTGTGTCATGTTGGGGCATCATGGTTCGTGCTGCAAAAATAGCTTCTCCTAGCAAGTCCCAAAAGAGAAGGGGGAAGGCTCCACACTGCAAAAGTTGATAAACTTAAAATATAATGTAACTAATGTTTTATGACTCAAGCTATAGAATGTCATTGGAAACAGCTAGAAAGACTCTTGACATCCTCTGCTCTCACGTTAACTAGAAGGAAATAGTGGACCAGTGAAGAAGTGCATTCCACAGTCTTTGGGCTACTTCCCTAGAAATTGCAAGCTGAGACCCGAGGTGATTATTAATGGACAAAGGGTACAAGTGGATGTATCATGCTAATTGGAAAATGCCAAGATACTTTTCTATTTTAAGTGTGTACCTAGAAATGTATGTGGCAAGCATTTAAATCACGTTCAGTTAGGATCTATGTTAGTAGCTTTCTTGTTGCTGTGACCAAATACCTGACAAGAAAAACTGCAGGAAGTAAGGGTTTATTTTTGCTCACAGTTTTGGAGGACATAGCTCATTCGTGGTGGAAAACACCTGGCAGCAGGAGTGGAAAGTGGCTGGTAACATTGATTTCATAGGAAGGAGAGAGAGAGAAAAGAAGAAAGAAGAAAGGGAGAGAGAGAGAGAGAGGAATGCTGATGATAGCTTTCTCCTTTTGAAAAAATATTTGAGATAAAGGAGAGAAAGAGGCAGAGAGAACGGGTGTGCCAGGGCCTCCAGCCACTGCATGAACTCCAGATTCATGCACCAACTTGTGCATCTGGCTTTACATGGGTACTGGGGATTGAACCTGGGTCCTTTAGCTTTGCAGGCAAATGCCTTAACCACTAAGCAATCTCTCCAGCCCACTTTCTCCTTTTTCAAAAAATTATTATTAGTTATTTACATTAGTTATGTACTCAGTGTATAAACAGGCCACTTTCTCTTTTTATTAAGTCTGGAACTCCAGCCCATAGAGCAGTGCTGCCCAGACTTAGGATAGGTCTTTATACCTCATTAATCTAGAAACTCTCTCATACACATGCTCAGTGATTTGTCTTCTAAGAGATTCTTGATCTTAACCAAGTGAAAAGCCCAGTTAACCATTGCAGGATCCAGTGTCTTCTGCTGCTAAGTGCCCCGTTTTCCTCGTTTCCCAATTCAAAATGTCAAGAGAAAATGTTCACTGGTCCACATTCATCTTTCAAACTAGGTAATGTCTGCTAGTCATTGGAGGAAACAGTAAGACACAGGTCTAAGAAGGGCTTCTCAATGAAACCACAGCCTCTTCATTTTGATGGGCCTTTGAACTGAGAGGGGCCATGAAAACCTGTTGAAAATTACTATGAGTTGCCAGGTGTGGTGGCACACGTCTTTAATCCCAGCACTCAGAAGGCAGAGGTAGGAGAATTGCCAAGTTGGAGGCCACTTTGAGACTACATAGTGAATTCCAGGTCAGCCTGGGCTAGAGTGAGACCCTACCTTGAAAAACAAACAAACAAACAAACAAACAAACAAACAAACAAACAAACAAACAGACAAACAAAAATTACTATGAGCACTTAACTCATGTGTTATGCTTAGTGGAAAAAGGAAAATCCTCTTAGTTTTCACATAGAAGCTGGGAGGATGAGATCTCATTTCAGAACTGATTTGAGCTCACATAAATGGTAAATTACATTTCAAAAGGTGACCGTGTAGTTTTTAAGAGGTATATGAGTCAAGAGAATCCCATCTGCTGAGCATAAGAATGTGAGGTACTGACTGCAAGGTGGTGGCCTTATAAATTATGGAAGAGTTAGAAGAGTTTTCTGGTTTGGTCCATATATATACAAGTCTATGCGTGTCTGCCCTGGCTGTTGGAGACCCAGAAAGGGTCTTCGTTGTGGCTGGTTTAATTGACTTTGTGTCATTAGGAAGCATGAAGGGACAGAATAGCCTGCTAGGATGCCTTAAGAAAGTCTTTTCGGAGAAGAAGAAGGTTTTCTCAGAGCCATTTCACACTGCTTGGATCTGAAGGAGTAAACTTCCTGAGGGTTTGGTGTGTTTAAAGCCCGGCTCCGTTAGGCCCCAGACTCTTGGACCATAAACCAGATATGGCTCTTGGTGGGTTTTGTTTGGTCTTGCACATTTCTTACCTTTGTGTTTGCAATTACTTTACTTACCAACTGAAAAAAAAAAATCAGGCTATTTCAAACTCCCCAAACTCTACATTTGTAGCTTCTTAGGAACTCCTGGCTCTTCTGGACTTGAATTCTTTGTCAGTGACAACTGTCTGAGTGGGCAACCTGCTGCACTTGGAGATGAGCCAGCGGGAAGTGCCCTTTTCCTTTTCTTTGTGAGACCCCCACCAGCCTCACTTCTTTGTGGTATCCCTGTGGGCTCTTTCGGCACTTAGGTTTACCACTGCTATCTTAGGGACCCATCTCAGGTTATCAGTGAGGGCAGACAGTCTTCAAAGGCAGGGTAACAAAAAGATGATCATGCTAGCCCTGTGAGAAGCAGGCTTATCTTGAATCCTCTCACTCTCTCTCTCTCTCTCTCTCTCACATGTGCTTTCTTACACACACTCATGTACATATGTAAGTATCATCTATTGTTTATATGCCATCTATCTCCATCATCATCCTCTATCTGTAATCTCCCTTTCAAATTTATTCCTTTTGTGTACCTTCTGATGTGAGTCCGTTTCCTCCATCTCTTCCAAGTCCACCATCTTCCTATGTATAATCCTTTTATTTTTCAGTTTTTACATTTTTAATATTCTACCAGCTACTCAACTCTACTTTTCCTAGACTTTATGAATACTAAACCTTGGAAACATTATAACATCTAGAAATAAGACAAGTTGCTGTAGGCACATGGAGGAAACGTTTTTGTGGCGCTGTAGGTTAAACAAAGGGCTTTGTGCATGCTATATAGGTGCTCTGTCACTGAGCTACACCTTAATTTGCAAAACTTATTCATGAAAGAACTTTTATGTTTTCATTAGAATTTGATGCTTTTTATCTTCTTTAATGTTCTTGGTGATTCCTATAGAACATACAGTCTTATTAATAATAATATTCCATAGGAGCCACCTTTCGTATATAATTTTCTTTTCAGGAGTTAGTAGTTTGATTAATTTCTTTTTGAAACTAAAACATATTAAATTATACTACAATGTTTCTAACAATCTGTTAGAGCTGATAGTCCTACTATAAACCTAAAAGATTCTTTTAAAAGTGATAAAAGTAAATCTATCATCTACTTTTAGGCTGTAAATAAAAAATTAGTAAACCAAATCAAGATAGGTGGTTGAGGACAAAGATATTTGTGTACATGTAGAGTCTGAGAATGTAGGCACACTTTGAAAATGTATACCAGTGTTTATTTAGAATCCCTTCTATTTTATTAGGGACAGAAACAGCAATTTTTCCAGCCAGAGTAAATGAGCTCTCCATCCAAGAAATTTAACCACTCATTTGATTGTCATCCACTGGGGACATTTTGGGTCCTCGGTATGGATTCAAATAAGAAGTGACTGGTTCCCAGCAGTTCATTTACATCCATCCAGAAAGAGCTTCTGTGGGGCGAAGAGCTGATGTTATCCTGGCTGGCTGCTTCTCAGTGCTCCAAAGATCTCAGCAGCTATGTCCCCAGCATCAAGCCATCGGGCAGGAGTTGATGCTCACGGCCCCACTGACCAGGGCTGCTTTGCTGAAGCTCACCGGGCGCCCGTCCATCCCGAAGTGCCGAATGCAGCCTGTGAAGGGTTTGCTGGGGGCCAAATGGGGTGTCAGCAGAGACTCTGAAAAGAGAAGAAATAAAAACAAAAACTGCATTAGAGGTATTCCAAGCCCAAACATTACAAAATTTGCTCAGATCATCAAAACAATGTACCTGTCCGCAGTGGGGTACACTTAGGTAATGGATTGTCAGGCACATCATGTGCTTTTGAAGCAATATGAACACATGGTACTTTTAATGTTCTGTCCTGTTCTCATGATCACTACCACTGTATGTGCAGCTGTCTTTCAACACTGAAGTTCACCATGTACACAGGAAACCTGAGCCGTGACTTTTCATGTCTACCTATGCTTTAAGAGTTAATTTCCTCAAGGACAACTATTTTCTTTGTTTTGCTGAGGAGGAAAAAATTTTAGCTTCCACATTGTTTCTGGACAGAGTTAATATTTTTGTTTAATTTGTATATTACCCTTTACCCTCAAGCCTCTAACTTTTTTTGCCAAGCTTATAGAATATAATGAGAAAATAATGAATTCAAATGAGGTAAAATTTAATTTTCCTGAGCTCAGGGCTTAAGAACTATGAATAGGGAAGTGATAACTAGTGTCATTTTGCATGAGCACAGGTGCTGTGTAGTATGTCAAGGGAACTTTCATTGTAATTAGGCATCTAGAAGAAGCCTTATGTTTATTAATCATACAGACATAATTAATGTGTTGGGATGATAGAAGCAATGTAATTTAAAGCAATTTAGAAAGCTTATAAATATCATGGAATTAAAATCCATTTAGTCAGAACTCATTATTATATACAAACAGCTATGTGAGCAGTGGCAGAAAAAATATGGAAAGCACTTAGAAATCTGTAACTCAGGAAAGGATGTAGAACAGGGAGAATATTAAACAGCAAGGATCTATAATACATTTTCTTTTTAAAAATAGTTTTTATTTATTTATTTCAGAGACAGACAGACAGAGAGACACACACACACAAACACACACACACATGAGAGAGTGAGTATAGGTGCACAAGAGCTTCTTGCCACTGTAAGCAAACTCCAGACACATGTGCCACTTTGTGCACCTGGCTTTATATGGGACTGAGGAACTAACTTAACCCAGGCCATCAGGCTTTGCAAACAAGTGCCTTTAACCACTGAGCAATCTCTCCAGCCCTGTAATACATTTTTTCAGCAACATAGAATAAGGTTATGCAGAATTGTATGCTGAGAATAGATGGTGGAAATAGCACTTCATATTTAGGATGGTAATCATAGTTTTAGATTAGGAAGGGGTCCAAGAGTTCAGCTCCTTTACTGGTATCCAGATGAGAATGACTGTCTGAGTGCTTTGCCTCCAGGATAAAAAAAAGAGCGACGTGCATGTACTCTCTCATATGTGGATCCTCACCTCAAATGTTTAGACTTGCATGTAAGTTGGAATAAAAAATTGGTAATAGGGGCTAGAGAGATGGCTTAGCAGTTAAGCGCTTGCCTGTGAAGCCTAAGGACCCCTGTTAGAGGCTCTATTCCCCAGTACCCACGTAAGCCAGATGTACAAGGTGGCACATGCATCTGGAGTTTGTTTGCAGTGGCTAGAGGCCCTGGTGTGCCCATTCTTTCTCTCTCTCTCTGCCTCTTTCTCTGTCTGTCATTTTCAAATAAATAAATGCATGCAGCCCTATGGGAGACAGAAGCCATCAGCGGTGAAAACAGTGGACACTGCAAGCCTCAAGTTTGGCCAGACAGGCCAGAAGACCGAACGTATGCAATAGTGGCATGTCTGTTATGGGAGAATCCAACTGCTCTGTAATTGGACTGGAGGTCTGCTCTATGGGAAGGAATAAATGCCTGGTACTGAAAACCTAGCCAGTAAGGTTCATGAGCATTAGGAGTGTAATACCTGCTGGTTTCTGGCTAAATGTATATATTATGCTCACCAAACTGCCCTGTAAGCACTTTACCTAATGTTTATAGCCATATATTAACACTACCCTCACTTTAGGTTAGAGAAGCTTCTCTTTTCAGATGGAAGTGACCACTGGGATGACCCAAAAGGCACTATAGTGCTGAGAAGTGACAGAGGAGTATTCAGCACTGAAACATCTCTATTACACACTCCAAGGCTCAGGGTTCATTGCAGAAGAGGTGGTGGAAAGAATGTAAGAGCCAAAGGAAGGGTAGAACTCTTTACAATGCAATTGTTCAGACAGAAGCTGGCCTCGATATCCGTAACCTCACAGTGCCTAGCAATACCTTCACAAGACCCTTATAATAGAAAAAGATGATGACATCAAAATAAAAGAGAAATTAATGGAGAGATGGAGGGAATTATGATAAAGTGGATTTGTGAAGGGGAAAGTGAGAGAAGGGAGGGAATTATCATGGTTTATTGTCTGTAAGTATGGAAGTTGTCAATTAAAAAAAGAGAGAGAGAAATGAGTGACAAGGAAAGAAGTAGAATCAGAAGCTTTTGCACATGTTGGAGACCAGACTTACAACATGGCTTTTGATTCTGCCTCAGCTTTCCATCCACCCTTTGGCTCATGGAGGAAGTTAATATAACAATCATGGTCTATAGAATTCAACACAAGGTTAATTTAATGACAGAAAAGTGCTCCAGCATCTTCAGTAATTTGTTAGCAAATTCAATGCATGACTAAGAGTGAATGTTTGCTGGTTTCAGTGATGTCTTGACTATATACAAAACATCATGGGATTTTCAATAGAGGAACAATTGATGAGATTTGAATATGGACTCTGCTAATTAAAAAAGAATTCCTTTACTTTTGATTTTTAAATTATTACACAGGAAAGTTGAATTTCTTGGGGTATGATTGTGTGAATTTTATTCATGAGATTTTCAGTGAAGGACTAATGAATCACCCGAATTCCTAGTGGTATTTTGAGAGAATTCAGTACACATAGGGTTTTTTGTTTTGTTTTGTTTTTCGAGGTAGGGTCTCACTCTGGTCCAGGCTGACCTAGAATTCACTATGTAGTCTCTGGGTGGCCTCAAACTCTTGGCAATCCTCCTACCTCTGCCTCCCAAGTGCTGGGACATAGGGGTTTTATTTATACCAAATTTCTTTCTTAATATGATTTTGTAGAATTAATCTCATGTAGCTAGAAATGATACAATTAATGACATCCAGCTTAAATGATAATTGCCTTGGCTATAGGCTTGCTGTCATGATTCTGTGATGGAATTAAAAACTAGGCTGGTGTAGTGGAGTGGTGAGTAGGTCCCTATCCTGCTAGTTCCTGCTTCTTGGATTACTAGCTAAAATTTGGTATTCATTTTATGTTTTGGACAGGCTGAATTTAGCTTTAGGCAGATCTTGCCCAGCCAGTCTGTGAAGCTTAATGAACATCAGTGTGTGGTGATAGGATCAGACTTTAAAAACAAAAATCAAAGACAAATATTTGTTTGAATGGTGTGGTAAGCACTTCAGGTGCAAAGGGGGCAAAATTCTGTAACCCCCAAGGGCAGGTCCACTTCCTGGAGTCTCATGAGTGCTTGGTGGACACAGTAGTGTGATGAAGCCTGTCCCAGCCAGCAAGAGGTACACTGTTGAGCTTCAACAGTGATCTGTGATAAGTGCTACAACAGTGGATCTTACATGTCCTAGAGAGAAATACAGAAGAAAAAAGCTAATAAGGAGCTAGGCTAGGGAAAGAGCATAAGAAGATTCTCCTTGAGAAGTTAGAAGAAAAAAGAAGAGCCACATTTTCTACAAATGGAAGCCCTGGGTACTTGTGGAACGAAGACAGTATCCTTGAACAGTTAGGAATTGTTTTAAAAAAATATTTTTGTTTATTTGAAACAGAAAGAGGCAGATAGAAAGAATGGGCACGCTAAATCCAGCTGCTGCGGACAAACTCCAGACCCATGCGCCACTGGTACATCAGGCTTACTTGGGTACTGGGGAATTGAACCTGGGGCCATTGGCTTTACTAGTAAGCTCCTTAACTGCTAAGCCATCTCTAGTCCAGTTAAGAAGCTTTAGGTCACAGAAGGTGCAGGGAGATCCCAGATGTAGGAGCAAAGAGAGGACAAGGGCCTTGTATAAGATGCTGAATTTGATCATGTGCGCCCCTGAGAAACTAGGAAATGGTCTCAGCTAGGACAGAAATAATGTGTTGAGGAAGACATTCCCCCCCCCCAGGGTACCTGCATGAAGTGTAGGGGTGATCTTTGCCTGAATCCCTTTCAGAATCAGCCAGAGCATAAGGAAAGGACCAGAGAATAGCAGTGGGAATAGGTACATGAAATAAGAAAGGGAGGGTTGATTTTGAGGGTCTCAACCATTCCTTTTGGCCTTTGAGTTACCATCATTGTCAATACTGGTATATTAAAAACATTCTGAGGCATTATCTCCCCCTTAGAGACAGACTGGTGCATTCATGACACCACAGTGAATCCCAATAACCCCATGGAGGAGGGCCCTCAGTGGAAGTGGGTGGAGAGGAGGAACACAAGAATGTAACCTGGTGGGAATATGACCAATATGAAATATATTCATACAGTAAAGTTCTCAATTAATAAAATAAATAAAAATTTTTAAAAATCACATTGGAAAGGGGAGGAATACTTAACTGCTACTATGTTGAGAGGATCCAAGGTGAGATGCTTAATTTGATCTGTGGCCTTGTCTTTCTCTAATTAAAATATTGAATGCCTTTATGTGGCTCAGTCAAAAAAATCTAGTTAGACTTAAAGTTTCCACTAAATCTTAGATGAAGAGCTTAGGTATTTCTTCATTATAGCCCTCTGCCCAGCCACAGCTTTCAGTTTTTCCAAGTTAGAGAAATATACAAAAACAATTTTGCTCAACATCAGGCCATGGTCCATGTTTTAGAGGGTAACTTAATTGTAGGTGTCCCTAGGTGTCCTCTTACCTGTTCCTGGGTTATACACCATTCTCTGTGGATTATGGCAAAGTGCTGCCAATGGTGTTTACAGAATTGTGGCTGGGACCTTCTCAGGGAATGTCACTATTTGAGGACAACAGAACTCCTATCTGTAGCTGTCTCGACCATTCAGACTAGTCCTGGGCAGGGAGACCCAGGCATCTTTCCCATTAAGGAAGGGGAGCACATGTCAGCAAGCTTAATCCTCAAGGTTTTCAGATCTTTAGCAGTCTTATCAATACATGAGTTTTCTTTGTGTTAGAGAGAAACTAGAGTTTTACACTATCTGTACGGAGGATATTTAAAAAGAGAGAGGGAGAGACATAAGGGAAGGAGTGAGCACAGGAGCCAGTATGTGTGTCAATATGGCAAAGATGGGACTAAGTAAACTGTCCTGGATGTCAGTTCTCATGTGTCCTTTGATCCTTGGAGAAATGCTACAAGATTCAGCATGCTTGTTCCTTTAAAAATAATTTTATTATTTATTTACTTACTTTTTTCTTTATTTATTTATGTGTGTGTGTGTGTGTGTGTGTGTGTGTGTGTGTCAGAGGATAACTTTGAAGTGCTTGTGCCCTATCTTCATTGAGATAGGTTCTTATTGCTGTAAATGAGCTGCCAGACTGGGAATAAACATCAGATGAACTATTCCAGGAGTTTCAGACTGGCACTTTGTTTATGTCTTTAGGCTGACAGGCTTTGCAATCTTTTCATTGCTGAACCATCCCCCCGCCCAGCCCTTGTTTCGTTGGCAGTGCTGGGATCAGGATAAAATTCAGAGTCTCACTGCTTTTTCCCAGTATGGACATACATGGTTCAGGGAATTTCACGGAAGAGAGGGCGGAAAGATTGTTAGAGCCACAAGTTGGGACATTATGCACAGAGATATTGCCTCTTCCCCATAACTGATGGCTACCCCCACAATGCATCACCCACAATCCCCATGGGGATGACAGGCATCCCCAGTAGGAGGGTCACTTTGGAGGTGCAGGGATGAGGGAAAGGATGGTACCAATATGTGCTGTTTACCTACTGAGTGAGTCCATAACTAATAAAAAAAAAAAAATAATGTCATTTGGTGAATTATAAGAATATATGAAGAAATTCTTAACATCATAACAATAACATTTATGAGAGCTTACTTTTTGGGATTTGGAGCTTTGTCCTTTTTTTTTCAAAGCTTACCTGGAACACCTCCAACAAACACAGGCTCTCTGTGATCAACTGGCTTTGGGTTCAGGGGCCCAACCACGTGGTTCACTTCTGAATCGACATCCAACTGAACCACATTTGAATCTCTGATCACTGAAATGAGAGGGCAATGACTGGTTGTACATGGCACTGATTAATTTGCTCACAAAAGAGTCTAATTCATTATAACAATGATGAATTCTAGGATAAACCCCACACTTTCTTCTTTATCACTGCAACACCAGTGATGTAGCCATGCCTAACTGTGCATCACTGTGACCTCATCCTGAGGAAAGGAGGACATTTACAATACTCTTATGCTTGGCTTTGCTCCTGTCATGTAACAGGGAAATGACTCTCAACACTGCTTTGGCAGCTTTCATATTTTCAAATCAGTTGTGAATTCCAAGCATATATTTTAGTATGATGATCCTCAATTGTTCTTTCTTGGTGACTTCTAGACGCATCCATCATTTGGTACGCAAGCTGACCTTTCTGAAGGACACCTGTGATTACCATTTTCTCACCTGTAATTCTGTGCCATCTGCCATCACAGAGACTCTGCTTGGGGGTTACTGAGGTAGAAAAATCTCTGATGCCATTGTTGACTTTCACTGTGACCTGCACAAGATAGGAAGTGATATAATTAGGCATTTCTCCTTATCATGATAATATTGAATTTCCTAATTTATTACAGAGAAGCAATACTTTTAACAAACCCACACATTATTAACTTTGTGATTTGAACACAAGAGGTCTCTCTTTGATAGGGAATGGAAATAGTTTAAATTAGTTGTACTTCTTGGAGAAAGAATAAAATGATCATATGTAATTTATAATGCATATAATATTGATACAAAGTAAGTTAAAATACTGGTGTAGGCCACAGACTTTTCAAGTCAGACTGTTTCCCATTTTTCTCACTTTCTGCCTTGATTTTCTCATATGTAAAATGAGTGGTAATATTCCACTCATCCTTGAGATAATGAGAAGGTTTTATGAATTCTCTCATACAAATAATTTAGAACAGGATATGGCACCTAGTAAGCCCCATGTGAAAGTGGTGTTTAAGTATAATTCCAATTTCTAGTAAAGGAAATAATATACATACACAAATATATGAACATATATCTCCGCTAAGCATATAACTGTTTAGAAGCATGTTTTTTTGTTTGTTGATGTTGATAATTATATGAAGTTTTACCTTCTATTTTTGCTGAGAAAAGTTCTATCCTAATTCATTTTATAAAGAGTTTTAAAAAATATTTATTTTTTTTAAGCAGAAAGAAACAGAGAGAAAAGAGAGACAGAGAGAATTGGAGTACCAAGGCCTCTAGACACTGCAAATGAACTCCAGATGCAAGCACCACTTTGTGCATTTGGCTTTATGTGGTACTGGGGAATTGAATCTGGCTCATTAGGCTTGGCAGGCAAGTGCCTTAACCACTAAGCCATCACTCCACCCACTCTTTCCTAACTGTTAAACTTTCTGCTGTTACTGGTGATTTTTTTTTATAGCACTGCCATGGTTTTATGGCTCTGTTCTGATCAAACAAATCTTAATACATGAGAGTGACCCCAAATACTGTACACATTTAATTTTTATTTATTTAATTGGGGGGGATGGATGCACCAGACCCTCTAGCCACTGCAAATGAATTCCAGATGCATGTTTCATCATGTGCATTTGGCTTATGTGGGTTCTAGGGAATTGAACCTGGGTCTTTAGGCTTCACAGGCAAGTACTTTAATGGCTAAGCCATGTCTCTAGGTCTGTTGTGCACATTTAAATTTTGTGTTATGACCTTACTTTTGCTCCAGTTAGAAGGAAATTAGTTGTGAAATAATTCTGTGAAATGAATCTGCTGCATCAGATCAGAATTCAAGGTTAGATGAAGAAAACTTAAACTTTTTAAAGACCCTACCTGCCCATTTTTCATGTGGACATTGAGGTATTCCCCATTGACACTGTGGCCATGGACAAGGGTTCCAGAACTGCTTCTGGGACGAACTTCAAACGCAATTTCAAACTTCAATCCGATGTTGAAGGACTCATCTGTGGAGGGAAGTACTATAAGCTCCCAGAAGTAGCAGCAAGTATCTTGTAACTATGTATGCATTTCTTAAAGAGTAAGCAGAGCCGGCATTTTCCATGCCCAGCTCACCATGGAAAGCTGTGTGAGGAGCTAAGCTACCTAACATGTTGTGCTTGCATTCTTCTCACATGCTATGAGAGTTCAGGGGAGAAGGAATTCCAGCTAGCAGCACCATGTGCTACCACGGGAGTGAAGGAGGCAGGGAAATCTGGACAGAGGATGGGAATAGAACCCAAGTGCCGAGTTCTGGGAACTTGGGGAGTCCTATGAAGGTCAGTGTGCCTGGACGGTTCTGCGAGGGGAGAAGGAGGAAATGGTATGTGTTGGGGGATGGGTTAGCCACACCTGGAAGGGCTCTGGTACTCAAGTGCAAGGTAGACTTTATTTTCTGGTCATTGAGTAAGGGGTCTGGCTTGATCAGATCTGAATTTTAGATAATCCTTAAACAAAAAGTCACTGGTGCTAATATTTGGTAGATGTTACTGTGGTGATCTGAGACAATGTCATTAGGAACTGCAGTGTCCACTGAGAAAGGCTCATCTCAACTTGGACATTTTAACAGCATCCATTTGAGAGATCGCCTCAGAATTCACCTTACATTTTTTCCCCTGATGTTAGTTAATGTTCATCAAATAAAACATAAATCATACAGTTGGCTACATATTTCAAGCTGCCCAAACTTTTAGAGCTTTTAATCACTGAAATTCATCAGGTTAAGAAATGTGAGTATAGGTTATAGCTGGGGCAAATGGCGGGGTAGGAAAAGAAAGGTAAGTAAAATTCTGAAGTGGACAAAACAGAAAACAGCATATACCACTGGTGATATATTATTGGATGTGGATGGTTGCTTGAGAAAATGTTCTTGGCTATATTATAATTTCTTTATTAGATGTTGTACTTAATACTTTTTAGGTCTTATAAGAAAGATTGGGTCATTAAGAAAAAATAATGCTTTATGTTTATAGCATGTTCATTGCAATGGGTTGAACAGTGGTTGTGTGTAGTCTGTAAGGATTTCCTTGGATTTTAGCACTATTACGTTCCATCATCTGGCACAGGGACTACCATACAACAGACCTGTTGAATGGTGAGCAAGACAAGAATGGCTGATATATTAGTTATTTTCTCATTCCTGGGACAAAGTATCTGTCGAAAATCAGTTTTAGGGAGGAAGGGCAAGTTAGTCTGTCAGGGCAGGGAAGTCATCCCACAGTGAGGAAGCAGAGCAATGAGTGTTAGTGTTCAGCTAGCTTGCTCCTTTTTATAAAGTCCAGGTCCCTGGCCCATGGACTGGTGCTGTTCACAGTTCCACTGGGTCTTCCCACCTCAATTAACTCAATCCAGATAACCCCTCACAGGTGGTTCCAGGTCTTATCAAGTTGACAATATCAACCATCACAGCCGAGCAGAATCAAAACTCAGAGATGAGATTTCTAAAGGACAGTGTTGTCTGCTGGGGCTGAAGGGGACGGGGAGGAAGTGGAACTTCTCTTAGTGGGGACAGCAGTCTGGGGTAACACAGGAAAACAGGAACAACGTGGCCAAGAGCTGCCAGAGATCAGGCCACAGAACAGCACATGGAGTTCAAGATGGTCGGCATCTAAAAGCTTGGCAGCTGTGGAAAAGCTCTGGTGATGGAGAGTGAACAGGGATGGGGTGCAGCATATTTGGTTTGGAGCAGTGAAAGGGAAGAATGGTGTCCTTGTGGAAGCAGGTCATCTTCTAGGGACGGACTTGGCATCATAAACTTTGGCCTGATACTTCCTATTAGCCATCTCCAGATGATTTATAAAGACAAGAGGTTTCTTTGGATCACAGTAGTGGAGATTGGAAAGTCCAGGAGAATGGTGCCAGCCTTCTGTGTGGGCCTTACTGAAGATGTTGAAGGACACATGGATATATATACAGGGAGAGAGAGAGTGAGAGGAGAGCTGTCATCCTTCCTTTACAACAACCCACTCTGCTGGTGACCAGTCCAGTCCCTGCTGAATGAAAACTCACTACTGAGAGAAAATGAATTCCCTCTTGCAGGCCCCAGCACCTCTCAATGCTGTCACATTAGAGAAGAAGCCTTAGCATGAGTTTAGGTGGGGACAAAACATAGTCAAACTCCAGCAGTCACATTACCTAAAACCACATATCCTCCTTCTGTTGAAAAGTAAGTTCCTGTTTCCATGGGTCCTTCAAAACAAGGGGTCACACTGAACGTTTGAGAAGCAGAGGGGATGGAGGCCCCGTTGAGCTGGAGATCGCTGAGGCAGCCGCTGAAACTGTACACCGAGTTGATCTGGAAGAGGAAGACAGTTCTTAACATGCAGTCTCAGCATTCACAGATGTGCCCCAGGAAACAAATGGGACGGGTTGAGTCTTGAGAAGAACCAAGTCATTCTTTTCTTATTTTAGCTATCTGAGTGATCTGTACTTTTTCCAAGAAGTTCCTAGTTCTTTAAAGCAAGAATATTGTATTTGATAGCATCAGCTTGTAATAATTTAAGCTAAGGAAATGTCTCTCTATACCATGAAAAATAAGTTACAGCTATGGTTTTCAAGTTGAATTTTAAAAGTATTATAGTTTGTTTTCCTCCAAGAATGTCATCTGGGCCCAAGACCACTAATATTGATGACAGCTAGCAAAGCTCTTACACTCAACCTCGTAAGATCAACAGTAGAGGGCTTGTGTTTCTGGCTTCATTAGCTGGTCATGCAGTTGGGAGTTTATCATACTGTAAGACATGGCCAGTTTAGAGAGCCGATTTCATGCTGTGCTTAGAAATCATTCGAAAAAGATTGACATGGAATTGGGGCTGCTTCCCTTAAATCTAATTATAATGTAAATCACCTTTTAAAATCTACATATGTTAATGAATCCTAGAAATGTAATGTTATCACTTGGTGATAACTTTGAATCAATATTTGTTTTAAGAAAATTTTAGTCCTTTAATGCATTCCTTTTAGTGCCAAATATTTTTAAAAAGTACAATACTTTTAATTTTTAAATTTTAAAAATATTTCTTACTATCTTTTTACCTCTCCCTCTCCTTGTACCCATATTCCTTGAACAATTACATATGGTATGTGTGAAATAAAAAAAAAAGAATTATATTCACAAAATGACCTGAAACAGTTGTTTCACTCAATAATAGAGTGACTGGTTTTTCTGTCTCTTTACATTAAAAGTACAGGCACTTACACAAATAGTAAGATGCCCTTGTGATCTCTCTTTCATGATAATTTAGACCTCTGAAATGTTTTTCATTTCACCTCCATCTTAAATCAAAAGATGATTCCTGACTTTGTATCACCCTGGAACAGGCAGAGAGCCTGTAGGCTAACATTTGCTATGGTGTTCTATGTCCAGTGAGACTAAGCCTCACTTCTGCTGGCACCCTAGTCTGTAAGATGAGGGCCTGGATTCCGGGATCTCTGGCTTTAGGTCAGTGCTCTGCCTTGCCCTGCTTGGCTTACCTGGACATTTTTCACAGCCCTTCCAGGAGCCACTCCTCCCAAGTAAATGGGACCCTTGATTTTCCAGGTGGCAGCAGTTGGAGGAAGACTTTCTTCTAGGACTCGCAGACCATCAATGATCAGCCGGCCACTGCTCTTTTCACGAATAAATATGACCTGGGTAGAGAGAAGGAATATAGAATATTTGAGCTAAGTTCCAAGACTGGGGAAAGAAAGTTGTTTGTCTTTCTTCCCAGCCCTGTATTGCATTGCTGTAGGGAAGCTGCAGAACGTTCTTGAAGAAGTGCACCTATCTTTTAAGGTCAGGACTTTCATTTCTTCTTCAGTAGGCGTCTATCTAGTTTTTGGAATGTCAGGAACTTTGTCTCTTGACTCTTTTTTTATTGAACAACATATGTCTCTTGTGACTGTTTCTAAGCCTTCTTGCTCTATATGCACTGGTGTGTGTTTTCTGGCTCATCCTGGGCTTACCATTTCATGGCGAAAGTGGTATATATATATATATTCTGATCTCTAAATAGAATTACTTATAGCTGGAACTGCTTGTATTTAGCAGCCTCCTCTGTGGAGCTCGTCTCAGTTGGCCAGCTTACATGTCCCTTCTCCCTCAAACCAACACATTGTGATGTGACTTACACTGCTCACTTTTGCCATCCTCCCCACTGGTTACATCAATATTTAGTACTGTCCTTGAGACAGTCTGTCTTCCTCAATGGTTTCCTCACTCTGTAACTTCCACAGCCTAGTGTATAAGACATTCAGTAACGACACTGAACATTATGAAGCTGGGATTGGAGAGATGGCTCAATCGTTAAAGGTGCTTGCTTGCAAAGCCTGGCAATCCAGGGTTTGATTCCCCAGTGCTCACAAAACCCAGATGCACAAAGTGGCACATGTGTCTGGAGTTCATTTGCAGTGGATGGAGGCTCAGTCTCCCTCCTTCTCTCTTTCATGTTCTCTTTCTTTCCTTCTCTCTCAAAATAAATAAATCTTAAAAGAAAATCACAAAGTGGTACTTTGCAGTGATAGGAGGCTCCCCTGATATACTCATTCTCTTTTTCATAAATGAATAAATAAATACTAAAAGAAAATTATGAACCCATTAGCCATGGGGAAAAGCAAAAGAAAAATCAGTAGAAGCCCAAACATCAACTTAAGTTGGTTACTGATCTTTTGGTTAAAACAATTTTGTTCAGTCTGCAATTATTTTTTTAATATGCTTCAAGATTTTTAAAAGTAAGGAATCAATAACTTCTTCAAAGTAAACCCTAGGCAAAATTTTAAAAAGACTATTTCTCCTGGGACCAATGGCGAAGAATTAGTACCAGGCCCTTGGGCAACAGCCAGTATTTGCTAATGTTATTCTCTGCATTCAACTTACATCATGCCACAGTCCATCGTTGTATTTCTCCTGGCTTCTAATCTTCAGTTTCTTGTGGCCAACATTAAACATGAAGACCAGGCGCCCATGGGCCAGGAACAAAGTCATGAAGTCATTCTCTTCTTGATCTGAGACATAGAAAATCATCCCATGGGAAGAACGTGTTTTCAGACGGATGGAAAACTGAGATCTGGCCAAGAAAAGAAAAAAATAGAAAAGAAAGAAAAAAGAAAAGCTTACTGTAGGTAAACTGACCAGGATCATCTTTAACTTCTCAATACAGTGCAAGGAAGAATAAATAGCTATTCTTAATCACAAGAAGCTTTACTTCTAATTATCTCTTACTATTAATTAATGAATATCTGGCAAGCATGGATACTTTAAAATGTAAATTCTTCTCTACTCCCTTCTACATCAAAAGTGTGTACTACATTTAATGAAGTTTTGTCATGTCGAAAAGTTATTGTGTCTTGCCTTGAAAATTAGTAAACATTAGAAATCTATATATTAAATTATCTGTATTGATAAGATGCTAATGAATAATTAATATGTATAGAGAAATTTACAAATTTTGTTTACAAATATTGTTTGTATATGATGCAAATTAAAGTTTTTTTCTCAGTAAAAAAATAGGTGAATATCATATGCTATAAACATCTACTCAAGAGGGTGAAAAATATTTGTGTGAAGAAACCTTTCACTTTTAGCTTGGTTACCTCTAAGTTCTTCTTCTGAAGAGAAAACACTGATCCTATTAATTAAGTAGGCTTCTAAGCTGAAGGCATTAGAGATGTTGCCCGTATGAATACAGGTACTTATGACCTATATGAGGAATTCTGGCTACTTAAATTGTAAGAATGAATCGTTAAGTAATATTAAGTAGCCGGTGATTGTGAAATACTGGGAAGAGTATGGGACAACTAGAGGGCCGTCGAAATACAAATGCATTTGTGTTTTTATTGTCTTTCAGTAACTAGGAATTTGGATGCATTCCCATTTACAATCTGAAAGCCATCTGTGTGAAGGAGGAATGGTAATATCAAGCCAGGTGATTAATCATTTGAAACCTGTCCCATCTTATTTCCCTTGATTAAGATGTCTTTTTCTTTTTGATCAAATGTGGCAAATTCCTGTGAAAATGCATTTGAGGAGTATGCTACAGAGAGCATATCTTTGTGAGAAGCATGAATCATGAAGTCTTTAGTATATATTTGAACAAGTAATAGGATGAAGCTGGCTCAGAAAGGAAAGATAGGGGAAAAGGTGGCCAGGGTAAATCACAGCATTAAGTTTCTGAAATACAGTGTGCTTTTTACTTTTCACCAAAATCTCCTTTTGAGTGTTCGAACTCTTGGCGGCTGTTGGCGGTCCCTCCGTACTGATAGGCATGCTCTATTGCTCGAGGGCTGTTGGAAAGGTGGCAGAGAGAGTCTCTGGGAGCATTCTGCTCTAGGAACTTCAGGCCAACAGGGTCCCATGAAGGAGAATCTTTACTTTTCTCTCCCTGTAGGAACAGGAAACAAGTGAAACTGAGAGAGCAAAGGGATGTAGCTAACAGCAAAAATAAAACTGTGATGGCTTCACTCTTAACAACAATGTAATCAGGTGAATATTATGCATACATTTTCCAGTCATGTAGTAGGCTCCTCTCTCCTTTCCCTTTCTGGCCATAAGCAAGTGATACCCACAGTAATATCATGGCATGATGACAGGCCCAAAACTCTGGCCTGCGATTGTAAGGAAGAATGAGGCTGAAGCTATAGAGATAACTGCTGTGTCATTTTAACCAAGTACAAATCTTAAATAATAGAGAGAAATGAACCAGTTGACGATAAGGGAACCCTGAAAGAATTAATTCCTCATATAGGCAACAATATCATATTAACACACATTATATTTATATATGTTGTGCAAAAAACTCAAGATACTTAGCAATCTTCAAAATATTTAAGGCTATTTTTTTTTTTTGGTGATAGGACATATGCAAAATCTGATATAATAGAATGAATATTGAGCAACTTTTAAGCATTTAAACATTGTTCCATACAAATAGCTCTGCTGAGGGTAAAATGTAATGTTGTGAAAATATGGGCTAATATTTAATGACCATTTAGTCTTATTTTCTGAAACAAACCAGCAAATAAATCCAAGGATTGAATCATTCATTCCCATAGTCAAGCAGACATTTGTTGAATATTGAATGTGTAGAAGAGGAGGGGAAAGAAATAATTTTTTTTCATGCCTTCCATACGTGGTACATGTTAGTATACTGTGGAGAATAGGAAGGTGAGAAATGATTACTGATATTTAAGGAACTGGCAATCAATTAGGAAAAAACAGTTTGTTAAAAGAAAGAAACAAAATCAGTTGGTGATAGATAGAAATGACTTTTTTTGTTTTTCATTGTTTGGTTTTTTGAGGTAGGGTCTCCCTCTAGCCCAGGCTGACCTGGAATTCATTATGTAGTCTCAGGCTGGCCTTGAACTCACAGTGATCCTCCTACCTCCACCTCTTGAGTGCTGGGATTAAAGGCATGCGCCACCATGCCTGACACACAGAGACACAGAACAGGCATGACAGGACCTCTAGCCCCTGCAAACCAACTCCAGATGTATGCACCACTTTGTGCATCTGGCTTTATGTGGGTCCTGGGGAAAAACAATTTCAGCTGAGGATTATTGAATGAGCAGGAACTCTGATGAGGGTAAGAGCATGGGCATCAACACACGTTAACACTGCATCACGAGGGGCAGACAAGGTGGCTCAGTGGTTAAAGGCACTTGCTTGCACAGCTTGACAGTCTAGTACCCATGTAAAGCTAGAGGCACAAAGTAGCACATGCATCTGGAGTCTGTTCACAGTGGCAGGAAGCCCTGGTGCGCCCAGATTTTGTCTTTTTCTCTCTCAAATAAAAATATTTTAAAAAATCATAAAAGGTCAGGGAGTGTTATACTAAAAGAGTGTAAAGGGACTAGAGGTGTCATTTGTAATGATACCAAATAATGTGCATTCTAAGAGTAAGTGAATGAATTTTAGGAGTCAGAAATGGATTTTTAAAACTCAATATTTTAATGAGGGAGCAGGTACAGCTGATATCCACCTGTACATGTAGTCACTGAAGTACAAAAGTTGAGAAAAGAAGGGAGAACAAACTAATAACTTCCATGAATATAACGAAAGTGTGAAATCATTACATGAAAGCAAATGATGTTGACAGGTATAGTACCAAACACGTATCATACATACAAATATTCCAGAACAGAGCACTTCTGACTACCTGCTATGAAAAGTGATCAGAAGTATGAGGAAACAGCTGACTCCAAGTGTTTCTCTGGGAGCTAGAACTGAGACAATGAAGCTGGTGAGCAGAAACATCTGGTATACAGGAACCCTGTCTCTCATGTAGATAAGCTAGAGCAGTGCACAAGGAACATCAGGTTCTACAGGAACCCTGACTCTCACATAAATAACTTGCAAGCTAGAGTTGTGTATATGAAGCACCTGATTCTACAGATGTCCCTCGTGTACATACTTGTAAGAGTTGTGTACATGGAGCCTCTGATCTACAGGAACCCTGTCTCTCATGTGCGTACCTTGAAGCTAGAGCTGTGTACATTGAACATGAAGGCAACTATACAACTGCACAGCATTATCTTTTACCTTTTTGTTCTGACTTGTTTTAGGCTTTGAGGAATTTTTCCCTTTTTTGTAAAGAAGAAACAATGGTGAAGACTCAATTGGACACTCATATAGTGAAGTGTGGACCTTTTCAGAGTATCGCTGGAAATCTTCAACCTCCACATCTCTATCCAGCCTGTGTTTGGAAGAGAGGGACAATAACTCTAAAACTACTCTTCAGAATTACATTACAAAAACCATGGCAAAAACTCTGACAGTGAACATGCCATAAACACACATGTTTGATGAGTCCTTACCTGTCTCAATAAGAACCCTTAATATTTATCATCCAGCCCATTAACAACTATGTGCCCGGCGTCACGTGTTCTGACTGATAAACAGCTTTTCCTTCACCACACTGTGAATGACTAGGACTGTGTGTTGCTTAGTTTGAACTAAATTCCTTTCTTGCTTGCAAGTTCCTGTAGTCTAAGAACCCCTATTGTCTTTGGTGACAGTCTAGATTAATGGCTTTATTTAAAGTTATGTATTGGGCTGGAGGGATGGCTTAGTGGTTAAGGTGTTTGCCTGCAAAGCCAAAGGACCCAGGTTTGATTCCCCAGGACCCACATTAGCCAGATGCACAAGGGGGCACACATGCCTGGAGTTCATTTGCTGTGGCTGGAGGCCCTGGCATGCCCATTCTCTCTCTCTCTCCCTCTTTCTCTCTGTCAAGTAAATAAATAAATAAAAATAAAATATTTTAAAGTTACATATTAAATTAAGGTGATTTCCTTAAACTTTGAACAAGTTTTTTTGTTATGTTTCTATCTAGTATAATAATTATTATTGCCTGTAAATATAGGATAACATTAATAATAAAATAATTACATCTAATATTTCTAGCTTGCTGTATACCAGGTGTTGTATAAGGTGCTTAATGTGTACTATCTCTGCATTCCCTTTGACAAGCTACCAAGCAGGCACTATTGTAATCTGCATTTTGCGGGTGAAGAAATGAAGGCTCACCTAGCTACAGCTGTGCAGAAATTAAAGAGCAAATGACTTGACTTACACTCTCAAGTGTGTCACTTGTTCAAACACATGAACTTTTCATTACTACCCTGTAAAGCCTCTGATACATTGCATAATTTTACTAATGTAAATATTTTCACAATTGTCTTGATCTTTACTAATCATGCAGATTCATTAATAATAAAACATTATACCTGGTGAAGTAGGCATTACTTATGCATCCAGTGAAATTAGCATATTGGGGACTGATGGGTGAGCCCCCAAAGTAAAATGTCTTCTCACTTGCTGGAGTCTGCTCTGCTTTCCCTTTAGTAGGGTTTTTGCTCCCGTGTCTGCTTTGATCTACTATCAGCTCGTATCTGCAAAACAAAGAGCTTCTTTACACACAGCACAGCCACCAGGTACCTCGGCTCCTCTCCAAACTGAATAAGCAAGTTTTTTATGGGAGTGAAATGGCACATCTCCTTAACGAAAAGACAGGCTTCATGAAAATGATTGAGAATTTCTGAATGCAAGAAAGACTCTCCAAATCAAGATTGGCCTTGAAACCCACAGGGCAAGATTGTCTGAGTGGAGACCCACAGAACATATCTCATGGTGATCAATTAATCACAGTTGTGTGTGACCATTTTCATTGCAGAGTACACTGAATGGTTAATCTTTGTTAGAAATGGAATCTAGAGAAAGCCCACTGCTGTTTGCTTTTGACAGGCTGGTTCCACAGATGGGGACAGACCAGAAGCACTCTACAACACAGGTTAACTTCCTATTTCAAAAATTTTATTATGAAAAGGAAATTCTGTATTACATATTTTAAAAATAAAGTGACAGCTTTAAAAAGTTGCCATAATCCTACCATCCTCTATTGTTCCATTAAAATCTAAGCAATCCAGGTCAGTTTGGGCTAGAGTGAGATCCTACCTTGAAAACCAAAAATAAAATAAATAAAAGAAAATAAAAATAAAAATCTAAGCAAGACCAATGTCGACTGAATATTTTCCACATAACCCTCCGCACCCCTTTCACTAAGCAGCACGAGGAAGTATGCCCGCGTACAGGTGATAACTGATTCCTTCACTGAAAAAACAACAAACTTTTATATTTCTCTTAAGCAATTCCAGGGAAGAAGTTAATTCTGGCCACCACTTTTTGGAACCCCAGAAAAGCAATAGAATAGCCCAAGATCCAAGGTGGCATTTGACAGAATCACGTCCTGTAAACCAGGACCTGTGGTGGAAGGACATGAAGTAAGGAGCTGTACCTTGTAGGTGAGACAGACGTAATGACAAAGTGGGCCAGCCCATCATTGTACTGCTTATCTGGTGACTTAACTTTGATGCCCTTTACGTCCATGACAACAGTGCCGTTGTCCAGTGAAATGGAAAATACGTCTGACTGAAATGCAAGCACAAGTTTAATTAGAAAGTCCAGGGAGGCAAAACAGGACTTATTTTCAACATTTACGTAATGACATTCTTAAAGGAAAACACAGCAGGCAGGAAATCTGCTTGTATGAACATCACCACCAACAGTAGTAACTCAACCCTTTTGATTATATTGGCTGAAAATAAGAGGCTGTAGAGAGATTAGCACTGAAGAGACATTTTTGTCATGCCGTCCAAGGCCCAGGGAACATCGTGGAAGTGGGGGTGGAAAGAATGTATGAGCCAGAGGGTGGGGAGGAGTAATGTGGGACACTATCCTGTGAACATGTTGAGCTCTTCATTTTGATGTAGATGAGGGAGGTGGACACACACACACACACACACACACACACACACACACACACACAAAAAGAATGAAACCAAAATAGAATAGGACTACTTGGAGAGAGGAGGAGGTACAGTGGAATAGGGGGCAGAGGAGGGCAACAAAAGAATTTGTGAGGGGGTTTGAGAGGTGGCTTAGCGGTTAAAGCGCATGCCTGTGAAGCCTAAGGACCCACGTTGGTTCTCCAGGTCCCATGTAAGCCAGATGCACATGGTGGCGCATGCATCTGGAGTTTGTTTGCAGTGGCTGAAGGCCCTGGTAGGCCCATTCTCACTCTTTCTCTTCAAATAAATAAATAAATAAATAAATAAATAAATAAATAAATAAATAAATAAATAAATAAATAAAATCTTTTAAAAAAAGGAATTTGTGAGGGGATTATGCCAAATCATAGTATATTCACCTATTAAAAATTCCCAATAAAATATTTTAAAAGTAGACATGTTTTAGTGTAACAAAGATACCTCTATATTTTGAACTGAAAAATTTTGGTAAATTTGTTATGACATGAGACTTCTCAGTCTCCATGATTTTCATAACCCAGGCATTTCTGCCATATCGCTCTCATTTAATCCCTTTGGAAAGATAATCTTTCAACCTCCTGCAAGATGTAGATAGATGACAAGGCAAGAGTTAATTTTCTATTTGGCTTTTTAAACGCTTAAGCATTTTCATCTAGAGAATCAGAACAGAAATGTCAAAAGCAGAAGTTATTTCTTCTCAATTTGCTTCCTGCTTGTTTTAAAATATTAACAAATGATAATCTTGCTTCTCTTTCCTTAAATGGGCACCAACTTTAAAGTCATCCCTCAGTCCACAGACCTCTTGAATTATATCCAAACTAAACTTTCTCTCTGTGGAAAAAAGCTATTTAACTACCCAGGGCAATTGGAATTAAGTTTGGGGGAGGGGCAGAAGTCCTACAAAATGCTTTCCATACAGCTTCACAGATGCCACTGTATGAAATTAAATTGAATAGAAAAGTGAGGTTCAAGAACAAGTACAAACAGTCAGAATTGCCTTCAAATGTTATCTTATGACCCAACCACCAATGTGTGTCCTAGCAATGACCTTGTCAGAGATACATCAGGTAGTCAGGTAGATCATAACATCACCAAACCGCTACAGATCTGATCTATCTATCTGTCATCTATAATCTATGTATCTATGTATCTATGTATCTATGTATCTATCTATCTATCTATCTATCTATCATCTATCTATCTATCTATATCATCTTTTGAGTACTAAGGAATGAACCCAAGGGTTTTTTTTTTTTGAGATATATATATGGAGAGAGAGAGAGAGAGAGAGAGAAAGAGGCAGAGAGAATGGGCACGCCAGGGCCTTTTCAGCCGCTGTGAATGAACTCCAGATGTGTGCGCCCCTTGTGTGCATGTGCAACATTGCATGCTTACGTCACTTTTGCAGTTGGCTAAATGTGGGACCTGGAGATTTGAATAAGCGTTCTTAGGCTTCCAAGGCAAACAAGTGCCTTAACCTCTAAGCCATCTTTCCAGCCCTGAACCCAACGGTTTTTACATGTTAGGTAAGCACTCTACTACTGAACCATATCCCCAGCCCTTTATTTTTGAAATAACAGTTTGGTAAGGTGAGCTTGAGAATTCTGTAGAAAATTCAAGGACACAGAAGTATGTATGTTCTTTTAAATTTGTAAATTAAACCAGAAATGTGTTTTTTCTTAACATGCAAGCAGAGGTATTGATTTTTTTTTTGTCCCATAGATGCTTTTGGCATATTGGTGATAAATGTGGATAAAGCAATGTTGTAAACTATTTAAGACCAAATATGCAGGAATAAGAAGGATGTCAATTACAGTGAACTACTGTTTTCAAAATTTTAAAGCAATAATACAGAAATGTTCTTCTCTATGAAGACATTAAATTAGATCTAATAGATTCTAAATTTGAAGCCAGTAGACATGAGCAAAAATGATGTTTGTCTCAACTGTAATGTAAATGAAAAATATTTGGGATTTCTTTTAATGACAAAGTTACAGGTATTGCTAATACGACTGTATTTTATTGCTATATTCAAAACAGAAGAAACTGTTAAGTTTCACTTAGAGAAAATAAAGATATAATTTTTCTGTCTGAATCTACAGACCCCTTGAATTCTATTAATTCCAATGAGTGGGTCTGCAAATGCCATATTCAGAACTCCTGATATATAATATGTATATAATATATTTTCTTATCTAAAATAGGGCATCCTATTCTCTGTGTATATGTAAGTCAAAATTGGAATTAAAGTTCACTTCTAGCATGCCTACAATGTATTTGTAATAAACAAAATAGTTGTCTCAAAGAAGTTTCCTCAGGGAAAAACAAACACTTACCCCTGAAGCATAGTAGAATAGCAAACCATTTGGCTGTAATGTTCGAAAATTAAAACCTCCTTCAAAGCCTTCAAAGAAAGATATTTTCTGACTTGAAGCAATGAAACTTTGCCCATTGAAATATGCTCTGCGAGATATCTGTATGACAAAAAAAAGTGAGAACATGGTAGTTTTTGGTAATTAGCAAATATTTGTACTGTCATTTTTTTCATTCACAAAGGGTCTTATCTATTAGTTTTTCTGTTAGTAGTTTGTTTTCATTTGGTTTATGCTGAATTCAGGTATGCCAGCCTTCCTATTGCATTCCTCAGGCAGCTGGGTTTTAGCTTCTTTATGTCCCCCACCCGGAGTTGTCAATGACATTCAAGCAGCCTTTCTGGGCTTCAACGCCCCGCCTATGGAAAACCGGAGTGTCTGCCCAGGCCACAGAGGAGCCCCACAAACTTATCTAGTGAATGAGTTTTCTTTCTGCTGGCAGAAGAAAGGAGTCTGAGGTGTGCTCAGGATTCCAGAGAAACTGCAAAGGGCGTTTTTCAGCTGTTGCAAGTTTTGTGTCTACTTAGTAAAAGGCTCTTGATGGAATGGTACTTACGAGAGAGTCTTCTGGGCACCCATAACCCACTCCTAGGGTTTCTGGCTGCTCCAGTAAGTTGAAATCTTTCTTCTGGAATTGGAAACCCTTCATGCAGCCTCTGTAGTTGATATCTAGGGGGAGGTGTGCTCGCAGGGTCCTAGAAGAGACATCAGCCAGCTGCTGGAGTGACCCTGTATGAGCATGCTAGAGAGTTCCAGCTTACTTTCAGGTGCTCGTGATGCCATTATAGCCACTCACAGCCTTACACTTGCAGTGTACATAGCAATGTCTAACCTGTGTCTATGGGAGACTTTGTTTCTTTAAAAATATTTTTATTTTACTTGATTGACAGAGAAAGAATGGGCATGTGTCAGGGCCTCTTGCTGATGCAAATTAACTCCAGATACATAAGCCATTTTGTGCATCTCGTTTTGCCTGGGCACTGGGGAATTGAGCCTAGGCCAGCAGGCTTTGCCAGTGAGTGCTTTAACCTCTGAGCCATCTCTTAGGGTTAAAGACTTTATTTTGAGTCAAACAACTTATTTACTTCCTTATAGTTTTCAAATTTCTTTGACTTCTTTGTAACAATCAAGTGAGATGCTTGAAATTACCAGTATTTCTCTTTTAGCTATATTATGGGATTCACCGGGCATGGTGGCACACACCTTTAATCCAAGCAGAGGTAGGAGGATCGCATGAGTTCAAGGCCACCCTGAATTCACCCAGTGAATTCCAGGTCAGTGTGGGCTACAGCGAGACCCTACCTCAAAAAACCAAAAAAAAAAAAAAAAAAAAAGAAAGAAAGATAATTATGGGGATTGCAAATCAGAAAAGTCAACTCTTAGCGATTTAGTTGAAATTAGAAAATAAATTATCCTTTTGTGTAAAAAGTGTCAAGTTAGGATTTGAACTCAGGTCTTCAATATATCACTAGTGGACTTGGCCTTAATTGTAACACACCATAACCAAGGAAAGATTAGAGCAAGGTTTTAGAGGATGTTGGGTTGCTGGATCAATAGAAAAGTAAACATTCTTTATCCCTTAGATCAGGAATGGCATTCTTGCTCAGTACTGTAACCCTAGCTCCTATCATGCCTGTTACATAGGAAGTGCCTGAGAACGTGCTATTGGATACTGAATGACTATGAAGCTGGTTTTAATTAAATCACAATGGCTTCAGTGTATTTTAGATGAACACAGGCCAAACTACCAGCCCTGCTGTGTTCTCCTTCCACAAGATCACAGCTGGACGCTGTGCTAATTGGCAGATCGGGGTGTACATAATGACAAACATAGTGGTTAAACATCCCACACAACATGGCTGCAGGACTGAAGAGAGTGTTTAGTTTGGAAAGGGAACTCGGGGAACCTTCTTTAGACAAGAAGCATGTGATGTGGGAAGGATCTGCCTCAAGTTAAGTGAGAGCTTTCTCATAATTGAAGCCATTAAAACACAGTTTTGCCTTCTGAGATAATCACATATACATTTTTGAACTTTTATGGCCAAATGAAAGGATATTCTGTACTGGATGAGGGGCTGGATTCCATCAGCAATTCTCATCTGACTTGGGGAATTTCATTATTTAACTTTGTCTTTTGCATGTGTAGGCATGCTTGAGTGTGGGTGAACTCACATGTGTATATGCACATGCATATGGGTGAATGTACATATGGAGACCAGAGGTCAGCACCGTGAGGACTTTTTCAGTTGCTGTCTACCTTATTGTTTGAGACAGGGCCTATTGTCAAACCTAGAGCTCACTGGCTCACTTAGATTAGGTAGCCGGTGAGGCCCTCAGAACTGGGATTAGAGGCATGCACCACTGGGCCTAATAGGGAATTTTATTTTTTGTTTAATTTATTTTATTTGCAAGGAGAGAGAGAGAATAGGTACATCAGGGCCTCCAGCTGCTGCAAACAGACTCCAGATGCTTGTACCACATTGTGCATCTGGCTTTACATGGGTACAGGGGAATCAAACTCAGGTCATTAGGCTTTTCAGGCACCTTAACCACTATGACATTTCTCCAGCCTGAGTTTTATTTTCTAATGTTGGGGCCTGATGCCAGAACAGTTTGGACTGTGAGAGAGCAGTTATAGGCAATTGTCTTTATAAATCTCTCCAGGTTATCTAGCTGAGAATTATTGTTCTGGGTCCTATTAAAATTACCTTTATTTTGAAATATTTTTATTTATTTATTTATTTGCAAGGAGAGATAGGTAGAGAGAGACCGAGAGAGAGAGGGAGAGAGAGAGATAAAATGGATAGGCACACCAGGGCCTCTAGCCACTGCTAGATGCATGCGACACTTTGTCCATCTGACCTTACATGGATACTGAGGAATTGAATCCAGTCGTTAGGCTGTGTAGGCAATTGCCTTAACCACTGAGCAATCTCTGTAGCTCTAAAATTGCCTTTAAGTTTTAAGGATCTCTGACCTCAATAAGACAGATAAATTTTTGAATACACTACAATACTGTGTCGGTGTGTATAAACCACACTCCCTTGGATAACGTCAAAACCTCTTAGATACTGCTGAAGGGTAAGAATAGGTTTGGAGATTAAATAAAACAAGAGTAGAGCAACATGTGCGGGTTTATCGTCACAGAATACATGTGTTCCTTTATCCTTTTGTTGAATAGTAGCACATATTAGACTTTGTTCCAAAAGTAATGCTACAATTAAAGAATTCTATATGTTTCAGACATGAGATTCCAGTTTAATGAGGACATAAGGACTGGCTGTAGAGATCTTGTCATTCTTGATAAATAGGAAGTGCTCCATGAGGCGTCTATACCATACAGGTATGTAAAGGTAGCAAGTAGGGGGAGCTAAACCTGTCATGAGACCTCTCCTGAGAATTGAATACTCACTAATACATCATTAACAACACACAGCTGTTCACCAGAAGAGCCTTACCTGGATTGTAAGATTTCTGGAGGAGCCCCTCCAATGTAGATATCAGTGAAAGGCATTTTCATCTTTTCATTATCCATGCTCTTGACATGTCGTCTGTCAACTACCAAAATCATTTTCTTGTCATTATGGTAAATGATTGAGATCTGGGAGAAATGATGTATATATAAGAAGCTTTGGTCAGCTGTTTAATAATTAGGCTTTTAAAGACTATTATTTTTTAACTATTCTGGCTCTAGTGGCTGGTCGTCCATGATTTTGTGCTTGCTTGTTCATGAGATGGGGAACAGAGTTTCCTTTCAGTTTCAGACATGCCAATTCTTGCTCTCTCAAGGAGTCGTTCACCTTTCTTAGGGGAAAATGCCTACATGGAGAGAAAGCTGCCTGATCAAATTTTTTTCTAGGAGATCTGTTTATTTTCTTATTTTCTCCTTCTCTCCTGAGGGGACTCGAAAAGACACTATAAGCAAGTATCTTCTTAAAAAACAGCTTGGTTAAGGTGTATTTGTCGTTATAAAAGCTACACACACTTGCTTTATATTATTTGATAAACGTGGATCTATATAAACACCCATCATATGAAGCACCCCATCAAGCCTACAGTACCTAATAGTTCCCATACTTTCCTCGTATCCCTTTGTTTTTGTGTATACACATGTGTGTTAAGCATATTTAACATGAAGTTTACCCTCTTAACAAAAGTACACATTTTTTTCGGTGGTACTAAGGATGGAACCCAGGTCTCATGCAAGTGCTCTGCCACTGAATTACATGTCCAGCAACAAATATTAAGTTATTGTTATTATGATGGCACCATGTTACTCAGCAGAGCTCTAGAATTTATTCTGTACATAACTAAACTTTATACCCATTAAACAACAGATGACTTCCCCTCTCCTCCGGCCCCTGGAGACTATTTTATTCCTATACAGGGGCTCTCTGTATTCTAGGCTATGTGTTCCCAGGTGTCATTTTGGTAACACAGTGAGCAGTTTTCATAAATCTGCAAAAATGATAGTCAGAGAAGCAGTTAAATTTATCTCTTATTATAATCCATTTTCATGAGGCCTATGAGCATTGAACTGTAAAGGGAAATAGAGCCTCCTGCCTCCTGCATTTTCACTCAACTTAGAAGGCAATATTCCTTTTATATGCTTCATTAAGTTACATATTTATAGTAGTAGTTAATGAAAATAGATGAAGTATATTTTCAGTAGACTATAAATTTGGTTTAAGATTACTTTTTGGCTTCTCTTTATAAGGAAAGTTGCCAGTGTTTTCTATTACTAGTTTAAATTCTATGTTTATTTATATCTACTCTTTTTTTTACATTTATGGAGGTTCAAAGTATAAGTCAAAATGGCTTTGTATCTATCTACCTTCTAAGATATTCAAAGTGTACAGTGTTCTATAAGACTGTTGTGTAACCAAGATGTTAGAGTGACAGGAGTCTTTTGGTCAATGAAGTCCTTTTAATTAAAAGGAATCTTCCAGTAATTAATTAAATAAATGAATAAATAAATTAATTAAGAGACAGAGAGATAGAGAGACAGTGTGACAGAGAGAATTGGTGTGCTAGGGCCTCAGCCACTGCAATTGAACTCTAGACACTTGCACCACCTAGTGGGCATGTGTGACCTTGCAGTTGTCTCACCTTTGTGCATCTGGCTAACGTGGGCTCTGGAGAGTCAAGCATGGGTCCTTAGGCTTCACAGGCAAGCACCTTAACTGCTAACCATCTCTCCAGCCCCAGTAATTCTTAAAATTTTATTTATTTATTTATTTGAGAGAAAGAGATACAGAAAGAGGCAGAGAGAGAGAGAGGGAGAGAGAGAGAGAGAGAGAGAGAGAGAGAGAGAGAATGGGCGTGCCAGAGCCTCCAGCCATTGGAAAGGAACTCCAGATGTGTGCACCCCCTTGTGCATCTGGCTTACATGTGGCCTGGAGAATCAAGCCTCAAACTGGGGTCCTTAGGCTTCATAGGCAAACGTTTAACCGGTAAGCCACCCAGTAATTCTTTTTAAAAAGTATTTCTATTTGTTTATTTTCAAGCAGAGAGAATGAAAGAGTGAATGTAAGAGAAAGAGAGAGAGAATGAATATGGGAATACCAGGGACTCTTGCCACTGTAAATAACTCCAGATGTTTGCACCGTTCTGGCTTTACATGGGTACTAGGGAATTGAACCCAGGCCTCAGACTTTGCAAGCAAGCTCCTTTATCCACTGAGCCATCTCTCTAGTCCCCAGTAATTCTTTTATTAGACATGTCAACATGACAAAAACATTCATGTTCTAGAGGCAAATATTTTCTTGGGATGGCGTGGACAAGGACGCAATGGTGGTTCTTCACATGTGAAAGTGTCCACTTTAACTACTGTTCCACCTATTTCATTTAACCTGGAAGTCAGATGAACAGAATGAAGGGCAAAAACCAAAACCAGCCCAACTATGATGATTGTACCTCATGGTATTTTGCATCATTAATCTGAGCTTTCTTCAGTGTATCTTCAAGATGCACAGGTCCATTGCTGAAGCCAAAGTCATAGAACACGTGTAGGTAGCCATTGCGCATTTCCAGGCTGAAAAACATACTCTGTAGAGAGAAAGAAGCAAGAAAATGGGAACATTCACTGTTATAGAAATAGGTTCACATTTAATTGGATTTGAGAAATAACACTACATTATTATTTTATTTATTTTATATTTTTTATTACTAAAATTATTTGAAGATTAGGGAAGTCTCATGAAATTCTTAATACAAAATAAAATGACAACTGCTTCCACGTCAGCAGCCATTGCTTATGTCTTAAAAAAGCATTGACATTTATACACAGTTGAAAACAACTATATAGTATAAAGTTATAAGTCTGTATTATTTCCCTTTTAAAATTCAAGACAAATATGTTATACCATGTTTATTCATCTGCCTTTATTTATTTATTTATTTATTTATTTATTTAAGAATTTTTTAATTTAATTTTTATTTTTTGGAGACACCCACACCCACACCCACACACACGCACAAAGAGAGAGAGAGAGAGAGAGAGAGGGAGGGAGGGAGGGAGGGAGGGAGAGGAAGACAGAGATGGGCACACCAGCAGTGTCTCAGCTGCTGAGAACGAAATCCAGATGCTTGCACCCCCTTGTGGTCAAGTGCGGCATTGCGTCACTTTGCATCTGGCTAAACATGGGACCTGGAGATTGGAACCAGCGTTCTTAGGCTTAGGTGGCAGGCGCCTTAACCCCTAAGCCATCTCTCCAGCCCTTATTTTGCTTTTTTGAGGTAGGGTTTCACTTTAGCTCAGGCTGACCTGGAATTCACTATGTACTCTCATAGTGGCTTTAAGCTCTTTTATTAAAGTTTACAAAAGATACAATATCTGAGTTGCTTACAAGAATTGGTATCAGGAAAGAGAAAAAGAGATCAGCCTCATTTCAAAGATTCCCTTTGCCAACTGGAGTATAAAATTGAAAAATTGTGTATGGTTTAGTAGGCACAGCTAATGGCACATATCTTACATGCATTTATTTATTTTTATTTATTTTTCAGTTTTTTGAGGTAGGGTCTTGCTTTAGCCCAGGCTGACCTGGAATTCACTATGTGCTCTCAGGGTGGCCTCGAACTCATGGCCTCCCAAGTGCTGGGATTAAAGGTGTGCGCCACTACGCCTGGCTATATGCATCTATTTTTAAGAAGTAGCCTATCCAGTTCTGACAGCCAATAAAGCTTAGTATTGAAAAAAATACATTTAAGTTGACCTCCACATACTTCTAAATCACTGTGTAACAGAGTTGAACAAGGTTTTTAAAATATTTACCATATTTAATAATGAGTCTGTCTAATATTACCTAAAATGATTTTTAGTGAAAGTAGATTTATGTGTCATTAATAAATAAGAAATAATTTTATTTTTATTTAAAATACTTTAAATGTTTATATTCTAAATTTTATTTAATATTGGTTTATCTTTATATAATTTTTTTAATTATTACTTTTGATAGTTTCATGATGTATTTCTATCCTATATACCAGGTCTATCATTTATTAGGACAGACATCTTCATATATACACACTGCACACCTGGATCTTGGTGCTAATTTTTTTCAAAGTTTATTTAGCTAATGAAAGGGCATATTTAATATATATTCAAAAAGGTTGTGTGAGGAAGTGTATCTCAGGATTGCTTTTATTTATTGTTATAACTCCCCTGAAGGAAAAAGAAAAATCCAATTTAGCTTTCTAAACTAGAAATTCAGTTTGATGGCAAGGACCACTGAGCCTGGGCCGGTTTCTGGAAACATGAACACCAGAAATAAAGAAAATAGAGAAGCAGGACTTTTATTTTTACTCACGCCATTGACCATCAGGAGCACAAGACCATTGTCAGCTGGTGTTCGCACTTCTATGTCAAAGCGAGTCACCTGACCAAACTTCCCTCTCCTTGTGATGTTCCTCACCACAGCATAACTGGAGCCATCGAAGAAGTAACTGGCAGCCCGACTCTGTGTGAAGGCCAGCTTATCCCTGAAGTGGAAATTCAGGATAAATGAACGTTATAGTTTCAGTTATGCTTTTCACGTGAGATTCCCTTAACTCATGGCAGAGCATCTTCCACTGACCTCTTCATATTTAAGTGAAGTCCTGTTGTTTGTGTAAAAAAATGAAGTACATATAAGTAAGTTAAATGATTTTTTTACATCAGTTTGATGTGTGTGTGTGTTATGTGTCACATGCAAGTGTGGGGCATGCTCATGTGTGTGCAGATGCATGTGTCCTGTGTGCACATATGCCGAGGCCAGAGGACATGGGCGTCCTCCTCTATCATTCTTCCTCCTTATTTCCTTGAGGCAGGGCCTCTCACTGAACCCAGAGCCACTCTGCTGTTCCTCACTGGACTAGCTGACCAGCCAGCCCCAGTGACTCTCTGTCTCTGCCCTGCTCAGGGCTGGGGTTACAGGTGTTTGAACCACATCTTGCTTTTGACATGGGCGCTGGGGATTGAACTCAGGTCTTTACGCTTGTGTAGCAAGTGAGCATCTCTCCAGCCCCAGATAAATTCTTTTCAGTGGACTTTTTTTCTGTGCTCTACATATGAGAATAGTGGGTCTCCGGGGAAATCCTGGCTCAGCAACACTAAGCTATAGCCTTAAACGAATGAGCATTTGAATGCCGGACACGCTCACCTGTGGCAGAGGCATGGTGACAACGCAATTTCACAACTGTTTTCCTCAAAGAAGAGGTTGCGAGCCTGCAGAATGACTCACACTTGTCCTGTCAGACATCCTTCCCTGACTACCAAAGTCATCAGTGTTCTTAACTGTCACTCACCTGGCACAGGGCACCAACTTGGAGGGATCCAGATTATAGATGTGCTTAAAGTTGTACAAGCTGACCACATCATTATTTAGAGTGGCCAACTCGAGGCAGCCTACGTAGCCAGGCAGGTTTAAGCTGGCAGGGAGCTGTGCGACACAAGAAATAAAGTTAATTAGCCTCTGGTCACATTTCATCCAGACACTACAGAACAGGAAATGAAGCTAACTACAAGTCAAGGGACATCTTTCTAGACCACAGTATCCATCAGCTCTGCCAAACCACTTAAGCAGGCAGTGACTTGTCAGTGGTACATATCTTAGTGGGGATAGGGTATTTGCTGAGCATAGACTATTTACACTATATATGCCAGACAATGGATTCGTGGAAAAAATATCCCAGTCCTCATGTTCAAGTCTAGAGAAAGTGAGAGCGTATTTCTCAGAGAGGATTAATAATGTGCCCTTAGCTAGGAAGCAATAGTCCTGGAATGGAAACCTTAGACTGACTTTTCATCTCTCTCTGAGGTTTCACATTCTCCCCAAGGTCCTACCAGCTCTCATCTCAGATACTTTATATTGTGCTTATATTAGTTGAGACAACCATTTTTGATATTGCCATGTGCAACGTGAAGCTGGTTATTTTTTGTAGCAGATAATTATTACTCAAGCATCATATTAATTATCTTTGCACTTGTCAGAATGAGGTTAATTGATATTTGATGGTTAGCTATTATTCAAATGAATCTGATGCTAAAAATATTGGTAGGAAAGACCAGAGTTAGGTCCAGAGCTCTTCAAGTGAGGTCAGGCCCTCCCCACAAGTCGTTGTACATGTATAGATTTATAAAACAATCACTAGGCATTTGCACTAAGCCAAAATACAGCTGGATAGCTTACTTTGAAGTTTGCAGGTACCCCACCAACATAAAGCACAGTGTCCTCGGGGTCCAGGTCCAGCAAGGAGTCATCTCCCGAAAACTCTCCCTTTTTAATGAACTTCTCTTCTGCTGTGCTGCTGAGACTTGGGACTGTCAAAAACACCTTTCCATGTTTCCCTACCCTGGTGAGACAAAGGGTTTACACTTTTTCAGACTGACAGTTTGTAGAAAATTATGTCATAAGGTCCAAATGTTAATGTCCCTTCATTATAAAATTTGTAATTTGATTTTTATCACACTAATTAGCACTTACAGAATATCAGCTATTAAAAGGATGGGGGGGGCGGGCGTGGTGGCGCACGCCTTTAATCCCAGCACTCGGGAGGCAGAGGTAGGAGGATCTCCATGAGTTCAAGGCTACCCTGAGACTACATAGTTAATTCCAGGTCAGCCTGGGCCAGAGTGAGACCCTACCTCAAAAAAAAAAAAAAAAAAAAAAAAAAAAAAAAAAAGGATGGGGGGAAAGGACATCTGTTTTAATTTTTAAATAATTTTTAAAATGTTTTATTTTATTAATTTATTAGAGAGGCAGAGGGAGAGAGAGAGAGAAAGAGAGAGGAGATCTTTTTAAATTAAAATGTCATTTAAAAAAAAAATAACTTGTGAATTGGCCAGAAAAAATATTCTATTAGATTTCTATTTAAAAATGACCATTTTTCTTTCTTTTTTAAAAAATATATTATTTATTTATTAGACAGTCAGAGACAGAGATTGAGACAGAAAGAAGAAGATAGAATGATCGTGCCAGGGCCTCTAGCCACTGCAAATGTACTCCAGATGCATGTGCCACTTTGTGCATCTAGCTTTATGTGGATACTGGGGAATTGAACCTGTATCCTTAGGCCTTGAAGACAAGGGCCTTAACTAGCCATCTCTCCAGGCCCAATTTTTCTTCAAAAAAACTTTTTTTATTGACAATTTTCATATATATATAAATTATTTTGATCATTATCCCCTCCCATTAATATTTCGTACTCCCCTCTCCCATAGTCCTTCCACTGAACTCATTCCTCTTCTGTGAGAAATTGTCTTTTGCAGAAGGGGTAGTTAGCGGGGCACCTCAAGACTCACTAAAGTGCTGAGAAGGATGACATCTAAGTGCTTAGCACCAAATGAGACAATATTTGGCAAGTATTTTTCTTTTTTTCCATGTGTTTGCATGTTGTATGCATACATGTACGTGTGCATATCTGTATGCATGGGGAGGCACTCATGCACATGTGTGCCTGTGACTGTGGAGGCAAGAAGCCAGCTTTGGGGAGGGATTCTCCCAGTCTCTCTCTACCTTGTTTTTTGTCACGACAGGGTCTCTCACTTGAATCTGGAGCTCACGGATTCAGGAGACTAGCTAGCCAGTAAGCTCCAGGGCTCTGTGTGTTGCTGCCTCCCCAGTCCTGGAATTAAAGTTGTGTGTCACCATGCTCTGCATCCCACTTGGGTTCTGGGCCTCCAAACCAGGTCCTCCATGCTTGCACGGCAAGTGCTTTACCCACGGAATTGTCTCTTCAGCCCAGAAATTTCCTTCTGTTGTTTTCTACTTTTTTTTCTTTTCCACTCAGGTATTTGGGAATGGAATATAGTGCTAAGAGAAGGAGCATGATTAAAAGGAAGAAAATGCTATTTATAACACCCACTTGAGCACTGTGTTTGTGTGTTCAGTGGACTTCTTATGAGATGTGTATGGAAGCTGTGGCTCACTTTACCTTTCAATCTTGACGATGCTGAAGTAAGCGGGCCAGGAACTGACGGGCTTGGAGTCCAGGGGAATCTCCACATCCTTGGTTCCCAAGTTATAAATGTACACCAGGTTGTCATTTTTGATTGCAAGACCCATATACTCTTTTTTGGCCTAAAAATGTCAAGAAGTCACTCAAATAAAATTCATATCAATGAGCATCACCTACTTTTATTCCTTCAAAGTATAAACACCAATCCAAATCCTGGGTATACATAAGCAGTTTGGGCCTGAACCCAAAGCGGCTGCTAGACTGCGCATGGGCCCTCAGCATCCTTGCGGCTGCATCCCTCTGCTGCCCCGTGTGTGCTCTAAGTGCCTCCTTAACGCTGCCAGGCTAGCCCACGGGCACAATGTAGCCTGAGAAAACCAATCCTTATGCATCTTCAAGGAGGATTCGGCATCAAATATAAATAGGCTGCTGTTATTCCACAGGCCTTTCAAATATGTTGTTCAGACTCATCAAAGTTAGCAATGGGGCTTCTTTCTAGGAAGCAGTCAAGGAAATATTCCACACAGAGGAGGAGGAGTCTCTTTGTTTGAATCATGACTTTAATCTTGCCATTAAAATGATTTCCAGCCTTTAGTAATCCAAATGGGAACTAGTTGTCCCTAGGTAGCTTTGTTGAAGGCAGAGGAAAAGTGGCCACCCTTTTCAATACCATCCCCCCTTTAAGCATGGTGCTCTTACATTTTTGCTTCCGAGGTAGAGGACAAACTGATCTGTGGTCTCTGGCTGCTCTGGCTGCTTCACAGGTGGCTTCATGTACAGACTGAGGGATGTGAAGGCCTTCAGGTCATCCACGCTGGTTTTGTGATGCACTTCAACAGCGGACTGGCCATCAAACATCATGGAGACTTGGATCTGGAGTTACAAAATTGTTCCATTAACAATGGTCGGCTGAAAGGGGCAGACTACTTTCCCACAGTTCTCTGAGCTTCACTTCCTTCATTCCTTTATTATTTATTTATTTATTTATTTATTTATTTATTTATTTATTCTTATGCATCCCCACCTTGTTGGAGAAATGAGTTAAGGCAGGTTACAGCACAATAGTTTACAGTGGAGCAAAAAAAGCTAAAGTATATAGGGTTACGAAGCAGGTCTAAGGAGGATAAATGTGAGTTCCCAATGAGCTATCTACTTGGGTTGAGTTAAATAAACAACCTGAAGGGACACCTGGTCAGGCATATAATTCACAATGCCTCTAAAAGATAAAAAAGAATTCACTGCTCAGAATAACTATAACTCATCGTGAGTGCTAATATAGCTGAAACTTTCTCCTCAAATAGTATAGGACGAGGCTGTGAGCAACATCCTGACCTTGTCCACACAGTCAGGAGTCTCAGCACAGCTTTGCGGCTTTGAAACCTGGCTGTGTCACTTAATAACTAGGTACCTGTGAGCCATCAACTCAACTTTTAGTCTCCTCTCTGTAAAATGAGCAAATAAATAGGCTGTGAGAATGCAGATGTTTCCCAGTCCCTGGCATTAATGTTGCAATAATTGTAATAAGAAAACCCTTAAGATGCTGCCTGTGGGCTGGGGAGAGGGCTCAGTGGATAAGAGGCTACAGTGCATGGATGGGAACCGGAAGTTGTGTCCTCCCATACTCATAGAAAAAAACAGGTGTGGTGGCATGCCTACAGTCTCAGCATTGGTTGGCTAGTCCCATGAAATCGGTGAGCTCTAGACTTAGTGAGAGAGACTGTATCTAAAAGAATAAGATGGATAGCAAAAGAGGAAGACACTTGACAACAGACTCTGGCCTCTACACAAACTCACCACATGCATACACACATGCACACACCACACAGATACACATACAAAAAAAGATGTTTCTTGAAATGATTCTCACAAAAGCATCATAGCAATGCACAATTTCAACACTGTCCTGGAGGCCCAGTGTGGTATGCTGACTGGAGCCGGGGGATTTTTTTTTTGGGGGGGTAGGGTCTCACTGTAGTCCAGGCTGACCTGGAATTCACTATGTTGTCTCAGGGTGCTGCGGAACACGTGGTGATCTTCCTACCTCAGCTTCCTGAGTTCTGGGATTAAAGGCATGTGCCACCATGCCTGGCCCTATTTTCTTTTTTATTGTTCTATCAGTACTAGGACCATTCCTTTCCTCAGAGCAATCCTTTTTCATTACTTATTTTTGTAGTGCAAGGAATTAAATTCAGGACCACCCTCATGCTAAGGAAGTGCACTCCCTCTGAGCTATATTCTCAGCCCTGTTCAGGGCAATTTTTTTTTTTTTTTTTTTTTTTTTTCAGGGCAATTCTTAAACTGAAAAAAGAAAACTACATAATTTGGTTGTGAAAAATGAGGCTGGTCTATAAATCAATAGGAAACAATTTGCAGAGAGATCGAAGAAGCCCGTCTCTGTCGCACTGAAAATGTTAATAACTGTGTTAGGACATATTCCAACCAACACTGGCTCTGAGTATCTTGTTGCTAGGTTGTTTCTGTGACAGAATCTCAGAACAGGGTGTTTGTTTAGTTTCTTTAGCCTGTGATTCCTCTGTTAGGCCTGCAGGGTGATGGAGAACAGCATCACTTAACGCATGCTGCACGGGAGAACTACTTGAAGAGGTGGGACAGAAGGGAAATAGTATTCCATATAGCAAGCACAGTAACACAGCTGCTCAAAATGAATAATTACAATATTGAGCTCAGTCTTTTTTTTTAATTTTATTTTTAATTTTTATTTATTTTTGGAGAGAGACACAGAGAGAGACAGACAGAGAGGGAGAGGGAGACAGATAGAGATGGGTGCACCAGCAGTCTCTCAGCTGCTGTGAAAGAAATCCAGATGTGTGCGCCCCCTTGTGGGCAAGTGCGGCATTGCGCCCTTGCGTCACTTTGCATCTGGCTAAACGTGGGACCTGGAGATTGGAAACGGGTTCTTAGGCTTAGCAGGCAGGCGCCTTAACCGCTAAGCCATCTCTCCAGCCCGAGCTCAGTCTTTTTAGTGGGGCTAGATGATGTATTTTGTTTGGGAGCTTTGTTGAGCTTTGTCTCCATGGTTCTTAATCAGGGAGAGCTTAAAAAAAAGACAGATGGGCTGGAGAGATGGCAGCGGGCGCTTGCCTGTGAAGCCCTAAGGACCCATCGATTCTCCACCCCCGGATGCACAAGGGGTCATGTATCTGGAGTTTTTTAGTGGCTGGAGGGCTAGATGATGTATTTTGTTTGGGAGCTTTGTTGAGGTTTGTCTCTCAAATAAATAAATAAATAATAAAATATTAAAAAAAAAAAAAAAAGACAGATGTTGAACCTTTACTGCTCTGAGGTTGGGACCAGGAGTTGTTTAGTTTTTTTTTTTAAGTTTATTTATTCATTTATTGCTTTGTTTTGAGACAAGCATCTTGCTAAAAGGCCCTGGAACCCACTATGCAGATGCCATTTCTCACACTTTCTATGATCCTTCTAACTCTGCCTTCAAGTTCTGGGACTGTAGGCAAGCACCTGCCTGTCTCATTTTCAAAGCTGCTCCCACATGATTCTAATGCATGACACAGTAGGAAGTTCCCAGGTTCCCAGAAGCTGCTGAGGCTTTGCAACTCAGCATCATGTTCTCCTTATTCCCAAGCGACTGCTGACACCTCTCACCACATACCTTGCTGGCAACACTTCTGGTCTGTGCAATGAGCTCTCGGATCCTCTGGATGCTGGCGGAAACATTGCTTGCAGGCCGCTTCTGCTCCACAGTCCGAAGCTGATCCAGGAGCTGGGGGACGACTTCTGTGAGATTTCTTACTGAAATAAGAAAATGAGTTACTTCAATAAGTGTCTCAAAGTGAAGTATATGTCAAGAATAAATGAGACAGCAGGTCACTATTATCTCTGGTAGAACTATAGGACATCATTTTTTTGTATTTTTTTAGAGAGAGAGAGAGAGAGATTGGTGCCCCAGGGCATCCATCCACTCTAATTGAACTCCAGACTTGTGTGCCATCTTGCAGAAATGCAAATTCTTTGGCCCATCCCTAACCTACTGCATGAGAAATTCTGGGAGTGAGAGCCAGCCATCTGTTTAACAAAACCTTCCAGGGCATTCTGGTATACAGGAAGGTTTGAGAATCATTGGTCCAGAGAATGAATATCTTTTGGGCAGAACCTTATCACTGAGCATTAACAGTTGGGCCACAGCAAGGCTCCTCCAAGAGCCAAATTAAACTCAGACTCATCCTAATGTTGCAGGATACATCTCTGCATTTGGAAACAAGGTATTCCTCCAAGACAATGGCTAGACTTAAGTAAGATACCAACAACTATCTTTATTGCATTGACTGACACAGAGCTAAATGTTGTTTGGATCACTGACCCCAAAGCCATGTTATAGTCTAACGATCACTGAAGATGAAAGGTTACATCAAGCACAAATGGAGCAAACTGCTTTCCATCAAAACACATGCAGTGTTTCATGGCAATTTTCCAGCTATGCAAATTGCAGTTTCCATGTGATACCTGCATCTCGAGCAGAGTCCACTGCAGTGTGATACGCGGAAGAGTCAAAATTCTGAAGGTTCTGTGACCAGTTGCTGAGGTTGTCAGCCATTGGGGCAGTGACCTGCTGGACCTCCGTGGTCGTCTTGTTAGCCTCTCCAATGACCAGCTTGGACTGCTGCAGGCGTTGATGAGCATCCCCTGGGCACAGAGCAGAGGGACAGTCATTCCGCAGAGTGGCAGGACCCTTACTGATAACTGTGATGTAATTAAGTATACTCAAATATTATAAACAGCGTTTACAAATGAGCTCGTAAGCTTCTGCAGTCTCATTAAAACTTAGTGTTTTACTTAAAACATTTTTAAAGGATAAATTACAAATGACAAATATCTCTTCCTTTAAGGGAAAGTATCCTCATGGAACACGCTTGCCATAACAGTGATGCTACCTTAGTACAGAAGTAAATTAATAAAAGGTAGTTTTGCAAAAGAAAAGCAATTTTTCAGAAAAATTTCAATTTTAAAATCTCCTTTTTTAGCCAGGTGCAGTGGTGTATGCCTTTAGTCCCAGCACATGAGAGGCAGAGGTAGGAGGATCACTGTGAGTTCAAGGCCAGCCTGAGACTACATAGTGAATTCCAGGTCAGCCTAGGCTGGAGTGAAACCCTACCTCAAAAAAAAAAAAAAAAAAAAAAAAAATCTCCTTTATTGTTCAAAAATTATTACATTTAAAATATAAATAATATAAATTTACAACAAGAAATTTTGTCTGGGTGATGAGAATATTGTTGACATTTTCTCTTTTATCTGTGTTTTCACATTTTTCTATAAGGGCCGGGTGTTATTTCTATAACAAAACATAATTGGAAATCACATAGATCATTGTGATATATCGTCAGGGATTTTTGTGTAATTTATGTGTGTGTGGTGTGCAGGTGTGTATGTGCATGTTTGTATATGTGTGAGCATGTGCGTGTGTGCAGATGCATGTACATTTGTGTGTAGAGGCCAGAAGTTGACACTAGGTGTCTTCTTCAGTCTCTCTTATTCTGGGGGACAGGGGATCCCACTAAACGTGGAGCTCATCTATTAGCTAAACTACTAAAATACTAGCCAGTGAACCTCAGGGATTCTCCTGCCTCAGCCTCTCTAGCACTGAGGTTACAGGCATGTGCCATCATGCACAGCTTTTATGTGGGTGCAGGGGATGTGAATTCAGGACCTCATACTTGGGTGGCAAGCACTTTACACACTGAGCCATTTCCCTAGCCCCTAACTTCAAGTTTTTAAAGTGAAGAAACGTTTCATTTAACCTTCCATGCTCTGGACTCTGATGAATGGGCATTGAGTTCTAGATCTCCTTCCCAGTCCAGCCCAGCCCTGGAGTTCCTGTCATTCTAAAGGCAACAGTGACTTCTCCCCGCCCTGCACCCTCCGGCTCAGGTCTGCTGCACAGAGCCCAGTAGGCAACATCCCTTATCAGAGTTCTGACCAGGCTTGTCAGTGCACGTCCATGCCTGGCCAGCGCTTGAATACTGTGGTACTGCAGCCAAGAACTGCTCTTTTCAGCACAGCATCCACATGCAGCCACGGTGTCTGAGCTTTCGTGATGCTCAGGGAGGCACGTCTACTTCCAGCCACAGCTTTGTAAGACAACTCGAGTCCCACTTTATGCAACGAGACCGCTCTTGCTTCTCTGTGTGGTTTGTTGATCTCCCTGCTTCTACAGTAAGAATAACTTGTCGGAAGCTGTTTATGAGGGCCCAGAGAAATCCAACAACCAAATTAGGGGATATTGTTGGCAAGGATGGATATTCATGAAAGTGGGTTAGCAAGTAGTATAACCAGCGCAGTCCCATTAAAACACATGTGTACACAGGCACAGAAGAAAGATGGGAGGAAAATACCCTCAGATTTAAAGCTTATTTCTGGGTAATATGATGACAGCCTTTTGATTTACCTTTTTGCTTTGTAAAACAAATTTGGGATTGTGATAAACATTATTATACCATCATAAAATAAATACTAAATTATGGAAAGAGTGAAGAGACTCGCCTAATTCTTCCTCCCAGTTAACACACACATGAGACTAAGTTCTCTGTGGGAGCCTTACCTCGCTCCGCTGCCTGAAGTCGCTTAACAGCATCAGTCAGTCTGTTTTTCAGGGCTCCCTTCCTCACGAGGGCTCCACCCACACGTCTGCTGGTGTCAGCCACGGCTTCACCATCGCCTGTGGAGAAGCAGCAGAGAATAGCACCTGGCGCCTAAAAAATTTTTTTCTATCTCAACAAAGAGAGGTTCTGACTTCTGTCATGGACCCATGTACAATGTCCTGAGTACTCTGAACATAGATCTGGATCAGATGGGTTTGCAGACAACTTGTAATGTAGCATAGGAGTGATCTGTAATGGCATGATGCTAATTTCTTTAAGAAATACAGCAGGGCTATATTATATTATTACTAGTAACACCCAGCAGCTCAGCTGGTAAAGAGCTGGAAATAAATTTGTCTGGTTATAAGATGCTGACTGAGCACACAGGAGTATCATTTTCTTAGTTCTTTCAATAAAATTTTGGTAAATATTAGTATGTATCTAGAGAGACGCACAACTTGATGAATTTCCCCACAGGGAGCACAAAATACAGCTTCACCCAAGTCATGAAAACAAAACAGTAGCAGCACTTGCACAGCTCCCTAGAACCCCTGGGATTACCCAAAGATGACCATACAGCTCCCTGGGAACCCCTTGGATTAGCCTAAAATGACCACTATTCTGAGCTGCGTCTCCATCTGCTATTATCTAGTTTTGGTCTCCATTGAAAAGACATGATAAAGCATTGGAATTAGATGTTGGTAGTTGTAATAAATCTTGCTATCTCACAGTTTTCGTCCTTCACCTTTGTTCTTCCTCTTTAAGATTGTTTTGGCTATTGACCTTTTTGCTGTTCCCAGTGAAATCCCAGAACTGGACTATTCACACACACACACACACACACACACACACACACACACACACAGCTATGTATTATAGCTGGCATTATGTTACGCCACTAGATCTGTGTCAGAACTGCCAATTTTACAAACTTCAGTCTTTCTTTCCATGGATATGGTTCTTATTTTTCCTTCAAATATAAACTCTTACTTAAATCTTCTTTTATTTAGATCTATTTGTTAGCATATATTAATTGTACAAAATAATTGGTTACATCATAGATAATTATTTTCAGTAGTATACTATAGCTTTATACATAGGAATCTTAATATCATTTGTATTGTAAATAGTGTTGTTTTAAAATGTGAATTTCCATTTTTTTTAGAAAGAGGCGGGGGAGGGGTAGAATGGGTGTGCTAAGGCCTTCAGCTGCTGCAAATGAACTCCAGACACGTGCACCCCCTTGTGGCACATGTGCAACATCGCACGCTTGCGTCACTGTGTGTCTGTCTATGTGGGACCTGGAGATTTGAACATTAGTTCTTAGCCTTCATAGGCAGGCACCTTAACCATTAAGCAATCTCTTCAGCTATTTTATTTCATTAAACTAGATTTGGGAGATGGGGAGATGGCTCAATGGGTTAAGTGAATGCCATGCAAACATGATGACACAAATTCAGATCTTAGTTCCCACATAACCAGGAATGTTGGTGTGTGCCTGTAAATGCTGGGAAAGTGGAGACAGGTGGGGCTTGCTGGCAAGCTCATCTAGCCAGTGAGCTCTAGATTCAGTGTGAGTTGCTGTCTCAAAAAAATAAGGTGGAGAGTGATTGAGAAAGAAACCTGACAGCATCAATCTCTTGTTTCCACAAGAATGCACACCTTCACACGTATGCCCTCACAAAAATAAGCATGCATATGCATATACACACATGCATATCACACACATATGTACATCCAAAAAATTAGGCTGAATTTTTAACCACTGGGCCATCTCTGTAGCCCCTTAAACTAGATTATTTTTATTTATTAGAGACAGAGAGAGGGAGAGAATGGGCACACCAGGGCCTCTAGCCACTGCAAACAAACTCCAGAAACATGCGCCACCATGTGCATCTGGCTTACGTGGGACCTGGAGAACTGAACTGGGGTCCTTAGGCTTCGCAGGCATGTGCCTTAACTGCTAAGCCATCTCTCCAACCCCTGAAGCTGGATTTTTACTGACTGAATTGGTCATGGGGATATCCTTACTTTGTTTATGGTTTTAGTGGAAAGGCTTTTGGAACTTATTACTAATAAAGTAATAAAATTTCAGAATGTAATTTGATTATTTATGAGATTGTGGAAATTTATTTCTATTCTTAGTTTGCTAAGTGTTTTTTTCTTAAACCTTAGACGGATATTGTTTTATGAAATGGTTTTCCTGCAGATAGTGAGATGTTCTTATAAATTTTCTCCTGTATACTGTAAATGTGGTAAACTACAACTGATTTTGTTTTATATTTTTATTTATTTATTTGCAAGCACAGAGTGGTAAAGAGAAGAAAGAAAGAGAGAATGGGCATGCCAGGGCCCCAGGTGCTGCAAACGAACTCCAAACACATGTACCACATTGTGTAACTGGCCTTTATGTGGGTTCTGGGGAATTAAACTTGGGTCGTTAGGCTTTGAAGCTAGTGCCTTAACTATAAGCAATCTCTCCAGCCCACAATTGACATTTTAAATGTTAAATCTTTGAAACCTTGAACTAAATATAAATTGCTCATCATGTTACCATTTTTATATGCTAGATGTGATTCACAGATATATATATAACACATACATGTGCACATGTGTGCATGCGCTCAGGCACATGCACACACTATTCAAGGCTGGCCTTGAACTCAAGGTCAGCCTCTTGCCTCAGCCTCCCAGTGCTGTGATAATAGGTGTGAGCCATTATGCCTGGCTGGTTTTTTTAATACCTTGATTTACAAGTTTTCTATCTGCTTGTAAGAGTATAGTTTTCCTTTTTGATATGTGCTTTTAAGGCCTTGGCATCTAATTTTGTTATAGAACAAATGGGAGAGTATTTGCTATTTCTCTATTTTCTGAGTTTGAATAAGTGGAGTGCCATTTGTTCTTTAAATATGTGAAAGATTTCTTCATGGGAAAGTTTAATTAGTGATTTTTTACACATCTTCATGTGCATTCAGTTCCATTAGATCTTATACTCTTTGTGTATAAACTTTGATGCTTTTTTAAAATAAATTATTCTTGGGCTGGAGAGATGGCTTAGCTATTAAAGGCACTTGCTTGCAAAACCTGACAGCCTAGGTTTGATACCCCAGTACACACATAAGCTAGATGCACAAAGTGGCACATGCATTTGGAGTTTGTTTGCAGTGGCAGGAGGCTCTGGTGTACCCATCCTCTCTCTCTCTCTCGCTCTCTCTCTGTATACATATATATCTTTTTTTTTTTTTTTTTTGTTTTTTCAAGGTAGGGTCTCACTCCAGCCCAGGCTGACCTGGAATTCATCATGTAATCTCAGGGTGGCCTCACTCATGGCGATCCTCCTACCTTTGCCTCCCGAATGCTAGGATTAAAGGTGTGTGCCACCATGCCCAGCTATATATCTTAAATAAATAAATAAAATATTAAAAAGGGCTGGAAAGATGGCTCAGCAGTTAAGGCACTTTACTGCAAAACCTAACTACCGAGGTTTGATTCCCCATTACCTACATAAAATCCAGATGTACAAAGTGGTGCATGCATTTGGAGTTCATTTGCAGTGGCTAAAAGCCCTCACGTGCCCATTCTCTCTCTCTCTCCCCTTGCAAATAAATAAATAAAAATATAATAAGTTAAAAATATTTTTGAAAGTGTGCTTGGATTGGAAGAATCAATATTGTGAAAATGGCAATCTTTCCAAAAGCAATCTACATATTTAATGCAATCCCCATCAAAATTCCAAAGGCATTCTTCACAGAAACAGAAAAAAAAATCCTAAAATTCATTTGGAAGCACAAAAAAGCCTCAATATCTAAAACAATTTTGAGTAACAAAAATAAGTCTGGTGGTATCACCATACCTGATTTTAACCTATATTACAGAGCCATAGTAACAAAACAGCATGGTACTGGCACAAAACAGACATGTAGATCAATGGAACAGAATACAGGACCCAGATGTAAGTCCAGGTAGGTACAGCCACCTGATCTTTGACAAAAATGCCAAAAATACTCATTGTAGAAAAGCCTCTTCAGCAAATGGTGCTGGGAAAATTGGATATGTATCTGTAGAAGGATGAAAATAGATCCTTATCTCTCTCCATGCACAAGAATCAAGTCCAAATGGATCAAAGACCTTAATATCAGACTCAAAACTCTGAGACTGCTAGAGGAAAACATAGGGGAACCCCTTCAACATATTGGTATTGGCAAAGACTTTCTGAATATAACTCCAGTTGTGTAGGAAATAAAACTACTAATCAACCACTGGGACCTCCTGAAATTACAAAGCTTTTGTACAGCAAAGGACACTGTGAATAGAGCAAAGAGGCAACCCACAGAATGGGAGAAAATCTTTGCCAGCTATATATCTGACAGAGGATTAATACCCAGAATATACAAAGAACTCAAAAAATTAAATAATAAGAAATCAAACAACCAATTAAAAATGGGTTATGGAGCTACATAGAGAGTTCTCAAAAGAAGAAATACAGATGGCATATAAACATCTAAAAAATGCTCTACATCCCTAGCTTTTAGGGAAATGCAAATTAAAACTACTTTGATATTCCATCTCATTCCTGTCAGAATGACTACCGTCATGAAAACCAATCACAATAAATGCTGGCCAGGATACGGAAAAGAGGAACCCTTCTACACTGTTGGTGGGAATGCAATCTGGTCTAGCCATTGTGGAAATAAGTGTGGAGGTTCTTGAGACAGCTAAAAATAGAGTTACCATATGACCCAGCTATACCACTCCTAGGCATATATCCTAAGGACTTGTTGAACTACCTTAGAGATACTTACTTGCTCAACCATGTTTATTGACACTCTATTAACAATAGCTAGGAAATGTGGTCAGCCTAGATGTCCCTCAACTGATGAGTGGATAATGAAGATGTGGCAATTTATACAATGGAGTTTTACTCAGTGGTAAAGTAAAATGAAATTATGAAATTTGCAGGAAAATGGGTGGATCTGGAAAGGATTATACTTAGTGAGATAAGCCAGGTCCAGAAAGTCACACATTCTGTCTCATATGTGGATCCTAGCTATGAATGATTGGACTTCTGTGTGAGTTGGAATAAAACTCAGTAGCAGAGGCCAGTAAGCTAAAAAGGGGATGTAAAGGAAATAGAAAGGGAGGGGGATCAATAGGATGGTATTGTATATATCTAAGTAGAGGAACAGATTAATGGGGGTAGAAAGGCCTAAGTGAGGTCAGGGAAAGAGATTGAGTAAAGAAAAGGTGGAGGGAGGACTAATCAAAATCTAAGAGGGTATGAATAAGTCATACAGAAACCTACTTTTTTGGACAATGGAACAACCATAAGCCATAGATTGTTATTAGAAAATTTTCAGTGCCAGGGATGGGATACCTTCTAGTAAGTTGTTGGCCAGGAAGGTCCCCGATGCCTCCAAAACATTATAGGCCATTGCCTAGGCTCTTGGTTTCTCACCAGGAATAGATGGTAAGACCCTATTGCTGAAGACTCTATATGCTTGGGCTGCAAGGTCACTGAGAAATCCTGCTGGAGCTGAGCTGAAAATCTCCTCTGAGTACGCCACCTGACAGAAAGCTGGAAAAAGCTATGAAGCATGCAGTTCAATGGAAGAGAGAGAAATCATCAGTGGAGATACTCAACAGTGAACACTGCAAGCCTTAAATTTTGCCAGCCAGGCCAAATGAGCCATCGGGTGCAATAGTGGCATGTCTGTTATGAGGGAAACCAACTGCTCTCTAATTGGAATGGAGGCCTGCTCCATGGGAGAGAATACATGTCTGACAGAGAAAATCTATGACAGGGGTAGTCATGAGCCCTAGGGGTATAACATCTGCTGGTGTCTGGCTAAATGTATATACTATGCTCACCAAATTGCCTGGTAAGCACTTCTCTTAATGTTCATATTCATATATTAATGCTACTCTCACTTTTGGTTAGAGAAGCTTCTCTTTTCAGATGCTGGTGACCTTGGGATGACTCAGAAAGCACCATGGTGCTGAGAAGAAGTAACAGAGGAGTGCTCAGCACTAAAATATCTCTATCACACCTTCCAAGGCTCAGGGTCCATTGTGGAAGAGGTGACAGAAAGAATGTAAGAGCCAAAGGAAGGGTAGGGCTTCTTACAATGTGCTCCTCCAGACACAAAATAGCCTGGATATCCATGACCTTGCAGTGCCTGACACTACCTACACAAGATCATCCTAATAGTAGGAAAAGATGATGACATCAAAATAAAAGAGGGACTTATTAAGAAGGGAAAATGTATGATGGAGAGTGGAGTTGCAAAGGGGAAAGTGGGGGGGAGGGAGGGAATTACCATGGGTTATTGTCTGGAAGTTGTAAATTTAAAAAACAATTTTTTTTTTTTTTAAAGAAAGTGTGCTTGGGTCACAGTTCCTAACCAGGGGTCATCTTTGAACAAATTCTAGCAGGTCATGATGTTGTATCTCTATCTGAACCGTAGGATCAGTTTTCCCAGTAACGTAACTACCTTTGCATTCTGTTTATTTCCAAAGCATCAGAAAATTCACCCCTACTTGACAGTGAAATACCTGTCACATTTCTCTTTATCCTCTTTCTTTCTCTTCAGCGGGCTTCTGAATGTGCGGTCACTTGTCCACATCCAGGAGGCACTTTCTCTCCTCTATTTTACATTCTTTATTGTGTTTTGTGTATTACTGTATAGCCTGGAGCAAGTATGTAGTTATTGTCCCCAGGATCCAGAGAATTTCCCAGAATTCACAATGCAGAGTGCTAACCACTATAAGATCACAGAGAGTTTTCCAGAATTCAAAGGATGACTTACACAGTTTTTAGTTGTATTTGACTTCCTCTTCCTCTTTTTATTTATTTTTAAATATTTTTACTTATTTGGGAGGAGATAGAGTGTATGTGTGTGTGTGAGAGAGAACTGGAGAGACAGTAAGAGAATGGATGTGCCAGAGCCTTTTGCCACAAATGAACACCATGAGCATGTGCCACCTTGTGCACCTGGCTTTACATGCGTGCTGGGGAATTGAGCCTGGGTTGGTAGACTTTGGAAGCAACTGCCTTTAACTACTAAGCTGTCTATCCAGCCCATCTCCCCCTTTTTAGTTTCTATTTTCATATGGTGATACAAAAAAGTTTTCAGCTTCTGGTTTTGGGCCACTGACTACATAAAGAACTGCTTTATTTATTTTTATCAAGAGTTTGGAACTCTTGATAAAAATGAGATGAAGAGAATTTGTTTTGTGATGGATGTTTATAAGAAGAAATGTTTCATTAAAAGTGTTTTCTGGGGCTGTGGAGATGGCTTAGTGGTTAAGGCGCTTGCCTGTGAAGGCTAAGGACCCAGGTTCCACTCTCCAGATCCCATGTAAGCCAGACACACAAGGTGAGGCAAGTGCAAGGTCTCAAATGCCCACTAGGTAGCACAAGTATCTGGAGTTTGATTGCAGTGGCTGAGGCCCTGGTGTGCCAATTCACTCTCTCTCTCTGTCTCTTTCTCTAAAATAAAAAAAAAAAGTGTTTTCTGTTGAGAGCTATTGTCTTACATAAACACTTTTAGTAGATTGCTTTAAATAGCAGTTTCTTGAGTTTATTACAGACTGTCAACTCTTTTTGGTATAGCTAATAAAAGAGAAATAAAGCTGAAATATACAATCTATTTATCTCAGAAGGTCATTTTGAAATGAAGACGTAGTAATCTGAAATAGCAATATAACTCAGTAGATGATAATGGTTTAATTTGAAAAGTTGGGGTTTGAAAGAGAGCTGAGAAATTAAAGTGCTTGCTTGAAAACATAAGGAGCTGAGTTCAATCTAACCCTAATTCTTTACTGCAAGTAACTTTCAAGAAAATATGTCCAGGATTAGATTTATGGAATAAATTAGGGTACAGAAACTTAATAGCATTTTAAGTTCCTTTGTTTACTTAGAAAGCAGAAAATAAAACAGTTGCTTTGGGAATTAGTTAGGCATTCAAAATATGAAAAACTAAAGGATTTCATTTTCTCTGTATAGCAGCTCTTTGCAAAAGAGAGAGAAAAAAAGAAATGCATGGTTGACTTGAGATTAATTGCTTTGATAAAATTTCAGGCAGTTTTTAGTTTCAAAGCAAGCCTTTGTTTTTAGGTGTTTAGAAGTAGACAATGATTTTTAGTTAGTCAATGTGCAAATGTCTTTAGGAATGAGTTCTCTCCTTCAGGGGTGAGCACCATTTAATGAAATTCTCTGTACATTCAGTGTTTTTAAGAGTAACTTGCAATTTCAAGTGAGCTACAGTGATTTCACTTTCCCCTTCCCATCCTATTATTAGGTGGGCTTCAATTAGTAGCTATAAACCTTGCGTTTGGAAATGTTTCTTTCCATATGGTCATTTGTTTGTCCCCACAACCTTTGACTATAAAACATGAGCTACAAGAAAGTGCAAGCAGAAGCCTCATGGTGCTGTCTTCCTAACCGGCTCACAAGGATGATCCACTCCTCCAGAGAACCACGGAGAAGGATTTCTGAGTTGCTCAAGACAGGTTAAATTATGTACAGCATAGTTTTAGTGTTGCCTAGTTTATGATCTTACCTTCTTGAACATTGGTGCAATAATGTTTCTATTAATTAATAAGCCTATTTGATTAGCCAGAATATCTACCATACGTTGGATAAATATGTTCCCACAGTATTACTACATGGAAGCTGCTTTTAAACTACAATTTCATTTGAAATCTCATTTTTTGCTGTTTTGTGACTTAATCTAAGTTACTGATCTATGATTCAGCTGTAATGTTATTTACTTTTTATGTTTCAATTTTAGAAATGTCCATCTACATGTATGAAAGGGATGAAGTGACTACCCACCAGAAGGAAGAGACTTGAAAGACATGTGTGTATTCATATATGAAGAGGTAAAGAGGATACCCATGAAGAAGAAGGAGAGATATGTCTGTCTAAATCTATGAAAGGAAGGAAGTGGCTACCCATGAGAAGGAAGAAAGGAAGGAGAGCCATGTCCATCCACATCTATGAAAGGAGGGAAGTGGCTACCCATGAGAAGGAAGAGAGGAAGGAGAGCCATGTCCATTTACATCTATGAAAGGAAGGAAGTAGCTACCCATGAGAAGGAAGAGAGGAAGGAGAGCCATGTCCATCTACATCTATGAAAGGAAGGAAGTGGCTACCCATGAGGAGGAAGAGAGGAAGGAGAGCCATGTCCATCTACATCTATGAAAGGAGGGAAGTGGCTACCCATGAGGAGGAAGAGAGGAAGGAGAGCCATGTCCATCTACATCTATGAAAGGAAGGAAGTAGCTACCCATGAGGAGGAAGAGAGGAAGGAGAGCCATGTCCATCTACATCTATGAAAGGAAGGAAGTAGCTACCCATGAGAAGGAAGAGAGGAAGGAGAGCCATGTCCATCTACATCTATGAAAGGAAGGTCCATGTCCATTACATCTATGAAAGGAAGGAGAAGTCCATCTACCCATGAGGAAGGAAGAGGAGGAAGAAGGAAGGAGAGCCATGTCCATCTACATCTATGAAAGGAAGGAGGAATGTCCAGCTACCCATGAGGAGGAAGAAGAGGAAGGAGAGCCATGTCCATCTACATCTATGAAAGGAGGAAGGAAGGTCCATCTACCCATGAAAGGAGGGAAGGAAGAGAGGAAGGAGGAAGGAGAGCCATGTCCATCTACATCTACCCATGAAAGGAAGAAGGAAGGAGAGCATGTCCATCCCATCAATGAAAGGAAGGAAGGGAAGAGAGGAAGGAGAGCCATGTCCATCTACATCTATGAAAGGAAGGAAGTGGCTACCCATGAGGAGGAAGAGAGGAAGGAGAGCCATGTCCATCTACATCTATGAAAGGAAGGAGAGGAAGGAGAGGCTCCACCATCATGAGAGGAAGGAAGAGAGAGAAGGAGAGCATGTCCATCTACATCTATGAAAGGAAGGAAGTGGCTACCCATGAGAAGGAAAGAGAGGAAGCCATGGAGGAGCCATGCTACCCATGAGGAAGGAAGAGAGGAAGGAGAGAGCCATGTCCATCTATGAAAGGAGGGAAGTGGCTACCCATGAAAGGAAGGAGAGGAAGGAGGCTACATCTATGAAAGGAGGAGGAAGAGGAGAAGAAGGAAGGAGAGCCATGTCCACCTACATCTATGAAAGGAAGGAGAGCCATGGCTCCACACCCATGAAAGGAGGAGGAAGACAGGAAGGAGAGCCATGTCCATCACATCATGAAAGGAGGAAGCGGCTACCCATGAGGAGGAAGGAGAAGGAAGTGGCCACCATCATGAAAGGAAGGAGGCTACCCATGAGAGAGGAAGGAGAGCCATGTCCATCTACATCTATGAAAGGAAGGAAGCGGCTACCCATGAGGAGGAAGACAGGAAGGAGAGCCATGTCCACCTACATCTATGAAAGGAGGGAAGCGGCTACCCATGAGGAGGAAGAGAGGAAGGAGAGCCATGTCCATCTACATCTATGAAAGGAGGGAAGCGGCTACCCATGAGGAGGAAGACAGGAAGGAGATATTTACTAGAAGCTGCCTTTGCTTGGAGCTCTCTGGCTTGGTGGAGAAGGTTGTCGCTTTCGTCCTTGTGGTAAATGATCTGAGTATCAATCCCACTCACAGCCTGCAAGGCAAGAGGGAGGACAGCATGAGAATGACAGTGGAGCACATGCCAGCTCTCTGTGGCTGCAGGATTCACTGTTTGTTTGATGAGCACCAAGTAAAATTCACATAGACTCATTTTTACAACTCCTTGTCAAAGTCAAATGTGGACTTGAGAAATGATGGCTTTGGCATTTTCAAGGTAAGTATTTTTTTTTTTTTTTTTCAGGAAAATTAAACAAAATTAGAATAGGACTCTGCCAGGGATGGAGAGATGGCTTAGCGGTTAATGCGCCTGCCTCCTAAGCTAAGAACGCCGGTTCCAATCTCCAGGTCCCACGTTTAGCCAGATGCAAAGTGACGCAAGGGCTCAATGCCGCACTTGACCACAAGGGGGCACACACATCTGGATTTTGTTCTCAGCAGCTTTGTGGCTGCTGGCGCGCCCATTCTCTATCTTTTCTCTTCCTCTCTCTCTATCTCTCTCTGTGTCTCTCTCTCAAAAAAAAAAAAAAAAAAAAAAAAAAAAATAGGGCTCTGCCAAAGGCTCCAAAATGTTCTTGTCACTTAACAAGTTACTTGGTAAATAACTTTGGGTTGAAACAAATCTAAATGCATGCATAAGACACCATCTCTATTAGTAGAAAATAGTTATAAGTTATTTTCTTCAGGGACTTTTCCTCCACCCCGGGGGCAGCTCCCCCCCCCAACAAAGAGCAAATGGACAAACTTGTCAAAGGAACTACCATTTGCTGATTGGGTGCCACAAAACTGTCTTGAAGAATTTGCAAACTGAAATCTGCATGGTCCATTGTTTTCTAAGTTTCCCTGAGCTTTTTGATATTTTTATTTTGCATTAAAAAGTCAGTGGATGACAATAAAAAACAGGCAGTCATCATATATATATATATACACACACACACACATATATATATATATGTATGTATGTATACACATATACACATGCATGTACCCTCATATATATATGTGACATAAAAACAAAAAGGGACTTTTTGAAGGAAAGAAAAGGACCAATGTGGAGGGAGAAAGGAAGAATGATGGTACACAGAAGTAGAGAATGTAAATGAGAGCATGGTACAATGACGTATCATATAAAAACAAACAAATGTGTTTAAAAAAAAGGAAAAGTCAAAGCAGGATGAGGTAATATATTAATGAACCTTAAGATAAAGCAATACTCACATCACCTATTCGGTCAGTGATATTCAAAGCGAGTTCTGCGGTCTCATTGGCTTCACTGACAAAATTGGCAATATTTTCATAGACGTTTGATGCATCCAGGGCCTTCTGCACCAGACCATTCATATCTGAACTGTGTAAATTCCTGTTAACAGACAAATGGGTTATTTCTCTCTCTTTTTTTAAATTGGGAAATGGGACTATTTTTAGGGTGGGCATGGATGCTTCTGGGATCATGGGTGCCTCCCTCCCATCATTCAAAGCCCCTGACCTGGAAGGTCCTCTGCATTGCTCTCCCTGGGCTCCACCCACTTTGGTGGGTCCATGGCTGTAGCTGCCTGGCAGGAACTTTAAAGCAGCCCTCCTGTCCCCACAATGGGTAGTCATTTCCCAAGAGCACTGTTACTCCTGGTCAGTTAGAGAAGTGAGGCTCAGAGGGATGCAGAGTATGACAGGCCATAATACATTGGTTTGTTAAGCTTTGCATCATTCCTCAGGCAGCCCTACCTCAGCCTACACTCACCCCTGCCCTTCACATCATGTTCTCACCTCTGCCCTTCACACCATGTTCTCACCTCTGCCCTTCACATCATGTTCTCACCCTTGCCCTTCACACCATGTTCTCACCTCTGCCCTTCACATCATGTTCTCACCCTTGCCCTTCACACCATGATCTCCCCTTTGCCCTTCACACCATGTTCTCACCTCTGCCCTTCACAGCATGTTCTCACCCCTGCCCTTCACACCATGATCTCACCTCTTCCCTTCACACCATGATCTCACCTCTTCCCTTCACACCATGATCTCACCTCTGCCCTTCACACCATGATCTCACCTCTTCCCTTCACACCATGTTCTCACCTCTGCCCTTCACATCATGTTCTCACCCTTGCCCTTCACACCATGTTCTCACCTCTGCCCTTCACACCATGTTCTCACCTCTGCCCTTCACATCATGTTCTCACCCTTGCCCTTCACACCATGATCTCACCTTTGCCCTTCACACCATGTTCTCACCTCTGCCCTTCACAGCATGTTCTCACCCCTGCCCTTCACACCATGATCTCACCTCTTCCCTTCACACCATGATCTCACCTCTGCCCTTCACACCATGATCTCACCTCTGCCCTTCACACCATGAGAACTCTGCCCTTCATACCAGAATCTCACCTCTGCCCTTCACACCATGTTCTCATCTCTGCCCTTCACACCATGTTCTCACCTCTGACCTTCATACCATGTTCTCACCTCTGACCTTCATACCATGATCTCAGCTTTGCTCTTTCTGGCCTGGGTAAGGTTCAGTGAACATTTTCCCATCATTGTGTGGTACTCTCACATTCAGGGGCTAATGCTGCTTGTCTTCCAAGGATTCATGTGAGATGAAGTATGGGAATGCTTGGCATTCTGACTTGGCACCCTCTAAGCTTCAGATTTATTATTATACTTAAACTATTTCCTGAATTGGACTTGTAAACTGGATGGTGCACTCCACATCATTTGTTGATAAAAAATTCTTTTTCCTTTGAGGCTTAACCTCTACCTCCATTTCCACATTCAAAATTCCTTTGTCTTTTGTTTTAGTCACTTTCAAGTCTAACAGCTCCCTATCTTTCTCTCAGTCCTGAACATTGATGGCTCAAATCCCTTATGTCTCAAGTGACTGAGGAAGATTCTATGTTCCAGACAGTACTGGACACTGGAGACCCCCACAGAGCTCTTCTCTCCCAGCCCCCTTTGAGCTCAGCTGACCACTTTCCACCCTCCTCCAGCCCTGTTTATTTGCTCACCTATCTCCCTCTTTGTGCAAGTCCTCCAGCAGTGTGTCTTCCCTGGAGTACAACGGAATTGCTCAAAACACTACACACCCACAAAATTACTTTCATTTTAATTTTTTAAAACAGCAGGAAAATGAGGATAATAAAAATGATTTTTCTAGTCTTCATAATAATGTAGTCATGAGATAGTTTTATTTCATGGAGAAAGGGATCAGTCATGGCAAAATTCATAATGAACTCTTGCCCTGTAGAGGCAATTCGAATTCAAAGGCTTCCTACTTGTTCTTCCCTGCAGCCTTTTCTTTAAATGACTCAGAGATGAAAATCTGAAGAGGGCAAATGAAGAAATGTTATAAACGAAAAGGAATGTCATGCTCGTAATCCCAGTGCTCAGGAGGCCGAGGCAGGTTATAAGGAGTTCAAGGTCGGCATGGACCATATAGTAAGTTTCAGGTAATCCTGGGCCACAGATTGAGACCCTGAGACCCTATCCCAACCTACTTCCTCAGGAAAAAAGAAAAATAAGGATAAAAGGAAAAGGTCCTGTGTGTTGATATTTTAAGATTTTGTTATTAGAGTGGTGGAAACACCAAAGTGCTGGAACAAAGCATTTAGTGCTGTACTTTATTACTGGGCACAAAACAGGTACTCTCAGTGTTTTAAAAAAGTGCTTTTGAAATGGAAGCTTCTCCATAAATTGCATCTGTCCTTGAGCACAATATGCAAATCATCATGTGCACCAGAAATGTCGAGGAGTCTTCACATTCTGAGAGGAGGTTATAAATGTGAATACTTCCATGAATGAGTTGTCAGCAAACTTCCAAATGCAAAACACCTTTAGGGTGACTGATAATGTGGTCACATTCAAGAGAAAACATGCAGTATCTTCTTAGAATCTTACTGGAACACTGCAGTGTGGCGCTAAGAGAAGGTGTGCATTATAGAATGGGCTTCCATAATGACAAAGGAACGATGAAGGCAGCCATACAGTGGGTCTACAAACCAACAATCAATGAATATACCATGTTATCAAAGTCCATTTTATTGCTTTCATAAAGAGCACATTTCCTGGGCTGGAGAGATGACTTCGTGGTTAAGGCACTTGCCTGCAAAGCCTAAGAACCCAGTTTCAATTCCCCAGTATCCATGTAAAGCCAGATGCACAAAGTGGCACATGTATCTGGAGTTGTTTGTAGTGGCTAGAGCCCCTGTCATGCCCATCCTCTCTCTCTCTCTTTGTTCTTGCAAATAAATGAATAAATAAGTAAATACATAAAATAAAAAATTAAGGCTGGAGAGATGGCTTAGCAATTAAGGTGCTTGCCTGCGAAGCCTAGGGACCCAGGTTTGATTTTCCAGGTCCCACATAAGCCAGATGCACAAGGTGGCACATGCATCTGGAGTTCGTTTGCAGTGAGGCCCTGGAATGCTCATTCTCTCTTTCCCTCTCTCTCTGTCTCAAATAAAAATAAAAAAAAAAAAAAATTCTAGCAAGTACAAACAATCCTGCCTGCTTTTAAGAATAAATAAAATATTAAAAATATATTTAATAAAGAAATAAATATATATTTTTAAAAAGCACATTTCCTGGGTCTATAACACAGAGCTGGATATGTATTATCCGCACACCAAGATTTTATTCTATTTCTCTCCTTCTCCATTTCTTCTTTTCTTTCTCTCTTCCTCCCTCTTTTCCCTACCACCTCATCTCTGGGAGGTTTGGACATGTGTTTGAAAATCTTCTCCCACAGGAATAAAAAGGTGATGTGTGCTTTGAACTAAAGTTAATCTTGCTTCTTATTTTACTCATGGCCTATCCTGGTGCTTGTTTCCGGCAGCCAGGTCTGTAGTCTTTCCCTGTAATGATCTCATTATTTACTCATTTCAGGGTCATGAATTCAATTCCAATCTTTCAGTACCTTTCAATTAACATTAACTGAGTACCCCAGGGATGTGTGATTCTCTTCTAGGTGCTTTGAGGAAATTGTCAATTGATTTTTCTCTCTAACAGGTGTTGAAATCAAACACTTCCTGCCGGGCACTGCAGAAAGTTGAGTATTTACAGGAAGTCAGACCTTTTGCTAGCTCCCAACTAGCTTCACTATAGATACTTGGGTGTAAAAAGTAAATGTTGTCCATGACATAAACATGGGATAAGGGCTGAATTAGACCTTGTGAAGCGATATGACTAGTTACCCTATCAATAATTGTGGGACAGGCTCCACCTGCACCACTAACCAGAGCACAGGCCTGAGTCCTAGACTTTTTTTGTAAAAAATTTTTTTAAATTTTTTTTTAATTTTAGAGAGGGCACATGAGAGAGAGAGAGAGAGAGAGAGGGAGAGGGAGAGGGAGAGGGAGAGGGAGAGGGAGAGGGAGAGAGAATTGGCACACCAGGGCCTTAGACACTGCAATCAACTCCAGACATTTGCACCACCTAGTGGGCATGTGCGACCTTGTGCCTGTTTCATCTTTGTGCATGTGACTTACGTGGGATCTGGAGAGTTGAACATGGGTCCTTAGGCTTTGCAGGCAAGTGCCTTAACTGCTAAGCCATCTCTCTGCCCAACTTTTTCTTTTTTAATAAATAAAAAACCTGTTGCTGCTGGGGGTGCTGGCACACTCCTTTAATCCCAGCACTGGGGAGGCAGAGGTAGGAGGATCGACATGAGTTCGAGGCCACTCTGAGAATACATAGTGAATTCCAGGTCAGCCTGAGCTAGAGTAAGACACTACCTCGGAAAAACAAAACAAAACAAAACAAAACAAAAAACAAACCAACAAAAAACCTGTTGCCCAAAAGAAATTGAAAAAAAAAAAAAAAAAAAAAAAAAAGATTGCCTCTTATAGGAAATACTCACCAACAAATCAGAAAATAAGTAACCCCAATCCTAACAGACTTGCTAACACTACATCCCAGCAGCTGTGGTGTGGAACTGAATTCACATCTTATTGAGCCCACGTGGATATTTGCATTTCTAAAGCTAGGATGTTACCGGCTCAGCTCTTCTGCTTCTTGCTGAAGGTTGTGAGCATGGTCAATAGCTTCTTGGACTAAATCATGGCTGAGGTGACTCAGGTTGGATAATTTTCCTTGTAGCTCATTTTTGGCTCCATCTATTTCTGCATAAATTCCTGATGCATTCTAAAGAAAAAATTAAAAAAATTAAGAGAACTGAATTTAGAGCAACTGAACTGAATTTAAACATATTCCTTAGAGAACACCAAAAAGTAATCTGCTTTCTTTCTCATTATGGGATTCATTAAATTTCAGGCCTAAAATACTTAGGTGATCGGTACTTCTCCTGCACCATCACCTCCTTCTCTACTGAATGCTTCCTTGTAATTTAGACATGTTCTATTTATTTTCTAAAAGTAAAACTAAATAAAAGGGCTGAAGAGATGTCTTAGTGGTTAAGGCATTTGCCTGCAAAGCCAAAGGACCTAGGTTCAACTCTCCAGGACCCACATAAGCCAGATGCACAAGGTGGCACATGCGTCTGGAGTTCCTTTGCAGTGGCTGGAGGCCTTGATGTGCCCATTCTCTCTCTCCCCCCTTTCTCTCTTGCTCTCTCAAATAAATAAATAAGAAAATAAAACATTAAAAAAATTAAACAAAAACCTTCCACTATTTGCATATCTTCTCCTTGCTACTATCTTTCTATTCCTTTCATAGCAACATCTCTGCATGGGGCGTGGAGTGCCTACCAATAAGTAGCTCTCCTTTCAAGAATCCAATCTCAGGGATGGGAGAGATGGCTCAGCAGTTAGGGTGCTTGCCTGCAAAGCCTAATGACCTGGATTTGATTCCCCAGTACCCATGTAAAGCCTGATGCACAAAGTGGCCTATATATCTGGAGGTCATTTGCAGCAGCTAGAGGGAGGCCCTGGAATGCCCATTCTCTCTCTTTCTCCCCTCTCTCTTTGCAAATAGATAAATAAATAAAATTCCTTTTTTTTTTGGAGAGAGGCAGAGAGAGACAGAGAGAGGGGGAGAGGAAGACAGATAGAGATGGGTGTGCCAGCAGTCTCTCAGCTGCTGAGAAAGAAATCCAGATGCGTATGCCCCCTTGTGGTCAAGTGCGGCATTGTGCCCTTGCGTCACTTTGCATGTGGCTAAATGTGGGACCTGGAGATTGGAACTGCTGGAGATTGGAACCAGCATTCTTAGGCTTAGGAGGCAGGTGTCTTAACCGCTAAGCCATCTCTCCAGCCCCAAAATATTTTTTTAAAAAAGAACCAAAGTTCTAAACAAGTTGAAAAATAAAGTAGTAACCATGGAGACCAAAATGTCACCTTATTTCTGATGTGGCTAAGCTGAGAGCATGCCCTAAGGTCTCAGTCAACTGGTAAATTGTGCTCAGTCCCTGGAAGTGCCCCCTCCAAGCAACACTGAGACACTGGGGCGGCAGAGTTCTGGCCAAAGCACTTTCACATGGAGAAACACAGGAAAGAGAAAGAAGATGGAGTGGAGCAGGCTGTACACTCATCCTCGTCGCTTACAGGCACACTGAAGAAAGGAACCAAGCGAGTTCCACTCTCAACACTTGCCCCTCCACAGGGAAGTTGATGTTTCCCTATGAGCTAGGTCTCTCAGTCTCATCCCTTCTCTACCTTTTGGCAGTAATGGTGATCTTCCTACTCAGAAAAATCTGTAATCTAGGCTGGTTTCATTTCCTGGCTGTTGTGAATAGTGCAGTAATAAAAGCATCTCTGGCATGTTGGCTTAGAGTCCCTCAACTATCTCAAGAGTGGCATAGTTAGGTCAGGTAGTAGTTCTATTATTAAGTTTTTGAGGAGTATCCGTGGCTGTCCAGGTTTACATTTCTGACAGCAGTGAATAAGGGTTCCTCTTGCCCCATACCCTAGCCAACATTTGTTGTCATTTGTTTTCTTTAACATTTTATTTATGTGAGACAGAGAGAGAAAGGGAGAGAGCATGGGAGCACCAGGGCCTCTAGCCCCTTTAAATGAACTCCAGATGCTTGTGTCACATTGTGCTTCTGGCTTACATGGGTCCTAGGGGGTCAAGCCTAGGTCCTTAGGTTTCCCAGGCAAGCGCCTTAACTGCTAAGCCATCTCTCCAGTCCCATCATTTGTTTTCTTTCTTTCCTTTTAAATTAAAAAATATTTTATTTATTTATTTATTTGGGGGGCATAGATAGAGAGAATGGGTACTCCAGGGCCTCCAGCTGCTGCAAATGAATTCTAGACGCATGTGTCATCTTGTGCATCTGGCTTATGTGGGTCCTGGGGAATTGAACCTGGGTCCTTTGGCTTTGCAAGCAAGTGCCTTAACTGCTAATTTGTTTTCTTGATGATAGCCATTCTGACTGGGGTGAAATGGAATCTTGAAGCAATTTTAATTTGCATTTTCCTGATTGCTAAGGATTTAGTTTCAAGTACTTATTGGTCATTTGTATTTTTCTTTTTGAGGTCTGTTCAGTTTCTTATTCCTTTATTGGATAATCTTTTTGATTAAATTGTTAAATGGGATGGTCCTCTATTAGTATTTTTAACAGAATGTTCTTCATGTATGTGTCATAAAATATAGTAGCTGAGAACATGTTGTACTCAGAACATAAAATGTGGATAATCCAACTGGAGAGTCAAAATTTTAATTTTACTTCATTTAAGTAATTTAAATTATAAGTGTTCATGTGTTGCTTAAGTAGCCATCATATAGTGCAAGAAACTGGAAAATCCCTATCAGGAGACCTTGTTTTGTAACGCCTGATCGCTGATAGGTTTGAGTTGAACTTGATTGTCTCAACACTGAGCTGCTCTCCCAGTTTGCTATAATTCAGCCCTGAATAACTCAGGTAAGCCCTCACCTTTATGATGTCATCCAATTCCTCAAGAGTCAGGCGAGGGGTCATCAGAGAATCTGCAGATGTGCTCAGAGAAGCGTTCACCACCTCCATCTGTTCCCTCACCCTCTCATGTTGTTTCTGCAGGAAGGAAGAGCAAAGGATTGAGTGAGGGTCAGGATGTGTCTTCATAGCAAGCATCAGGGAGAGTGGCTAATGTCAGCCTGCTGTCTGCACTCAGGTAACTGTGGGTTCATATCCCAGCCCTATCATTTACAGCTGTTCACCTATAGGGAATGCTACCTGTCTGTTGCTGCTCAGTTTTCTCACTTATACTACGGAGATTTTAGATACTATGTGAAGCTACTGGTTATGACTATCACTTATAATATCATTTCAGAGGTAGCGCCGCAGAGAGGGTATTCTCTTCTCTTCTAGATTGTAAAGAGGGATTGTAGGTTCAGGATTCAATTAAGATTTTATACTTGTAATAATTGGAAAATTATTTAATTTTAAAAGTCCTGGCACAAATAGCACATTTGGATAGGTACCAAGTATAAAAATATAATCCCAGTGTCCTTTTGAAAAGTACAAATGGCTCTACTATGAAGGCAGGAAGTGATGATCTTACTTCATACCACTCTAAGTTCTTTATGGGAGATGCTCAGACTTTTTGAGATGGGGAATTGCTAAAACAGTTTTTTTTTTTTTTTTTTTTTTTGGTGAATGTTCTAATTTCCACTTTTGGGTTCTAGTAGTGGGATGTTGTGATTATCAAGAAATACATGAGTCCATACTCTGAAGGCAACACAAATGAAACTCTGGATGGAAAAGTAAAAGATTGTACAATTGTACAATCTGAGTAAAAGTGAGGCAAAGTTACTTTAGAAAAAGCAATTTAAGTTTATTTTAATTCCATATTAAGGTATAATCTAGAATAGCACAGAAATGATTATAGAAGCCTAGACATCAAAGGAAATATTCAACACTTTCCCTAGTTTTCCCTGATGTAGTGGAAGCGTGGAAGCCATCCTCTTCAAACATAGGGGGCAGAGATAGAAAGAAATCACATTTCCAATTCATCAAGGTAAGAACATTAATAAAGTCCATGTTTCCTCAATTTCCATGAAGCCTTACGCAGTGTGACTTTCTACTATTTGGGACCAATTATTCTTATATCCTAAAGGAGAGGTCATTATACAACTCTACACAAAAGCAATAGTGCAGTGCAGTGTGTGTGTATGTGTGTGTGTGTGTATGTAGAGGTGAAAGGGACACATTATTTAACTGTCACTGTGCTGGTTTTCTTTTATGAAGCCCAAGTTCTGACCCCTTCCATAAGCCCCTATATTGGGTTGCTGTCAGAGACACTTCACAGCTGTGTGTGTTACCAGAGCTCCGTGATGAGCTTATTTGCAGTATCTGGAAAATGATATGCTTCAAATGCAAGCTCTCCCAGTCATCATACACAGCACTAGAGAGGGAGTGATACAGCTACCTTTGAAACAAATAAAGCTATTCCTATGCAAGGTGGTCAACTTGAGCAAAAGAACATTTAAAGAACTAATAATGATGAAAATAACACAATTATCAGTATGTATAGCAGGCTTCAGTATCCATTTCACATAAGCAAAGAAGAAGAAATAATTCCTGATTCCAAAAGAGGAACTAATCCAGGGAAGGGAGAGCTTTGGTTTGTGAGATGCCCTAAACAGTACCCCCCTTTCTTTGGTCTTTTTGAGGGAGGTCTTACTCTAGCCCAGGCTGACTCACTCTGTACCATCACGTCTTGCCCTCTAAACAGTGCCTTTAAAAATACATTTGCCAGCAGGGCAATCCTTTAATCCTAGCACTTGGGAGACAGAGGTAGGAGGATCACTGTAAGTTTGAGGCCACCCTGAGACTACAGAGTGAATTCTAGGTCAGCCTGAGCCAGAGTGAGACCCTACCTCAAAAAACAAAAACAAAATTTTACCAACTAAAAATATAGAATCTTCCAGTCCATATGTACAAGAATTTTTATGATTCTATTATTCTTTGGGTTAGGAGAAGGATGACAAAATAATATCACTATTATTTGTGTGTGAGAACTTTTTGTACATATCAGTGTTTAAACTATGTGGGTATTTTTGGGTTTTGAGTAAAGATTGAAATTTTATGTGCTATTCTTTTCCACCCATTTTATTAGGTTTTATAGTGAAGTGTGAAATTAAAACTCCTAAATTCAGGGCTGGAGATATAGCTCAATGATAAGGCACTTGCTTAGCATGTGCAAGGCCATGGGATTGATCCCCAGAACAACAACTTAATTAACTATTCAGTTAATCAATTCAATAAAATTGGAAAGCATAATTTGCCCTGAGAAAATTAAAACAAAACTCTTGAGTTTGTGTTCTAAAGCACTGAATCAAATTCCCATATGGTCAGATCTATGCAAACCAATTTGCTATAAGAAGGACTCTATCTAAATGGCTTAAATTCTTTTGGAAGAAATGAAAAGTTTCATAGAATTCAAATATATAAAAGTAGGATAAAGGATGTTAATAGAGTGTTTACTAATTTGAAGGTCCACGTTCATAGGCAAAGAGTACTTATAATCAAGAGTAATCAATATATGAAACTCAAGTCTGGATTACCTGGGAATACTGCCTGCCCTTGTATACTCATTTGTTCATCAAGAGAGATGACATATGCAAGGCATCATGTTAGATGCTAGGAGCATATGACTTATGCAAAGTAGGAGTACTACCCTTTGGATGCTTATGGTCTCATGGGGCTAGGTTAAATGTGTACTACATGCACATACATGCACACAAGCACACACATGACACACAGTTACACATTCAACTGCTATTGATGCCTCCTAAAGTGCAGCACAGAATAGATGCCAAGTTTTGGTTACACACCAGAACTACATGGTAAAACACTATTGCTGAAGATACCACAGGCTGCGGTCACTGGACATTGAGAGACCATGCTGGAAAAATGGAAGCCAGTCCCCTGATGGCTAGTCTTACAGTGCTAGAAAGTGCTATGCTGGCTGCAGGGGAATAAAGGTCTCAAACAGTGTGAACAAGCAGTGGATCTTGCAAGCTACCAAATCAACCATCCAAGAAAGATGTTTTCACCAATGCAATAGTGGCACACAGGTAATGGGGTAATCAACTGCTCTCTAATTGGACATGAGACCCATTCACTGGGACAGAATCAGGCATGTTCTTTAGCTAAGAGGAGAAATAATTGTCAAAAAGTCGTCTAAATGTCTATTTATTCCCTTTGATCCATGTTGCTCTCACTCCTGGCTAGAGTGTCTTCTTTCCACAGATGGCAAAAATAGCAGGGATATTCAAGAGCCATCAGAATGCCAGGAAAAGCAAGCTGACTGCCTAGCATGAGACAAGCTATCTCTATCATATCTGCCAGGGCCCAGGAGACATTACAAAAGAAATGGTGATTAAATCTGAATTCTGCTCTCACTGCTAGCCCAAGAACTTCCTCTAGGGAGATGGCTATAGACAATGAGGAGACTTAAAACTCATCAAAGCAGAAAAACAGAGGCTGCTGAGGGCTCAACACTAAAGGAGATTTCTAACATACCTCCAAAGGTTAGGGGAACATTGCGGAAGAGGGAGCAGAAAGATGGTAAGAGCCACAAGGTGGGAAGGGAAGGTCTACTCTGAGACATGTTCTCCTCCTCCACAGAGACTGACTGATTCATGATTCCATAGTGATTTCCAATAACCCCACCGAGGAGAGGAGGGCCCTCAGTGCAATGGGGTTGGGGAGAGTATGACCTGAGGGAGATATGACCATTTGCAATATGTTCATGTATTCAAGTTCTCAATAAAAACGTTTTAAAAAATGTAGCCTGCCTATAAGATTGAAACATGCATTGAACTTCATTGTGTCCATCCATGGAGTGACATTCCTCTTTGAAATGCAAGAATTTAGAAACATAAACATCAAACGTCGTTGGAAGGAGATAGAGGGCAGGATCTGACGCAGTAAACAGTCAATGACCGAGGCGTGGGGGCAGGAGTAACTCCTGCCCACAGGAACACTGAGGAGAGACAGCTGACTTCGAGCCTTGGGACTCAGGAGGGAGCAGAGTGGCCTCAACAGGAATGGAGAATTAGGCATGGGGAAGTAATGGGAACAACGGATTTTAGCAGGTGACAGCAGGGCGTGTCCATGTGTCTATCCCTGCAGACCGCCCCCATGAGAAAGATGTGTTGTGGGCTCAGGGATAAGATGCAGCCCCCTCCATCTCCCCCAGGATGGAAGCAGTGAGATGCAGTAGAGTCACTGAGGAAGGGGACCAGGGCGAAATGAGTGGGGCTCTGGCTAATGCCAGCTGCAGAGTTAGGAAGAGGAAGAAATGGGACTGCCGGCTTTGAAATGCCGTGTGCTTCCTTGTTGTCTTCCTGCTCATTTGTACTCAGCAGAAGGATTTGTTTAACAAAGCTGAAAGGAGGCCTACCATCTGCTCAAAATCATGAAGACGCCAAATTCCTGGTATCCACATGCATGAGGTTTTTTTTTTTTTTTTTTTTTTTTTTTTTTTTTAAATGTGCTTAAGAACAGTTTAATTAAGAGCTATTTTGGCATGTTTACTTTTAGAACTGAAGTATGTTCATATGGGCAACACTGTCCTCTTGCTAGCTATGAGACATACAAAGCCCTCTGCCCTGACGCATACCTATTGAGATTTGCCAAGCACTGGAGAATCAGCTGGTTCACACCTATGTACATATAGTGGTTCTCAGTTCATCACGCATCGCTCTTACCTGCTAAGGGCATTATAAATTCCTAAACGTAAGTCATGGGGGAGCTGAGCACGGTAGCACGCAACATACTTGCATGTGTAAGTGACTGGCGCAAGTCTAAACACAAGAGAAAGAACTTGCGGAGATTGACAAGTGCCCACTGCAATGAGAACATAAGAGTTTTCCAATATGCGTCATGATGAATCCTAATTTTTTTTCTCTGTAATGCAACCTTAATTCTGGTGGCTAAGGGGACAGTCTGAGGTCTTCTGCATGTTGGCACTTGCCCTTGTCCATCAGGGAGTGGACAGGATTGGCAGATCCACTACTCCCCTCCGGGCTCTCAGGATTGAACACAATTTGAGGTGAATGATGAGAATTTTTGCATGAGTTTGCAATGCTAGTCCATCTTACATAAATGCTTGGAATCCTTCTCTAACAGGATTATCCTACAGGTTAAATCTTAGAAAGGAAGATCATTTATGTTTTAAAAAATATTATTTATTTGCAAGGAGATAAAGAAAGAGAGGGAGAGAGAAAGAGAACCAGCACAGCAGGGCTTCTTGCCAGTGCAAACGAACTCCAGATGCATGCATCACTTTGTGTGCACACAAAGTGGCTTAATGTGGGTCCTGGGGAACTGAACCCAGGCCACCCAGCTTTGCTTGCTGATTTGCAGCTCTATTACTTAGGATTGTAAATATATCCTTAATAAACTGGCACAATTGGGGAAAGTGATAATATCCACATTTGGAAAATCCTTCAGTATTTTTCCTCAAATCACCAAAATGTTTACTGAGCAGCAAGTTTGTGTCACATGTTGTGACAGATGCTTTAGGACCCAAAATGAAAATCATGCAATTCCACAATAGGTTGGAGCCCTTGGTTCTGGTTCCCTTGCTATTTTATTTATTTATTTATTTATTTATTTATTTATTTATTTATTTATTATTTTTTATTTTAGAGAGAGAGAGAAAAAGAGAGACAGAAGGACACACACACACACACACACACACACAGAAAGAGAGAGACTCCAGATGCTTGCACCACCTAGAGGGCATTGGGCATATGCAACCTTGTGCTTGCCTCACCTTTGTATGTCTGGCTTATGTAGGATCTAGAGAGTCAAACATGGATCCTTAGGCTTCACAGGCAAGCACCTTAACCACTAAGCCATCTCTCCAGCCCTGCTTTTTCTTTTAAAATATTTTTATTTGCTAGGAGATAGAGACAAGAGAGAAAGAGAGAGAGAAGAAAATGGGTGCACTAGGGTCTTTTGCTGATATAAAGAAACTCCAGATGCATGTGCCACTTTGTATGTCTGCCTTTACATGGCTACTGGGGGATGGAACCTGAGCCAGCACGCTTTGCAAGCAAGTACTTTTAAGCCCTGAGCCATCTCTCAGCCCTCTCTCTCTTTCTGACTATGGATGCTATGTGACTAGCCAGCGTCCTGTTCCTGTTATCATGCCGCCATGATGGACTGTCCTTGCTGGAACTCTATGTAGAAGTGAACCCTTCCTTCTTTCCTTAAACTGCTTCTTGTAAGAATTTGGTCACAGCAATGACTTACGTAACTAATACACATGAATTGGTGTGACCTGGATTCCTGATCTCTACAGCTGCTGGCCAAAGCCTGTAAGATTTGTGTATGATTCCTTTCCCAAAATTACACATCCCATGTGTTAAGCCACCTTTCCAAAAAATGTACACCTATTGAGAACATATAATTCTTGGGTGATTGATGTTCTGACACTCTCAGTATAAAAAAAAGGTTTGTTTTCCATAAGAGAGGAGCATCCTTCACCTACTACAACAGCAGCAGAGCCAGATGGCTTGACATGACCACTGGAACAACCGAATTTCTCCAGTAGTAAAAGTGCAATCGTTTTCAACCATGTGAATATTTAACTATGTTAGTATTTAAAATACTTTATAGCAATTGTCCCTGTCTTGATGTAATTCATTCACATTGTCTGTGGCTGATGCACATTCAGTCATTGTCACCGTACCTCGTGGTCCCGCTGCCTGGAGGCTGTGGCCCTGTTCATGTCTTCAGTATCCCTGACGCGGTCGAGGGCCTGGGTGAGTGACTCCTGGAGGTCTGACAACTTAGCATTGTAGTCATCCAACTGCTCCAGGACGATGGGGAACAAAGAGCGGGTGTCATTGTGCAGCCGCTGCCAGTTCTCTGCCTGGCTCAGCACTGGAACATAAGGGAGTCAGAAGTTCAGTCTGGGGTTCCCCCCACTTCCTCCCATTCCACCCACCTCCTCCCTTCCCTCCAGCATTTAGCAAAGTGGCAAGACTTTCAGGTCCTGCCTTCAACGACTAAGACTGAAACTGCTGTCCACACAAATAGTCCCACATTTTATATTTGAAGGAAGAAATGCAATCTTGTTGGATGCAAGAGCCCTTTGACAAGTCATTTAGAAGACAGGTCTACTTTTCCCATAAAGATGATGTTTTGTGTGGAAACCATGTCATTGTGCTTTTCTTTTTATTATCCAGATTATTAGTAATTTTATTTTACAAAAGGGAAACTGGGTACAGTATGGTTTTTACTATTAGAAATAGCCAGAATTTTCTTGTCGGTAACAGACAAAAATTATGATGTTCATCACTATCCATTTTTTTTGTACTTTCTCCAGCCCATTGTTTTCAGTTAGCTCCTCGGGTCAAATACAAACTGACATTTGGGGGTGGAATAAAGGTTAAATGGCAATGAAACAATATTCATAAATTCTCTTTGCATGTGTCCTTTATTCTCAGCTCAAAGGCCCATGTGTCATATACCTTGATTTTTTTATTATTAATTATGTACTTTACTGTGTGAACAAATCACATCTTGGTCTTCTTCCCCTCTCCTCCTCCCCCATTCCACTGAGGGCCCTCCTTGGTGGAGTTACTGGATTCTCTATGGTCTTATGAATGCAGCAGCAAGCCTGCATGTGAGTGAGTGAGTGTGTGTGTGTGTGTGTGTGTGTGTGTGTGTGTGTGTGATGTGCCTTAATTCGAGTTTTCTTCAAGGAATATCAGTGTCTTGTTGAAGTTTTAATTTCCTTTCATCACCATGTGGAGAAGACACAAATTCATGGCTGAGTAAAGAAAGTGGTTGAAAATGCATTCGTTATATGGAAAGAGAAAAAGAGAGAGAGAGAGAGAGAGAGAGATACTGGTTTCCTTTCCTGGGGAGAGCTGGTTGAATTCCAAAATAGACAAGGAATTTGGGAACATCTGGATGTAACATCACAGTTCCAGCTTTCCTGACTCAGAACCGGGCCAGGAATTGTTTGGTTCTCTCTGATGCTAAGAGATTATATATTATCAGAACAAACCTTATATTTAAACCAGCAATTTTCTTCTATGATCTCTGCAATCATTAGCAGAGGTTGGTGGAGGACATGTTGAAAGATGATGTGTGCCCGCTAGCCTTTTACTTTCATTGATTAATTTGGAAACTATTGACATCTTCAGATTCCTTCTTATAGGTGTTTTAAAATGTGTAAGATAAAATATATAAAATTTATCATACGTAATAAACAAGTAGGTAACATGATGCATATACTTCTCAGTTCAGTGAAGAACATGACCTAAAGGTGAATCTAACAGCTGCTATACTTTTGAGGTATCCATGAATTGAAACAGTGTTGTGAAGTATCAGCAACAGCTGAAATATGATAGGAAAAGCTGTAATTTCTTTGGTTGATTATGTTAATTCTTTGAAACTCTTTCCACCAAGAGCATAATCCCTCTCCTGATCCTTTGATTCTGCGCTCCTTTTGGCTAACAGAATAGATGTGACATGCTTGAGTCCCAAGCCTGGGCCTGAAGCCTTGCACTTTCCATTCTTGTCCTCTTAAAAGGCTCCCCTGCCTGCCATATGCAAAAACCCGAGTTGGCATCCTTAGGGTAGGACTCCACAT